>CM041777.1:127691721-128411531 GCA_023374045.1 Limonium bicolor | reverse complement strand
CTTAATTTGCGCGAGCGTGATGCCGGCTCTTCAATCAATGGCTGCTGCAGATCATCAATTAAATCTGTCTGAAATCAATTTCACTGCCCGATGAAATCTCAATCTTCACGGATCTGCACCAACTCCTCCGACTATCTTGATTCACCCTGTCACTTCTCCTTTGTCTGTTTCCCATGTCCTCCGCCTATATAAACCCACACTACTGGAAGCTAAAATACACACGATCCACACAGATCCATCCACAATCATCCATCCATCATCCATTCATTTATCAGTCCACAAATTAATCCATTCACCCACGCATTCTCCCACGATCGCACTCCATTCACTTCATCAAAAATAATCACCCATCCACTCCATTAAATTCCCACGTAATACATACACCCCTTTTATTTTATTTCCACTATTACGCACCAGCTCTACAGAAATAAATTAGCAGACGGGGCAACGCAAGACGAAGTTGAAGCGAGGAACCGGAGTGAACTTCTAAACTGGAGTTATCTCTTACCCTTACTTTAATTTATTTAATGCATTCCTTTTCTGTTATCGTTGTTTCTGTAACGATGAGCGAGTAAGTATTTTAGCTTCCCGGGTTGGGAAGCGAACCTATTTCCTAAATTCTGTTATGTATTTCTTTAAATAAATTTAGTTAACTGCAACAGTTCAATTCCTGTCCTTCAAGTGTTTTAATTATTTGGCCGGTAGTTAAAACAACCCTTGTAGTTATTTTATTAAAATGCGAGAGCTGAGATAAATAACTAGACGAGGAAGTTGAACCTAATTAACAGCTAGAAGCCTGATCCGGCCTATAGGTTAATTAGACTCCAATAGAAACTGCTCTTTATGCGATTAATTGTGTCCGGTCTAGAGCATTAGCCTGCTGCTAGGTCTAACAATTGGTTAGGATTCATTATACTTAGTCGTAATGAATTAATTAAAGTTTCTGAGTTATTGCAGTAAAATTAAAGGAAGAATTTACTAACAGATATAAAAGGAATAGGTAAGCAAACAACCCGGGGTGCGCTTTTCTATTTATCACATTCACCACTCTTTAAATCCCTCTGTGTTTATTTAAGTTGTTTATTTCCTTGTAGTTTAGTTTCTTTTTAATTAATCAAAACCGAAAAAGTGATATTTCCTGTTTTCTTTAGTTTAACTTAATTTCCCAGTTAATCAAATATTTGTCAATTAATTATACGAGGTCCCTGAGATCGACAACCCCATTTAATCACTATACCCGCAAAACGATAGGTACACTGCCTATGTGGTAGAAGTAGTCACATATTTCTCCATCAAGTTTTTGGCGCCGTTGCCGGGGACCTCCGGCACGGTTAATTGACAATTATTATTTAATTGGGATAAGTTAAATTTTCATTCTTTTATTTTTATTTTCTTTTCTGTTTATATTTTCTCTTTTTTGCCACGTATATAGTTAATCTAGTTTTTCCATATTCATACCAACTCGTCTCTTATGCGTCGGACCCGATCTGCAGGAGAACCTATAGCTGAATTTCAGCCAGAGATCGAAAGAGTTCTCCACAGCAGGCGACAACTACAGTTTGCCATGACGACCAGACAAACTCTGGGGGAGTACCAGCAACCATCAGTAGAAGGACGATCTCTGCTATCGTCCTCCCTCAAGTGACGCAAACTGAGCTCGACGCCTGGCAATTCAAGACGAGCTTCATCACCACGTTGTACCACCAGGGACAATTCAGCGGACTTGACTCAGATGATGCCCCACACCACATCTCTGCATTCCTGGACTTCTGCAATACATTCAACAAGACGGGGAACCTGAACGAGCGCATTCGTCTACAGCTGTTCCCCTATTCTCTGAAAGACGGAGCGTCCAGGTGGCTAAGGAGTCTGCAACCGGGTAGCATCCACACTTGGGCTGACTTGGCAAACAAGTTCCTGGCGAAGTACTATCCACCGTCAAAGACAAGGGAAAAGATCGCTGAAATCACAAACTTTTGTCAAGAACCAGGTGAGTCCCTGTATGATTCTTGGGATAGATTCAAGGAGCTGCAGATTCAATGCCCACACCATGGTATGAGTAGCGAAGAACTAGTACTGTCATTCTTTAAGGGATTAAATGATTCAAACAAATGGTACTAAGTTCCTCATCTGGAGGAAACTTTATGGCAAGAACTGGGGATGAAGCGATGGAGCTTTTGGACACCATGACCGCTAGTACCAGACAGTGGTGCAAGAACAAGGGGAGAGGTGAGCCAAAGCAGGTATGTATAATATTCCCCCACAGGATCATTTATCCGCTCAACTAACAGCTCTTACTAAAGTTGTGGAAAAGTTAGCTGTAAACCAGACGCAACAGCAAACCGCGAAGGCAGCTACTTCTTCGCCTTTCCTGAATCCTTGCTGTGAGAATTGTGGAGGAGCCCACGAAACGTTCAACTGTGAAGGTCCTAGCTTTGCAGGTAACCCCGAAGAGCTAAAATCGATCAACAACAGACCAGGTAACCCCTATCCTAACAATTTCAATCAGAATAATTGGAGGAACAATCAACAACCTCCATGGAGGGGTAATGATCAGTCTTTAGGTAATTTTGGGTTCAATCAAAATAGACCACCTTACTTTAGACAGCAGGAGCAATCCCAAAATTCTCAAGGAGGCAGTGGTAAAATTGAGAATATGCTGGCAGAAATCCTCAAACAAGGCCAAACTACAAACTCCAGGATTGCCGAAATAGAAGCTAAACTTTCTGAACAAGCCGCTAAAAACGCTGATCAAGCTTCTATCAACCTGAGCCTAGAGAGGCAAATGAGTCAAATTTCACAACAGCTGGCACAGCGACCGACGGGGTCACTTCCCAGTCAGCCTGACCCTAACCCAAGGGCGCATGCAAAAGCAGTAACTCTGAGAAGCGGCAAGGAACTAGTTTCTGATGTTCCAGAAGTTGAAGAAGATTTTAATAAGCCAGCTGAATCTCAACCTGAAGTGGAGGAAACAACAAAGGAGAAGGAGTCTCCTGAATCTCTCACTATTAAACCTTCTCAACTCTCTTATAATCCTCCTATTCCATTCCCTAACAGACTAAAGAAAAAGAACATGGACGAGCAATATGGGAAATTTCTTAATATCTTTAAGAAATTAACTATTAATATCCCTTTTTCTGATGCTTTGTCTCAAATGCCTATGTATGCTAAATTTATGAAGGATATTTTGTCTAACAGGCGTTCTTTGCTAGAGTCTGACACAGTCAAGTTGACAGAAAGAGTATCTGCAGTTCTCCTGAAGAAACTGCCACCCAAGTTAGGAGATCCGGGTCTTCCCATCATTCCATGCGCTATCGAGAAGGTTGATTGCGGTAACGGTTTATGTGATTTAGGAGCAAGTATTAATTTGATGCCTTTATCTATTTTCAAGAAATTAGGTGTAGGTCAATGTGCTCCCACATCTGTTCAGTTACAACTAGCAGACCGTTCCATAATTATCCTAAAGGAAAAGTTGAGGACCTGGTAGTTTCTATTGATAAATTTATCTTCCCTGCTGATTTTATCATCATTGATATGGAGGAAGATACAGATGTACCACTAATTTTGGGCAGACCGTTTATGAGAACTGCCCGCACTCTCATTGATGTGGAAGGAGGGAAGATTATTCTAAGATTTCATGATGAGCAGGTTGTTTTCGACATGACACGCAACATGAAGCGTCCTGCCACTGTTCAATCCTGCTTTGCTATAGATATTATTGACTCTTTAGTGCAGGAAACTATTTTAAGCAGAGAAGAAGAGGAAGTCCTGGAAAGATGTCTTATGGCATCTTGTGAAGCTGATGATGAGGATCCAGATATGGCCCTCATGGCTGAGGAGTTAAACAAAAGGCGGCCACACTTCCACAAGTACCAGCAGCAATTTGAGAAAGTTGAGCGAAGTGCTGACCGGCCAAGACCATCTATTGAAAAACCTCCTACAGTGGAGATGAAACCTCTTCCCTCTCATTTGAAATATTCTTTTCTTAATGAACCATCGGAATTACCTGTTATAATCTCTTCTGACTTGACAGGAACTCAAGAGAAGCAACTACTGGAGGTGTTGCGCAATCACACATCAGCTATTGGTTGGTCTATAGCAGATATTAAGGAATCAGCCCTCAGTTGTGTTCTCACCGAATCTATATGGAAGATAACTACCGACCATTGGCTCAGCCTCAGCGACGTCTTAACCCAGTCCTAAAAGAGGTAGTTAAGAAAGAGGTAATCAAACTACTCGATGCAGGCATTATTTACCCTATTTCAGACAGTAAATGGGTAAGTCCAGTTCAGGTAGTACCAAAGAAAGGAGGAATACTGTGGTTCCTAATGAAAAGGGTGAGCTGATTACCCAGCGTCCCACTACAGGTGGCGGGTTTGTATTGATTATAGAAAGTTAAATGATGCCACTCGTAAGGACCATTTTCCATTACCTTTCATTGATCAAATGTTGGAAAGACTAGCTGGACATGACTACTACTGCTTTCTGGGATGGCTTTTCAGGTTATTTTCAATCCCTATAGCTCCTGAGGATCAGGATAAGACAACTTTTACCTGTCCGTATGGAACCTATAGTTATAAAAGATGCCATTTGGATTATGTAATGCTCCTGCTACGTTTCAACGTTGTATGATGGCCATCTTTGCTGAATATATTGAGAAATGCATTGAGGTTTTTATGGACGATTTTTCTGTTTATGGTCTAACATTTGAATCCTGTCTAGAAAACCTTGATCTTGTGTTGTCCAGGTGTGAAGAAACCAATCTGGTGTTAAATTGGGAAAAATGCCACTTCATGGTTCGAGAAGGAATCGTCCTGGGCCACAAAATTTCTTCAAAAGGTATTGAGGTAGATCGGGCTAAAGTCGAGGTAATTGAAAAGCTCCCACCACCATCTTCTGTTAGAGATATTCGTAGTTTTCTTGGACACGCAGGTTTTTATAGAAGATTCATCAAAGATTTTTCCAAAATCTCTAAACCTCTGTGTGATCTACTTGGCGAAGGATGTTAAGTTCCATTTTTCTGAAGAATGTCTGAAAGCTTTTAATTTATTAAAAGAAAAGCTAATTTCTGCACCTGTCGTTGTGTCTCCTGATTGGTCACTCCCTTTTGAGATAATGTGTGACGCTAGTGATTACGCTGTGGGAGCCGTGTTATGTCAGAAGGTTGATAAAATTCTTCGGGTAGTATATTATGCAAGTCGAACTTTAAATGATGCCCAGAAAAATTATGCGACCACAGAAAAAGAATTACTAGCTGTTTTTTGCTCTAGATAAGTTTCGATCTTATTTACTGGGTGGCAAAATTATTGTGCATACTGACCACTCTGCTCTTAAGTATTTGTTTGCTAAGGCAGAGTCTAAACCCAGGTTAATTAGGTGGATTCTCCTATTGCAAGAATTTGATATTGAGATCAGGGACAAAAAGGGAACACAAAATGTGGTAGCTGATCATCTGTCCAGAATGGAAGCATCTGATGACGGGACTCCCATCAACGAGTCCTTCCCCGATGAGTCAGCATTTGCAGCTGAAGATGTTGAGGATCCATGGTTTGCTGATATCGCTAACTACCTTGTTAGGAAGATTGTTCCAGCTGATATGACTTATCAGCAGAGAAAGAGGTTCTTTTCCATTGTCAAACATTATTTTTGGGATGACCCTTATCTGTTTAAAGTCTGTGCAGATGGTATCATTAGGAGATGTGTCCAGAAGTCAGAGGTCAGAAATATTCTCCTCCATTGCCATTCCAGAGAAGCCGGTGGACATCATGGCGCCACTCGAACCGCTGCAAAAATACTAGAATCAGGTTTTTTCTGGAACACCCTTCACAAGGATTGTCATATGTTTGTTTCGACATGTGATCGGTGTCAAAGGCAAGGTAATCTATCTCGTCGGAATGAGCTACCACTGAATAACATGTTAGAAGTTGAGCTATTTGACGTCTGGGGTATTGATTTTATGGGTCCCTTCCCAACTTTCGGTTCTTAATTCTTTCGTATCTTACATCTTAGTAGCTGTTGATTATGTTTCAAAATGGGCGGAAGCCCTTGCCTGTTCTACTAATGATGCTAAAATTGTTGTGAAGTTCCTGAAGAAAAATATTTTCACTCGATTCGGCGTTCCTCGAGCCATAATCAGTGACGGTGGCTCCCATTTCTGTAACCGCCAGTTTGAAGCACTATTAAAGAAATATGGGGTTCGACATAAGGTTTCCTTACCCTACCATCCTCAAACAAATGGGCAGGCCGAAGTGACGAACCGAGAGCTCAAGTGGATCTTGCAAAAGACGGTGAACTCTTCTCGAAAGGATTGGTCACTTCGATTAGATGAAGCACTCTGGGCCTACCGCACTGCTTCAAGACACCAATTGGCATGTCTCCCTACAAGTTGGTTTTTGGGAAGGCATGCCACTTGCCTGTGGAATTAGAATACAAGTCATATTGGGCCCTAAAGCTCTTAATTTTGACCTACAGCAAGCCGGTGATAAACGTAAGTTCCAGCTGACAGAGTTGGAGGAACTCAGGAACGAATCTTATGAGAATGCTGTAATATATAAGGAACGTACCAAGCGCTGGCATGACAAGATGATTGCCAATCGGGAACTCAAGGTGGGGGACCAAGTTTTACTTTTCAACTCCAGGCTCAGATTCTTCCCAGGTAAGCTGAAATCATACTGGTCAGGACCTTACCCTATTATTAGCATTTCCCCATTCGGTGCGATTGAACTCGCCAATGCAAAGGGGGAAACATTTAAAGTCAATGGGTCAAGAGTCAAGAAATTTCTGGGTACTACACTGGATCAAGCTGCTACATATGAAATATCTCTTAAAGATCCAACTGCAGGTTAGCTACTTCACAAAGTCCAGCCAATGACTATAAAGAGGGCAGCTGACTGGGAGGCAACCCAGGGGTAATTTTCAAATTCATGTTTTATAAGCTACGCATCTATTTCTCTCTAATATTTTGTGATATATAAAAAAAAAAAAAGGGGGCGAGGAAGAAAGAAGAGCAAGGAGATACTTGTACCTGTGCTATTAACGCAACGCTTCCTAGCGTTATTTTGGTATTTGACAGTGTGTGTAGGTAAACCGTTTGTTGCAATCACTCCAAGCTGAACCCTTGCTTAGACTCAAGTGTGAGGAACATCGACCCCACCGCCAATGCTTTAAGTGTGAGGAAGGGCACCTTCCTCAATCTCACGATATCAGGGGAGTCTCAGTTCCTTTATTTTTAATATTTATGTTCAGCCACTCGAGCTTTAACTGTTGATTCATGAGTCTGGCATATTTTGAAAGGTCTTTTCTTGATTATTTTATGAACAATGAGGACATTGCTCCTCTTAAGTGTGAGGAAGTTTAGACCTTTCCCTGAAAATATGCCAGTAGTACCTAATGCCACACTTGATTTTTATTATGATAGCTTCTCTAAAGGCCAATACATGTTGAATTTTCGGGCTAAAATTTTTGTGGAAGTTTTTGAAATCGAGCCTGATGACAACCTAAGAATCGTTCTGCTTGACGTTGTTTGTATGTATCAATTTCTTTCTTCAAAATTTAATCTATTTTCACTGAAATCTGGTGGATAAGCTGATTGTGGAAATTGAGTTACCTTAGCTTGGCAATCATGGGATAAGTGAGTTTGGTATGGAAAGGATAAGGCAAGGTACTCCTCTGATCATATAATGAAGTTTTCTGAACCAAAACAGGCCTCGTTCATTCGGTTATTAAGTCCTTGGGGTGCCTTATCACCCATCTACCTAAGGTCTTGTGATCTGGGATAGAAGGCCCAAAACCGCTACATGGGTGAAGAGAAAAGTCTGGGGGATGAAAACAATTGTGCAAACAATGAAAGAAAAAAAAACAAAAGAAAGAGAAAAGAAAAAAATGAACATGCAAAACTCTTAATGCTGAATAATTGTCACAATTTTTCATATTTTGATCATGAGTATGTGGTGTTGAAAGGTATCACGGAATAAGGTGTTACTTCACACCCCTTGTCATCCAAAGGTTAGAGAAAAGAAATTGGTGGAAGGTTCCAAGCTAATCTATGTTCAATTTTTACAATCTGACTTATCCATGCTCTTATTAAAAATTTTCTGTTTCACTGTTTACAAAAACCTACATCTAAGAGCAGGATTATTCTTTTGATTGCCATTTAGCTTGATTTCCTTCCACGATTGTTGAATCCCGGAGTTTGATACTGTAACCTTAGAGAAAGTTTGTTCTTTATTTGCTTGAGGACAAGCAAAAGATAAGTGTGAGGAAGTTTGATAAGTGCGAAATATATAGACTTTTAAGGGTTTAATTACCTTATAATTTGCAGTATTTTAAGTAATATTTCTCACTTATCTGACGATTTTCCTAGGTTTATGTTTTGATATGAATTGATATATTTTATGTGTTAAATGTAGGAAAAATCCATGTAAATGGATGGATAATCTCATGAGCTCTCCAACACAACAAACGGGGACTAAAACGGAGTCCGAACGAAGATTTTAGAGTGTTTTAAAGTTGTGTCCGAGCTTGGAATGGACCTTCAAAACTTGGACAGCATATAAAGAAAACTCTCGGCTGATTTCACCATATGGTCCGGGACCTGTTCCAAGATTTAAGTCCCGGACCACTACACATAAATATTCTCTCGGGCAATTCAAGACGCATGGTCCGGGACTCTAAACATTGCCTAAGCCCCGGACCAAAACAGAGGCGCAGTCTCGCGGTCTCATGTGAGACGTCCGCCTGGTTTGGTCGCGGTCTCATGTGAGACGTCCGCCTGATTAAGTGGCGGACAAGAGAGGCATTACCGCCTGTTTTTTAGGCGGTCAAGGAGGCGGAAGCAATGGGAGAGAACCGCCTGTTATTAGGCGGACAGCACATAGATGACCTCGAGGCGGACCGGACCAAACGCGCGGACAAGACATAGCTGACCGCGAGGCGGACTGAGCTAGGCGCGAGGCGGACAAGCGCATTTCAGCGCACGGAACGGAATTTCGAACAGAGTTTTCTTCTTCTTCTTCAGGCGCCGCAGTCGAACTACTTCATTAATTGCGATCGCCCACCTTAATTTGCGCGAGCGTGATGCCGGCTCTTCAATCAATGGCTGCTGCAGATCATCAATTAAATCTGTCTGAAATCAATTTCACTGCCCGATGAAATCTCAATCTTCACGGATCTGTACCAACTCCTCCGACTATCTTGATTCACCTGTCATTTCTCCTTTGTCTGTTTCCCATGTCCTCCGCCTATATAAACCCACACTACTGGAAGCTAAAACAGACACGATCCACACACAATCCATCCATCCAGTCATCCATTCATTTATCAGTCCACAAATTAATCCATTCACCCACGCAGTCTCCCACGATCGCACTCCATTCACTTCATCAAAAATAATCACCCATCCACTCCATTAAATTCCCACGTAATACATATCCCACTTTTTATTCTATTTTCACTATTACGCACCAGCTCTACAGAAATAAATTAGCAGTCAGGGGCAGCGCAAGACGAAGTTGAAGCGAGGAACCGGAGTGAACTTCTAAACTGGAGTTATCTCTTACCCTTACTTTAATTTATTTAATGCATTCCTTTTCTGTTATTGTTGTTTCTGTAACGATGAGCGAGTAAGTATTTTAGCTTCCCGGGTTGGGAAGCGAACCTATTTCCTAAATTCTGTTATGTATTTCTTTAAATAAATTTAGTTAACTGCAACAGTTCAATTCCTGTCCTTCAAGTGTTTTAATTATTTGGCCGGTAGTTAAAACAACCCTTGTAGTTATTTTATTAAAATGCGAGAGCTGAGATAAATAACTAGACAGAGGAAGTTGAACCTAATTAACAGCTAGAAGCCTGATCCGGCCTATAGGTTAATTAGACTCCAATAGAAACTGCTCTTTATGCAATTAATTGTGTCCGGTCTAGAGCATTAGCCTGCTGCTAGGTCTAACAATTGGTTAGGATTCATTATACTTAGTCGTAAATGAATTAATTAAAGTTTCTGAGTTATTGCAGTAAAATTAAAGGAAGAATTTACTAACAGATATAAAAGGAATAGGTAAGCAAACAACCCGGGATGCGTTTTTCTATTTATCACATTCACCACTCTTTAAATCCCTCTGTGTTTATTTAAGTTATCTTAATTGTCCTTGTAGTTTAGTTTCTTTTTAATTAATTAATCAAAACCGAAAAAGTGATATTTCCTGTTTTCTTTAGTTTAACTTAATTTCCCAGTTAATCAAATATTTGTCAATTAATTATACGAGGTCCCTGAGATCGACAACCCCATTTAATCACTATACCCGCAAAACGATAGGTACACTGCCTATGTGGTAGAAGTAGTCACATATTTCTCCATCAATAGCGAGGCCTCTCACCAACCTAATGAAGAAGGTGATCAAATTTCAGTGGGACGACGACTGCGAGAAGGCGTTTCAGATGTTGAAAGAGAGATTGACCACAACTCCAGTTCTAACCTTGCCTTCAGGGACAGATAGGTTCGAAGTATTCAGCGACGCTTCCAAGTATGGCCTGGGATGTGTCTTGATGCAGAAGGGGAAAGTTATAGCCTACGCGTCGAGACCATTGAAAGAGTATGAGACCAGATATCCGACCCATGACTTGGAGTTAGCAGCCGTGGTTTTTGCACTGAAGATCTTGAGATACTACCTCTATGGTGTCTCGTGCAAGATCTTCACCGACCACAAAAGCCTCAAATATATTTTCACCCAAAAGGAATTGAATATGAGGCAGAGGAGGTGGTTAGAGCTGATTAAGGATTATGACCTGGAGATTCTGTATCACGAAGGGAAGTCCAACTTGGTAGTAGATGCATTAAGCAGGAAGAGGAGTCATTCAGTGAACTCCATGTGGGTCCTTTCAGACGAATTAGTTCGTGACTTCCAGAGATTGGACTTGGAGGTGATGGAGTCCGGAGGAGTTGAGTGAGAGGTGAGACTGTTCCAGATGAGCATCTCCTCCGACATTTATGGAGAGATACTCAAAGGACAGCCTGGCGATGTTAAGTTAGAGTGGATCAGAGAGAAGCTGAAGGAGGGTAAGGCAGAAGGGTTCGAAATCCACGATGATGGCAGTCTTAGATTCAGAGGCCGTTGGTGCATTCCTCAGGGTTGTGCGGATGTGAAGGAGAGACTAATGAAGGAGGCTCATACTACTCCATATTCAGTCCACCTAGGCGGAGATAAGTTATATAAGGACCTGAAGAAGTTGTTTTGGTGGCCGAAGATGAAGCGGGAGGTAGCAGAGTTTGTGTCTAGATGCCTCACCTGCCAGAAGGTGAAGTTCGAGCATAAGAGGATGGGAGGATTGTTGCAGCCCTTGGAGGTACCCAAATGGAAGTGGGACTCTATTTCTATGGATTTTGTGGTTGGGCTACCGCCGGCAAAAGGTGGAGTAAACCAGATATGGGTGGTCGTGGATCGACTCACCAAGTCTACTCGGTTCATACCAATGAAGAGCACTTGGTCTATGAGTCAGCTAGTGGATGCTTACATTAAGTATGTGGTCAGATACCATGGTGTACCACAAACTATAGTATCGGATCGAGACTCAAGATTTTTGGCACATTTCTGGCAGCAGTTTCAGAAGGCCATGGGTACTAAGTTGAAGTTGAGCACTGCTTTCCACCCAGCAACAGATGGTCAGACAGAGAGAACCATCCAGAACTTAGAGGACATGCTTCGAGCATGTGTTATGGACTTTCAGGGAACTTGGGCAGACAAACTTCATCTGGTGGAGTTCTCATATAATAACAACTACCATGCCAGCATTAAGATGGCTCCCTACGAGGCTTTATATGGAAGGAAGTGCAGAACCCCTATATGTTGGAGCGACATCAGCGAGACAGTGATATTGGGACCCCAGCTGATAGAAGAGACAATGGAGCAGATTCGAACCATCCAGAGCCGAATGAAAGCAGCCCAGGATAGGCAGAAGTTCTATGCTGACTTAAAGAGGAGACCAGTTGAATTCTAGGTTGGAGATAGAGTCTTCTTGAAGGTGTCTCCAGTGAGAGGGGTAACCAGATTCGGGAAGAAGGGGAAATTGAGCTCCAAATTCGTGGGTCCCTACGAGGTCCTGGAGAGAATTGGAGAGGTGGCCTACAGGTTGGCACTACCTGGTGAACTAGAGAGAGTCCATAATGTGTTCCATGTTTCTCAGTTGAAGCGTTATGTTCCCGACCCGTCCCACGTTCTACAGCCTGAGGTGCTGGAGTTGGAGCAGAACCTGTCATACGAGGAGTACCCCATTAAGGTATTAGATACCAAGACTAGAGAGACCCAATCGAAGTCCACTCGAATGGTCAAGGTGTTGTGGTCAAATCATGGGACTGAGGAAGCAACGTGGGAGATCGAAGAGGAAATGAAGAAGAAGTACCCTCAGCTTTTTGAGCAGGTAACAGTTTAAGACTTATGTCAAGTTCAGTTGAATTCAGCATTCAGAATCAGCCTCCTAGTTAGAGTATTATTTAGGCTTAGCTTCGATGGCGAAGCTTTCTTTTAAGGGGGATGAGATAAAATACCCGTAAATTTTGGCATAGGATTAAATTAACATATAGTCGGAGTGAATGTGACTCTATAATATAGCTGGTCGGGAATGATACTAATAGGAACCTAGAGGAGCTATATATTAATCTATTTCCCAAACAATTACTACGACTTAAACTCCTTTATTCCCACCGACATTATATGAGTATATGAATTTACTTATTTATACCTAACTCTAATAACGTTACGGTGTACTCCTGATTTTGAGAGTCAAATCAGATTTTGCGACCTATAATTAACAAGCATTATTATTAGTATTGTTGTTATTGTTTCGTTGTTATTTGTTACATCCAAGAATACAAGTTGCATTTTTACTTCTTCCTAAATTATATTAAGCATTAAATACACCCTCCGCTATTCCTGACTCTCAACCATCTTCTAATTTATTTATTAAGCTACTATTTGTTTACTTATTTATTTTTTTTAACAATCTTCTCATAGATGACAATTATTCATCCTCATCCTTTCTAACAACCAGCTAGCCTTTCTCCTATTTTTACTTTAACTACATAATATCTACTTATTTTTCTAACTCTTGAATTTAGATTCTTCCATAGTTTTAATGTTACTTATTTACTCAGTTTTTAAATTATTTTCGTTGTGGTAATTGTTAATCCACCCACTAAATTATTTTACAAACTGATTACCGATTCTTCCTCCTTTTAATCAATTGTATATATTAATTAATTATTATAACCTCTCTATTACGCTATTTAATTTCTATTTAACTGCATGATTAACGTCACGATCTTCATCTTCAACATACAGCCTCCACGCTCCTCTCTTTCTTCAAGCTCCCAATCTCTCTTAAATTCACGCTCTTGTTTTCCCATCGCCGTAAGGCTGCTTCCTTGGTGCCGGATCAGGTAGAAGGGTAAGGGGAAACCATTGATGAGGTTAGATAATTAATTCGTTGGTATTTGAGTAGTTTCTGATTGTGCTTCTACGTACAATTCTAGACACCGAATTCCTTGACAGACGCTACTGCTGATCTTGCTGGGTGATTTCGTTACTGTGAGTGCATCCAGGTAAATGTTGTGCTCAACATTCTCTACCTATGTGTTTTGCGAATTAACGATGGATTGGTTTGGATGTGATTTGGGTATTGTGGAAGTTGGGAATTATTTCCTCTGTGTTGTTTTGCAAAGAGTTTGGATAAATGTTTTGGGAGACTTTCATTGAATTGGTTATTGGCCTGTTGGTACCGTTTGGTGTCCCATGTATATTGTTGGTGCCCTCGTGGGGCTCCGTGAATTATTGGTACTGTGTACCCCGTGAATATTATATCAATTTTGCCTGCAGACATTACTTGCAATTAAGCTCTGATCTACTCCTTTGGGTCGTAAGTTACCTTTTAGGGGGTGTGCACACTTAAGGACATAAAGTGAGGTGGGATTCTAATTGTTGCGACTCCAATTTGGGTGTCGTCCGCGTATACCATTAATTTGATTCTCTGAAAGCTCTCCCCCGCTGTGTTTTATGGTTGGTAATTGGAATTGGTGAAGTGGTTTACGTTTCAGTGCAAGTATTGTTTTGTAAATACAAAGTGGATTTCAAAATGTATTTTACGAGTTGAGACAATGTTTGCTCAGTTTTGCTGATTTGCGCGATCCCTTCGTGTTTTCTATTGTTGTTTTATGATCGCAGGTACTCATGGCTGAGTTGGGGAATGGGACACGCTATCACATAGCTTAGGATGACGGGATAAACACTTCGTATGAATCTGAGTTGAGTTGTGTTTGGAAATACAATGTTTTACAATTTTGGAACGTCGTGGTCTTTTGGTTGGTGGTTTAAAGCCTGGGCACTCTTCGTTAGAGTGTGACGGTAACGCCCATTTGGATTTTACAATTCCGCTGCTATTTACTTTAAAATGTTCGGTTTGGTATTGCTTCCTTGGAAAACTATAGTTGTGATGAAGTTTTGCACATTACTTAAGTGACCTTCCAATAGTACATGGGTGTATCGTTTGAGGTACTGACTTGCTGAAAAGATTCTCCATCTGATTTCCGAGTTATAGTGTTTGTTTTGCTGTTGGTTTGGGTCTGTTTCACCTTTTAAAAACGCATTCCAGGACCTGTCCGAACGTCCGTCCGGACATCCATGTTCGGACAGGCCCCGAGAGCTCAAGTGATTTCTCTCTATTTTGTCGTGTCCGAACCTCTGTCAGAACATCAACTTTCGGACAGCATGCGAGGATGGGGTCGACTTGCAAGTCTCGACTTGTGTCCGAACTTGCAAGCTCGGACCAACGTTCGGACGCGCGCGTAAAGAATTTTCGGACTTTTTGAACTCGACTTGTGTCCGAACTTCAAAGTCCGGACACAAGTTTGGACGCCTTTGGTTTCCAGACTTTAAACTCTCGACTTGTGTCCGAACATCAATGTCCGGACACAAGTTTAGACAAATGAATTTTCGCAGTTTAATCTTCTCGGCTTGTGTCCGAACTTCCCATGTCCGACACAAGTTCGGACCATGCTTGATTTTCACTTTTAGGACTCGTTTGGGGTCCGTTTTCGAAGCCGTTTTCACCGTTGGATTTATAATTTAATAGCCTATATTTTAAGGCAAAATCCAGGGTGTTACAAATAGATTCTAATGAGGAATCTAAAACAAATAGGTACTAAATAATGAAAAGAACAAAAATAAAATAAGAAGTAAAAAACCTAAAAAGAACAATAAAACTAAAATCTCAATCAAATAAATAAAATGTCAATTTAGCCGTGCTAGAGGTCCCGGCAACGGCGTCAAAAACGTGTTAAGCAGAAATATGTATTACTATACTTCTACTTAGACAGTGTACCTATCATTTTGCGGAATAGTGATTAAGTGGATTGTCGAACTCAGGGACCTCTTTCAATTAACTGACAAATTAAATTTACCTTATTGAGAAAACTAACCTAAATTAACTAAACGGAAAATTGTCACTTTTTCAGGTTTTAATTAATTCAACTAAAATACTAACTTAATAAACAAACATAAAATAATAAAAACGATGAAGATAAACAAAAAAAATATCGGTTAAAAATCTAGCGAATTTAAAACGCTCCTCGGGTTATTCCACTCGTTTATTCCGTCAAACTCAATTAACATCAATTTTCACTATTTTATGCAATAAACTCAAGAATTATAATTAGTTCGTTGACCGGTCCCTGTACAACGAACCCTAACTAACTGAAATAACAAGCCGCAAACCATGCCCAAGTCAATTCAAGTTAATTGCAATAAACACAATTCCTATTAGAGACAAATTAACCTATAGGCAAGCAATGCTTCTAGTCGTTAATCCGGTTTAATTTCATGTCTAGTACTTAATCTCAGCACCGCATTTTGATATAAACTCTACAAAAATCACTTAGAAAATTGGCCAGATAATCTAAGCGCATTAAGGACTGGAATCAAACTATTGCAAAATTATAATAATAGTGACAAATCTACATAATTAGAATTCTACAAAAAAGACTCGCTTCCCTAACCCGGGAAGCTAAATAAAAATACTCACTCATGGTTCTAACAGAAACAACAAATAATATAAAATAACTTGTAACGGAATAAAAACAAGTAACAAGAAATAAGTCCAGAATTTCACTCCGGTTTCATTTCTGTTTTGCTCGCACCAGTGGTTGACTTGTCAGATTGCTCTATTCTCTACGCCTTGAGTGCTGGTTCGGTGATGGTATTGGTGTCGGGTGGAGTGTGGATGTATAATGATGAAGGTGAATGGTGGTGACGGTGAGGAGTTGGGTGCAGTATGGTGGGCGAATGGCTGGGATAGAAATCACGTGGTGATGGTGGTGTGAGGGACGAAGGCTGGGTAGTGATATGGATGGTAGTGTGGATGATGATGGCTTGATGAATAGTATAGATGGTAGGTAGCAGCCAAGCCTCGTGTGCGTGCGGGTATCCGCCGTTAAAAACTGATGTCAATTTCTTTACTCTGTGATGATAGAAAAATTCTTTATCTCTCCGGAGAACAAAGATAAAATAAAGATTATTTTATCTTTTCTTTTGCCTGCAGCCTCTTTTTTTCACATAGTCTATTGTAGCAGTAAAGTGCCGAGCCCCTTTCTCTGTAATCGGCCCATTTATTTTCATTTTCTTTATTTGTTTCAATCCAAATATTCGCCGCACAACCTTTTAATATATAAATCCAACCAGCACTTGCAGCCCATATACGATGCTGCCATCTTCATTTTATTTTTCTTTTCAACCAAATCCACCTACACCTATATATATATTCGTTTGTTATGTTGAAGTGGTTAAAATATGAAAGAATGTAAATTTGAGAATTTTTCCTGCATTTAAAAAATAAAATATATCAGCTCTCATCTAAATATAAATATTTGAAAAACATAAGATAAGTGTAAAATATAAGCTAATTCATTACGAATATTTAATTAAATAAACCGTTAAAAGTATATACATTTTACACTTATCACTTGTTCTCAAGCAAATAGAGAATATGACTATCTCTATGGTCGTAGTATCAAAACTCAGGAACAAACAAATGTAGAAGGAAAACAAGCAAAATGACAATCAAAAGAATAATCATACTTTTGGTTGTAGGTTTTCACAATCAGTGAAAAAGAGTAATGTTAAAAGCATAGTGAAGTTAGATTACAAAACTGGACATAGATTAGCTTGGGACATTCCACCATTTCCTTCTTCTAACCTTTGGATGTTAAGGGGTGTGAAGTAATGCTTTATTTCGCAATACTTTCAACACCACGTACTCATGATCAAATTAGGCAAAACACATTAACCATTCATCTTTCAAGAACTTTTTTTTTCTTTCATGTTTTTCATTTGTGTAAATTTATTTCATTCCCCAGAATTTTCTCTTCATTCATGTAGCGCTGTTGGGCCAACTATCCATGATCCTGAGACCTTAGGTAGTTAGGTGTTAAAGCACCCCGAGGACTTAATAACCGAATGAAGGAGGCATGCTTTTGTTCAAAAAATTTAATTAAAATAAATGGAATACCTTGCCCTATCCTTTTCATACCAAACTTTCACTCATTTCCAAAATCCCAAGCTAAACTAATTCAGCTTTCATCATCAGCTAATCCATCAAATTTTTGTGAAAACATAATTAATTTGAATAAAACTATACGTACAAACAACCTAATGTAGACAGATTCTTGAGGTGGTCACCAGGTTCGATTTCAAAAACCTTAGCAAAAATTTTGACCCAGAGATTCTGTGAGCCTCGATTTTAAACCCTATCCTATGTTGATTAAAGTTGATTAGGATCTAATCGGGTTTTAGGTCCACTTATAACCTAAGATTAACAACTATGTCATATAACATAATTATTAAAACCTAAGCTAGCTCACTGGAACCTATTATGAGTCACCACCTAATTTTAACCTAGATCAAATTAGGAAAGGAGAGTTCGGGTTCGGGGGCTTGATATTCGACTTAATTAGGGTTCAAATTACTTTCATTACCCTTCCTAGGTCGTTTTTCCTCTACTTGGTTTATTTACGGCTTTCTACAAAGTTGTTTTTAACCTAGGTGCGCGCTTCTGTTTTTTTTATTTTTAGCGTTTTTTAACAGAAAATTAAAGTGAAATTAAAAGCTACCTGAACTAGGGTTTCGGAGGCAGAATTAGGTCGAATTTTGTTTCCGTCCGTGGCTACGGACCTACTGTCCGAACCCACAGACCCTAGTTAACCTATGTGAACATAAAAGTCGAATTAAACAGAAAACACAATTTTGAAAAGTCCGGGGCCACGGACAGGATGTCCGTGGGCCCGGACATTATTTGGAAAAACCTAAATTTTGAAAATTTTAAAATCCCGCCGCCGTCCGTGGGTGTCCGTGGCCACGGACAACCTGTCCGTGGTCCCGGACCATAGGTCCGAGGTCACAGACCACCCACGGACAGGGGTTTTCTGAAGGCTCCCGAGGGTGTTTTGAGCTCAATTTTATGGGTGCGTAGCCTGAAAGATTTTAAACACGTTAGTAACTGAAAGAACTCAATTTGACATCAAAATTAATACGAAACTTAGCAAACAAGTAAAAGGCAGAGTAGCTGAAACAATTAACGATACAAAGCGAAAAAGAGTTTGTTTAAGCCCAAATTTTGAGGCAAGACTGATAATGTCGTGGGGAGTTAGGAAAGTGAGATTTCTACCTGTTCTACCTTCAAATTCACGATGATTTTTCACACCGGGATTCGTCGAGTGCTCCGTTGATGGCAGGCCCGAAGGGATTTCGAACCAAGCTTCTGGTTGCTGGTTGTTCTTGCTGTTCTTCACGTTTTGGAAGTGTTTTTGAGAGGTTTTGATGATTTTTGTGCTTTGGGGATTGGAAAACGTGTTTTGACGGTGATTTCGGGGGATTTTCGGTATGATTCGGGTGGCCGGGTGTTGAAAAACGTGAGAGAGAGAGAGGAGGTTGTGCTTTCTGTCTTCCTAGGGTTCTTGAGCATATGAGATTCTGATTTTATCAAAAAACCTATCCTTTATATAGACTTTCTTAAAGATAAAGAAAATCTAGTAAGAGTAAGATTTTTTGGCATTTTAATTAAATGACTTCCCAAAGGAATTTTGCTGTGAAATTTTAACCACATGTCAAGGATGGAGATTATGAATTTTCTGAGGTGGAATCGAATTTTTAAAATGTTGGAATATTTTTAAATTGAATTTCTCGTCAGATTCAGTCAGAAATTGCTAGAAAATTATTGGAAACTCGAAAAATCAAAATTCCAACGCCATTATGCTTAAAATGTCATCCTCTATCATGGGTTAAAATATCAAAGCATTTCAAGCTGATTTGAGCACCCTTTGGAGGAGAGAGAAAGCTTATAGGAGGCCTCAGGAGCCTTAAAAATTACCAAGACGCCCCTGACAATGACGGAGCTGCTCCCTATGCCCTGGATGCGCCGATCGAGTCGGGATCTCTCACTACTTGACTGAAATGCCTCTCACAACACCAAAACCTCGTAGACCCCAACCAGGGGGGGTCAAAATTTTGGGTATAACAGATTCAATATTTATTGGCACTTAAGGAAGCATTTTTCTCTAAGCAAGAAGACAATCAAAAGAAAATGTGGCATTAAATGCAACTTGACATATTTGGAAAGATCTCTACTTCCTCACACTTAAGAGGAGCAATGCCTTAAACCAAGAAAGAGAACTTTCAAAATATGCCAGACTCATGTAAGAGCAATTCAGGACTCCACAAATTGATTATAATCATGTAAATCATAGGCTGAACACACACGAAAAGTTACAGAACCAAAAAGCCCTTGCTATCGTTAGATTGAAGAAGGTTTCCATTCTTGCACTTAAGTCCTTTTCCGGGGCATAAGCATTCCTCACAATTGCTTCCAAGCAAGTGTCCAGCCTTGAGAGTCCATTAAAATTTCTCCTGCAAACCCCTTAGAGAGAACACACATATATAATTCTAAAAGCATTGCGTTAAAAGCATGGGCAGTATCACCACCGTTGAGTGAATTAAAGTAATCTAAACTATGAAGATTAAAGTAATGCAATAAGTAAAAAGACTAGAAATAAAAAGAAAGCTTACTCAATTTTTATGCTTGTTGGATGTGTGTCCGAATGTGTATGCCCGGACGTGTCTCCTGATTTGGTTCACATCTTGTCCGAGCTAGCATGTTCGGACCCAAATCAGGACACTACTATTGCACCCTCAGAATTCTTCTTGCATTCTATCCAGATTTACAAGTTTGGACGCAAGTCCAGACCATGTCATCTGTCCCGGCTTCATCTGCTTGTACCCTGTCCGGACATCCACGCCCAAACACATGTTTGAACAAGGCATAAAATTCATAATTCTACATCTTTCTCAGCAACAAAAATTAGTAAAACTAAAACAAAAATGAACACAAAACAAAAACAAAAACTGACTGTAACACCCCACTCATAATCACGTAGTAATCACTCACGTAGCATTAATAAACGTCGTCTCACAGCGGAAGTCTCACAGTAATTAAATCTCACTCGGGTGTCACATGCCATTACTCGCCCATACGAGTAAAGAAGCAGAAGTAAATTAAATACGAAACAACACTGGTAACAAATACATAACCGCAGTGATAACGAGATACTAACCTATACATCAATCTAAACCATTGTAACTTAAACGACAAGTGAGCGTCTATGTAATCCCAGCTGTATACAACTCCATTAACACTTTAAACTAATAATCATCCTAATACTTTGTGAGATCTCGTACAGTAACTAAATTCCTAACTACCCGGGTCCCGCTCTTCGGCTTCCGTGGTAATCGTCACCTGCAGCAATGCCATAAAGGCTCAGCGATAAACGCTCAGTATGCCGAGCCTGGACCCTATTGGTCACTTAATAGTCATGGTCACCATTATTAAGTTCGTTACATGTTTTACCGGTGTACAGGTAAATGGAAGCAGTAAACACATGGATGGCGGTAAACAAACAGTTAAGGTAGGCACTACATTCCACACACATCAGCACACATCACAATGAATCACAACATTAATAAACGAGTAGCCGTTAGTAACGGTCTGTTATTCAGTTAATCACACGACCCCCTGGGTCCCCACATACCTTTACACATTTTTTGTTGCACTGTCGGGGGTCAAGTTAGGACATCCCGAAATAACCTCACTTGGACGATAGTCCCATATGCACACGAGGTGCTCACTTTGCCTTTTTAAAAGCGTCCATATTTTGCCTTTTTAAAGGTGCCCATGTTATTGCCATACCTGTCGATCTATCTAGGCTCGATCAGGTTAAACCAGAGTAAGCCCGATCCGGGTTAACTCAAGAGATCTCAACGCGCGACCAGTAGCCAATGACTAACTGGATTAAGGTAAACCATCCACATTTATCCACACTCCACTGTTGACTTAGTTAGTCAGTTAAACCGTTACAGTTTTAAGTATGGAGAACATCACTTATTTGTTGGCTGCCCTATGGGTCTTACGCATGCCTAGAATCATTCTAGGTAGTATTCATGTTCGAGTCAAAGCTCTAGAGACCGACCATGTCGTATCACGTCCCTAAGTAATTTACTTAGGTTATAACTTACATAACTTATAATACTTAGTATTAAGTCAAATAACATCAGCCATAAACACATTGCTCGTATATGTAGATTTATATAAGTCGATCTATAGTCGACGTAGTATTAGTCCCGTAGGACGTTGCGCATAATTAAATAATGCGGAAAGATAAACAATTAACATCCCATAGCACACATCCATTCACACATACATACAGCATCACACTCGTTATACATCACACATATCCGAGCCCGAGGAAGTCCTCAGGACATCTCGGATCAGACCCCTTTACATACCGTTCACCAAGACCTAGGTTGCGCAGTAGACCACTAGCTCGTCGAGCGCCTTCATCGGTGATATGTCTAAATATCGAACATATCATAAGTCAATCCACATGACTTATTTAAGCTTGGTAAATCCGAACAACACAAATAATTCCGACCTTTCATACCCGGATTTCACTAGTTATTTGTGAAGATACCATTATACGAACTCGTCAGCCGTAATACGTATTAATTACCAATGCCCGGGTTTATTTAAACGAGTCGGTTGAAAAAACGTTTTAGCTGTAGCGTTTTTAAACGTTAGGATTTATTCCTTATTTTTACGAGTGTACGACTACATATTCCTGTTAATACTTAAGTATTAATTTAATCACTCGGGTTCGGTATGCGAGTATACATTTGTAATATATAGTTGCATGCGTGCATGCAACGTTAATTCGCATCGCATTTCATGCTCATGCATTAATGTTATATGGCATTAATATTTGGCCATTTAATATTGTACCATATATTATACATCTCATTATTCATCTTAATAAACTTATACTTTAATTTATAATTATATGACTTGTAGTATATATTTATACTAATGTCATAACACTTGTCATTTATTAATTCATGACATTAAAACCATATTGTATACACTTACATATATTCAGTTTTCACATATATATATTTATATATGTTGTTTTTACTTGATTTAGTCATATAATACATAGTTGCATGCATTCATGCACTATGTTATATAGTTCCAACTATACCATATACTTAATATGTATATACTTTTAATATATACTTGCGCATACACATGTATTCACTTATATATTAATATTTCATGAGTTATACCCTTATATCATATGTTACTTTATTATCATCTTTTGTAAGATGATTATTCCATTTATTGCACATGTTATGCAATTTATATTAAGAACTTTATCTTAATATATGTAACATTTCATGACATATACTTATACTTCCTAAGGTTTATTTTAACCAACCTTAGTTTGTAAATTTTTTTCCATTAATTGTCACATTATTTCATGTGAATATTATTAATGATAATTATTTCATTTAATCACATCAATACTATATAATATCTATAGTATTATATCATTGTAAACCATAGTTTTAATAAATTCATTCTTAAATGTTTATACATGCGGTTTTAACATATAGTTTAATAAACTATGTTTTGACCACATAAAATCATACAATGTTACACTTTTATCTTATACCATATAATATGATATTTTTATATCTCATTTAACATTATAATATATAGTTTTAGAAATCATATTTTAATTGCCGAAGGGCCCATATATTCACACTTGTTATTTCTTTCTTTCCCATAGTTTTCATTTATTACTACCTAACCACATATATTTTACACCATGTTATAAATATCATATTTTATAACATTTGAACTTATAACAAATATAATCAATGGTTTTAATATAACCATATCATTGCCGTAAGGCATATGCTTCATAAATCTGATTTTCTTTAACTTCCAATATTTTTCCAATATTACGATATTGCCACATACTTAATATAATGTCAACATACACTTTATATCATATCATTCTAACCTTATAATTAATATAACCTATGGTTATATGTTTGCAAAAATTTGAACAGCCCCCTAGGGTTTTTCTTAATTGTTTTCCAACACCTTGTAACTTTTATAATTACATCCTCACCACATATTTTATAGCATGTTATCTTTACCATACATTATATCATTCAAACATTATAATAGTTATAATATATAGTTTTATAAACTTAGGAATTTTTGAACAGCCATTTGGCTGTTTTGGTTTATTATTTTTTTTCCAGCAACACAAGTTTCCTTATTTACACATTTACCACATATATCATGTAATGTTACATATAGGTTATATTATATAGTTTTAACATGTATTATATATAACCTATAGTTTTGTGTTATTTTATTTCCGAACAGCCCACTGTTTGTTTTTTAATTTCTTTTCCACCCCCAACTTCTCTTATTTACATATTAACCCCACTTTATATCTTATACTTCTTAAATGTCACAAAACTATATATTATACACTTTCCTTTATAAAATCATTTATATAACTCCAAAAATTCCCAAACTTTATACTTATGATATAAATTATTATATTAGCCATATTAACCCATTATTTTCGGTAATTACACCTTATACCCCTTATAAATTCCATATTTAACTCATAACATTATTATAAGTTCACAATTTAATTACTTATGTAATTAATTTTGGTCAAAGCTTCTAACATGGTCTATATTGACCCATTGACCACCAGTTTGACCACAGTTTCCATAAATTACAGTTTTGATCCAATATTTTCAGAAATTGCATTTTTGACCCCAAATTTAATATAACTTTATAAAATTCATTTTAATAGTTTTTAAGGCTTAGGTTTCGGCTATAATCATAGTTTAGCCTCTAAATTTAATTCAATTACAAACCTAACCCCAAATCACATACAGTAATATTAGTTTTTACTTTAAACTAATTTTCAACTTAATTTAACATAAACTAAGTAGCCAAAAATACATGGCTTATTTATAAATCTTAATATATAATATAAATCACTTATAAATGTCATAAGGACAATATAGCTTACGGTTTTGATATGTTTTGTAACAACACTTTATAAATTGTGTTTAAAATCATTTAATTAATTTCCATGACATTATATGTCACATATACCTTAGGTTAATTTACCAAAAATGTTATAAAGCATTTCAATATATAGTTTGGTCACTTAATCCCTTGTAACTCACGGTTTTTATTACCTTTACCCCTATATTTTTATAAGTTGTATTATAACCATCTCATGGCAATATAAAACCAACTTAATATATATATAAGCTAACCAAAAATGTTAATTAACATTTTACCACATAATTAAGTTATGTAAACCACCTTTTACATACGGCTAGTAATATAAGGTAGCAAAATGATATAGAAATTTATAATATGCAAGGTTTGTGTACTTACTTGATTATTTAGCCCTTCAAGCAGCCAACACCATGTCAAGCTCGCGGCTATTTAAATAAGATAGCCTTAGATTAGTTTTTTTTTGAACATTAACCACTTACACACTTGATTAACCATCCACTTAGGTAATTATTTACCTTAATTAAACAAGCCTTCATACACACTTTTCCTTCACCATTTGGGCAGAATTTCTTCCCTCATTCCAACACTCATACACCACCATTTTTTGCAAAGAAAGAGATGTGCATTAGTCATCTCATTACCAAGGTAATTAAGGACCCATTGAAGCATAGTTTAGCTTGATTTTCACCTTAATAATAGTGGACTTAAATGAGCTGATTAACGCCTGAAAACTTGTTATAAAGGCTTGAAAATGGAGTTTGTAGCACCACATGACATAGCACTTGTAGAGTTTCACATATGTACCAGATGATTAAACACAAAGGAGCAAAATGAGCTGGAGAAAAGGAGAAAGAAACCGGTAGTGAAATGGAGGAAAGGAGCATATCTTCATGCATGATTTTACCTTAAAATAACACCTGAACTTGTTTCTCCTTGCTCTTCTGATTTTTCTGCCGTGAAACTCCCACCCTTTGAGCACCATTTCAAGCTGAATGAGAGGTTGGAAATGGGTATGGGTGAGCTCATTGGAAAGAAGAAGAGTAGGGAAGGAAAATGACATAGAGCTTAACTTAGAAGCTTACCTATGATCAGATGGGTTCTCCCTTGAAGTTCATTCCTGCTCACGGTGGAAGACAAGGAAAAGAGAAGGAGTTTGGAGCTGGTAGGAGACGGCTGGGTGGGTGAATGAAGGAAGAGAATTTCAACTTGGCTTGTCATGTAGAATGCGGTCGTAAAAAGGCTGATAAAGATAAGTGACATATAAGATATTTTTTTGGAGGTTGCTTCCTGATGAGGAAACCCCCTTAAAGCTGGCGTAAAAGAGTGCCAAGGTGGAAGTTCTATCTTGACTTTTATTACCTATATTATATACCGTAAAGTGGAATCCCTTAAGGAAATAGACCATGCTGTCTTACTTCTAATTGGGTTCAGGCTGCTAATGGATAAGAATGACTAAATAGGTAGCCGGAGATGATAAGGCAAGGTGAGAGGATAATATTGTTTAGTTAAAGTTGTAAAGTGGTAATAATGTCGTTTTAATAAAAGTAACTTTAGAGCTATGTATATAGCTAAGTGTGGCCGGCTGTTAGGTGAGAAGAAACTGATAATTACACGGTAATATATGGCCAAGGTCAAAGAATTAACATTGACCATGAATTTAATTAAGTACTTATATGTTATAAAAGCACTATTCACAATCAAGGCACATATTTTTGATTTTTTTGAAAAACTTTGAATTAGACATTCTAATATGGTATATTATGTCATATTAGTATATTTAAGGGTATTCAAGACCCTAAAATCAAACAAAACTCACTTTGGAGACAATCTCACAAAAATGTGCTTTAGGGAAGCTTAGTGCACATTTTGTGTTAAAGCTTGTTTTAGAGTTTGGTTTTCTTTGGTAATTGATTAATTACATCCATTTCGTGATTACTAAACTTAGGATTTTGATTTGGAATCAAACGGAGGTCACATGACCTTTAAAGCTTGTTTAGAGCACATTTTGCTCTAAGTGACTTTTAAGCATGTTAATGCTGGTTCTTGATGTTGGAGTGTTGTCCAAAAATTTTAGTATGTTCATTTATGTGTTAATATGCTTAGGACAAAATTTTAAGTCCTAAGGAGTTCATTTGGGTATTCATTTACCCTAAATGGTCAAAGGGTGCGATATTTGCTTTATGTTGACCATTGTTTTTTAAATTGATAGGGCTTAATTTAATTGATTAAATATTTAATCAATGTTTAATTAATTATGGGTATTTCAGTCTACCCCCCTTAAAAAAAAGACTTCGTCCCGAAGTCGTCTCACTTAAATAGGTTTATAATGTATATCTACCCATGATTCCCATAATGCACATCTACGTGATGTAACATTCATGCATATAGTGTTGTGCTCATATTGCACATAGCCCTCAAGTGTAGCGTTATTTCAAATATATGGATGTAGGTGATCTATCCGCACCATCATTTCCTATCAATTCTAACCATCTTGACAACCTCCCCGAGGTGTCCATTAAATTCTACATTTCACATTTATTTTTCCATAGCCATGATCCATTCAGTATCTAGGCGATACTATACGACGGATTGTAAAAAACATAACATAAACATATATATATATCACATGTATCTTCCAGATACTCCATCACATCACATATAGGTATCTCATGGATACGTACAACACATACATTCACAAGTGTGCAATGTACAAATAATCAACAATGCATGCCCCACATGACAAACAAACAACCAAAGACCACAACAAACAACAATTTATTGTATGCCTCACATATGACTCATTAAAATCAGTGCACATACTGTGCACAACCAAGAGGCTCTACCCCCCTTAAAAAGGGTTACGCCCCCGTACCCCACAAGTATGCAACAGCCGCTAACCAAAGAGCGCTGGATACTTGGGTCTCATGGAATTCTCATATTGAGAGACGGGTTGAAAGAAATTGTGCTAAAGGTGAGGCACGTACCTTTCCAACCAAAGGCATGGAGTACTTGGTGCGCTGTCTCAACCACGTTCTATTGGGCCCACTCGCTCCGTATGGAGGTGCAGACCTACGGATATGGGGCTAATATGCCCTTCGTTCTATTGTTATCTTAGATGATTTATTTGCGGCAGTTTATTACTGACGTCGCTTCATTATGACGGTGTCGTTCATGGTCCTTGTTAATTGGAAACAGAGGTATCCCAGTCGGTGCGGTAACATTAATTGTATGTGCACACGACCGGCTCGAAATTGTATTCGAAATATCTCTAGGATGTTGTTATCTTCATTCATTAATATAATGCCGAGGTGAAGTATGAATCACATTTGTGTTCTGCATTGTATAACATCCCGTGGGGTACATTTTGGCAGTTGAGGTATTTTCCTCTAGTATATTTGTATCTTTGTATTCTCACATTGTTTACAAGGATGTAATTGTACTCATTATTTATAAGTTCCTGAGTGAGTTATAGTTTTGAACTCTGTATTTATTTTGGAACATGTCCTTTAACTGTCCAGGCTGTTGTATAGCCTTTCTTGCATTTTATTTCTCATCATTGTTTTCTGTGTGAGCTTTGCTCGTCTGCGTTTGGAAAAGTATGCATTCACATAGCAGTTGTAATGGTCGCTTCCGCGTGCACCATATTTCAGTCAATTAGACGGTTGTATATTTATTGTAGTATTCTATTTAAAGTTCAGGGCATCCACTAGTGTACTAGCTTCGCCTTTACTGAATATTAAATAGTTATGGACTTGTGTTTAACCTCTTGTCGGTTAAGAACGTAGCACTATCCTTAATTTGGATATACGTGATTTTCATACCATTTAGCATTGTTGTACATATTTCGTATTTGGAGAGTAGTTCTCTCTTTGCCCCGTTTACGGGTAATGACTATAATCATTAAATGGTTGCTTTTGAGTGCTGCATCTATATTTTTTTGATCTAAACGGCTATTGAGCCTCTTTGTGTAATATATTTGCTTATTGCCTGTCATTTAAATTACTATCAATTTTCTCCGCGGTCAGGAGGTTTTCCTTTTGGGGTTACTGTATTTTATCCACTCCTTTGCGGAGTTATAGCTTGTTCATATTATATTCAAGGTTGTTGGTTCCATTCACTTCGTCACTTCAACTAGGATTTTATTCGTTAATTTATTCTAGGCGGTTCCTTACACTGGTCTGGGTTTACGTTTCTGACCTTCGTGTCAAGTTGACTACTCCCAGTGTTCCTTTCACATGTCTACGTGTATGGGGTACCGTACTGACACATTGCTACTTACTCGACTAACTAGGAATGAGTCTGTCGAGCCCACAAGCTCCTGTGGAGTGTGGTCGTCCCATAACTCGTTTATAGACTCGTAGTGTCTGTCACACGTTCGTGAAGTATTCTGTTGTCAATCTCCCTTCTTGTTGGTATTGGGGGTCTCCCGTGGGAATGTTCGGTTCCCCGGGTTCCCTGCCCAATGGATATGGGTTCATGCATTTGATTCAGCGAATGTTTGTTATATTGATCCTAAAGGTATGGGTCATACTGTAATAATGAAAGATGGTTGTTCTCCTCTTGCTATTGAGTATTGTTGGTAACGGTTCGGCGATTTCCTTAAGAGAATTCATAAGTTCTCGTATTCGTAGGTTTGCTGTTATTTATTGTTTAGTAATGATTACTTGCAATTGCTATTATTTAGATTTCAAGTGTGCGGTTTGGCGCCTGTTATTTAATTATCACGTTATTTACGTTTTTTTACGGTATGTACTGTAGTTCCCTTAACTTCGTCACATTTACTTAGACATTGTTATCTGAGTAAGATACCTCGAAAGGTAATCGGAGTCGGTGTTCCCGATCTCCTATGCTCACCCTTTATTAGTACATTAGGTACTTACTTACTTGCGCTGTTTAGCATTCGGTTTGAGTGTTTTGTATTATTGATTTAGCTGTTTGCCATTGTTTTAATTTACACAATCATTCATCACTGACAGTCGTCACAATAGTAAACGACATGCCTTTATCACATATTAATACTTATCATATCTTTTTTTTTTACATGGCAGAACGCCAATGGCGGTAGCCATCCATTTACTTAGTACTTGTCTAATGATCAGTATGATCAATAATAACATACGTTGAACTTAATATTGACGTTTTCTCGTTCAATATCACTTATGGCACTCCTTGGTAAAGGTAGTGCCCAGGGGTGGTAATTATTCATGTTTTTTTCATAGATTCGCGTTTATTGCTGCGAATTGTATTTGATAATAACCGTGTTACGGTATAATTGTTCTTTTTAATTTTCTTTTTGGTCCAATTGTGGACTGTCATGTTTTACAGCTCCCCTGGTGTTCATCACATGTTGATGTAAACTAGGAGTGTGTATTGTCGGTATTGACTGTTATACGATCTTATTCCTTCTCTATAATTCCTATATGATTTAATATATACCAATATGAGCAGTTAGTCACGAGCATTCTTATTTAATACCTTATGGTTGAATTGTAGCTAGTTGTTTGTTGTTAGAATACCGCAGTTTGCATTTATTCTCACTATAGTTAATTGTGGCAACTTGTGAAGAGTCTCAGGAGTCGTCCGACCCTGATGTGATCAGCACCAGTGTCGAACTATCCTTCCACCCCAATTTGTGTTCAGCTTCCCTTGACTTGTACCGGATCAAGTTCCACCTCCCACGTCCATAACAAGCCATTATATAATTTACAAATCTATCATAGTACTTGGATCGTAAGCCATTGTTATTGATTCATTATTGTTTAGTGAAGGTAGTTTGATATGGGCTGATGTATGCCCCCTTTTTGTTATGATTAGTCAGACTCATCGGGTCCTTCCGAGGTTATAAGCCTCGTATCTTAGCGATTTATTATTCGTATGGCGGCAATTGTAGTCCTATAGTTTATATTAGTGTTGTACAATTGTTTGGTGATTATTGGTAGCCATGGCGTTGTACCACTGGTCTACACAGTTTACAGAGCTCGTTTGTAACGATAATGGTGATTGTAACTACGTTCGTAGTCATCTGCAGCACTTGCAGTAGCAAGTGCGCGGGGTAGACGGAATTATTAGTACCTTGTTTAACTTAGCACTTGCAGTGGCAAGCGCGTCATGCAAGTGGAGTTATCGGTTTCAGACTCATTCGTCTTACTATCGCATTGGTTGCTCAAGTACCGTTAGAACGATGGTTCCTAAAAGGACTGTATTGAAATTGGAAAAATTTTCCCCGACCACATTTTTATTAGAATATTCAAGTTCTACCTCACATTAGATTTATGGTAGCATAAACGCTTGGAATTGTTTCTCCGTAGGTGTCGTCACGACAAGGTTCTAGTGTTACAGTATTGTATGTACACAAGATTTGGACTGGAATTGAATATGTCAGGGTGAGTGAACTTACAAAATTCTCCACACTCTCAATATTTCCTCATTTACAGTTTGGTATTACAATGCAATGGTATGGTGGTTAAAGGTCCCCATTACGAGCGACGGCCTCGTAGAGCTCAAAATGCCCCGGTCCGCTTGCCCTGCTGTCTTGGGTGATCCTTTCCACGACGTTTACCGTAGCAATGGCGCTCGCCCCCGGCGGTGCATATCACTGACGCTTGGTCATTCGTAAGGAAGGTAGGGTATTGAATTTATATTATCGTTATAAGTGTAAGATTTTATACTTTCAGTATGAAGTCGCTTATGCGGACTATTGGGCTTAGTAACCCTCTTCCCTATACTCGGGGATAGTATTTTTCAGTAGCATTAAACCTATTGGGTTGTGGCGGGAGGGGTACTGTCGGCGGTAGTCCGTACTGGACTTCCACATGAAAGTGGACTGTCGCCAATGCACTCACGACGTTCGTATGTCTCCTCTTGACTGAGCTCTCAGCTATTCCATAACGAGGGTAATATTCCCGGGCCTTTATGCCCTTGGCCAGCTTCTTGGCCCACACCACCACTAGACATCGGTATTACCGTTCGTCTTCTCGTTACTCGATAACTCATCACATTACAATTAACTCGTTTGTACGCCTCAAGGGCTAACACTTGCAAGCCAAAGGCTTTGCTAACACATAAATTCATTAAAGCAAAGACGTTCCGTACCTCACAAACGTTTCCCGTATATCCCAAATCCTAGGCTCACTGTCTTAAATCCTATTATCTCGTCATCAGAGCGGTACTCCGCTCTGATACCACTTTTTGTAACACCCCACTCATAATCACGTAGTAATCACTCACGTAGCATTAATAAACGTCGTCTCACACGGAAGTCTCACAGTAATTAAATCTCACTCGGGTGTCACATGCCATTACTCGCCCATACGAGTAAAGAAGCAGAAGTAAATTAAATACGAAACAACACTGGTAACAAATACATAACCGCAGTGATAACGAGATACTAACCTATACATCAATCTAAACCATTGTAACTTAAATGACAAGTGAGCGTCTATGTAATCCCAGATGTATACAACTCCATTAACACTTTAAACAATAATCATCCTAATACTTTGTGAGATCTCGTACAGTAACTAAATTCCTAACTACCCGGGTCCCGCTCTTCGGCTTCCGTGGTAATCGTCACCTGCAGCAATGCCATAAAGGCTCAGCGATAAACGCTGAGTATGCCGAGCCTGGACCCTATTGGTCACTTAATAGTCATGGTCGCCATTATTAAGTTCGTTACATGTTTTACCGGTGTACAGGTAAATGGAAGCAGTAAACACATGGATGGTGGTAAACAACAGTTAAGGTAGGCACTACATTCCACACACATCATCACACATCACAATGAATCACAACATCAACAAACGAGTAGCCGTTAGTAACGGTCTATTATTCAGTTAATCACACGACCCCCCGGGTCCCCACATACCTTTACACATTTTTGTTAGCACTGTCGGGGGTCAAGTTAGGACATCCCGAAATAACCTCACTTGGACGATAGTCCCATATGCACACGAGGTGCTCACTTTGCCTTTTTAAAAGCGTCCATATTTTGCCTTTTTAAAGGTGCCCATGTTATCGCCATACCTGTCGATCTATCTAGGCTCGATCAGGTTAAACCAGAGTAAGCCCGATCCGGGTTAACTCAAGAGATCTCAACGCGCGACCAGTAGCCAATGACTAACTGGATTAAGGTAAACCATCCACTTTATCCACACTCCACTGTGACTTAGTTAGTTAGTTAAACCGTTACAGTTTTAAGTATGGAGAACATCACTTATTTGTTGGCTGCCCTATGGGTCTTACGCATGCCTAGAATCATTCTAGGTAGTATTCATGTTCGAGTCAAAGCTCTAGAGATCGACCATGTCGTATCACGTCCCTAAGTAATTTACTTAGGTTATAACTTACATAACTTATAATACTTAGTATTAAGTCAAATAACATCAGCCATAAACACATTGCTCGTATATGTAGATTTATATAAGTCGATCTATAGTCGACGTAGTATTAGTCCCGTAGGACGTTCGCGCATAATTAAATAATGCGGAAAGATAAACAATTAACATCCCATAGCACACATCCATTCACACATACATACATGCATCACACTCGTTATACATCACACATATCCGAGCCCGAGGAAGTCCTCAGGACATCTCGGATCAGACCCCATTACATACCGTTCACCAAGACCTAGGTTGCGCAGTAGACCACTAGCTCATCGAGCGCCTTCATCGGTGATATGGTCTAAATATCAAACATATCATAAGTCAATCCACATGACTTATTTAAGCTTGGTAAATCCGAACAACACAAATAATTCTGACCTTTCATACCCGGATTTCAACAGTTATTTGTGAAGATACCATTATACGAACTCGTCAGCCGTAATACGTATTAATTACCAATGCCCGGGTTTATTTAAACGAGTCGGTTGAAACTTGAAAAAACGTTTTAGCTGTAGCGTTTTTAAATGTTAGGATTTATTCCTTATTTTTACGAGTGTACGACTACATATTCCTGTTAATACTTAAATATTAATTTAATCACTCGGGTTCGGTATACGAGTATACATTTGTAATATATAGTTGCATGCGTGCATGCAACGTTAATTCGCATCGCATTTCATGCTCATGCATTAATGTTATATGGCATTAATATTTGGCCATTTAATATTGTACCATATATTATACATCTCATTATTCATCTTAATAAACTTATACTTTAATTTATAATTATATGACTTGTAGTATATATTTATACTAATGTCATAACACTTGTAACACCCCGATTAAACCGATCAATAGTCCGAACGATGCGCCAACGATGACCTAGGGAGTCTAAACAGCGGATTTACAACGTATGCTCGGGTGTCACAGACGTCAACCACCCACGTGGTTGACACAACCACAACAACATCAATACTAAGCTGCGGTCCGATTGACTGGAATTAAAACACAATCAAATCCAAGCACAATAGAAATTACAGACCAAGTACCGAGAATTCTACAACATAAGTCTTAGTTCAACAACGAGATCAAAAGTACAACAAAGTCATAACCCATACATTAACCATACACTACTACAGTCCTGCCCATATAGACTACCCCCGGGTAGTCACCCGTACCTACTCTCCGTTTGCCTCCCGCTTCATACCTGTAAAAATAAAAGACTCAGCAACTATGCCGAGTATGAACGTGTGAAGCCCGCATGTTACCGGGCTACACGACTACTTGGTCGAATATAATTAAGTCCAATTTCATGCAATAGGAAAACAATAACATATAGCATGCAACATCATAAGGCAACACACACATGTCGGCATAAGATAACACCAAGCATCTCAAGCATGCAAACAAGTAGAGTTTTGTAGAATTCGTATAATGATGATCCACACAGTAGGATCATACAATATTGAGTTTTTTTTTTTCGTGTCTTTCTCTTTGTCTCCACCAAGTGCACTTCTCTTTCTCTTTCTCGCACCGGTCTGGGGATGTAGATTGACTCCCTTGACCATATAATGCGGGTGCCCATCTTTCTCTGGTTCTCATTGATCATTTGTGTGTTCTTCTGTTACCGCACGTTGGAGGACGTCTCCTCCATAGCTAGTCCCCCATTCCCGGCGTCATGCGCCGAGAAAGCGGAGTCGCCTCTTGACTCCAGGATAAGCTCCCCCAAGTTGTCACTCCCCCATTCCCGACGTCATGCGCCGGGAAAGCGGAGTCGCCTCTAGACTCCAGGATGTGCTCCACATAAAAGGGCGAAGGATCTGATGCAGATACCAACTCCCGAATTTTTCCATACCGCGCGGCCCGAGATGTCGTCTTCCCGGGTTATCCTCATGTCCCCCCAATCGAGATTTGCTCTTCATTATCATTCATGAATAGACACCATAGTGGGTGTCTTGGTACATCCTCCTTAGTTAGAGAGGAGTTCCCTTTATAGTGTTTTCTTTGTTTCTCATAGTTCTCAGTGTTTCATCTCAAATCACATAAACGCGAAGGGACTAAACTACTGTGTGCGCGCAATGATACACAACAATGATACACAACAATGCTATAACAATCATCCAACATGATAAACAAGCAATCCAATTTTCATGCTTTAATCTTAAGGTCTTTTCACAAAGAGCACACAGCACACAAGCCGTGTAACACGGCAACATACGAACCACACATGTCCATACCTTATTTGAAAGCACGAGTAGTCTTACTCTCGAAGTCCCGTTCGGAGCTCGCTATGGTCCTAGAGTTGATTAAAACAATATGTCAGTTTATTATTTTATGTGACGACACTTTATATCGTATGTTATTCCTTAGGTAGGTTGTTACACGCTTAGTTTAGATTGACTCTTAGAATTCCACATGCATTAACTTTAACCCTAGGCTTAACTTACTCCTAGGATATTTCATATCTTTATTTACATGTTAATCAAGCCCTTTTTGCTTAGTTAATGTCTTAGGGTGTTTTAGGAGATAATTATGTAACAAGTTTGTGTAACGTAGATATGACGTATCTAATGTGTATTCCTTCTTTAGGTAAATAGGTGAGTAGTATTTTAACACTCGTATAATGGTATTATAGACCCTAGAATACCCTTAGAACCCATTTATACAGAATATACAAAAGTTTCAAAATCTGAAACGCGAGCCCTTTGTAATACCTTAACTAACTTCGTTTTTAAGGTAGTAATTGATGTACAACTTTCCCCACATGTTTTGGTATCCTAGTTATGTTCATTAGCTATTATTTGAATTCATTATTTAGTTAGAATCACCCTTATAACACCTTAGCAACACAGTTTTACAGAAACCATACTACCGAAACTGAAACACAAAATCTGTTACACTCAACTCCATGTCTAAGTTCATAACTGGTTTATTTTTGTTTTCCCCTAACTTAAAGTCGCTTAGGTTTGTGTGTTACTAGGTATTAGACCCAAGGCTACTCCAGAATACACCGACCACAGCTTGGAAGTTCACTTGACAGAGAACCGATACAAAAAGGAAAACAGAAACTCTAAAAATGGAAACCCATGAGACCAATGTCCTCTCCTTACTTCTTTTCTGTTTGAATGTTATTTCTTTCCTTCAATCCCTCCCCTATGTGCTCCTTACCCAGTTACATGTTAAACCTCCTCTTTAGACATAAAACTATTACAATAATGCTTAGTAACCTTCTGTACAGAAACTGAACAAAATCTGTAACTGAAAATTGGAACTGATTCTTTTCTGGTCTTTCTTTTCTGTTTCGAATTGTTTCCTATTTCCTCCTGAGTACCTGTACTTAATTAGTGAGTTAATAAGTTTTTAGAGCTCACGGTTAATCCTAAAACCACAAGGACAACCCCTCTGAATATCATTGTACAGACTTAACAAACTGACACTGAAACAGAAAAACAAAACTGTGACTTATACCGGCAGTCTGGTGTTTCTCTTTATTTCCTTTTCTGTTTGTCCTAGTTACCCGACTCTTAAATCCTCAAACGACCTGCCAACTTAATTTACCTCTTTAACAACATTTCTAACCCATACCCAAGTCATCATAGCACTACTAATACCTCAGTCATCTGTTACACAGAAACAGATACAAAGAAAGGAAATCAGAAACTGAAACTGCACTCCAGGAAATCAGATGTCTTCTCCTCCAACTGTCACTAAATCTTTCCCCTATGCACTTCTTTCTCAGTTATGTGTCTAATCTATGTTTTAAACCCGAAACATCACCAATAAACCTTTACATGCTCCTCTGTACAGAACCTCACGCAACTGAAAAAAACTGAACAGGAATAAACTTCTGAAATCAGGAACTGTAACTTCCAGTCCCGATAACTCCCTTTCTTCTCTTTCTGTCAACCCATAAATTTGTTCTTCAGTTCCCTCCAAGGTACCATCTTATTTAGCCCTGTGTTCCAGCTATAGCTTAGACTCAGAAACAACCCCAAGTAAGTGTTTATGCAACCCTGTACAAACTACTCAGAGACAACAGTTTCTTTCTGAACTTTTGAAATCAAAAACTGATAACTTTCTTCTCTTCATGTTTTCTGTACTCTCGAAATTGGACCTCCTATTTCTCCAACTGTTATCAAATTTAGTCAGGTAATTTAATACAACTTTGAGCTCCCAACTCTCCCACTACAACTCCATAGAACTCTCAGAAAGCACTCACGCAGAACTCCAACCTGTGAGATTTGGGAACATGAGCTGTTACGAACTTTAGAATCTGTTTGTCTTCCTTTTTAGTTCCTCACCTTAAGTTCTACTCCCTCAATCTATTTAGCCCCTTAGTTGTGAGTCTTAGTGTCGGTTCAAATCTTTAACAGACTCAAGGCGATAATATTATGTTTCTGGAAAAAGAGAAACCTGTTACACAGAACCCATACCGAAACTGATGTAGTTTTCTTTTGACTGTTTTCTTCCTGTTCTTAGTTCCATCCTGGTTTCTAATTATTTCTATGAGTTGCTTATCCAGTAGTTAAGGGTTTACTCAAGGTTTAACTTTGGAACAGACCCAAGACAGTATTTGCTATTGTCACAAAGCATACAACTTCCCAGCAGCTGGACTTTATCAGTATCAGTTTCCCGTTTTTTTTTTCTTGGTGATCTGTTTCTACTTCTTTATCTTCAGAGTTCTCTAGTTGCTTAGTTGTATTTAGGTTCCTAAACAACCCTACTCCCCCCTGCAATACCCTTGGGCAGTTACTATACGTAGGCTATTGTTACAGAAGACATGCAGTTACAGATTTGAATAGATCTAGCTTTGTTTCTGGTTATAGACCTTGGTTAAGAATGCTCACCTCTTTATCCTGGCTGTTTCTCCTGTGAATCTCCTTGATACAATGCAGACTCCCAGACCTCTAGCACTCAACCTCACTGGAAAGGATTTCACCGGTGTTACTCTTGACTTATCAGTAATGAAACAGAAGAGGAAGTGGAACCAAGAACTGAGTTTTCCTTGTAATGTCTTACCTTTTGACAGAAGAATAATTGCCTCGGTGTTTTTCTTCAGTACACTACTCTTTATTTAGCATGTATGGTTCTCTACGTGAGACAGTGAGAAGAGTTAGAGGAACTCATGCATGGGCTATCGGCCAAACCAGCAGGGGAAATGCATTTCATTTAAACCTCACCTGTTAGTTCCTTTCCAAGTGTTTGAGCTCAAGTTCGACAGACAGACAGGAATAATGGGATGCTTGGTTTACTGATGAAACAAGAAGGAAGGCAAGAGCAAAGTGTCAGTCCTTCTCTTCGAACTGAAACAACAAAATAGAAGGGATTCAAGAGTGAAAAGAACCAAGTGTTGAGTTACAACTTTCCAGACAGTAGCATCGGCACAGAGAAGAATAGGCATGTAGAGGCAATTCTGAATCACTACCTGAGTTGAGTCTAAAAGAGAAGTTGTAGCAGATGACAGTGGTTACTTGTTCTGCTGGGTTTGTCCTCTGGTTTCTCCTCTAGCCGCGCTTGTACAGTCGAGAAGGAAGACAGAGGTAAGCAGCAGTAGGAATCTCAGGTGATTGGAAAACAGAAGGGGATATGTAACTGGGTAGAGCTTACCATGTGCAACCGGGCTAGAAAGACTTGAAGATTGTTCCTGCCCTTGCAGAAACGGTGCACAACCAGAGAGTGGAGAAAATGGTCTATGGGTTTTTGAATAGCAAGGCACAAGGCACGGGGGAAACAATGCAGTGTGGAAGTTTGCAAATCATGGCTCTGGTGCCTAAAAATTCTGAAACAGGAACGGCTCTGTCTGTGGTACTTGTGATCGGTTGTAGTGAGCTTCCTGGTTCTCGATGCTACAGAGAGTGAGAGTGGAGTATGGAGAATGGAGTTAATTATCGGGTGATGAGGTGTTGGCTTCTGTTTACAAGATTAGAGGGGGAACAGGGATCGTGTTTTCTCAAGTCACAAGGAGAGGTATGGGCATTAGCCTAGGAATAAGAGTTGTCGTCCGATATTCTTCTGTTTTCTATTTTCATCTTGATCGATCTGTAACTGCACCGAGGAAGGAGGAAGAATGCGCTACAGAGATGGGTTTGATTCTCTTTGTTTCTGTATTTAGCTCGTTGATTGGCCCTTGTTTCAATTCGCGCAGGTTAGTAGCTGAATACGAGCACAGCTCAACTGGTTAAGCACTTGGAACATGTATGGGAGGTCTCGGGTTCGAGCCTCCATGGGAGCGTCTTTGCTCCCCTTTTTTATTTCTTTTTATTTAGATAGTTATACATGTGTACTTATATATGTGACTATATATTATTTTGTATTGTTATTTTTATTATTATTATTTCGTTACGAAGTTACGTGACGACATCGTTACATATTCACGACGTCTTAGTTTCGTAACGCAACGTTACGCATGTGTTCTTTCGTGTTCGTACATATATATATATTCGTACGTTATTTTATGTCCATATCATAAAACGTGTTATGGTTTTATACGTTTAATATTTAGGGGTATTTCAACACTTGTCATTTATTAATTCATGACATTAAAACCATATTGTATACACTTACATATATTCAGTTTTTACATATATATTTATATATGTTGTTTTTACTTGATTTAGTCATATAATACATAGTTGCATGCATTCATGCACTATGTTATATAGTTCCAACTATACCATATACTTAATATGTATATACTTTTAATATATACTTGCGCATACACATGTATTCACTTATATATTAATATTTCATGAGTTATACCCTTATATCATATGTTACTTTATTATCATCTTTTGTAAGATGATTATTCCATTTATTGCACATGTTATGCAATTTATATTAAGAACTTTTTCTTAATATATGTAACATTTCATGACATATACTTATACTTCCTAAGGTTTATTTTAACCAACCTTAGTTTGTAAATTCCATTTTTCCATTAATTGTCACATTATTTCATGTGAATATTATTAATGATAATTATTTCATTTAATCACATCAATACTATATAATATCTATAGTATTATATCATTGTAAACCATAGTTTTAATAAATTCATTCTTAAATGTTTATACATGCGGTTTTAACATATAGTTTAATAAACTATGTTTTGACCACATAAAATCATACAATGTTACTCTTTTATCTTATACCATATAATATGATATTTTTATATCTCATTTAACATTATAATATATAGTTTTAGAAATCATATTTTAATTGCCGAAGGGCCCATATATTCACACTTGTTATTTCTTTCTTTCCCATAGTTTTCATTTATTACTACCTAACCACATATATTTTACACCATGTTATAAATATCATATTTTATAACATTTGAACTTATAACAAATATAATCAATGGTTTTAATATAACCATATCATTGCCGTAAGGCATATGCTTCATAAATCTGATTTTCTTTAACTTCCAATATTTTTCCAATATTACGATATTGGGCCACATAATTAATATAATGTCAACATACACTTTATATCATATCATTCTAACCTTATAATTAATATAACCTATGGTTATATGTTGCAAAATTTGAACAGCCCCCTAGGGTTTTTCTTAATTGGTTTTCCAACACCTTGTAACTTTATATTTACATCCTCACCACATATTTTATAGCATGTTATCTTTACCATACATTATATCATTCAAACATTATATAGTTATAATATATAGTTTATAAACTTAGGAATTTTGAACAGCCATTTGGCTGTTTTGGTTTATTATTATTTTTTTCCAGCAACACAAGTTTCCTTATTTACACATTTACCACATATATCATGTAATATTACATATAGTTTATATTATATAGTTTTAACATGTATTATTTATATAACCTATAGTTTTGTGTTATTTTATTTCCGAACAGCCCACTGTTTGTTTTTTTATTTCTTTTCCACCCCAACTCTCTTATTTACATATTAACCCCACTTTATATCTTATACTTCTTAAATGTCACAAAAATATATATTAACACTTTCCTTTATAAAATCATTTATATAACTCCAAAAATTCCCAAACTTTATACTTATGATATAAATTATTATATTAGCCATATTAACCCCCATTATTTTCGGTAATTACACCTTATACCCCTTATAAATTCCATATTTAACTCATAATTATTATAAGTTCACAATTTAATTACTTATGTAATTAATTTTGGTCAAAGCTTCTAACATGGTCTATATTGACCCATTGACCACCAGTTTGACCACAGTTTCCATAAATTACAGTTTTGATCCAATATTTTCAGAAATTGCATTTTGACCCCAAATTTAATATAACTTTATAAAATTCATTTTAATAGTTTTTAAGGCTTAGGTTTTGGCTATAATCATAGTTTAGCCTCTAATTTAATTCAATTACAAACCTAACCCCAAATCACATACAGTAAATTAGTTTTTACTTTAAATTAATTTTCAACTTAATTAACATAAACTAAGTAGCCAAAAATACATGGCTTATTTATAAATCTTAATATATAATATAAATCACTTATAAATGTCATAAGGACAATATAGCTTACGGTTTTGATATGTTTGTAACAACACTTTATAAATTGTGTTTAAAATCATTTAATTAATTTCCATGACATATATGTCACATATACCTTAGGTTAATTTACCAAAAATGTTTAAAAGCATTTCAATATATAGTTTGGTCACTTAATACCTTGTAACTCACGGTTTTTATTACCTTTACCCCTATATTTTATAAGTTGTATTATAACCATCTCATGGCAATATAAAACCAACTTATATATATATAAGCTAACCAAAAATGTTAATTAACATTTTACCACATAATCAAGTTATGTAAACCACCTTTTACATACGGCTAGTAATATAAGGTAGCAAAATGATATAGAAATTTATAATATGCAAGGTTTGTGTACTTACTTGATTATTTAGCCCTTCAAGCAGCCAACACCATGTCAAGCTCACGGCTATTTAAATAAGATAGCCTTAGATTAGTTTTTTTTTGAACATTAACCACTTACACACTTGATTAACCATCCACTTAGGTAATTATTTACCTTAATTAAAACAAGCCTTCATACACACTTTTCCTTCACCATTTGGGCAGAATTTCTTCCCTCATTCCAACACACATACGCCACCATTTTTTGCAAAGAAAGAGATGTGCATTAGTCATCTCATTACCAAGGTTTAAGGACCCATTGAAGCATAGTTTAGCTTGATTTTCATCTTAATAATAGTGGACTTAAATGAGCTGATTAACGCCTGAAAACTTGTTATAAAGGCTTGAAAATGGAGTTTGTAGCACCACATGACACAGCACTTGTAGAGTTTCACATATGTACCAGATGATTACACACAAAGGAGCAAAATGAGCTGGAGAAAAGGAGAAAGAAACCGGTAGTGAAATGGAGGAAAGGAGCATATCTTCATGCATGATTTTACCTTAAAAATAACACCTGAACTTGTTTCTCCTTGCTCTTCTGATTTTTCAGCCGTGAAATCCCACCCTTTGAGCACCATTTCAAGCTGAATGAGAGGTTGGAAATGGGTATGGGTGAGCTCATTGGAAAGAAGAAGAGTAGGGAAGGAAAATGACATAGAGCTTAACTTAGAAGCTTACCTATGATCAGATGGGTTCTCCCTTGAAGTTCATTCCTGCTCACGGTGGAAGACAAGGAAAGAGAAGGAGTTTGGAGCTAGTAGGAGACGGCTGGGTGGGTGAATGAAGGAAGAGAATTTCAACTTTGGCTGTCATGTGGAATGTGGTCATAAAAAGCTGATAAAGATAAGTGACATATAATATATTTTTTTGGAGTTGCTTCCTGATGAGGAAACCCCCTTAAAGCTGGCGTAAAAGAGTGCCAAGGAAGAAGTTCTATCTTGACTTTTATTACCTATATTATATACCGTAAGTGGAATCCCTTAAGGAAATAGACCATGCTGTCTTACTTCTAATTGGGTTCAGGCTGCTAATGGATAAGAATGACTAAATAGGTAGCCGGAGATGATAAGGCAAGGTGAGAGGATAATATTGTTTAGTTAAAGTTGTAAAGTGGTAATAATGTCGTTTTAATAAAAGTAACTTTAGAGCTATGTATATAGCTAAGTGTGGCCGGCTGTTAGGTGAGAAGAAACTGATAATTACATGGTAATATATGGCCAAGGTCAAAGAATTAACATTGACCATGAATTTAATTAAGTACTTATATGTTATAAAAGCACTATTCACAATCAAGGCACATATTTTTGATTTTTTTGAAAAACTTTGAATTAGACATTCTAATATGTATATTATGTCATATTAGTATATTTAAGGGTATTCAAGACCCTAAACTCAAACAAACTCACTTTGGAGACAATCTCACAAAAATGTGCTTTAGGGAAGCTTAGTGCACATTTTGTGTTAAAGCTTGTTTTAGAGTTTGGTTTTCTTTGGTAATTGATTAATTACATCCATTTCGTGATTACTAAACACAGGATTTTGATTTGGAATCAAACGGAGGTCACATGACCTTTAAAGCTTGTTTAGAGCACATTTTGCTCTAAGTGACTTTTAAGCATTTTAATGCTAGTTCTTGATGTTGGAGTGTTGTCCAAAAATTTTAGTATGTTCATTTATGTGTTAATATGCTTAGGACAAAATTTTAAGTCCTAAGGAGTTCATTTGGGTATTCATTTACCCTAAATGGTCAAAGGGTGCGATATTTGCTTTATGTTGACCATTGTTGTTTTTAAATTGATTTTAAGGCATGTTTAGGCCTTAATTTAATTGATTAAATATTTAATCAATGTTTAATTAATTATGGGTATTTCACTGACCACTGGGTAGCCTCCCAGTCAGCTGCCCTTCTTTATAGTATATGGCTAGACTTATCGGAGTAACTACGCTGCAAAAATAGTTTATTCCGGGAGCCATTGAATTTAAATGATCCTACTTTTCCAATATATAACTCTACAACTCCAAACGAAGAGATGCTTATGATTCTAAATGGTTCAGACCAGAAAAACTTCAACTTACCTGGAAAAACCTTAAGTCTGGAATTTAAAAGAAGCACATGATCCCCTACCTTGAAGTCCCACTTGGCAATCATCTTATCGTGCCAACGCTTGGCCCTCTCCTTGTAAATGACAACATTCTCATACGATCCATCCCTGATCTCATCTCACTCCATCAACTGAAACTTTGTTTATCACTAGCTTTTTGCAGATCAAAATTTAGCACCTTCAGGGCCCAATATGATTTGTACTCTAATTCCACAGGCAAGAGACACGCCTTCCCGAAAACCAGTTTGTATGGAGACATGCCAATAGGCATCTTGAAAGCGGTACGGTAAGCCCCGAGCGCATCATCTAATTTCATTGACCAATTCTTACAAAAAGAATTCATCGTCTTCTGCAGAATCCATTTCAGCTCCTGGTTCGTTACCCTAACTTGATCATTCGTCTGGAAGTGGTAAGGTAAAGCCACCTTGTGTTGGACTTCATACTTCTTCAAAAGAGAATCAAACTGGCGATTGCAGAAGTGGGAGTCACCTCCGCTAATTATAGCTCGAGGAACACCGAATCTAGGGAAAATTTTCTTCTAAAGGAACTTCACAACAACTTTAGCATCATTATTAGAGCAAACAAGGGCCTCTTCCCAATTAGAAACACAATCAACAACTTTTAAGATGTATAAATTGCCAAAAGAATGAGGAAAAGGTCCTATGAAATTAATACCCTAAACGTCGAACAACTCAGCTTCCAGCATTTTATTCAATGGTAATTCATTACGACGAGAGAGGTTACCTTGCCTTTGACACCGATCACATGTAGAAACAAACATAGACTATCCTTGTGAAGGGTGTTTCAGTAGAAACCTGATTCAAGTACCTTTGCAGCTGTAGGAGTAGCACCATCATGTCCACCAGCTTCTCTGGAATGGCAATGAAGAAGGATATTTCTTACTTCAGACTGCGGGATACACCTCCTAATGATCCCATCTGCACAAATTTTAAAAAGATAAAGGCCATCCCAAAAATAAAGTTTTACAACAGAAAATAACCTCTTTCTTTGCTGATATGTCATATCAACTGGGATGATCTTCCTGGCCAGATAGTTAACAATATCAGCAAACCAAGGGCCTCCATGTGCCTCGACTACAAATACGGCCTCATTAGGGAAAGAATCATTGATTCGACCACCATCATCTGACACCTCCATCCTGGATAAATGATCAGCTACAACATTCTGTGTCCCTTTCTTATCCCTGATCTCAATATCAAATTATTGCAGGAGAAGGATCCACTTGATTAACCTCGACTTTGCATCTGCTTTAGCAAACACGTAATTAAGAGTAGAATGATCAGTATGAACAATAACCTTACTACCCAGTAAATATCGATGGAACTTATCGAAAGCAAAAACAGCTGCCAACAATTCTTTCTCTGTGGTGGCATAATTTTTTGAGCATCATTTAATGTACGACTAGCATAATAAATTACTCTCAGAATATTATCCAATTTCTAGCACAAAACATCCCCCACAGCATAATCACTAGCATCACACATTATTTCAAATGGCAAAGACTAGTTAGGAGACACAACAATGGGTGCAAAAATAAGCCTCTCCTTTAATAAATTAAAAGCTGCTATACACTCATTAGAAAAATGTAATTTAACTTATTTTGTAACACAAAGAGGCTTAGTAATCTTGTAAAAGTCCTTAAAAATATCATATAAACTTGCATGTCCAAGAAAACTACGAATATCCTTAACAGAAGAAGGAGGTGGAAGTGTCTCAATTACCTCAATTTTAGCACGATCCACCTCAATACCTTTTGATGAAACTTTATGTCCTAGTACAATTCCTTCTTGGACCATAAAGTCACTTCTCCACCCAACATCAGCCCAAAATTAGTTTCCTCACACCTAGCTAAAATAAGATCAAGGTTCTCTAAACAAGACTCAAAAGTCAAACCAAAAATAGAAAAATCATCCATGAAACCTTAATGCACTTCTTAGTATAATAAAAAAATATAGCCATTATACATCTCTGACAAGTAGAAGGAGCGTTACATAATCCAAACAACATTCTCTTATAAACATAAGTTCCATAAGGACAAGTAAAAGTGGCCTTTTCCAGATCCTCTAGAGTAATAGGAATTTGAAAGTAACGAGAAGTGTAACGACCCTAAAATCGGCCTAGGAATTAGGACCGTTACAGGTCGCGAGTCTACTACCTAACGTCGCAAGGCTCTAACATACACATGCTCAATCCCAGAAACGTAACAATAACATTAACGTGAAAGAGTTTACAATATCCAAACCACGTGTGAAAACCAAATACATAGTAAAGGCCCGAAGGCTACATAATCCATAGCGTCAAATGCGCAAAACATAACATAGTCTAAATATAAGCTAGTCCAGAGTCAAATCCCAAGCGAGAGAGAATCTCCAAGCTTAATCTGCATAATGTAAGAAAGGGGTGAACTCAACAGCCTAGTGAGCAGAAAGACTTCCTCAAGGAAGCCCACTCAAAACAGAAGAAGAAGTTTTCACAGAACAAAGGGAGCACATGGCTCTTAGTAAATAGACAGAACATAAATGGAATAGATCTCAAATCAGAACAATAATCAAATCATAATACCAGTCGGACTTTCAGAATCAGAACACATGGTGGGACTCTAGAAACCCGCCAACACAACAGAAGGACACACGTAACGTCCTATGGATCCGAAGATCCCACATTAGAAGCCGTAGAGACAGCTAACAGACTCGTCGGTCACAAATTTCCTAAGGGATACCCTAAGGAACTTAAACAGAAGGAATTCCTGTGCAGCATGCAACGGGATAGCCCGACCCGACTATCCAAGGCTTAGAAGCAACGTAACTAGGTCCTAAAACATAAGTTCATAAATACATATCTCAAGCGCAAAACAATGCATAAAAACAGAATAGGAAGCTTGTACACAGATGGGGAATCCAACCCCGTAAACCGAACTCAAACGGAGCTAAAATGAAGAAGCTGTGCGAAAACAGAGGCCTATCCGAACATGCGTCCGAACATGCATGTTCTGACAGAGGCTAAGAATCATAGAACACAGAAAACAGCATGTTCGAACATACGTTCGAACATCAACGTCGGACGCATGTTGAGAGTTAAAAACCAGAATCTCATCGTGTCCGAACTTGCGTCCGACCTTGCAAGTTCGGACACCAGTCGAAGCCAAAATAAGAAGTTGTCCTTGCACTCTGTCTGAACATCAAAGTTCGGACAGATGTTCGGACGGTTCAAAATTTCAGAAATAGCAGGCGCGCCTGACAACTCGTCCGAACATCAACGTTCGAACGGAAGTCCAGACGTCATAAAACAGACAAATTCCAGAATGCAACAGAGGAGGAAAACTCATCAAAACTAATCCCAAATCATACAAACTCCACAGAAACATAAATCAGTACCCTCAGGGGTTTAGCCACTCGACTAACAACACAAATCCGAAGAGAAAACATACAATGCAACACCAATTTCAACCAAGGAATGAGATTCAATCCAGTCCTCGGGGTGAGCAAAATAACCTAATTCCATCCCCTACTTTGAATTGTAGAGTGACTCACACCAATTTGAGGCAGAAGGAGTCCCAACAACACAACAATCCTGAACAGCAAATCAAATGCTGAATTCAGCAACAATTGAACATCCAAAAATAAAAAAATGTTCTTTCAAAACCGAGAACAATTGCCACCCAAATTCACAACGAAACCAAACTTGAAAATCCCACAGAGAAGTCACACACCGCAGCAGCACATAAACGATTCGAAGGGAGCAGAAATCCACCCGAAATCAAAGCACACAAAGGAGGGGAAGAGAAGCAAAGAGCGTCCAAACTGTCAAGGGATAACGTCGTTTGAGTAACTGAACGAGAATTTCCAAAAAGAAATATATCTCCCTTCCTTATTAATTACTCACCAAATTAAGAGGGAGGAAAAAGACCTCCTTGTCCCTCCTCTTTTAATCGAATACCTCCGCTGTCCCAAATACTAGAAAACACAAAACATAAGAGGCAACATAAATTAGAACGTTAGGAAATCTGAAACAAAAATTTAGGCGATTACATCACTCCCCCCTTAAACGGAATTTTGTCCTCGAAATTCGACATACCTCACTACTGAAAGAGGGCGGGAAACTTGGCAAGCAATTCCTCCCCGAGTTCCCACGTTGTCTCATGCTCGGACTAATCATACCACTGAACCTTTGCCATAGGCAGTGTCTTACTACGAAGCCGACGAACATCATGCGCCAAAATGCTAACCAGAGCTGCCTCATAAGTGAAATCATCCAGAAGTCAAAGCTGTCCATAGTCAATCACGTGCGAGGGGTCATGAAGGTACTTCCTGAGCATCGACACGTGAAACATATCATGAGCCCCTGCCAACGCTGGTGGCATCGCCAACCTATAGACCACTGGACCGACCCTCTCTAGCACCTCGAAAGGACCCACAAAGCAAGGACTCAGCTTGCCTTTCTTACCAAACAGGACAATACCACGAATAGAAGAAATCTTCAGATACACATGGTCCCCAATCAAACTCAAGCGGACGACGCCTCTGATCTGCATAGCTCTTCTTCCGGCTCTACGCCACCAACAGACGCTCCTTGATAGTCTTGACCTTATCCATAGCTCCCTGCCCTGACTCCAGACCCACAATGGCCCTCTCCTTTTGATCATCCCAATAAATGGGAGATCTACAACATCTACCATATAGTGCCTCAAATGGAGCCAACCCAATACTTGATTGAAAGCTTATTATAAGCGAATTCAATCAAAGTTGCATGCTGATCCCAACTCCCACCAAAGTCCAATACACACTCCCTTAACAAATCCTCTAATATCTGGTTCGTCCTCTCAGTGCCCATTGGTCTGAGGATGATGTGTTGAACTGAACGCCAAATTCATCCCCAAAGCCTTATGCAGGCTACACCAAAAGCGAGATACAAATCTCAGAACTCTGTCCGTAATGATCGTCGCCAGCACACCATGCAGTCTCACAATCTCATCCATATAAAGCCGAGCAAGGTGCTCAAGGCTAAAGGTCCTCCTCACAGGAAAGAAATGAGCCAACTTCGTCAAACGGTCCATAATCACCCACAGCCAATCAAATCCAGAAGATGTCCTAGGAAGCCCCACAATAAAATCCATCCCTATGCTCTCCCACTTCCACTCAAGAACAGAAAGGGGATGCAGAAGACCGGCATGCCGCTGATGCTCAGCTTTCACCTGCTGACAGGTCTGGCAACGAGCTACGAAATCTGAGATCTCCCTCTTCATGTTCGCCCACCAAAAGGACTCTCAAAGGTCCCAATACATATTCACACCCCCTAAGTGTACTGAATAAGGAGCTCCATGAGCCTCCTGCATGGTCTCTCACCGCAAATCCCCACCATGGGACACATACCCTACCTCTGTATCGAAGACACCCATCATCAGACACCGAGAAATCGGACTCCTGCTCATTTGATAACCTCTCACGGATCCTGCACAACTCAGCATATGCTATCTTACCATCTCTGATCCGATCTATCAACGTAGACTAAACCTGAATAGTGGCAATCATCCTGGCACTATCGGACCTAACAACCCAGACACCCATGCGCTAAAGCTCATATATAGACCTCTGAACCCCAGTCATCGAGCAAGCAAGCCCCAGAGCACCCCTACGACTCAGCGCATCCGCCACAACATTCGCTTTACCTGGATAGTAGAGGATCTCTAAATCATAGTTGTGCAAAAGCTCCAACCAACGCCGTTGTCTCAAGTTCAATTCCTTCTGCGTGAATAGATACTTGAGACTCTTATGATCTGTGTAGACCTTACACGTCACCCCATACAAATAATGCCACCATATCTTGAAGGTGAAGACCACAACATCCAACTCCAAATCGTGGGTAGGGTAATTCTTCTCATACGACTTCAGCTGATGTGAGCCATACGCCACCATCTTACCCTCCTGCATCAGAACACAACCCAGACCTCTATGGAAGCGTCACAGAATACCTCAATGTAACACCCTGGATTTTGCCTTAAAACATAGATTATTAAATTACAAAACCAACGGTGAAAACGGCTTCGAAAACAGACCCCAAACGAGGTCTAAAAGTGCAAAACAAGCCTGGTCCGAACTTGTGTCCGGACATGGGAAGCTCGGACACAAGTCGAGAGTTGAAAAGTCTGAAAATCAAAGGCGTCTGAACTTGTGTCCGGACTTCTAAGTTCGGACACAAGTCGAGTTTGAAAGTCCGAAAATTCTTACGCGCGGGTCAGAACATTGGTCCGAGCTTACAAGTTCGGACATAAGTCGACACTTGTAAGTCGGCCTCGTCCTGCATGCTGTCTGACATTGAAGTTCGGACAGAAGTTCGGACACAACAAAACAGAGAAAACTCAATAAACTCTCGGGGCCTGTCCGAACATGGATGTCCGGACGGACGTTCGGACAGGTCCTGATATACATCTTTACAAGAGAATAACAGAACCAATTCAACACCAAAAAAATAATAACTTAGCAACCAAAGAAGAATCATTTCCATGACTTAGTACCTCAAATAACAACAAGAAAACCATCGAAAGATCCCTTATACAGAAAGTAATTCTCCAACAAAACACTTCAACTAAATAACAGCGGAACAATAAATCCAAAAGGTGTTACCGCCACACTCTAGCAAAGAGTGCTCAGGCTTTAAACTATAATTCAAATGCCAAAACGTCCCAAAACTTGTAAAGCATAGCAGTTCCAAAATAACTCAACTTGAAATTATGCGTAGAAATTATCCAGTCATCCTAAGCTATGTGATAGCGTGTCCCAATCCCCAATTCAGCCATGAGTACCTGCGACCATAAAACAACAATAGAAAACGCGAAGGGGTCGCGTAAATCAGCAAAACTGAGTAAACATTGCCTCAACTTGTAAAATACATTTTGAAACTCATTTTACATTTGCAAACCTTAACTCACACCAGAACGACAACCATTTCACACAACACCAAACCACCATTAGTAAAACATTTCGGGGGAGAACTTTCCAAGAATCAAATCAATGTTTACACGGACGACTCCCAAATCGGGTCGCAATAATTAGAATCCCACCTCACTCTACGTCCTTAAGTGTGCACACGCCCAGAAGGTAACTTATGACCCAAAGGAGTAGATCATTAGAGCTTAACTGCAAGTAATGTCTGCAGGCAAAATAATAAGAATATCCACGGGGTACATAGTACCAATAGTTACACGGAGCGCCAATAAGGCACCAACAATATACACGGAGTACCAAGAGGTACCAACAATCCAACAACCAATTCAAAGAAAGTCTCCCAAAACGTTTAATCAAACCCTTTCGCAAAACATCTTACCAAAATGCACAGGGGAAAATAATTCCCAAACCTTCACAATCTCAAAACCATAGTAAATCCAACCATTAATAATCGCGAAACAGAGGTAAAGAATGTTGAGCACAACATTTACCTGGATACGCTCACAGCCACAGAATCACTCAGCAAGATCAGCAGTAGCGTGGAATTCGGTGTCTAGAATTGTAAGCAGAAACACAATCAGGAACTACTCAAATACCAAAGAATTAACTATATAACCTTACCAATGGATTCCCCTTACCCTTCTACCAGAACCGGCACCAGAGAGCGGCCTAACAGCGATGGGGAAAACAAGAATGTGAATTTAAGAGGGGTTGGAAGCTTAAAGAAAGAGAGGAGCGTAGAGACGACGTGATGAAGATGAAGAAGATCGTGGTAAAGATCGTGAAGTTAAATAGGGAATAAATAACATAATAAAGTAGAAATAAATTAGTATATACATTTGATTTAAAAGGAGAGAGAATTGAGAAGTAGTTTGTAAAATAATTACCACAATAATATTAGTCTGAAAACTGAGTAATCAAATAACGTTAAAAATCATGGAAGGATCTAGATTCAAGATTAGAGAGATAAATAAATATTATTTGGTTAAAGTAAAAATAGAAGAAGGACTAACTAATCGTTAGTAAAGAATGAGAAGAATTCTAAATAAATAGATAAAAGAATAAATACATAGTAGCTGAATAAATAAGTTAGGAAGAGGAAAATATTTTAGGAAGAAGTAAAATCAAATTTGTATTCTTAAACATAATAAAGTTGTTTGAGACGAACGTAAATATATATATATATATATATGTATGTATATTCCTTCTCTGGGCCCTTAATAATCTGTTAATAACATTCCTGACCATATGCTAATTTAATCCTATGCCAAAATTCACGGGTATTTCATCTCATCCCCCTTAAAAGAAAGCTTCGCCCTCGAAGCTAAGCCTAGACAATGCCCCAACCAAAAGACTGATTCTGAAAGCTGAATCCAACTGAACTTGACATTAGTCTTAAACGGTTACCTGCTCGAAAAGCTGAGGGTACTTCTTCTTCATTTCCTCTTCTACCTCCCACGTCGCCTCCTCAGTCCCATGATTCGACCATAACACCTTGACCATTCGGGTGGACTTCGATCGGGTCTCTCTGGTCTTGGTGTCCAGTACCTTAATGGGGTATTCCTCGTACGATAGGTTCTGCTCCAATTCCAGCACCTCAGGCTGTAGAACGTGGGATGGGTCGGGAACATAACGCTTCAGCTGAGAGACATGGAAAACATTATGGACTCTCTCCAGCTCACCAGGTAGGGCCAATCTGTAGGCCACCTCTCCAATTCTCTCCAGGACCTCGTAAGGACCCACGAATTTGGGGCTCAATTTCCCCTTCTTCCCAATCTGGTTACCCCTCTCACAGGAGACACCTTCAGGAAGACTCTATCACCAACTTCGAATTCAACCGGTCTCCTCTTTAAGTCAGCATAGGACTTCTGCCTGTCCTGGGCCGCTTTCATTCGGCTCTGGATGATTCGGACCTGCTCCATCGTCTCCTCTATCAGCTGGGGTCCCAATATCACTGTCTCGCTGATGTCGCTCCAACATAAAGGGGTTCTGCATTTCCTCCCATACAAGGCTTCATAGGGAGCCATCTTAATGCTAGAGTGGTAACTGTTATTATATGAAAACTCCACCAGATGAAGTTTGTCTGCCCAAGTCCCCTGAAAGTCCATGACACATGCCCGAAGCATGTCCTCTAAGGTCTGGATAGTCCTCTCCGTCTGACCGTCTGTCGCCGGGTGAAAAGCAGTGCTCAACTTCAATTTAGTACCCATAGCCTTCTGAAACTGCTGCCAGAATTGTGCCAAAATCTCGAGTCTCGATCAGATACTATCGTCTGAGGCACGCCATGGTATCTGACCACATACTTAATGTATGCATCCACTAGCTGACTCATAGACCAAGTGCTCTTCATAGGTATGAATCGAGCAGACTTGGTGAGTCGATCCACGATCACCCATATCTGGTTGACCCACCCTTCGCTGGCGGTAGTCCACTACGAAATCCATAGAAATAGAGTCCCACTTCCATTTGGGTACCTCCAAAGGCTGCAACAATCCTCCCATCCTCTTATGCTCGAACTTCACCTTCTGACAGGTGAGGCATCTAGACACGAACTCTGCTACCTCTCGCTTCATCTTTGGCCACCAGAACAGCTTCTTCAGATCTTGTACAATTTATCTCCGCCTGGGTGGACTGAATAGGGAGTATTATGAGCCTCCTTCATCAGTCTCTCTTTCACATCTTGACAACTCTGAGGGACGCACCAACGGCCTCTGAATCTAAGACTGCCATCATCGTGGATTTCGAACCCTTCTGCCTTCCCCTCCTTCAACTTCTCCCTGATTCGCTCCAACTTAACACATCGCCAGGCTTCCCTTTGAGTATTTCCCCATAAATGTCGGAAGAAGCACTCATGTGGTACAGCTTCACCTCGTGCTCTACTCCCCCAGATTCCATCACCTCCAAATTCAACTTCTGAAACTCACGAGCTAGCTCATCAGGAAGGACCCACATGGAATTCACTGAATGACTTCTCTTCCTGCTTAATGCATCTGCTACCAAGTTGGACTTCCCTTCATGATACAGAATCTCCAAGTCATAGTCCTTAATCAGCTCTAACCATCGTCTCTGCCTCATATTCAATTCTTTCTGGGTGAAAATATACTTGAGGCTTTTGTGGTCGGTGAAGATCTTGCACGAGACACCATAGAGGTAGTGTCTCCAGATCTTGAGTGCAAAAACCACTGCTGCTAACTCCAGGTCATGCGTCGGATATCTGGTCTCATATTCTTTCATTCAACTGCCTCGACGCGTAGGCTATGACCTTCCCATGCTGCATCAGGACGCACCCTAAGCCATATTTGGAAGCGTCGCTGAAAACTTCAAATCCATCTGTCCCTGAAGGCAAGGTCAGAACTGGAGCTGTGGTCAACCTCTCCTTCAATGTCTGGAACGCCTTCTCACAGTCGCCGTCCCACTGGAATTTAATCACTTTCTTCATAAGGTTGGTGAGAGGTCTCGCTATCTTCAAAAAGTCCTTCACGAAACGTCTGTAATACCCTGCCAAGCCTAGAAAGCTTCGCACTTCAGTCAGGTTACTGGGCCTTGGCCATTCTTTTACGGCCTGAATCTTCGACGGATCTACTGAGATGCCTTCTCTGGTGATGACGTGGCCCAGAAATGCCACTCGGTCTAACCAGAAGTCACACTTGGACAGCTTCGCGTACAGCTGCTGCTCCCTCAATGTCTGCAATACTAGTCTCAAATGCTCCTCATGCTCCCGTTCGTCCTTGGAATATATAAGGATGTCATCTATGAAAACCACCACGAACCGATCCAAATAGGGGTGGAAGATACGGTTCATGAGGTCCATAAAGACAGCTGGGGCGTTGGTAAGTCCAAAGGGCATCACCAAGAATTCAAAGTGCCCATACCTAGTCCGGAAGGCTGTCTTCGGGATGTCTCTCTCTGCTACTCTCTCTGATGGTATACCCTGACCTCAAATCGATCTTCGAGAAGGTCCCTGCCCCTTGCAGCTGGTCAAAAAGATCGTCTATTCTCGGCAAGGGATATCTGTTCTTACCGTGATCTGGTTCAGCTCCCTGTAGTCTATGCATAACCTCATACTCCCGTCTTTCTTCTTCACAAACAAGACCGGGGCTCCCCAAGGCGATACACTAGGGCGAATGTATCCCTTATCCAAAAGATCCTCAACTGGGTCTTCAATTCCTTCAATTCTGAGGGTGCCATCCGGTAAGGAGCCTTCGAAATCGGCGCTGAGCCTGGCACAAGGTCGATGCTGAATTCCACTTCTCGGTCTGGCGGCATACCCGGAATCTCGTCTGGGAACACGTCTGGGAATTCGCTTACTACTCGGATCTCCTTCTTTTCGTCTGGCTCCTGGCTCAAGTCTTGGACATAGCAAAGGTATGCTTGCTGTCCTTTCTTTACTTGGGAGAGAATTGTCATTGCTGATACGAGCTTCACTCCGGGCTTCTCCTCCACATTTCTGTACGAGACTCTCCGTCCCGACGGTCCTCTGAGAATATTTTTCTGCTCGCTGCAGTCTATCCTTCCCTTGTATTTGCTCAGCCAATCCATCCCCAGGATTATATCAAAGTCGGTCAAGGCGAATTGGATCAAATCTATTACAAATTGCTCCCCTTTGATGTCTATACCTACGTCTTTCATTACATTCTTACAAGTAATCACCCGTCCCGATGGTATAGATACAGCTATAGGAGAAGTCTCACAAATCTCTATCCCCAATTTCCCAACTAGGCTATCAGATATAAAGGAATAAGTAGCCCCCGTATCAAAAGAATGCGTGCAGGAGTACCAAGAACAGTAAAGGTACCTGCCAACACGTCTGCCTCGGCTTCCGCCCGACTCATCACATTTATCTTCCCTGGAGCCCGCTGCTGGTTGCCTCGGTACTCCCCTTGGCCTCTATTGCCACCATTGCCGCCCTCTCCATTACTACGCTGAGGAGCGTCCCCACGCTGACTCTGATTCGGGCCTCTGCCCTGCTGGTCGGACTGCCTGAATGAGCGGTCGCCACTGTAGCCTTCTGCTGACTGCCTCCCTGGGAACTCTGAAAGCACTCGAACAATCGGTGTCCCCGCCTTCCACACGAAAGCAGGTGACCAAGTTCCCCTCACAATCTTTCCCTGGGTGATCCTTGTTGCACCTCTTGCAGTAGAAGTGCCTCTCCTGTCTGGTCTCTCCTCTCTGAGACTGGTGCTGGGGCTGGTCACCTCGTCTCTGATCACCCCTTTGATCTCCCCCATGTCTCGGCCTCCCGTCTCTGCGGTCCGAGTAAGGCTTCCACCTCTTCTCCTGCTGATGTCTGTGGGACTGATCCTCTCGTCCTCGAGGCTCATCTCCTCCCTCCATCTTCCTCTTATTACCAGCCAGGACCTCCTTCCTCTTCTGCTGCACCCTGTACAGGTTAGCAGCCTTCCCGTACGCATCTTGGAGCGTCGGGATTGTCAGCACGCTGAGGGCCTCCTGCAGACTCCAGTTTAGCCCGCCTACAAACCTCTGCACCTTCGACGCCTCGTCGGGAACCATCGTAGGCGCGAACCTGGCCAGCTCCAGGAACTTCGAATGGTACTCCTTGACACTCAAAGATAACTGCTTGAGTTCTGAGAATTCCAAGTACTTCTGCATCCTGACATGCTCGGGGTAGAAGCGCCTCCTCATGGCCTCCTTCAGGCCATCCCAGCCGAAATCAGGCCCAGCCAATAGCACATCTCTGTTGGCAGACCACCAGATGTCCGCCTCACTCTTGAAATAGTAAACTGCTGCGTTTACCCTTCGGTCAGCTGGGCAATTGACTGCCTCAAAAATCTTGTCAATTCTCTTATCCAGTCCTCAAGTAGCACCGGGTCCTCCTCTCCCTTGAAGGATGTGGGCTTCAGATGGGCAATTCTCTTAGTGTAGTCCTCCGACACATTATCCCTCTACGCCTGCCTCTGGACTATCTGTCCCAGGTTGAGAGCCAACTCCTTGCAACTCCTCATGGGGTCGTTGGCGGCCATCTGAGCTCGGCGACTCCTACTTCTGGTGTGGTATGGAAAACTCAGTCTGTCAGCCAGTCCTGCACTCCCTAGAGCTCTATGCGAACTCCTGATTACATATACTAAGCAAGGTAAGCAACATCCACCCATATCCCCATATATTAAGTCTCTACCCCATATTAGGAGTTAACACATCTAATAGCTCCAATACCAGTACGCAACACTCAATCGTTATGCTAACATCATCACAATCATTGTAATACACAAACGGAGAATGAACTTCAATATCCATACAGTATAACATCACATACATAGTATCGCAGGCACTACGATTCCCCAAACGGCTTACCCCACATTTTAGTTCCTTTTTAATCCAAATTTTATCTTATTTACCAAACACGGCTCTGATACCACCTTGTAACACCCTGGATTTTGCCTTAAAACATAGATTATTAAATTACAAAACCAACGGTGAAAACGGCTTCGAAAACGGACCCCAACGAGGTCTGAAAGTGCAAAACAAGCCTGGTCCGAACTTGTGTCCGGACATGGGAAGCTCGGACACAAGTCGAGAGTTGAAAAGTCTGAAAATCAAAGGCGTCCGAACTTGTGTCCGGACTTCTAAGGTTCGGACACAAGTCGAGTTTCAAAGTCCGAAAATTCTTACGCGGCGTGTCCGAACATTGGTCCGAGCTTACAAGTTCGGACATAAGTCGAGACTTGTAAGTCGGCCTCGTCCTCGCATGCTGTCCGAACATTGAAGTTTGGACAGAAGTTCGGACACAACAAACAGAGAAAACTCTTAAACTCTCGGGGCCTGTCCGAACATGGATGTCCGGACGGACGTTCGGACAGGTCCTGATATACATCTTTACAAGAGAAAACAGAACCAATTCAACCAAAATAAACATAATAACTTAGCAACCAAAGAAGAATCATTTCCATGACTTAGTACCTCAAATAACAACAAGAAAACCATCGAAAGATCCCTTATACAGAAAGTAATTCTCCAACAAACACTTCAACTAAATAACAGCGGAACAGCAAAATCCAAAAGGCGTTACCACCACACTCTAGCAAAGAGTGCTCAGGCTTTAAACTACAATTCAAATGCAAACATTCCCAAACTTGTAAAGCATAGCAATTCCAAAACATAACTCAACTCGAAATTATGCGTAGAAATTATCCAGTCATCCTAAGCTATGTGATAGCGTGTCCCAATCCCCAATTCAGCCATGAGTACCTGCGACCATAAAACAACAATAGAAAACGCGAAGGGGTCGCGCAAATCAGCAAAACTGAGTAAACATTGCCTCAACTTGTAAAATACATTTTGAAACTCATTTTACATTTGCAAAACCTTAACTCACACCACAACGACAACCAATTTCACCAACACCAAACCACCATTAGTAAAACATTTCGGGGAGAACTTTCCAAGAATCAAATCAATGGTTTACACGGACGACCCCCAAATCGGGTCGCAATAATTAGAATCCCACCTCACTCTACGTCCTTAAGTGTGCACACCCCCAGAAGGTAACTTATGACCCAAAGAAGTAGATCATTAGAGCTTAACTGCAAGTAATGTCTGCAGGAAAAATAATAAGAATATCCACGGGGTACATAGTACCAATAGTTACACGGAGCGCCACTAGGCACCAACAATATACACGGAGTACCAAGAGGTACCAACAATCCAATAACCAATTCAAAGAAAGTCTACCAAAATGTTAATCAAACCCTTTCGCAAAACATCTTACCAGAATGCACAGGGGAAATAATTCCCAAACCTTCACAATCTCAAAACCATAGTAAATCCAACCATCAATAATCGCGAAACACAAGGTAAAGAATGTTGAGCACAACATTTACCTGGATACGCTCACAGCCACAGAATCACTCAGCAAATCAGCGTAGCATTCGTCAGGGAAATTCGTGTCTAGAATTGTAAGCAGAAACACAATCAGGAACTACTCAAATATACCAAAGAATTAACTATCTAACCTTACCAATGGATTCCCCTTACCCTTCTACCAGAACCGGCACCAGAGAAGCGGCCTAACAACGACGGGGAAAACAAGAACGTGAATTTAAGAGGGGTTGGAAGCTTGAAGAAAGAGAGGAGCGTAGAGACGGCGTGATGAAGATGAAGAAGACCGTGGTAAAGATCGTGAAGTTAAATAGGGAATAAATAACATAATAAAGTAGAAATAAATTAGTAATTATTTCATTTGATTTAAAAGGAGAGAGAATTGAGAAGTGTTTGCAAAATAATTACCACAATAATATTAGTCTAAAAACTGAGTAATCAAATAACGTTAAAAATCATGGAAGGATCTAGATTCAAGATTAGAGAGATAAATAAATATTATTTGGTTAAAGTAAAAATAGAAGAAGGACTAACTAATCGTTAGTAAAGAATGAGAAGAATTATCTAAGTAAATAGATAAAAGAATAAATACATAGTAGCTGAATAAATAAGTTAGGAAGAGGAAAATATTTTAGGAAGAAGTAAAAATCAATTTGTATTCTTAAACATAATAAAGTTGTTTGAGATGAACGTAAATATATATATATATATGATATTGCTTCTCTGGGCCCTTAGTAATTCTGTTAATAACATTCCCGACCATATGCTAATTTAATCCTATGCCAAAATTCACGGGTATTTCACTCAAAGCCATCTTTCCCAGAAGGCAATGTCAGAATCAGAGCAGTAGTCAATCTCCTCTTAAGCTCTTGGAAGCTCTCCTCACAGGCCTCGCTCCACTCAAACTTGACATCCTTCCTAAGAAGTCGAGTCAAGGGAGACATTATCTTGGGGAACCCCTCCACAAACTTCCTGTAATAACCGGCAAGACCCAAGAAGCTGCACACCTCAAAAATACTAGTGGGCTTCGCCCACTCCATGATTGCCCTAATCTTCTCTGGATCCACAGATATGCCATCCTTCAAAACCACATGCCCAAGGAACACGACTCTATTGAGCCAAAACTCACACTTCTTCAACTTGGCCCAACTCCTTCTCCTTTAAAGTCTGTAGAACACGCCTCCGATGCTCATTGCTCCTCAGCACTCATGGAATACACCATGATGTCATCAATAAAAACAACCACAAAGGAATCCAAGAAAGGCTTAAAGACACGATTCATCATATCCATGAAGAACGAAGGGGCATTGGTCAAAACCAAAAGGCATGACCAAGAACTCATAATGCCCATAACGGTTCCTGAAATTAGACTTAGGCACATCCTCGGCCTTAATCTTTAGCTGATGATACCCAGATCGCAAATCAATCTTCGAGAATACTGTCACTCCTGCTAGCTGGTCGAAAAGATCATCAATACGGGAAAGGGGATACCTGTTCTTGATGGTAACCTTATTCAACTCCCGATAGTTCAATGCACAACTTGAAAGAGCCGTCCTTCTTCTTCATAAACAGAACCGGTGCTCCCCATGGAGACACACTAGGGCATATGAAGCCCTTGTCCAGAAGGTCATGCAGCTGAATCTTTAACTCCTTCAACTCCGTCAGACTCATGCGATAGGGGGCCTTCGAAATGGGTTGAGTCCCTGACGCTAACTCAATCAAAAAATCCACCGCACGATCAGGTGGTAGCCCTAGCACATCGTCCTGGAATACCTCAGGGAACTCACACACAACAGGGATATCCTCCCAAACGGGAGCCCTCTCAAACCTCAGGCACAAAGAAAAGCCCTGTCGGCCCTTCCTTAAGAAACAGATTGCCTGCATAGCAGACACTAACACAGGCGCACAAGGAATGGAGTTTCCCACAAAATCAAAATGGGCCTCACCCAACCTATCATGTACGACTCTCCTAGCCACAAAATCTATATGGGCATGGTGCTCTGCTAGCCAGTCCATGCCTAAGATCATATCAATGCACAACATACGTATATGGATCAAATTTGTAGGCAAAATCCTATCCATAATCACTAAAGGAGAACACTTGCACATAATCATAAAATCAAGTACACAAGCAGGCACACCACTCAACGGACTAGAAATGCACAGATCAACATCACAAGGCATAGCAAACAACGCGAGACTACCCACTAAATCAGCAGACACAAAGGAGTGGGTAGCTCCTGAATCAAACAACAGAAAACTTGCTGAGAAGAGATCTGAAGGATACCTGATACCACTCGGTCTGAGCCACGATCACGCTCACCAGCTAATGCATACACCCGTGCCTGAGTCTGGGGCTTCCTCTGGTCGGTCCTCTGCCCAGAACCCGAACTGGTGCCTCTACCCTCTGAACTTCCATTGCCACCTCTAGCCTGTGGACAATGGATGATACGTTGATCAAGCGAGTCACACTTGAAGCAAGCTCCGGACTTCCTATAACACTCCTGTCCTAGATGGAAGCGGTCACACTTAGCACACTTCACCGCACCAGGCAAAGCAAAAGACGAAGCCACGGTCTCCTCTGAACTTCTTCTTCTGAGAAGAAGAAGACTGATCACGCCTTTCAGGCTCCTCCACATGACCTTTCCTCTTCTGGTCCTTGCCCTTATCGGGCCTTTGGTCGTTCTTCTCATACCGCTGCCTAGCCTGCAGCCCAGCCTCCACAACTAGAGCCGCATCTGCCACATCCCTGAATGTCTTGTGGTGAAAGGGTGCCACTGCAGCTCTGATGTCGTCTCTTAGACCAGCCTCAAACTTCCTCGCCTTCCGGTTATCATTTGGCTCAGGCACAAACTTAGAAAGGGATATGAACTTGCGCACATAGTCGTCGACAGACATCCCCTTTGTCTGATGAAACCTCCCCTACTTAAAGCAGCCCCTAAACTAGTCCCATGTCCATGGGTGGGGGTACTTCCCTTCAATGGACTTCCACCACTCCTTCGTCTTTGACTGGAACCTAAAGGTGGAAATCCCACCTTCTGGTCCTCCTCACACCCCATGACCCTCAGAAGGTCCTCAATAGTAGTGATCCAGTGGCTCGCCTCCTGTGGGTTATCACTGGCATCAAAGGAAAGCGGCTTCAGCTTCAGGAACTCCTGAAGCGCCCTCACATTATTGCCCCCCGAGCTGCTAGCTCCAGCCGCTGATCCAGCAATGGTCCCTACAGTCTGCACACCTGGGACACCACCTACTGCACAATATCGGTGATGTCTCCCTGAGGAGTCCCACCCTGAGAAGTCACTGCACGTTGGGGAGGCATACTGAGGAAAAAAAACACCAAAACTTATTAGAAACCATCAAACACCCTATAACAGATATTCCAAACATTCAGACAGTCCACACAAACACCCTATAACAGATATTCCAGACATTCAGACAGATCCCACAAACACCAGAGAAAGCCAAACCTTGCTCTGATACCACTAAATGTAACGACCCCAAAACAGGCCTAGGAGTTAGGGTCGTTATACGCCGTGAGTCTACTACCTAACGTCGTAAGGCTCTAACATACAGATGCTTAAACCCGGAAACATAACAATAACATTAATGTGAAAGAGTTTACAATATCCAAACCACGTGTGAAAACCAAATACAGAGTAAAGGCCCGAAGGCTACATAATCTATAGCTTCAAATGCGCAAAACATAACATAGTCTAAATATAAGCTAATCCAGAGTCAAATCCCAAGTGAGAGGAAATCTCCAAGCTCAATCTGCATAATGTAAGAAAGGGGTGAACTCAACAGCCCAGTAAGCAGAAATAATTCCTCAATGAAGCCTACTCAAAACAGAAGAATAAGTTTTCACAGAATAGAGGGAGCACATGCCTCTCAGTAAATATACAGAACAGAAACGGAAGGGATCTCAAATCAGAACAGAAAATCATATCACAATATCAGTCGGACTTTCAGAATCAGAAACACATGGTGAGACTCTAGAAACCCGCTAACACAACAGAAGGACTCGCGTAATGTCCTATGGATCCGAAGATCCCACATCAGAAGCCGTAGAGACAGTTAACAGACCCGTCAGTCACAAATGTCCTAAGGGATACCCTAAGGAACTTAAATAGAAGAAAGAATTTATGCGCAGCATGCTACGGGACAGCCCGACCCGACTATCCAAGGCTCAGAAGCAATGTAACTAGGTCCCAAAATATAAGTTCATAAATACAAATCTTAAGTGCAAAACAATGCATATAAATAGAATAGAAAGCTTGTACACAGATAGGGGAATCCAACCCCTTAAATGGAACTCAAAACGGAGCTAAAACGAAGAAGAAGTTGTGCGAAAACTAAGGCCTGTCCGAACATGCGTCCGAACATGCATGTTAGGATAGAGGCCAAGAATCATAGAACGCACAAAACAGCATGTTCGAACATACACTAATATCTAATTGAATTTGATTCTCGAGTGGACAACATGCACTCTAGAACATTTAAATCGGATACATCATTTCAATTTGGATTGAAACAAAAAGGTAAAGTGAAAAAAGAAAAAGAGCCTTCTCCAAATATATTATTTCTTCAAATATATATAGTATGCCGAACATCAACGTTCAGACGCATGTCGAGAGTTAAAAACCAGAATCTCATCGTGTCCGAACTTGCGTCCGACCTTGCAAGTTCGGACACCAGTCGAAGCCAAAATCACAAGTTGTCCTCGCACTCTATCCAAACATCGAAGTTCGAACGGTTCAAAATTTAGAAACAGCAGGTGCGTCAGACAACACGTCCGAACATCAATGTTTGTACGGAAGTCCGGACGTCACAAAATAGGTGAATTCTAGAATGCAACAACAGAAGCAGAAAACTCATCAAAACTAATCCAAATCATACAAACTCCACGGAAATATAAATCAGTACCCTTGGGGTTTAGCCACTCGACTAACAACACAAATCTGAAAAAAAAAACATACAATGCAACACCAATTTCAACCAAGGAACGATATACAATCCAGTCCCCGAGGGTGAGGAAACTACCCCAATTCCATCCCCACTTACTTCGAATTGTAGAGCGATTGACACCAATTTAAGGAAGAAGGAGTCCCAAAAAACACGCAATCCCGAACAACAAATCAAATGCTGAATTCAGCAAAATTGAACATCCAAAAATCAGAAAACGTTCTGCTAAAACCGAGAACAATTGCCACCCAAATTCACAATGAAACCAAACCTGAAAATCCCGTAGAGAAGTCACACACAACAGCAGCACAAAAATGATTCAAAAGGCAGCAGAAATCCACACCGAAAACAAAGCACACAAGGGAGGGGAAGAGAAGCAAAGAGCGCCCAAACTGTTGAGGGAAAAAAGTCATCTTAAATAACTGAATGAGAATTCCCAAAAAGAAAATAGACCTTCCTTATTAATTACTCACCAAATAAGAAGGAGGAAAAAGACCTCCTTGTCCCTCATCTTTTAATCAAATACCTCCGTTGTCCCAAATACTAGAAAACACAAACATAAGAGGCAACATAAAACTGAATGTTAGGAAATTGAAACGAAAATTCGGGTTATTACAAGAATAGCCATCTAGAAAACAATAATAATCCCGTCCTGTTAAACTTTCACGCATTTGGTCAATGACGGGAAGGGGAAAATGATCCTTACAAGTGATGTTATTCAATTTCCTATAATCAATGCAAACTCTCTCCCTATAGTGGTGCGTTGTGAAATCAGCTCACCTTTCTCATTAGGAAGCACAATATTCCTCCCTTCTTTGGCACTTCCTATACTAGGCTCACCTACTTACTAGGAAATGAGATAAATATTTCCAACATCAATGACCTGAAGTCATCCTCCATGTAAATCTGATGAGAACACAACTGAGGGCTGATTCCCTGGATATCTGTTATCGACAAACCGATAGCTGTTGTATGATTACACAACACCTCTAGAAGTTTCTTTTCCCGTACACCTATCAATTTAGAAGATACAATAATAGGTAATTTAGTAGGTTCCTTAAGAAAAACATGTTTAAGAGAGGGGGGGTAAAGGTTTCATCTCCATTGCGGGTAGTTTTGAAATGAAGGGTCTCGACATATCTACACTTCTCTCTACTTTCTCGAATTTCTCCTTGTAAGTGTGGAAGTGAGGCCATCTCTTGTCTAGCTCTTTGCCATAACGGTGATGTCTGGGTCTTCATCATCAACTTCACAAAAGGCCATCAAAATCTCTCTAGAATATCCTCCTCTTCCTAGCTGAAAGTTGTTTCATGCACTACAGAATTAATAGTATCTGTGGAAAAAAAGATTGAGTACCTGTAGGATATTTCATATTACAGCCATATCAAAAACCACATGCTCATAATGAAATCTCAAAATAACCTTTCCTTCCTCAACACCTGTAAGAGTAAGAGGAGTTCTCATAAATAGCCGCCCTAGAATTCATGGTACTTCTTTATCTTTCTCCATGTCAATAACAATAAAGTTAGTAAGGGAAATAAATTTACCAACATTAACACTAAATCCTCTATCTTCCTTGGGTGAATTATTAAGCGGTTAGCTAATTCCAATTGCACATAAGTGTGGGAGAACATTGACCAAGACCTAGTTTCTTAAAAATAGACAAAGACATCAAATTAATACTAACTCCCAAATCAACATAAACCGTTACCATAATCTACCTCTTCAATGCAGTAGGGGATAATAGGAAATCTAGTATCTCCCAATTTAGATGGTATCTTCTTCAACAGTACTATAGACACCTTTCTCGTCTGCTTCACCATATTGGTTTCCCATAAAGAACGCCTGTTAGATAAAATATCTTTCAAAAACTTAGCATAAATAAGCATATGATTTGGAGTGTTAGAAAAAGGAATGCTAATTGTTAAATTCTTAAAAATATTGAGAAATTTTCCAAAATGGTTCATCCAAATTCTTTTTCTTTAGTTTAAGGAAATAGAATAGGAGGAACATAAGAAAATTGTGAGAGATTTAACAATAAGAGGTTCAGAAGACTATTTTCTCTTGGGAATCACAACCTTCTCACTTTCATGTGGAGACTTTTTTGACTTATCAAATTCTTCCTTAGCTTTAAGAGCATCAGAAACCAAACCCTTACCCTTCTCAAAGTTACTACTTTCAGGTGCTCTCTTGGGTACGGATCAGTCTGACTGGGGGAGTGAGCTGCCGGTCTCTACGCTAGTTGTTGTGAAATTTAGCTCAGCTGTTTTTCAAAGTTTTTTAACCTCACATGTGACCAGGGGGACTTATTTTAAATGTGTTCAGAGTAATTTTGCCCTGAAATCCTTAAAAAAAAGCTTATTTTGAACGTGTTTTTATTGAGTCCCACTGGTCACATATTAGCTTAGAAAAACTTTGGATTGGCATAGCACAAAATATAACACTTAGTTATCATCATCCATGTAAAGTTTCATCAACTTTGGACAATGTTTAAACATCTTCAAAATTGAACAAAATTAGAAAACCAACTTGCATCAAAATCCGCAAAAAGAAGCTTACTTTGAACATGTTTTCATTAGGTCTAAGAGGTCACATGTGAGCTTAAAAAACTTTGGGTTTGAAAAAAACCCAAATATAACACTTAGCTTTGCCCATGTAAAGTTTCATACATTTTTACAACATTTAGTCATAATCTAAATTGAACAAAAATTAGAAAAAACAACTTGTCGGATGTAAAATGGAAGAAACCACATGGGTTAGGAAAGTAATTTTAGAAACCTCATGGGTGGGTGTATATTTCCACCAAACATCATGGGTAGGGGATGTAAATTTCCAAAAACAAAGAAGGGTTTCGGCAATGACAAAAAAGAAGGGCCAACGTCAGTGTTGGATGAGCAATGTTTTAGATCAGTTTTGTGATGATTTGGATGGTTTTCAATGTTTTAGAGGGGGCTTTTGACCTATTCGTGACATGTTATGAATGATTTTGATTAGTTTGAATTATTTATTAATTTGTTTTGATTGATTAATTATGACTGTAATTAAAAAACATTGATATGCATTAGATCAGCATTGACTAACTTTGACTGGTTTTGACTAACTTTTAACACAATTTGACTAATCTTGAACACAAACAAAATAGATGATGGGTAAAGGGGAAGAGATTCTCTGGTTTCATGGGTAGGGGCAGTGGGTCATATGGCCCTGGTGAGGCACCATTGCTGGCCCTACGGGCCAGACAATTGGAGATAAGAGGTGTGCTGCACAGACCCACGCTTCAGCTTGGAGGCATGTAGTTGTGGATCGACGGCGTGCAGCTAAGAGCAGGGGTCGAAACCAGGTTGGTGATTCGATGGTCAGCACCAGCATTGTTATGGTATGGTCCAGCAGAGGGAGGCCTTCATGGCCTGTCGTTGGACCGAGCTGGATGGCTTATTTTCTTCTTCAGTCTGGGGCGGGCAACTACAACTTGAGATAGAGAAAAACAAAACAGATCTTGCCCACCTAATCAATAGCGTATCGAGAAGATCCCAGACGATTGGCGTTGTGCTCGGCGCACTTCCGGGCATGGAGGTCCTCTGACTACCGACCTTAAATATGGCGATTGAATATCCTAATAGGTATTTAAGAGCCTAGTAAAGATTAAGAAATATTGGTAAGGAAAATAACGCAAAAGAAATAAAGAAATGCTTAAAAAGCGGAAAAACGCTAAATAAGCGTTAAATAACCATAGGAGGTATAAGGACCTCGGTTAGCGTATTATAAGGATTATAAAGGCTTAATTAGTCTAAATAAATATGAGGGAACAAACCGAAGAAAAACGGATCCTCAAACGGAATTAAAAACACTAAAAAAATTTTAAAGCGTGTTTTTCGAGGTAACCGGGAAAACGTGACTTTAAGCGGGGTCAAATAGACTCGTAACAATTTGGTCAACTAAAATAATCATAATAAATATTAGTGGAGCTTCAGAACCAATAAAATCAATAAAACGAGAAATTAGTAAAAACTGTCAAAACAGGAAGTTGTGGGTAGATAGAACGTAATAAACCAAGACTTATGTGTCCAAGATTGTAAAAAGGATTTTTAAACCCACATGGGACTGGGGTGTGTCCGATTTCATACCCCCCCCCATCACACACTCCCTTTACTTCCTTTTACTCACAAAAGACAAAACAATAAAATACATAATAAAGTAAACACTCACCTTTATTCTCTCTCTCCTATCTCTCATTTCCTCACAACACTCACGTAACCCATCCCCTCACTCTCTGAATTCTTTCTTTCTTCTTCTCCAAAGCGACAGCCATGGGGGCTTGAGAAACCAACACAATATACTCACTTCTCTCTCTTGTAACCCACTCAAATCTCTTCCAAAAATTACAAAAATTACACCATTGTAATCCTCTCACCAAGAGCTACGTTTCTATCTTTCCAAAATTCGAAAACACACATTTTCGTTTTTATGGGTATACCCATTTGAAGCTTCATGACCACCATTAGAGCCACCTTGTTCTCCTTGTTCTTTTGAGGTAAAAATCTCCTCGAAACTCCATTGTTTTTCTAGCCTTAAAGGCAAAATGAATTTGACTAAACCCTTGTTTGGTTCCTCTTGTACCAGCGGTTTGACTCCTTTGAAGGGGTGGAAACCTTGTTCTTAAACTCCTCTAAGTTTCATCTACTCCCTTGCAAGGTAATGAAACTCCTAAACCCTAGAATATACATTAAAAGCTTAAGTAATGTTAGGGTTAGTTTTAGTATTGAATGGTGTATTTATGAATGGTTGTAATGTAGATTGTTGAGAAACTATAACCGGTGGAGGAAGAAGAAGAAGAGAAAAAGAAGGAAAGGTGAGCAAGAAACCAGAGAAGAAGGGAAAAGAAAAGGAAAACAAGAACAAGGTAAATTACCTTTGTTCAGTTTTGTGTATAAGGCGTGTGTGTGTAGTATAAGTATCTGTTTAACAAATGTAAACCTACTGTAACCGTATAAACAGATGAGCATAATGTATTGATAACATAGTTGTGTAGATAAGTTGAAATCTGTCAAAACATAAAGGGATGAGCTGCGCTGTGAACGTGAGTGAACTGATGCATATATGTATAGTTGAACAGGTGTGATTTTGATGGTGTGAAAAACTAATGTGGTGAAACCTTAAGTTTTAGGGGATACCATGTCAAAATCTAGAGAGGAAACTATGTCACTTAAGGGTTGTTGGCATTTGTAGAAGAAGAATGAAAACTAAACATAAGCAGGCAGCAGCAGCTCGAACTCTGCAACAGAAAGGAAGAAAAGAAATGAAAAGTGGTGGAAATGGTGAGGTGGTAGCAGTAGGTTGAGGGAATTGATTTGGTGAGGGATTTAGGTGAGTTTAGATGCTTGGATAAGTAGTAGTAAACATGTAAATATTAAGATTAGAAACCGTTAGGAAGTGATTAGAGGAAGAAGAGAAAGAAGAGAATGAAACAGAGATGGAAAATGTTCCAGTCGTACCAGATCATTGTTGGTCCGGGACTTATGTCTTGTATGAAGTCCCGGACCTACCACTCAAAACTAACGAGAGTTGCAATTCACTAAGGGTCCGGGACTTACCTCTGGTATAAGGTCCCGGACCACTAGACAAAAAACCATTCGAGAGTTCAGCTACTCACGGTCCGGGACTACCTTGTGTACAAGGTCCCGGGACCAACACCAAATTTCACCCGAGAGGAATTTTAAGTGGGCTGTTAAGTTAAGGCTTTGTTTGGGGATGGTTGTATAAGGTGCTAAGACTTAAGTAATCATAAGTAAGAGTCATTAGGAGTAATAAACAAGCTAGAATGAGAATGAGAAGTAAGTAAAGAATGGAAATGAAATGGTACAAGTAAGAATTAGTAAGTATGTAAAGTGGATGAAACTAATGCAATTTGAAGGGCCTAGGTAGTAGTGTTTAAACATGTGAGATTACATGTAGGAAGATTGGAGAGAAGAAGAAGAAAGGGTAAAGTATGGGACTGAAAACAGAAGTAAAAATGCAAATGCTGGGCCGGACCGAACTGCACCGGACTTGCAAGTTCGGTCGAGCCCAGATTTACAAAGACGGGAAAGCTTCTGGAATGACCGGACTTGCGACCGGACATGCAAGTTCGGTCGGCCAGGAAAATTTCAGTCGAGCAAGCTACTGGAATGGACCGACCTTGCGACCGGACTTGCAAGGTCGGTCGGGCTAAAATCTTTCGTTAAGTAACTTACTCGAATAGACCGACCTTGGGACCGGACTTGCAAGTCGGTCGGCCCGGAATTTTCACCCGATGTAACCTACCGACTCGGACCGACTTGCAAGGTCGGTCGCAAGTTCGGTCGGGTCAAAAACTTACAAAAAAAAAACTATAAGACTATGGTTAGTATATGTATGTATGTATATGTATACCCACCTATACATACGTGCATATGTGTGTAAGTAAACCATTGTTAAGTAATTAAAAGTAAGTAAATAAAATGTAAGTATAGGAATGTGAAGACTAGTAAGTATGAATTAGGAAGCGTAAGGGTAACCGAATAAGTTAATGATAGTTAGATTAATTATTCGGTGTATGTATATCATAGGATTTGAATTGTGAATACCGGAGGAGGAACGTTGGATACAAGTACAGCAGTGAAAGGAAAGGTATGATTCTTCATGCCCTGTATCCTAATCTGGTTACCCCGATTTGTGTGCTTATTTGACCACCTAAATAAGATAAATGCATGAATCGGACTTTATTGCACTTACCTGTGCTGACTTGTGTTGTGCTTGATATTTATTGTCTTGAGCACTAGTTGTATAATTCATGAAATATATGAATGATGATGAATGGTATTCGAACCTCGTATTGTACTTGTGTAATGTATTGTACCTCGTATGTATGTGTATATGTGTATTGTATTATCATGGCTTGGATGTTGACTTGTGCTAATTCCTAACTATCTAACTCCTAACTTAAGTGAGTAAATTGGAATGAGTACAAGTCCGATATAGCTTCGGCCACGCGTGAGGATGCGGAGTCACAAGAGGTTGGCTACAATTCCTGACTCTTAAACTGGTCCGTGGCCCAAACCTTAAATGGGTAGCATCCCGGATTGGTGAGTCAAGTAAATCCCGGAGGTGGGACGGCGTAGTCCCCAGGGCCGGAGGTCCCGACGACTTAACTTGAGTAAGAGTAAGAGTAAGTAAGTATGGATCCGTAAGTATGTATGAGTATGTGTGCGTATGTATGAAAGTAACGAGTAAAAGAGTAATCTCCACCCGATTAACCCGGGGGGACCAATGAAGCTAACAAGAATTGGATATTGTGTAGTAAGTATACGATAATTGGAAAAAGGTAAGTATTCATTGAATGTTTTATGTTTTGTTTACTTCTTGTATTACTGAAGTGTATGTATGTGTGTATGTCTTGCGTAACGTATTGCAATATTATGTATAAAAGCATGTACGAGTGTATGTTTGAATGAAATCAACCGCATGTATACGACCAAGTGGTCGGCGTACCCTCACTAGTACGCGGGGTATGCGGTTATCATGCTCGGCGAAAGCTGACCCCTTCGGGGGACATTTTTTTTAGTGTGCAGGTACCCGAAGCGAATGTGGTCAAGGAAGAGACCGGAGGCACCCCCTTGTAATTAGGAGTAAGTTAGTAGTTTGGAGGAATGGGTAGTAAATAGACTCGTAGTGAGTACGTATGAACTTGAAGAGGTAGTGTATAGGTATAAGGATCTTAGTAAACTCGGTATGTGGATTATATTGTATGGCATTTGAAGTATGGTATCGAATGGAAGAATGTAGCATGTATTGGTATATGGAATAGATATGGTAGGTATGTAATACTGGGATTCCGGTCCATCAGACCGATGCTGTATGTAGTAGCAGTAGCCTTGTTAGTCACGTGGGACTGACTAACGACCATTGTATCAACCTCATTATGTAAGTATCTATCCGCTGCGTATATCTGATGTGTAAGGAGATTGGAAGGTAAGCACAGCATTAATGGTAGGGGTGTTACAAAAAGTGGTATCAGAGCGAGGGATCGCTCTGATGATTGGAAATACCGAGTCTAGAAATACCGAGTCAGGAAGGAAAGCTTAGGGCTAAGGGCTGAGTGTTAGCATTAGAGATATGCTAGTTAGGAATTACCGGTGAGTACCGGATACCTACAATACCAGTCCCGCCCGCCGCAAACCCCATTGTATAACTGAGGAAGGGATGCCAGAGGAAGAAAAGTCTTCTCATACTCGGGGAAACCCGATCTGGCAGTGTGAAGCAATCACCACGGTAAACAAGAACGACACATGGTAGATTCCAAGAATGGAAGTCCCAAAGATGGATCCCGGTTGAACCACAACACCGCACGTAATAGCGGTAGGAGGACACTCCAACCACGAGGAGGCTACAACATGCAACAGCATGGGGCGACGTGCTTAGAGCAGTGATGTGAAACCTGCTAGTTAACCAACAGCAGGACAGAAGCACTAACTGTCCAACGGAATGATGAAAAAGGGAGCGGTAAACGGAGCCCGAGACACAAGTCTACGGGATAGTAATACTTGAATAATACCACTAACGGTATGCTAGCCGACTAAGGATATAGTCGGGAGCAGTTAACTCCAGAATTACAACGCACTAAGGTTGCAATTACCTGGCCAATATAGCTCAGACAAATACAATAACAACCATGAGATATAATCCAATAGGACTACAGAGTAGTGCCTAAACAAGGAAGACTCAGTGACCGCCAAAGATGTGTGGGAACGAGCCACAAGGAACGACACTAAACCAAATAGAGCGGGAATCTCCAAGGATTGGAGGAGTACCCAGATCTACGACAGCCATGTCTAGACCACCAAGAAGCTACCTAAAGGGGCGAGTATACCAATTATAGATCGATAAGATCGAGGGAAGAGCCAACAAGACCATCAAGTACCAGTGAAAACCATACCGTGACCGGTGTAGGTTTACACAAAAACCACCAATACCACGCACTTGCCACGGCAAGTGCAGCAGGGACAGGAAACATACAGAGGAACCCCAACACGTCACAAGTACGTGGTAATGAGCTGAGACCATAATGAAACCTTGGAACCTGAAGGAATGGAACCTTGGAAAGGCCTAACGGCCCGACCAGGTATTTAGAACATACCAGTCAGCGAGAGGCTAGACTGGTCAAGACCTCAAAACAGGCTATGCATGAAGATTTCTTTTTAAACCGAACCAGTGTTTTTAAAACCCAAAAAATTTTCCTTTCAAAACCACCTTCTTTTAAAAACCTTGAATTTTAAAACCGAACCAACATGATTATGGTGAGATCATAGAATGATACAAGAGGAGTTGGCAACAGAATACTTCACCTAGGCGTGTGACGAACACTACGAGTGTACCGTTACGGGATGTGGGACAAACCGCACTCCGAAGGAGCTTGCGGGCACGACATATGTGGGTAAGTGGTAACGTATCAAACATGGTACCCCACGTATGTATACATGTAGTGTGCGAAACACGGGAAGTAGTCAACTCCGTTCTACGGACCATGAGTGAATTTTAACCAGAACAACTGGACACCACCATAGACAATCAAGGAGAAGGAAACTCAGTTAAGGAACAAGTGTAAGGAACTCAGAGAAATCATCGGAAAATAAGGAGTAAGGACTGAGGAGCGCAAAGAGCACAGACTGATAAGTATAGACATGGGTATGTCTCAAAGACATCGAGAATATATGACAGCTGGAAAGTATACCAACCTAAACACAGCAAGGCAACGCCTATAACGTGAATACCACAATGCTCAACAAACGGGACAGGGTTCCCAAGAGCACCCAAGATTACCACAAGTATACTCCATCATTGAAGGGAATACCAAACCTAGTCTTAACACCAGGAACAAGCATACACAGTCTACCCAAGGACGGGAGACGTCATGACCCAAAAAGGGACAAATCAAGTACAATACCACAAGTAGACGGTACAGTGGACAACATATCATAAACGTTAGCTGGATGTAACGGCACAGCTACCAACACCCAGGAGCGATCCTTGAAGGGTGTCTGCGTTAACAACAGTTGAACAAGCGTAACGATATGAGCACGGGAGCTAAAACGAACGCTCGGTTAGGACACCGAAGGGATCTCACTTAATAGGAAATGCCCTAAGATACTGAGAGGCACCTATTAATACCATTTGCCTAACAAGGCCTCCTATGAACGGAAGCGTGATGCCACGACTTACCATGGAGCCCAATAATACCTCCAACCTATGACGGTATACATGGAGTGGAAACATGTATAAGCAGCTTGCAAAGAGCATAGCTTGCAGCAATATGGCTCTAAAGCCATAAACCTAATGCGCTGTGTAACCTTAAACGGTTGTGAAACCTACACCATTACTAACAAGACTTGTAAGAAATATTGCCTCATACGACAAGAAATCAACAACTGGACCATAAATTCAAACCCAACATCCTGAGTGGCTTGGAGTAATGGCCAACTCAATATCACTGTCACTAGAGCATCAACCTAGTATACAGTTGACGGAGTTCTTAATTACTGCCATGCCTTCTGTAGCAGTGGTAGCACAGGGGCATGAGAATCATGATAATGCCAACATTGGCCTAGTCCACTCTTGAACACTACGGGAAACCCAAGGGAAGGTACCCCTCGTTAACCAAAGACCACTGATGCGGTGATGATGTGAACCCTTAGAAAAGGCTTCCATCTACTATAACAATAAAACCACGCAATAAATATTGCCAAGGGATGATGGGATAAGGAAATGAGATTTCCAAACCATTACGACTTAAAGGAGTAAGCATACTCCAGAAACACCCAAACATGTGGTGGACCATTGTGTGAACACCAACATAGCAAACCTTGTCATGAGACCTATGAGTGGAAACAAGCCTCTCAACGAGAATTTCATCTATCTATAATAGAACGGGACCAGGAAACCCTTGAAGTTCTTGGGATGTCCCGGTGAGGTACATACAAGAATAAACTACACAGCTAGAGCCTAACATTAGTGCTTAGCACTGGAAAGACAAGTAATTGTCAAAACAATCAACGGGAATGCACATTGCACACCATGAATGACCAGCGCTCAAGAGAGCTTGTAACCCGATAAATTACTTCATCCATTATCAACCAAGATACTTGGTAAATTATATCATAAATGATCATAAAATGTGAGGTAAGCTAACCTACACATAAAACGTAAGTTGAATAATACATCTCCACATTAGGAAATAATCACATCACGGTATGCTACGACAACCGTCATACACACGAACAGGGGAAACCCTCAGTGTACGCACCATAAGGAAATGGTGCCAATGACAATGGCAATAAGTAAAAAGGAACTATCACAGTAACAGAAACAGAAAAAAAAAACAATGTTGTACAATGAGTAAGAATACGGTGCGCAACAGGCGACCGCTATGAGGGAGTAGTTAGGCAATAACACGGAGTATAAGTACGAGATGACACACAGAAATATTCTTTCCTATCGCATAAGTGACTTACTGCCAAGCGTTTACGCCTCTGCACTCTGTATGACTGAGTGTTTGGCATTGCACTTGTTCAGCTAATGATCTAATGAGATGGTTAGGGATATGGAGAATGTAAACCGTAGTAAATCCTTCTTTTCACCAACAGACATGGCAAGCCAATTAAACAAGCTTAGCAACAACCGTGCAGCCTAAGGCCAAAGAAGCACGAAGAGTGCGAAACACACTAACAATCACAGATGTGAATTCCAATGGAATAAAAGGTGAAGAGAGACTTAAGGAAGACACTAGGACCGACGCATATCAATGCAAGGTCATACAAGTAAAGAACACTTGTACTGAGCCAGGGAAATGGTATAATTCAGAAGCTATTGACAACAGAGGAAGTACTACAACTAAGTAGTGACTTAACCTCGCCCGACAATAAGTCGGAGGAGCTTAATGAATAATCGTGGAAGCATAAATAGCATGTACAGTAGAATACCACAGTTGTTTAGTAAACCTTATTCCCATAATAGAAGGATGAGAAGGTAATGTATAGCACATTAAGGATAACAAGAAGGGTGAATAACCCAAGTTATCAGGGTCGCGCAGCAGAAGCTAGTGGGCCCTAGCTAGGAGATTAATGTACCTAGTGAGCATAATACAAGGGCTATTAATGTCTTGAAGCCGATTAGGCTAGAATCGAAGTAAATATGAGTTAAATAAACTCATATAGGAACTCTGGGTGCAAAGACTAAACCATTGGTATGGTTAAGACCTTTGACCAGAGCATATTCTATAGTATACCGTAGTGAAGCTAAACGCTTCAGTTTGCCCAAACTGATTAAACCAATGTTTAATAATAATAACATATGGTAGATTACGTGGGCGTAATCCCTTTTAAGGGGGGTAGAGCGAAAACCGCTTAATGTAAGTTTTATGAATAAAAACTTTAAACCGTAATGTGCATAGCACAAATGAGAATCAAATTGATGATTGGTACTATGTTAAATAAACATAAGTACTCATTCATATTGTAATTATGGTAACTAGGCATTAAACATGCAAATACCATAGGAGGAATGTACCTACCTTGTAACACCAGTGTAAGAGTATTAGTAAATGAAAAGTAATGAGTAGTGGACGGAGCTCCACAAGTATTGTAACCTTTGAAGAAGTAGTACGAAATGAATGAGGATAGTAGATGAATGAAGTTTATGAGTAGTGGAATCGTAAGTAAAATATGTGAAACAATTGAAGCCAACTAAATCTTATAAGTGTAGTATTCCGTAGTTAGAATATAGGAGATGATGGTGAGTAATGGATGGAAGTAGTGAGGGTTGAGGAAATGAGCATTAGGATTGAACCATAGAGTAAAGTATTTGGGAAATAGAGTGAGGATGATTGATGGACTGATTCCATCCTTTGGAGATGTATGAATGACTAGGAAGAGTAAAAAGATAAAACATGAAAATAATGAATTAATTGCTTGTTTGAAACTGATGTGGGAAGTCGAACTTGATCTTGATCAGATCAAGGGAAACCGAACACAAATTGGGGTGGAAAGATAGTTCAACACTGATGCTGATCACATCAGGGTCGAATGATTCTCGAAGCTCCCCTCAAGTGGTCACAAGAATCACACATAGGATAAAAGTAATGAATATAAATTGGAACTTGAAGTTGGATGCTTTAGAAAGATTTCTAATTAGCTGTTGGGAAGGATTTTTCCTTAGACTGAGAATAAGGATTTGGCTAGAAGCTTATACCAGAGAAGATAGTAGTGTAGCATATGGTATTATTCCAAGGGCAGCAGGACATAGAGGAGTCCTGTGTCGAGATGACCTGAGTGCCTGCGGGATTGTAATGTGTATTGCATTGCTTGGGGATAGCTTTGCACTGTACGTATGTTTAAATTTGGTAATGAGGAACCAGATGGTTAGTAGTAGTGTGGATTTGAGTAATTATAGTTCATTTGTAGGGTAAGGAATGTAGAGACTGTGAGTAGTGGATTTGGGAACTGTAAGGAGGAAAAATGTGTGAGTTTGGTATTAGACATGTAAGGATGAGTAAGCATTGTAAACCTATAACCACGAACAACTTTGAGGACAAAGTTCTTAAGGGGGTAGATTGAAATACCCCGACCTTAAATATGGCGATTGAATTATCCTAATAGGTATTTAAGAGCCTAGTAAAGATTAAGAAATATTGGTAAGGGAAAATAAACGCAAAAGAAATAAAGAAACGCTTAAAAAGCGAAAAACGCTAAATAAGCGTTAAATAACCATAGGAGGTATGAGACCTCGGTTAGCGTATTATAAGGATTATAAAGGCTTAATTAAGTCTAAATAAATATGAGGGAACAAACCCCGAAGAAAACGGATCCTCAAAATGGATTAAAACACTAATAAACATTAAAGCGCGTTTTTCGAGGTAACCGGGAAAACGTGACTTTAAGCGGGTCAAATAGACTCGTAACAATTTTGGTCAACTAAATAATCATTAATAAATATTAGTGGAGCTTCAGAACCAATAAAATCAATAAAACGAGAAATTAGTAAAAACTGTCAAAAATAGGAAGTTGTGGGGTGGGTAGAAACGTAATAAACCAAGACTTATGTGTCCAAGATTGTAAAAAGGATTTTAAAACCCACATGGGACTGGGTGTGTCCGATTTCATACCCCCCCCCCTCACACTCTCCCTTTACTTCCTTTTACTCACAAAAGACAAATACAATAAAAATACATAAAGTAAACACTCACCTATATCTCTCTCTCCTATCTCTCATTTCCTCACAACACTCACGTAACCCATCCCTCACTCTCTGAATTCTTCTTTCTTCTTCTCCAAAGCGACAGCCATGGGGCTTGAGAAACCAACACAATATACTCACTTCTCTCTCTTGTAACCCACTCAAATCTCTTCCAAAAATTACAAAAATTACACCATTGTAATCCTCTCACCAAGAGCAACGTTTCTATCTTTCCAAAATTCGAAAACACACATTTTCGTTTTTATGGGTATACCCCATTTGAAGCTTCAAGACCACCATTAGAGCCACCTTGTTCTCCTTGTTCTTTTGAGGTAAAAATCTCCTCGAAACTCCATTGTTTTTCTAGCCTTAAAGGCAAAACGAATTTGAACTAAGCCCTTGTTTGGTTCCTCTTGTACCCAGCCGGTTTTGACTCCTTTGAAGGGGTGGAAACCTTGTTCTTAAACTCCTCTAAGTTTCATCTACTCCCTTGCAAGGTAATGAAACTCCTAAACCCTAGAATATACATTAAAAGCTTAAGTAATGTTAGGGTTAGTTTTAGTATTGAATGGTGTATTTACGAATGGATTGTAATGCTAGATTGTTGAGAAACTATAACCAGTGGAGGAAGAAGAAAAAAGAAGGAAAGGTGAGCAAGAAACCAAGAAGAAGGGAAAAGAAAAGGAAAACAAGAACAAGGTAAATTACCTCTGTTCAGTTTTGTGTATAAGGCGTTGTGTGTGTATAAGTATACTGTTTAACAAATGTAAACCTACTGTAACCGTATAAACAGATGAGCATAATGGTATGATAACATTAGTTGTGTAGATAAGTTGAAATCTGTCAAAACATAAAGGGATGAGCTGCTGCTGTGAACGTGAGTGAACTGATGCATATATGTATAGTTGAACAGGTTGTGATCTTTGATGGGTGAACAAACTAATGTGGTGAAACCTTAAGTTTTAGGGGATACCATGTCAAAATCTAGAGAGAAACTATGTCACTTAAGGGTTGTTGGCATTTGTAGAAGAAGAATGAAAACTAAACATAAGCAGCAGCAGCAGCTCGAACTCTGCAACAGAAAGGAAGAAAAGAATGAAACAGTGGAAATGGTGGTGAGGTAGCAGTAGGTTGAGGGAATTGATTTTGGTGAGGGATTAAAGTGAGTTTAGATGCTTGGATAAGTAGTTAAACATGTAATATTAAGATTAGAAACCGTTAGGAAGTGTGAGGAAGGAAGAAGAGAATGAAACAGAGCATGGAAAATGTTCAGTCGTAGCAGATCACTGTTGGTCCGGGACTTATGTCTTGTATGAAGTCCCGGACCAACCACTCAAAACTAACCGAGAGTTGCAATTCACTAAGGGTCCGGGACTTACCTCTGGCATAAGGTCCCGGACCATAGACAAAAACCATTTGAGAGTTCAGCTACTCATGGTCCGGGACTACCTTGTGTACAAGGTCCCGGACCAACACCAAATTTCACCCGAGAGGAATTTTAAGTGGGCTGTAAGTTAAGGCTTGTTTGGGGATGGTTGTATAAGTTGCTTAAGACTTAAGTAATCATAAGTAAGAGTCATTAGGAGTATAAACAAGCTAGAATGAGAATGAGAAGTAAGTAAAGAATGGAAATGAAATGGTACAAGTAAGAAAGTAGTAAGTATGTAAAGTGGATGAACTAAGGCAATTTGAAGGGCCTAGGTAGTGTTTAAACATGTGAGATTACATGTAGGAAGATTGGGAGAAACCATGGGTAAAGTATGGGACTGAAAACAGAAGTAAAAATGCAAATGCTGGGCCGGACCGAACTTGCGACCGGACTTGCAAGTTCGGTCGAGCCCAGATTTACAAAGACGGGAAAGCTTCTGGAATTGACCGGACTTGCGACCGGACATGCAAGTTCGGTCGGCCAGGAAATTTCCGTCGAGCAAGCTACTGGAATGGACCGACCTTGCGACCGGACTTGCAAGGTCGGTCGGGCTAAAATCTTTCCGTTAAGTAACTTACTGGAATAGACCAACCTTGGGACCGGACTTGCAAGGTCGGTCGGCCCGGAATTTTCACCCGATGTAACCTACCGACTCGGACCGAACTTGCAAGGTCGGTCGCAAGTTCGGTCGGGTCAAAACTTAAAAAAAAAAAAAACTATAAGACTATGGTTAGTATATGTATGTATGTATATGTATACCCACCTATACATACGTGCATATGTGTGTAAGTAAACATTGTTAAGTAATTAAAAGTAAGTAAATAAAATGTAAGTATAGGAATGTGAAGACCTAGTAAGTATGAATTAGGAAGCGTAAGGGTAACCGAATTAAGTTAATGATAGTTAGATTAATTATTCGGTTGTATGTATATCATAGGATTTGAATTGTGAATACCGGAGGAACATTGGGATACAAGTACAGCAGTGAAAGGTATGATTTCTTAATGCCCTGTATCCTAATCTGGTTACCCCGATTTGTGTGCTTATTTGACCACCTAAATAAGATAAATGCATGAATCGGACTTTATTGCACTTACTGGCTGTGCTGACTTGTGTTGTGCTTGATATTTATTGTCTTGAGCACTAGTTTGTATAATTCATGAAATATATGAATGATGATGAATGGTATTCGAACCTCGTATTGTACTTGTGTAATGTATTGTACCTCGTATGTATGTGTATATGTGTATTGTATTATCGTGGCTTGGATGTTGACTTGTGCTAATTCCTAACTATCTAACTCCTAACTTAAGTGAGTAAATTGGAATGAGTACAAGTCCAATATAGCTTCGGCCACACGTGAGGATGCGAAGTCACAAGAGGTTGGCTGCAATTCCTGACTCTTAAACTGGTCCGCGGCCCAAACCCCTTAAATGGGTAGCATCCCGGATTGGTGAGTCAAGTAAATCCCGGAGGTGGGACGGCGTAGTCCCCAGGGCCGGAGGTCCGACGACTTAACTTGAGTAAGAGTAAGAGTAAGTAAGTATGGATCCGTAAGTATGTATGAGTATGCGTGCGTATGTATGAAGTAACGAGTAAAAGAGTAATCTCCACCCGATTAACCCGGGTGGACCAATGAAGCTAACAAGAATTGTATATTGTGTATGTAATGTATACGTATAATTCGGAAAAAGGTAAGTATTCATTGAATGTTTTATGTTTGTACTTCTTGTATGTACTGAAGTGTATGTATGTGTGTATGTCTTGCGTAACATATTGCAATATTATGTATAAAAGCATGTACGCGTGTATGTTTGAATGAAATCAACCGCATGTATACGACCAAGTGGTCGGCGTACCCTCACTAGTACGCGGGGTATGCGGTTATCATGCTCGGCGAAAGCTGACCCCTTCGGGGGACATTTTTTTAGTGTGCAGGTACCCGAAGCGAATGTGGTCAAGGAAGAGACCGGAGGCACACCCTTGTAATTAGGAGTAAGTAGTTTGTGAGGAACGGGTAGTAAGTAGACTCGTAGTGAGTACGTATGAACTTTGAAGAGGTAGTGTATCTGTATAAGGATCTTAGTAAACTCGGTATGTGGATTATATTGTATGGCATTTGAAGTATGGTATCGAATGGAAGAATGTAGATGTATTGGTATATGGAATATATATGGTAGGTATGTAATACTCGGGATTCCGGTCCATCAGACCGATGCTGTATGTAGTAGCAGTAGCCTTGTTAGTCACGTGGGTGACTAACGGCATTGTATCACCCTCTATGTAAGTATCTATCCGCTGCGTATATCTGATGTGTAAGGAGATTGGACGGTAAGCACAGCATTAATGGTAGGGGTGTTACATCCTCGAATTATGACCCTGATCTCTAGCTTTGGAGGTCACTTCGCGCTTGACGTGTGGCAGGGTGTGGTATGTTCTTATTTTTTGTAATTCTTTTCTTACTTAAGTGTGCTTTGCAAATGTCATAGTTGTGACATCTATAAAAAATTAAGCAGGTGAAGGGGGTGCTTAGCTTCAAGTTTAAGGTCACGATGCTGAATCTGTGGACTCAATCCTCCTTGAGACACCAGGAGTCAAGGGGCATGGAGGAGAGGACTAGACTTGGGCAGCATGCCCATATTACACATGGTAGCTTTGACCTTGCGCTTATTTATGCGTTCATGGAGAGATGACAGCCGAACACGTTGATAAGTTAGGAACTTTCCTAAGTTAACGGGGATAATTTATGCTTAATTTTATACATTTGGATTTAAATTCCATCCTTATTGTCTTGATTATGTTTTATTGTTATATTTGTCTCCTATGATTGGTTTGGTGATTTTTCAGGATAAAACACTTAAGAAATTGCTTAAATGAAGTATTTGGAACTTGAGTCAAACATTGAAAGTCAATTCGGGAGTCAAATGATGATTTTAGAAGAAGGAGAAGCTAAATTACAAGTGGTCCGGGTCTTTTCCATGGATATAAACCAGGACCAAGCCTTCAAGAGCATTATGTCAAGTTTTAGGGATGGTCTGGGTATGTGTCCGGGGCTATAAACCCGGACCATATTGAGAAGAACATTCTGCCAACTTTTAAAGGTGGTCTGGGTGTATGTCTGTGGCTATAAACCCGGACCACACCTAGAAGATCCAGTTTATCGTGTTTGGACATGGTCTGAGAATGTACTAGTTGTTTTACCGGACCAATATAAAAAGGGCCGAATTAATTTCATGAGATAAAACAAAATTTTATCAATTTAATCATCATTCTTTGATCGCCATGAGAGTTAGATAGCAATTTAGGGGTTTTGTGTAGTTTTTTGAGATTGTAGAGATAATTTTGACTTTCCAAGAGAGAGAGATTGGAGATTTGACATTCTTCTAGGAGATTGAGCAGAGCAGATTGTGAATCCAACAGAGGCTTCACCACAGAGTCTTCAATCAGACTTTCCTCTTGTACACCTCTATAATACTATTTTATTATAGAATTTTACATTGTGATTTTGTCTATAGCTGAGTAGTACTAATAAATTCCGGTTTGCTATGTAATCTAAATTCAATATTATATTATCTTTGTGAATTTACAAGTTTTAATAAGATTGAAGTAGTTGTTCTTTTTCATATTTATCTCTTGTGATTTGGCCAATTACTAGGGTTTATTAGTTTGTTTGCTTACAAGTGAAAACTGTGGCATTCAATAGACTATATGAACACTACCGGTTAGTTCAGAGATGGTAATTCCTCTAGAATACTAACTGATTATCAAACTAGAATGTTCTTAAAGTCTTTGGCAATTAGGAAATGCATAACGAGAGGGTTTGGTAATTGTTAATTACATTCCACTAAGCGGACCAAACATGGATTAACTATGATCTAGGATTGTATTCTATAATTTGGTAAACACATTAAGAAGGGAACCGAGGATTTAGAAGGAACAGTGAACCGAGATTCCTCCCATAAATATAAAAAGACCAATATTTGCGTTTTCGGAGTCATTGTTCTTGTTTATTTTATTTATTTCTAGAATTTAGATGATCAATAATTAAAACCCCCCAGATTAAACTAGACACTGCCTCCTTGGTTTGATAATCTTTGGATATACCTCCGGCAAACTTGCTACAAAAGACTGATATACTTGTCGTATTAGGTTTTACCCCTTATCAAGTTTTTGGCACCGTTGGCGGCAAGGCATGGTTATTTAGTTTAGTCTTTATTTTATTTTTCTTTTAATTATTTGTTTAGTTTATTCTTGTTCTGCTTTATTTTGTTTAATTGTTATAATTAGGTTAGATGTTGAATTTTGTTTGATCAATAGTTTCTGATTTCAATAGTTATTTTATTTTTAGGATTAGAATTTTGCGTAGATTTATTTTATTTTATTTTTGTTTCTAGGACTTTTATTTTTTAGCTTAATTTTTTTATTTTTTATTTATATTTTTGCTATATATTTAGTTTTTGATTTTATTGTTCTTTGAGTTAGTTTGGTTTTAGTGGTGGTATTAATTTGATTAATTTAATTTTTCTCTATTTTACTATTTATTTTATTGTTTGTTCTTTCGATTTATTCATGTTTATGTTTAAATTTAGTATTTTCTTTTTGGATTTCATTAACTTTATTTATTTGAGTTTAATTTGTTTAATTTTGTTTAATCTTGTTTTCTGTTAATCTAATTTAGTTTATGCCCATAACTCGTTCTGTAGGAAGTCCCAAGTTTGAGCTTGAATCAAAGATAGACAGACTAGCAAGAAGAATCCGTCAAGGTAAGTCCTAGACACTCTGTTTGCACAAGAAGTTTTCATTAAAGATTCATCAGCTGATACATTTGTTCCAGAAGAGGAGTTGAATATGGGGGACAACGTCAATAACAAGGAGAGAAGCATGAATGTGAAGGGACTCACATCACCTATAGTGATCTTTGCACTACCGGCGGGAGTAGAATGAGAGTTCAAGACGCATTACATCACGATGGTCTTGAATGTGCCACATGCAGTTCAGTGGGACAGTCACAAAGGATCCAAATGTCCATCTTACATCTTTTATACGACTGGTTGTAGAACGCGCCATAGACAAGGGAACTTCTACAGCAGCCAGAATAATCAGGGATATCAACAAGAGAGATTTCAAGGAAATAACTATAATTAGAGGCCACCCCAACAAAATAATCAACATTATCAAAGATCTCATCAGACTCAGCAAGTGCCGAATCAAGGAGTTGGTGGTACCTCAAGCTTTGAGGCTATGATGCATGAGTTTATGTCATCGATGAAGGCCAAATTTGTAGAGCAAGATGCAATTAATAATGATCAGAAGGCATTCATCCAAGATCAGAAAGCCTTCAATAAGCATACTGAGAATCAGTTGGCTCAAATTAGCCAGAAGCTTTCTGGTAGACCTGTCGGGTCTTTGCCGAGCTAGATAGAGAAGATTACCAGGGAGTATCCGAAAGCAGTAACTTTGAGGAGTGGTAAGCAGCTTGATCATTCGATCCCTAAAGATATAGAAAATTCGGCTGAATCTACTAAGGACAAAGTTGTTGAGCAAGAGGTGGAAATTGTTGAGGAGTTAGTGTTAGAGAATGCGCTAGTTGGAGAAGCTACACAGTTAGAGAATGAACTAACCAAAAAAGCTATCCAGTCTACTCGACCATCACTATGAGCAGTTGCTAAGTTTCCAATATATTCCATTCCTGAACAGACTGAAGAAGAAAGACCTTGACGAGATATTCGGTAAGTTTTTAGCATCTTTAAGAAACTAACTATAAATATTCCTTTTGCAAATGCGTTGAAGCAAATGCCTATCTATGCAAAGTTCATAAAGGACATCCTTTCGAATAAAAGGTCATTAATAGAGAAGGAAACTGTGAAACTAATGGAAAAAGGTTTATGTCGTGCTCACTAAGAAACTTCCACCGGAGCTTGATGATCCCGGTCTACCGATTATCCTGTGCTCTATAGGTATTGTCGACTGTGGTAAGGGTTATATGATTTAGGTGCGAGCATTAAGTTAAGGCCTTTATCCATGTATCTGAAACTTGGATTGTGTGAATGTGAACCCACCTGTATTACTCTTCAGCTGGTGGATAGGTTTATTTTATTGTAGGGTGTGGTAAAAGATTTGGTTGTTTCAGTTGGTACTTTTGTTTTCCTGCTGACTTTGTGATTCTAGATTTGGAGGAAGGCAAAGAAGCGTCGTTAATCCTTTGACATCCATTCAATGAAACAGCTAGAACCCTCATTGATTGAGGGTGGTAAGATTATTTTGAGAATGCATGATGAACAACTAGTTTTTGATATGTCCAAGGTTACTAAATATCCTTTTGACGTGCATGCTTGTTTAAGTTTGGATTCTATTGACTCTTTGTTGCAGGAGTATGTGTTTGGACCAGCCGAATTGGATGAGCTAAAGAAGTGTGCAGTGGAGTCTATCGATGGTGCTCATGAGGATCTAGAAGTTGCTGCAGTGGCGTTCAAACTTTCAGCAATAAGGCAGTTTTGAAAGGGTTCCAAAGCAGAGAAAGAAAATTAGAATAGGAACCTAAGGATTTGACTCCTTCTACCGAAGAACCACCTTCCTTAGACCTGAAACCTCTTCTAAGTCATTTAAAATATGTTTTCTTAGTTGAGCCTTCTATTTTGCCTATTATTATTTATGCGAATCTGACAGATATACTAGAGGAGCAACTATTGCAGGTACTCAGGAAGAACAAAGAGGCGATTGGATGGTAATAATTGAGATTAAGGGAATATTGCTTGATTTCTGCTCTCACCGCATTCTCCGAAAAGAGGATTACAAGCCATTGGTTTAACCTTAGAGAAGGTTGAATTCAAACATGAAGGTGATGGTGAAGAAGGAGGTAATTAAGCTTCTAGATGAAGATATAAATTATGCTATTTCTCATAGGGAATGGGTGAGTCCCCCATAGGTAGTGCCCAAGAAAGGGGGATTAATCGTAATTCTTAATGAAAAAGTTGAATTAGTTCCTCAGAGAACTATTACAGGGCATAGAGTGTGTATTGATTACAAGAAGTTGAATGCTGTGACTAGAAAATATCATTTTCCTATTCCTTTTATTTACCAAATGTTAGAGAAACTTGTAGGGCACAAATATTACCATTTCATGGATGGTTAATTTGGTTATTTTCATATTCTTATTGCTGTAGAGGACCAAGAGAAGACCACCTTCATGTGTCCTTATGGAATGTACGCATACCAACACATGCCTTTCGGATTGTGCAACGCTCCAGCTACCTTCCAGCAATGCATGATAGCCATATTCTCTGAGTACATTGAAAAATGCATCAAGGTATTCATGGATTATTTTTCTGTTTCTAGGCTAACGTTTGATTCTTGCTTGGAGACTTTGGATCATATCTTTGCCAGTTGGAGAGAAACTCATTTAGTGATGAACTGGGAGAAGTGCCACTTCATGGTGCAAGATTGCATTATGTTGGGACACAAGGTTTCGAGTAAAGGCATCGAGGTGGATAAAGCTGATGTTGAAGTTATTGAGCAATTACCAATATCGGCTTTTTGAAGGATGTTAGTAGTTTCCTTGGTCATACGGGTTTCCACATACTGTTCATTAAATTTTTCAAAGATATCTAAACCGTTATGTGATTTTTTAGCTAAGGATGTGAAGTTCGAGTTTGCAAGAGAGTTTCTTGATCCGTTCAATACTATCAAGGTAAAGTTAGTGTCTGCACCGATTGTCGTCGCTCCTGACTGGTCCTTACCATTTGAGATAATGTGCGAAGCTAGTGATTTTGCTATGGAGCAGTTCTGGATCAAAGATATGAGAAGCTGCTGAAAGTAATCTACGCCAGCAAGACGCTCAATGATGCACAAAAAAATTATGCCACTACAGAGAAGGAGCTGGTGGCCATTGCCGTTGTGTGTGATAAATTCAGACCATACATCATTCGAAGCAAAGTCATAGAGCATATGGATCATTCCACCCTAAGATATCTATTTAAGAAGGCTGATGCCAAGCCCATATTGATTTGAAGGATTTTACTACTTCAGGAGTTTGATATTAAGATTAAGGATAAGCCCAAAGTTCATAATGGAGTTGCTGATCATTTATCCTGGATAAACTGTCCTAATGCAGATCAACGAATACTTTCCAGATGATTATGTTTTTAGGTTGGCTAATGAGGGATCCTTGGTATGCCTGTATTGTGAACTTTCTTGCTAAAGCAGATAGTGCCTCATGAGATGACCTATCAGCAGCGGAAGAAATTATTTTCTACCATCAGACATTACTAGTGGGATGATCTGTTTCTATTCTAGGTGTGTGGTGACAAAATCATTTGTCGTTATGTACTAGAGATTGAACACGGGACATCCTAAATCATCGTCACTCAAGCTGGAGGGCATTTTGGGCCAGTTAAGACAACAACCAGGTGTTGGAAGGCGGTTTCTTCTAGAAGACATTGCACAAAGATTGTCATGCATTTGTATCTTCATGTGACGGGTGTCACCGCCAAGGTAATATTTCTTCGACATGAGATGCCATTAAATTCTATCTTGGAGGTTGATCCATTTGATTTATGGGGGATAGATTTCATGGGGCCGTTTACTTCATCACATTTGAATCTATACATCTTGGTAGCAGTGGATTATGTTACTAAATGGGCTGAAGCAGGGGCCAAGCCTACCAACGATGCTAAAGTTGTGCTCCAATTCCTAAATAAGAACATCATCTCTAGATTTGGTGTTCCTCAAGCAATTATAAGTGATGGAGGGTGTCACTTCTGTAACAAGAAATTTGAGGCTTTACTTCAGAAATACAAAGTGAGACATGAGGTGTCCTTACCCAATTATCCAAAGACCAATGGACAAGCTAAAGTCACTAATAGAGAGATATATGGATTGTTCAGAATTCTGTTAGTTTTCTCAGAAATACTGGTCCGTGAAGTTGGATGATGCTTTGTGGGTGTACTAAACCTTAAAGACACCCTTGGGCATGTCTCCTCCAAGCTGGACTTCGGAAAAGCTTGTCATCTACCAGTAGAGTTGGAACATAAGTCCTATTGGGTGCTCAAGGCTCTGAATTGGGATCTCCAAAAAGATGGTGAAGAAAGAAAGTTCCAGCTGTGCGTTAGACAAGTTCAAAGAAAAAGCTTATGATAATGCCAAGATCTATAAGTAACAAACTAAGAGATGACATGATAAGTTGCTTGTTAAAAGAGAATTTCAGATCAGTGACCATGTGTTGATGTTCAATTCCTGGTTGAAATATTCCCTGAAAAACTCAAGTCTCATTGGTTCGGCCCGTCACAGTCACAAGTCGCCTTATGGAGTTATTGAACTAATCAATAAGAAGGGGGGAAACATTCAAAGTTAACGGATCCCAGTTGAAGTTGTACCAAGGGGTGATGTCGATGTGGTTCATTTGACACTTTGACTTCGGGATCCAAATCTTCAAATTGACAAAGAAGGGTCTAACCAAAGACCGTAAAGCGGGGCAACTGACTGGGAGACAACCCAGTACTAAGATTTCAAATTCCGTTTTTATTTTCTAGTAATTTTCATTATTTTCATATACACTATTTGCACTAATGTTTTGTTTAAATGTGTTTTGTCTAGTTTTAACTGTTTTGAAGGTGGTGGGGGGGGGGGGGGTTAAGTGGAAATATGCATGAAAACTAAGATTCTAGAGTATTTTAGTAATGGTCCGGGTATATGTCCAGGAAAACATACCGAGACCATCCATCTAGAGAAATACTAGCCATTTTTTAGGGTGATCTGGATATGTATATAAGGAAGGAAACCTGGACCAAAAGAGGGCATCATTTATGCCATGTTCAGAGGTGGTCCGGGTCTGCATGCAAGAAGGAAAACCGGACCACAAATCTGACAAACTTACTACCAAGTTTTAGAGGTGATCCGGGTTTATCTCTAGACTTAAAAACCCGTACACATATGGAGCACCAATCTGCCGATTTTTAGGGTGGTCAGGGTATGTTTACTGAATGGACACCCGGACCAACACGTTTTAGAAAAAAACATCCCGACATTCACTAGTACAAAAAACGTCTATTTCGGCGCCCCTATTTCGGCGGTTGTAGATAAAACCGCCGTAATAGGGGCCCGAGATGTATACCGTATGTAAAGAAGGGGTCTATTTCGGCGGTTCCTCGATATGAACCGCCGAAATAGGCCCTTTTTAATAATAAAAAAAATTAAAGAGACCTATTTCGGCGGTTCCTTACACGAAACCGCCGAAATAGGTGTTTCTATTTTTCTTTTTTTTTAAATTTAATCATCTATTTCGGCGGTTCTTTGTTAGGAACCGCCGAAATAGGTCTCTTTAATTTTTTTATTATTAAAAAGGGCCTATTTCGGCGGTTCATATCTAGCAACCGCCGAAATAGGTCCTTTTAATTAACCCCCCCAGCCCGATTCGAAACAATTACGTTTCAATTACAGCTAATTAACCTAACCCCTCTTCTCGCTCTCTGTTCCGCGGATTCCGAAGCCACCACCGCCACCACACCGTCGCCCTCCCGCCCTCCTCCCTCCTCTCGGTGTCGCCGGTGTCGCGCCGTCGGTACGTGGTCGTCTTCGGTTGGCGTCGCCGCCATCATTCCGCCATTCAACAGAGGCGAACAGAGGTGAGAAACCATAATATATGTTTCGGTTTTGTTTAATAAAATGTTAATTTGTTGTTAAAATTGATAGATTGTTGTCACATTGTGATTGTGGATGATGATATTTATTGTGTGTGTGAAATCTTTGCAAGATTTGGTTGTTAAACTATTAAATTTATGTATGCACACAAGGTGTTCGACGAAATGTCCGAGTGAATTTTTGTGCTGTTTTTGGCCCTTCTTTTAAGTATAGTTAGGTTAGCTTATTTGGGCTAGATTTATTAAGCTTATAAACGTATGAATGAGTGTTGTAATATGTGCAATAAATAAGTATAGTGATGCGAGTAAAAGTATGTTGTTAATTAAGATGAGCATTAAGTATGAGTAGTTTTTTCTTATATATTTAAAAGTATTCCGTGTGTGGAGAATTAGAGAAAGTGTTATGAAATGTATATGTACAGTGCTTGTGTGAGCAAGTGAATATGAAAGTTGTAAACGCAAAGTATAAATAATCAAATTTTGTAGTGAGTTTAGAAGAAAGAAATAGTAAAGAAGAAATGTATAAAGTAATGAGTGAGCAGAATGATGATTATAGTAGATAAAGTAAAAAAGTGTAGAAATGATAAGTAGAAAAAGTGCTAGTAAAAAAGAGTGGAAGACCCTGAAGTAGTGTAAGAAGTTAAATTCGTAGTAAAAGTGTTAGCGTAGTAATAGACAAGTGTGTAAGGGGTGAAAATTTCCTATGTATGCGTTAAGTTGATTTCTGTGAAGTGTTAAGTGGTAAATAATTTTATGTGCAGCACATGAAAGATGTAATGTAAGTGTAGAAAAAGAGTAGAACGTTTCGTAGTGTATAATTGAATAAGAGCGTGAACAAGCAGTCATAGTAGAAAAATATTGTAGTAGGTGAGGTATTAGCCGTTTTAGTAGCGGTTTGAAGTAGAGGTGTGAGAATGTATTTATATATATATATATATATATATATATATATATATATATATATGAGTATTGTATAGTCGTTAAGTTTAATATAAAATTATTCTAATTGATCTGAATGTTGTTCAATCTTTATGCGTTGCCTCTGTAGAGATTGGTGTTGCTACACAAGTCTCGCACGCCCGATTGAGAAGAGGGGCTGAAAACAATTCATTTATGAACCGGTATTTTTTTTTTTTCAACTCTTCATTCTCTTCACTCACTGTAATATAATGTAACTTATCATTTTTCTCTTTGTGTCTCTACAGATAAATACTTAAGGAGCTTCTTTACCATTTGATGGTAGATTGAAAGCGGAGCGGAGAGCAATTCATTTTCGAACCGGTAATATAATCTAACTTATCATTTTTCTCTTTTGTACTTTGTATTTGATTTCCACAAATTATTGGAATTTCGTTTGATGAATGAATTTGGTATATATTAGTTTGGTTTATGATTGAAATTTGTGTTGTTGAATAATTGGTGAATGCTTAATAATAGGCATAGTTGTGTCTTTATTTTACTTTGTATTTGATTTCCACAAATTATTAAAATTTGGTTTGATGGATAAAGTTGGTATTAGTTTGATTTGTGATGGAAATTTGTGTTGATGAATGGTTGGTGAATGCTTAATAATAAGCATGGGATAGGTAAAATTATGCAAAAGTCATGCCGTTTTTTTTTAAAATCTCTTCGTAATTAATATTGTTTGATGTATGTGTATATGTCTAACAATATCTAATTTTTTTTCAGGTCCGTGAATCACCTCTCTTGTTTCCCGCCTTCTTCCATTACTGTTCCTCTTTCCTCCTCTGTGCACAAGTAAGTAACTAAACCTTATTTTTTGTTTAATAAATGCAATTATCTATTTAAATATAAGTGCTAGTACATAATTTAGCTTCATTCCCTATTTGTTGATGCATTTCTTTTTTAATTTATTTTTTGTTGCTCCCTTGCAGAGACATATCAGAAGTGGTATTGCTGCATCTCTCGCACAGAAGCCTACCTCTCAGGCACCAGTCTCCCCTGTCCATAAATCCTTAAAAAACAAGTACGTATTCTAACTCTCGATTCTTTGGTAATCTCTAAACCGGTTTGAACTTATACAGTGGAGAATTGAAAGCGTTGATTTGATGATCTGAATTTGCCATTGTTGGAATGTTTGTGGTTGTGATGACTTTGGTGAGTGCTGAATAATAAGCACGGGATGTGTACAATTATGCAAAGGTCATGCCAAATTTTTTGTAGAAAAAGTATTCGTAATATTGTTTTAAACACCGGTTTCTGTTTTAGAAGTGCAACAATTTCTTAAATTTAAAATGGTAGTTTATTTTGTGTTTGCAACCTTAGAGTTAGGCTAGACTAATTGACAATCATCCCAGTCATGCTCCATTAGGAAATAAACATGTGCAACTTAATACAGGCCATATTCTACAAAGGATCTAACTCACACCTGTGATCTGTTGCACATGTAGTATGGAGCGTGACTGGATGTATGGTGATAGAGGCGAACATTTTGACAAAATGCTGAAAGAGTTTTGCAAAGCTGCAGTGCAACACAAGGACAGGACAAAGGCGGAGAAAATTCCATGTCCTTGTGTTGATTGTGGTGTGGTTAGACATTATTCAAGCATCAACCTCGTACAACTCCATGTGAAGACCCGTGGTTTCATGCCACATTATACAAAATGGATTTTTCATGGAGAACGTGTTGAAGATAATGCTTCATCTTCCTACAGTCACGATCGGTGTAACTCAAGAACCGAGCAGACATTCGATACTACTAACGAGTCAGAACTCCCAAGCGCTTCCGGAGTCAATGTTGACAGTGAGTCGACTTATCATGATGAACAAATTGACGAGATGCTTGGTAACGTTGAGGATAACTTTGTCGACCGGCCGGATGAGTATCAAAGGTTGTTGGACGCATCCAAAACGGCGTTGTATCCTACTTGCACTAAGTACACGAAATTGACAGCTATATTGAATTTGTTCAACCTGAAGGGAAGATATGGATTGAGTGCAAAAGGTTCACGGCATCCTCGAGCTGATTCATGATATGCTACCGGATGAGAACGGTCTCCCTACGACCACGTATGAGGCAAAGAAATGGGTGTGTCCAATGGGAGTAGAGTACAAAAAAATTCACGCGTGTCCAAACAACTGTGTGTTGTACAGGGGTGAATACGAACATCTGGACAATTGCCCGAAATGTTCGTTGTCCCGGTATAAGCATAAAGATGGTGAGTACTCCTCCGTTCAGAAAAAAAGCCCTCCAGCAAAACTTGTTTGGTATTTGCCGATTATACCCAGATTCAAACGGTTGTTTGCGAATCCGAAAGATGCAAAGAACTTACGATGGCATGCGGAGGGTAGAAAGAGTGATGAGAAACTAAGACATCCAGCAGATGGGCCTCAGTGGAGAAACATCAATAGACGGTTCAAAGAACATTTCGGACATGAAGATAGGAATCTGAGGCTTGGGTTATGTACTGATGGAATGAACCCGTACGGCACATTGAGTAGTCAACACAGTACATGGCCTGTTCTGCTAGTGATCTACAATTTGCCCTCATGGTTGTGTATGAAACGAAAGTACATCATGTTATCGCTCCTGATATCTGGTCCCAAGCAGCCAGGTAATAGCATTGATGTGTACCTTGCCCCTCTGATCGACGATCTGAAGCTATTGTGGAATGAGGGGACCGTGGTATATGATGCTTATGCAAGAGAGAATTTCACGCTCAAGGCTTTGTTGTTCTGTACCGTCAATGACTTCCCTGCGTATGGGAACTTGTCCGGTTACACGGTTAAAGGAACATTTGCATGTCCCATATGCGAGGAAGACACTTGTTCGGACCGTTTAAAACATTGTGGGAAGAATGTTTATATGTGTCATCGACGTCTTCTCCCCGAAGATCACCCTTATCGAGTAACGAAGAGAAAGTTGTTCAATGGTCAAGCCGAAACTCGTGTGGCCCGTCTACCTCTGACCTCTGAGGAAGTGTACGAAAAGGTTAAGGACATTGTAAATGTATTTGGAAACACATCAAAACCGGCGAAAAACATTTGGAAAAAGTGTTCTATCTTTTGGGAACTACCTTATTGGCGTCATCTTTCTGTGAGGCACTGCTTAGACATCATGCACATTGTGAAGAACGTTGGTGAGGCAGTGAGTGGGACTTTACTCAATATACCCGGCAAAACAAAAGACGGATTGAAAATCAGAAAGGACATGCAAACCATGGGTATACGAAAGGAGTTACACCCACAAGAGAATGGGAAACGAATCTACCTACCTCCTGCATGCTACACGCTCTCAAAGGCTGAAAAGATTAGTTTCTGCAAATGTCTGTACTCGGTAAAAGTACCGTCTGGATACTCTTCAAACTGGAAGAACATTGTATCGATGAAGGATTTAAAACTTTTAGGCATGAAATCTCACGATTATCATGTACTGATGTTACATCTTCTTCCGGTCGCAATTCGAGGGATATTGCCATCTGATGTCAGAAATGCTTTAACTCGGTTATGTTTCTTTTTCAACGCTGTGTGCTCCAAGGCAATTGACGTAACCTCTCTAGATGATCTACAACGTGAAATTGTTATCACTTTATGTCAACTTGAGATGTATTTCCCACCATCTTTCTTTGATATAATGGTACATCTAATTGTGCACATCGTTCGAGAGATACAGTTCTGCGGTCCGGTATACTTACGGTACATGTACCCTTTTGACCGGTACATGGGTATTCTGAAAAGTAGAATGAAGAATAGGTATCGACCAGAGGGGAGCATTGTTGAAGCAACAGTGACTGAGGAAGTCACGGAGTTTGTGACCGATTATTTGAGTGAGGCAGAGTCTATTGGTATCCCAAAACCACGACACTATGGCAGGTTTAAGGGTAAAGGTGTTATTGGTAGAAAGATCGTGCAAGTTTCGCGTCTACTTATTCATCAAGCACATTTGTTTGTCTTACAACATCTTGAGGTTGTTGAACCTTATTTGGAAACCCATATGGTTGAGTTAAGGCATCAAAATCCTTTGAAAAACCACATTTGGCTGACAAAAGAACAAAACCGAGTTTTTATCCAATGGTTCAAAGATCATGTGTTGACATTAGCATCATCAGATCCAGAAGCTGTAAGCGAAGAGATCAGATGTTTGGCAATCGGACCTGAAACTAATATTACATCTTTTGAGGGGTATGATATTAGTGGGTATACATACTACACTGCACGCCAAGATGCCAAATCGATAAACCAGAATAGTGGGGTAAAAATTGAAGCTGCTGCCACTGAGTACCACAGCGGTAACCGATCTCAACCAGTTAGTAATTGGTATTATGGTGTCATCGAGGACATCTGGGAACTAGACTATGACATTGATTCCTTTCTGTTGTTCCGGTGCAAGTGGGTGGACAACCGACGCGGGTACCAAAATGATGGAGGGCTTACCATGGTTGATCTTTCACGGTTACACGGTTATAATGATGATCAATTTGTTCTGGGAAAGGATTGCGAGCAAGTGTGGTATGTTGAGGATCCGAAAGACTGCAGATGGTCTGTTGTTCTTCCAGGAAGAAGGCCGGTTGTAATGGAAAATGAAAATGAGGATAACGATGAAAATGGGACTGTAGAGGAAACATCCTTGTTTCCTACTGGATTACCGGATTCGATTGATGATACTGAAAACGATTTGCTCTACGCACGATCAGACCATGATGAGGGTGTTTGGGTAGAAAATATGAAATGATTTATGTTTTTGTACGTGTCAGGTAATGTTGTTAGTAGAATGTAGACTGTAATATCATCTTAACTGTTATTGTTATGCATCATAGTATTTATGTTATGAGTTTAACTGATGAAAATGCTTTATGATTTTTTTTTGCAGTGGATGATCACCCTATAGATGACCCCATTGGACGGCTTATCTCGACTGGAGAACCTGAGCCACAGCCGAATAGACCAAGTAAGCGGGTCACGAGAGGAGGAAAGAAGAAGAAGGACCAGTTAGCAGTACACGAGACTGAGGCTGGCCCTTCACAGCAGACCGAAGAGGAGTCGGTTGTGCCACCAGAGGCGAAGAAGCAGAAGAAAGAGGTGCAACACGTGGGCTGAAGGCTAACAAGGGCCCTCCTACAAAACCGGTCGACTTCAATCAATTCAACCAGCCCCATGGAAATTGGAAGAATGACTTCACCGCTTACGGTAGCCATTTGGTGAAGTCATATTGCGACATAAACCACACCTGGAAGCAAGTGCCTCAATCATTGAAGGATACTATGTTTCAGCGTCTTCAGGTAAATCTCTACATTATTACTATGATCTTTTGTGAAATAATAGAACATTTATGTTTACTTTACTAACTGAATGATCATGTACGTAGTCTCGTTTCTCCGTGGATCCCGCACTTAAAAACGATGTGCTATCAGCGATGTCGAAACAGTTCCGGGACCACAAGAATAAGTTGGCTGACAAGTACATCTACAAGATGCCTACTCCAGAAGATCCAGATGAGCCAGATCATGGTGGAGACGGTGTGAGACCACCATGGGAGGTTTACGAGGGCATAACAGAAGAGCAATGGCTACAATTTGTTGAGAGGCGTCACACACCGAGTTCCAGGTGCACTTTATTGTCATACATACATAAATTAATCTTAATTTCTTATGTTTTTTTGTGTTCAATTTCACTTAACATGATCCCATTAATTTATGCAGGCTCTCCGTGCGAAACAACAAGCAAATGCTAAGAAGAATCTGTACCCTCACCACTTAGGTGGAAAAAGTATTGCTCAAAGGGTACCAGAATGGGAGCAAAAGGGATATCTGCCCACGGATGGCTCATTGGATGCCAGTGGCAGAAGAATGAAAGTGTGGGAGTTAAGCCACATTCCGAAGAACTCTACTCCCGAAAATCCTCAATATGATGAAGCCACGAGAGCAGTTATTGCTCAAATGGTAAGTGATATCATTTCATTTTCAGTCAAACTGTTCATTTCCTTTGTATATGAACTTATGTTAAACTAATAACTGTATTTGTGTGTTATATTAGGGTGAATTAAGCTCTCAGCTCACCCAGGGCACCTGGACCTCACAGAGGAATGATGATCCTCTTACACGCGCTCTTGGTAAGAAGGATCATCCAGGTCGTGCCATTGGGTTTGGTGGGCACGTTGGTATCCGCCAGGCATTTGGCGCACCCGGGTCCAGAATCAGCAGGGACAGTCGATTAGCTACGAGGAGCACCTGAGAGTGTTGGCTGAGATGGAGCAGAGGATTACTCAGAACGTCGACGAGAGGATCGCTCAGGCTATATCAAGGATTCAGCCACAGCAGCATGAAAGCCAAGAGGTTTCTCGACCACCAGTTGATCAGTCACCCATTCAGCAGCAGAGTGCACCGGTAGTGAGAAGTAGTGTCCACTCGGCTGATCCGTTTCCCTATGCATCTCTACAGGTTAGACTAACATTTCAATTGAGTACATGACGATTATGATTTTTAACTTGATCACTAATATCATCATAGAAGAATTCTCAATTTTTATCTAAACAAGTTCCACATAACACTCAGGCACCCACTGAGTGCCATCTGTTTTTACAAATTGGAGTAGAAGAGGTCATGGTTGCATGGGGAAAACTTTTCCCCTCTCGTCCAAGTGATATTGTGCACGGTGAACCACTCCGACATTACCATGCACGAGTGCTTCTAGACGAATTTGTTGCAGAGCATGCTGACGTCGGTTTACCGGTGCCGATCCCACAAAGACCTACCGTGCGTTCTGCACAAACTGCGACAGTGCAGTGGCCTGCACGATTGGTCAGACTCCCTGGGCAGGTATTACTCTTAACCGTTGCTATAAAACTATTGGTGTACCACCTTGCATCCATATACTTAATTAGACTAATATCATAGGATATGACCCCACCGAAGACTGATAAGGGCAAAGGAAAAAGAATTGCCACACCTGTGCAATCAAAGGCATCCACAAATTTTGTGCTTAGACCTGCTTTGGTGGAGAAGAGAATATTGGCCGGCTTGTCGACCAATATGCAGATTCTGCATTCCTCGTTGTTGGTGCTACCACCGGATAGTGATTCCCTCATTGTGGAAGATCCCGAGCGGATATTTCACTATATAGTTCAAGGAGAAGATATACATCGATTTGGGATGTATATGTCCGACTTCGAGGAGTGCTTCAGGAGGGATTGGTTGAATGTGTCGATTATCAAGTCGGCCGCCATGTGAGTGACTTCTTTTATATTTTGAATTCATTAATTGGTGATGAATTAGATGTTTGAATAAAAGTTAATGACTAATGATATTGCCTCATAGGTGGGTGCATGATAAGGCGATCAATGTCTTGAAGATCAAGATTTGGATTCCTGTGTCCTGCTATGTGCAGTGAAGTCCAGATGACAAGTGATCCGCAAGCCTTATGCAATATATGACGAATGCCCTCTATGAATGTTCGAACAAGTCATTTATTATGCTGCCATATCATTCAGATGATATTTGACTATTTCTCTTAGTATTATCTAAAACATATAGTTTGTGTTAGTTGCTTAATGATTTCAACACATTGTGTAATTTGTGGACAGTCGACATTGGTCATTGCTTGTGCTGGTGATGGGGAAGCACCCACGAATCTTGCAATTTGACTCACTTGGTGGCTGCCAAGAGACCGAAGATCTCCACCGCAATACTGGGGTAATTATTTTGTTATCGTAAACAACAATTATTTTACTTAACATTAACTGTTTCATAACTTGCTACTGATGCTTAAAACTATATATATTGCTGATGTATATAGTTCCATGAGAGCTGCATTAAGACTCCAGGGTATAACAATGAAGAGTAACATCCCTTGGAACACTGTCAAGGTACTCTATTAATTGATAAATTTGTGTGATAATGTTTAAACTTGTTTATAACTGTCAATATGTGTGTTTGTATAGTGTCCGGTGCAGCCTGGGGGGTCAGAATGTGGATACTATGTCATGAGATTCATGAGTGACATAGTAGGAGCGGCGAACCTTTTACCAGAGCACTCGTTAGACATGGTAACATTCTTTGAAAGTTTCAGTTATGCTCTTTACATGTTGTTAGACTTGTACGTTTTAGATTAATGTTCATTTTTTTTCAAGGCTTACGAACAAGTGTTCAAAGGTGGTCAGTATGATGATGCTCAAATTGTTGAGATGCTTGAGGAATGGTCGGAGTTCGTCTGCACAAGTTTAATGAATTGATGATCATGAAGATGTTTTGCTAACTTTTTCGAGTATGTAAATATAACTCTGTACACTTGTGGATGGTGTAATGGTAGATTTGAATTGTAATGGTGTTTTTTATTTGTATTGAAAGTGTGAAAGTAAGTGTAATTGCATTGGTTTTGTTAACTCTCAAATTGTGGTGCGTCGTTGGTATTAATTGGGAGCTTTTATAACTTTTTAAATGTGTGCTGGAGCTCCCTGTATGGATGAAGCATTATTACAGGTCTGATTGAATCAAATGTGGTGAATATATATATATATAAGCTGGGATGGAAAAAAACAAAAAAAAATATACCTATCTCGGCGGTTCTTAGAGAACAACCGCCGAGATAGGCCCCTGGGATTGACCGTGTGTGAGATTGACCATGGGTCTATCTCGGCGGTTGTTCTCTAAACCGCCGAGATAGACTCATGGTCAATCTCACACACGGTCAATCCCAGGGGCCTATCTCGGCGGTTGTTCTCTAAGAACCGCCGAGATAGGTACATCTAGTTCGGCGGTGCTCATTTCGGCGGTTCACAACCGCCGAAATAGGCCCATTGGAACCGCCGAAATAGGCCTTTTTTCTACTAGTGATTCAGCCATTTTTCCCCTTATCCCTAACCTTAAGCAGTGACCGTCACCCACTTCCCAAATCGACCACCATCTTCTCTAATCTGCTTCCTCGTAAAAAATCACAACCAAGCCATTATTGCCGAGTTTGTCCGCCACTCAAAACCCCCGCCTCTGCTTGCTGCCCACTCACCTCTACCGCCTTCACCTTCCGTTTTCAGCCACCGTCTTCTACTGTTCATTAGCACCACCTGTCCTTTTTCTTACCACCATCATTCGACCACCACTACTGCGTTCTTCATCTCCGTCCGGCCATCCTTGCTCCATTTCTACTTCCAAATCAACCGCTACCAATCATCCGCCGTTGTACGAGTTCAAACGTATTGCAACAAGTGTACTGGTCTGTCGTAGCAAGTTTTCCTAGGTAGTATTCTCTAGGTTTTCGAACCAAAGGAGGTTGTGTCTAGTTTGAGTCTTTAATCTAACTAACTAGTAAACAGAAGGAAAAATAACAATGATAAAATTTGGGGTTTTGTTTGCAGAAATTAAATAAACTAAAATAAAAACAATAAAAAGTTGATCTTCTAAACAAATCTAAAAGGACGAATCCTGGTTTACAACTTCTCCCTAGTTTATCAATTCCCTTCCGGAGTGTTTTCTAAATTCTAGACTGCAACCTCAGATCTAGATTAATCTAAACCGTTTTCCCGCAAGATAGATCCTTACTAGTAATTCCAAATCCTAACTCTCGTTACGAATTTACAAATCAACTAGTAGCATTAACGATTCATTTGGTTTCTAGTCAGTTAATCCCCATGAATTGCCATTTGTAGTTTCACAGGTAATATTCCTAAGGTCTATTGAACGCCGCAGTTTTCACTTGTAAGCAATTCATACCAAATAAACTCAAGCGATAATTAATCACAAAAGAAATCAATAATAAACTAGGAATAAAACTACAATCTGTATAGAACTTGTATTTAACAACTCATGAAACAAAATAATAAACTGGTTATCCATAGCAAACAAGAATTCTAACGACTACTCAGACATCGGAGACATAGAAATAAGAACAATAATAAAGAGATAAGAAAACAACATCTAATTAATGCCTTTTCTGACTTGTTTTCTGCGCGGCTAGGGTTTAGAAGAATTCAATGTCAAATCTTTCTTTTCCACGAACTCGGCGGCTCTCTCGTGTATATATATATATATACCCATCTCCATATCAACGTGGTTGTACCATTCACCGACCTAGCTCAAGACTCTCATCGGTTATGTCCTCTACATGGAACAAGTCGATCGCACCTGATCTATGAAGAAAATGATCTAAGCCACGTCTTTCATTCATGTGCAGCCTTTTCCCCACAAATATTAGCCCAAAGAAGTATAAATGATGGAGTACAATATTCACGTGCATGGCTTTTCAAAAGTGTCAGCCCATAATGATGAATATAATCTGGCGTGAATGTGTGGTCGTTTTAGTCTGTGCCTCTATAATATCATGATATCATCATGATATATCTTTTTTCTGTAGTGTGCATGTGCAGCCCGTCAAAATCATCCTCAGCGGCCTAAGTCTTCATCAGTCAACAAATCCGTGGGCCAAAGACTGAATTCACGTCCATCACTCATGTCTCTGCATGGCTCGTCATTTATTCATGCGGTTGTCATGCCTACTGTACGCGAAATATCCATTGGTCTGGGAATTTTCTCAACAAATAAACCCGGACCACATATAAAAGTGTCTAGTAAGTTCCGCTCATGTGTGGTCCGGGGATGTTAATCCGGACACATACCTGGACTACACTTGAAACTTGACAGAATATTTGTTACGGGGTCAGTCCGGACATACATATCCGGACACATGTTCAAACACTCTTAAATACATCGTAAAAGCTGTTTGAACTCCCGTCGGGTCCCGGTTTGATCCTTAATCTCTTGACACATGTATCTTGACCATTTTCTTCAATGTTTTAACCCGTTTTAGTAGAAAACCACAAGTAAGGGGTGTTCTTCGCATATAACATAAAATAACATATAAGTAAAGAATTTATCACATAAATCAATAAAATATTAATCACATTAAGCATAGAAACATGGATAAGTTCTGCACTTATCAACTACCCCACAGTTAGCTTTTGATTGTCCTCAAGTAAATAAAGAACATAATTGTTCTAAATCGAAACATTAAACTCCAGGATCAAACATAAGTAGAAGGAAAACAAGCAAGATGACAATCATAAAAATCACTCTGCTCTAAGCTGTTAGTTTTCGCAAATAGTGAATAGAGAATAATTTTATAAAAGCATGAATAAACTGAGTTGTAGAAACTGAAACATAAATTAGCTTAGGACCTTCCACCAATTTCATTCTATTACCCTTTGGATGACAAGGGGTGTGAAGTAATGCCTTATTCCGTAATACCTTTCAACACCACACACTCATGATCAAAAACAAAAAAACTGGAATTAAATATTTAGCATGCAAAAACTTTTCTTCGTCAAAAAATAAAAACAAGCGATTTATTTAATTAATTGCATAGTTGTTCCTTCACCCAAACTATTCTCTTTATCCTTGTAATGGCTTTGGGCCAACTATCCCAGATCACAAGACCTTAGGTAGATAGTTGTTAAAGCACTCAGAGGACATAATAACCAAATAAAAGAGGTCTGATTCGGTTAAAGAAATTTTTGATCAGAGAAGTACCTTGTCTTATCCTTTCATTCCAAACATTTATATCAATCCCAAGATCCAAAGATAAACGCATTTAATCTCCATAATTAGCCAGTCCATCAAATTTTAGTGAAAATAGAGTAAATTTAAGAACAACAATTTCGGAAAGAAAACTTTAAAGCAGAAAGATTTTTAAGGTTGTCATCAGGCTCAATTTCAAACTTCCACAGATATTTTTACCCAAAATTCAACATTTAACGGCAAAGAGAAGCATATTATTCATCACTTGAAAACAATAAAAAACTAGTGGCCTGAAGTGATAACTGAAGTCACTCCCTACCCCCACACTTAAAATTAAACAATGTCCTCATTGTGTGACAAGGAAAGAGTGAACAACTCAAAGCTCACAGAAAAACATTTATGTCCGTAGGAGACACAATAGAGCAGTCATTATAAAAAATAAAAATTAAAAGAAAGTTAAAACTAGAACTCCCCTGGATGTGTTGTGGTTGTTGTAGTATCATCATGAAGAATTCATCTAAAAAGAAAATAACAAAGCAACCAAAACTACAAACGAAGTTAATAGTTAATAAATAACAAAACTAGGAAAATAACTACAAAAAAAATTAAAACCAAAATTAAAAACTAACATAATAAAATATAATGGCGGGTTGCCTCCTAGCCAACTGCCTTTTTTAACGTCTTTGGCTAGACTATACCCTTGAGGTCATCTAGGATCGAAAATGAATGTCAACGTGGGCGCCAAAGGGTGGGTGGGGCGGGCATCATATATCTTCATAAAAAGTCCCCGAACAAATGGAAATAAAACCTCAACACTCCAAATATAATAGTGTAAACTCCACCGATCATGCGTCAGGTGGTTGTGTTGAGGAGGGTGATCCTTAATGTGAAGATCACACTGTAGGTGGTCCTCCTTCTCAAATTCAAGGATGTAAACATCATTTTCATCCGGTAGAAACTCAAAGGATGAAATCGTAGGAAAATCAACTTCAACAGGAGTCAAAGGCTCCTTGAAGTCAGTGAGTAGCTCCACTCTGATGGCTCATCAGCAGGTGCAGGAAGAAGGAGGTCAACTGAAAGACTCTCTAGCTCAGGTACAGGTGGAGAAGGAATAAACTGGATAGCTTCATGAATTAGATAATTCTCTAACTCTGTAGATTCATCAACTTGATCAATCTTTAGCTTTGGTCTCTCCATGATCTCCACCTCAGGTGTGTTAGCAACTTCAGGGTTCGTTGGATCAAGTTGCGTACCACTCCACTCAGCTACTACAGTTGGTTGTTTGACCTCACAAGCCTCTAACCTGTCAATCAAGAGAGCTATTTTAGCTAGCATATAGTCCAGTCTTGCATGCATCTCCGACATGATATAGGTCTCATGCTCAGCAGATTTTGGTTTCCAACTTTCGATAAAAGGAACCTGAGAGTGAGAACTTTCATGGTTTGCTCCACACCTTTCACACACAACCCACTGGTTGTAATATCCAGGCCAACCTCCTGGTGGATTGTAATATCCAGCCATCAAATCAAAATACCTTGAAATAAAAAGAAAAATTATCATATACATAAAGAAGAAAATACAAATAAAAATGAAAATAAAAGTATGTACATAAAAATAAAATAAATAAAACAAAATAAAAATAAACAAAAACAAAAATCTATCAATAAATATAAAATAAGCAGAACCAAACAAAAATAAACAAATTAAGGAAAACTAAAATAAATCAAACTAAAGAAAACAACACAAGTAAAATTAATAAGAACAAAATTAAACGAAACAATAAATAAACTAATATAATAAAATAAAATTCCTAGAAACTAAAATAACTATAAAATAAAAACAATCAAACAAACCAAATTATTTATCAAACTGAATAAAGATGATTAAACAAAATAAAAAACACAATAAACTAAAAACAAACTAAACTAAATAAATAAAAAGAAAATAGAATAAAGACTAGACTAAATAACCGTGCCTCCCTGGCAACGACGCCAAAAACTTGTATGAGTTTAAATGTATTGCAGCAAGTGTACTGGTCTGTCATAGCAAGTTTCATAGGTAGTATTCTCTAGGTTATTGAACCAAAGGAGGTTGTGTCTAGTTTGAGTCCTTAATCTAACTAACTAGTAAACTGAAGGAAAAATAACAGTAATAAAATTTGGGGTTTTGTATGCAGGATTTAAATAAACTAAAATAAAAACAATAGAAAGATGATCTTCTAAACAATTCTAAAAGGGCAAATCCTGGCTTACTACTTCTCCCTAGTTTATCAATTCCCTTGCTGGGTGTTTTCTAAATTCTAGATTGCAACCTCAGATCTAAATTAACCTAAAACCGGTTTCCCGCAAGATAGATCCTTACTAGCAATTCTCAAATCCTAACTCTCGTTATGGATTTACAAATCAACTAGTAGCATTAACGATTCATTTGGTTTCTAGTCAGTTAATCCTCAAGAATTGTCATCTGTAGTTTCACTGGTAATATTCCTAAGATCTAATTAACGTCGTAGTTCTCACTTGTAAGCAATTTATACCAAATAAACTCAAGCGATAATTAATCACAAAAGAAATCAATAATAAACTAGGAATAAAACTACAATACGTATAGAACTTATATTTAACAACTCATGAAACAAAATAATAAACTAATTGTACATAGCAAACCAGAATTCTAACGACTACTCAGACATCGGAGACAAAGAAATAAGAACAATAGTAAAAAGATAAGAAAACATCATCTAATTGTAGAACGATGATGAATCCGGTCTTTCTCTACTACTCCGATCTCTCAAAACTGTCTGATGTCTCCCTTTTCTAACTTGTTTTTTGCGCGTCTAGGGTTTGGAAGAATTCAATGTCGAATCTTTTTTTCCATGAACTCCGCGGCTATCTCGTATATATATTACCCATCTCTGTTTCAACGTGGTTGTACAATTCACCGACCTAGCCCAAGACTCTCATCGGCTTCGTCCTCTGCATGGAACAAGTCGACCGCACCTGATCTATGAAAACATGATACAGCCCACGTCCTTCATTCATGCGCAGCCTTTTCCCCACAAATATTGGCCCAAAGATGTATAAATGATGGAGTACAATATTCACGTGCATGGCTTTTCAAAAGTGTCAGCCCATAATGATGAATATAATCTGGCGTGAATGTGTGGTCGTTCAAGTTTACGCCTCTATAATATCATGTTATATCTTTTTTTTTTCTATAGTGTGCATGTGCTGCCCGTCAAAATCATCCTCAGCGTTGCAAACGGTCTTTTTGATATATTAAAAACTACGAAATTAATCCTAGAAATTAATGAATAAAATAAACCTATGGGTTGTAAAATAATTCCCGATCGTAGTTGTCTAGTAATATGAGTAACCGGGGTATCAAACCAGAGGACTAAGAAAGTAAATCTAATGTAGCATCGGACGGCTGACTCAAACCAACTCAAGGTGTTAGTCTATGAGATGGTTCGACTCAATTGGACTTCGTATGTCGAGTACTTGAAACACAGAAGCACTTAGTCGAATTAGTCGAACTAAGTGCGCGGAAGACTTAGTGAGGCTAAATGGATTAACCCTTTGAATGATAGAAAGACTCTGTGGAACTTAGCAAGATACACAAAATAAGCTATTTTATTTTCTGGCCAAAACAAAATAACTTACAATGTCCACTCAGTAGAAAAGATCTACTTCGTGGTTTTCACTCACTCCCCCAATACACTTTCTGATCAGTTCAATGGTAAGTGTAGTAAAACTAGGATCTTCCTAGAAAGAGTCTATCTAGATGCACTAACTAATTTGGTACGAATTCTCTCTCTGAATTACAATAGCTGCTCTCTCTTTCTAATCTCTAAAATGTTTCTCTCTAAAAGCGTAACATTAAACTAACTATTACATGCCTATCTATACTAGTTCTAATGGCAACGGCTCGAAAGAGTTAGTTCCGAAATTGTCGGAACTAACTTAGTGGAAACGTCTTTAGGCAACGTGCGCCAGACTTGGGGCGCAAACTCCGGACTTGACTGGGCGGTATTGAGATCGTTGGAGCGTTGGTGAGTTGACTGAATCGCTCCTTAATATTCGCAACAACATGAAAGAGTCTGTGGTGCATCTTTGGTTGCGTAGACTCTTTTGTAGTTTGGCGTGAAACTTGTTCTTTGTGTTTTGTCGAGGACGAGTGACTCCTTCGAGGTGATTGACTATCTCTGCAACACTTTTATGTCACAACATTTCCCCCTTGTTGCCGATGATACCAAACCTCCGTGAATCCCGATTGAGTCAATCCTGAAAAGACGAAACACAAAGAACTAGGGGAACCGACCCTGTCGAAGTTCCCCCTTAATCAAAGCTTAAAAAGTTTCAAAGTCCAGAGACTCCATTGTGGTTCCCCCTTAATCTTGAGAGACTCCAGGCAGATAATAGCATATCAGATAGTAAGTAAGCATTTAATGAGCAGAATCGAGTAGGTAGATAATCACAGGCATAATCACTTATCCACACAGTCCAGCAGTAGGAATTCAAAGACAATCCAAAAACACAATAGAGTTGCCTGTACACCAGATGGGATTCACCGCTTCCCCCTTTTGCTTTCATTAGAGGGAAGCCCTATTAGTCACAAGGAGCCAATCACAATATTCACGAACAATCCAAAAACAGTGTTTAGAACTTTAAAACAACCTAAGTTCTAACACCACACACACACACCACAGTAAGGGTCGGGGATAGGCTTGATCGCCGCTTGAATATCAAGAAGGTTGTCCTGCATGGCCATCACAGTTGTCTCAATCCCAGTGAGTCTCTCCAGCATCCTCGAGTTGCTTTGGGTCATCTCTGCCGCTTGTGTAACAAGACGCTCGACCTTCTCCAGAAGTTGAAGGAGGGTGTCGTGAGGGACATTCTCTTGGGAAGTCGAAGGACCAGCCATCGTCGGAGGTGGCAGCAGCATGGATTTGTCGATTGAAGTGAGCCTGTTCAAATATCAGAGGTTGATGGTGTCGGCTTCCTCGATGGACTCTGGCGTGGATTTTGTCAGAGGTACCTGAAAGAACTTAAAGACCTGAGGGAGCCAAACCACGTAACCTAGGGAGTGTTTGGGAGTATCGACAGACTGGGCCAAGTGATGTAGAATTAAGTGGGTCAGATTGAGAGGGTGACGGTTGAGAATGTAGTACATAATGGTTTGATCCAGGCAGTTAACCATTTGATTTCCTTCTTTATGTGGAACGATGTTTTTGATGACAAGGATATGAAGAAGCTGGTGGAGTATCAAAAGATCACCTCTAGGTATTGAGGAGCCCACTTTTCTTTTAGAAGAGAAAAAACGGTAGATTTTGTTGTGTGGGACCCCGGGAATTTCAGGAAGCACTCCTTTTTCATAGAATTGTAAACCTTTATGAGGGACTCCTAGAACTTCAGACAGCTTTTCAAGATCAAAAAAGATGGCAGTGAAGTTTACGAAGGACTGTGCCGCACCATTGCGAATGACAAGATTTTGATAAAAGTCAAGGGACTCTTGCGGATACCACTCACAGACCTCAAAAAAAAAAAAAAGATGTGTCCAACCCTGAATCTCTAACATTTTAACCAACTCTCCAAGATTTGTAGACAGAGCCAAAAGTCAAGAAATTTACACTTAACAATGTTTCGATCCGCAGCAGGATCGGAGAGCATGTAGCGTCGCGTGAAGGGGTTTATCTTGGCACTTTGTCTCTGTGGCTTGGGTAGCTTCTGGGTCCGTGTTGAAGTGGCGCCGGTAGAGGTGTCATGACTGTTCGCGGGTAGTTCTTGGACCGGAGAAGACTCACCAGAAGCAGAGGAGGCTGGTTGGGTCTTTACAGATGAATGTAGGACACGTTTGGCTGTGGTTTGGGTGGCTGGAGCTTTTCTTTTTCACTTTTTAGGCTTAGGAGATGGCGGAGGTGTTGGTGTTGCAGATTTTTCATTGGAGTGTTGTGGGGTAGGTGTTGGAGATTTTTTGGGTTGATGGTTTTATGCAGGTTCGCCAGGGTTAGGTTTTTGTGGTGGTGGGGATGGTGGTTTGGTTGGGGGATGGATGACTTGGATTGGGGTTATCTCTTCAACATCAGTTTCATGAATTTCAGTCTTGGCAGCGGATGGGGGCGTAGGTTGCAGGGAGGTGGTGTGGGGGGAATGCGGTGGTGTAGCAGATTTTGCGGGTGAGGGAATAGTGGAGTTTTTGTGGGCGAATGAGTGGTGGTGGTGTCTGTGGGTGGATTGGGGGTGGCCATAGACTGAAGGTAGGCTTGGAGGCGAAGCGGATCTTGGAAAATGTCAGCTGGGACATTGACGCCGTTGAAGTTGATTCCTGCCATTGTTTAGAAGCTTAAGAGTGGAGTGAGAAGAGAGCGTGGGTGAAAGAAACTTGGGAGTGATGTAGGCTAGATAAAGGCTAAATGGAGTTGGCGGCAGATGTAAAGTTTTTTGTTGCGTGTGTCAGGCGAGATAAATATGGTGCGCGAGATCAAGGGCGAGGATTTTGCGAAATGGGTGTGGATTGGTGACGTGTGCATGTAGCGATAGATGTATAGAGTCATTCAAGCATAACACAGTTCACAGATTCATTCACAAACAAGGACAAACTCAGTGAGACATAATGACATACCTATTGACGATTGCGGTAGGAGCAAGGAGATGCGACCGTCTAGGTGGACGGAGTCAATCCAATTGCGGATCAGAGTGCTTCAAATCGTCCTGTAGACAGAGGTTTAGTGAAGATATCTGCAAGTTGATCTTCTGTCGGGGCAAATTCAAGCTGAATTAACTTTTTCTTGACTCAGTCCTTCAAGAAATGAAAGCGGATTTCGATGTTTTGGTTCTTGAGTGTTGGACTGGGTTTTTAGATATTTTGATTGTGCTTTTATTGTCACAGAATGTAGGGATCTGTTCTTGGGCAATATGATAGTCTTGGAGTTGTTGTTTCATCCAAAGAAGTTGGGAGCAACAGGCTGCAGCGGAGACATACTCCACCTCAGCTATGGAGAGCGCAACAGAGTTTTGTTTTTTGGAGGACCATGAAACGAGGCAAAGACCAAAGAACTGTGCATTACCTGAAGTACTCTTTCAATCTTGGAGAGAACCAGCCCAATCAGAGTCACTATAGCTAGATAAAGTAAAAGTAAGAGATCGAGGATGCCATAGATAAAGTGTACTTGTACCTTTGAGGTATCGAAAGATACGTTTGACTGCTTTGGTGCTGCCTGAAAGCGAGCTCAAAGACAGACTGCGTGGAGAATGTCGGGACGACTGTTAGTCAAATAGAGGAGAGACCCTATCATTCCGTTATACTCTGTGGCATTGACACCGACTCCATCATCATCAAGAGAAAGTTTGGCGAATGTGCAGCTGGGGGTTGACATGCTCTTGACATTCGTGAGATTGTACTTATCATGCAGTTCCTTGATGTATTTTTGTTGATGGATTTTGATCCCTTCCTTTTCCTGTTGAACTTGGAGTCCTAAGAAGAACTTTAACTCACCTAACTCATTCATGGAGAACTCCTTCTTCATAAGGTTAGCAAAATGTTCACAGAGGGTGTTACTTGTAGAACTGTAGATAATATCATCAACATAGATCTGTACTAGAAGTAAATCATGAGATGAGTGAAGAATGAACAGTGTTTTATCTACGTTACCTCTAGTGAAACCATTTTGCAAGAGATATGTAGAGAGTCTTTCATACCATGCTCGCGGAGCCTGTTTAAGTCCGTAAAGGGCTTTACAAAGTTTATAAACATAGTCGGGATGGACAGAGTCTATGAAACCTGGTGGTTGTTCGACGTAGACTTCCCTGTTGATGTAGCCGTGAAGGAAGGCCATCTTGACATCCATCTGATATAATGTAAAACCTTTGAATGTAGAAAACGCAATTAACATGCGAATAGCTTGAAGACGTGCAACGGGAGCGAAGGTTTCATCATAGTCAATCCCTTCTCCTTGATTGTAGCCTTGAACAACCAAACAGGCTTTATTCCTGAAGACTTGCCCTGCATCATCAAGTTTGTTATGAAAGACCCAACGAGTGCCAATGGTTTGTTGATGTGAGGGTCGAGGGACTAATTCCCAGACAGCATGTCTTTGTAGTGAATTAAGTTCCTCCTGCATAGCAATGACCTAGTGATGGAGAAATATGTGACTACTTCTACCACATAGGCAGTGTACCTAATCGTTTTGCGGGATAGTGGATTCGTGGGGTTGTCGTACTCTTGGGGACCTCGCTGTGCATAACTGATAGTGGATTAAAGTTACTGAGAATTCTAGTTAACAAATTTTATCATTTTTTTAGGAAAAGAAATAATTACAAACTTAAACAGAACAGTAATAAAAACAATTAAAACAGAATAAAAATAGAAGTTATAAATCTTTTTGTTTTTGAGAAAACATCTTGGGTTGTTCTGCTCACCTATTTTATCAATTATATTAATATAAACTTTACCACTTGAGTAATAAACTCAGAAACTATAAATAATTCGTTGACGACTAAATCTAACGAACCCTAACCAGTTGCTAGAACTAGCAGCAGACTAATGCTCTAATCCGGACACAACCAATCGCATAAAGAACAGCTTCTATTCGAGACTAATTAACCTATAGGCCGGATCAGGCTTCTAGCTGTTAATCAGGTTTATCTTCCCACGTCTTGTTATCTATCTCAGCTCTCGCATGTTGATTAGAAAACTACAAATATTGCTTTAATAATTAGCTAGAGAATTAAAGCACATGAAGGACAAGAGTTAAACTATTAGTTTAGATAAAATCATAGTGGAAAGCTTAACATAACATAATTATATAAAATAGGCTCGCATCCCAAACCTGGGAGGGCTTAAGTTTATTTAAACATAACTATATATAAACAACGTTTAAACAAAATAAGAGAAAGGGTAGAGAAAACTCCAGCTAGCAAGTTGACTCTGAATCCTAGCTCCGCCTCAGTATCCACGTCGTCCGTAATAATAATACTAATTAATGGCAGTGATGTGGTGTGGTGGAAAAACAAATAAAAATGGAGAAAACGGGGAGAAGAGAAATAGATGTGGTCGTATGGTAGTGGAGAACGTACGTGGTGAGCTTTGGATTTGAAGAAGGGATGCCAAATACTGAAGAAGGACGTGGGTTTTTATAGACTGAGGAAATGAGAAGCAGACAACGGAGAAATCAGGGACGATGCAGTTGGTGAGTCAAGATGGCGGTGGAGTTGGTGAGCAGATCCGTGAAAGTCGCAGTCAGAGATTTCATTGATGATCGGGCAGCAGTAATTGATTGCAGACAGAGCCGGCGTCACGCTTGAGTGAATTAAGGTAGGCGCCGTCTGTAATCAATGAAGGAGCAATTCGAGTGCGGCGCCGCGAAGGAAGAAGAAAACTGTTCGGCGTCGAAATCTAGACACGTCCGCGCCTCTTGTCCGCGCAAGGCCATGCGGACTCAGCCTTGTCCGCCCAAGTGTCCGCTCAAAGTCATGCGGACTAGTCTTGTGCGCGCCTAGTGCTGTCCGCCCAGCAACCGCCCTCCTGTCCTCGCAAGTCCATGCGGACAAGAGTTATGTCCGCCCAGCAACCGCCCGAGTTCATGCGGACGAATTCTGTTGTCCGCCTGCTGCTGTCCGCGCTCGTGTCCGCCCGAGTTCACGCGGATGCAGGTGATGTCGTGTCTTCTATTTTCCTGCAATCTTCAACCGGCTCCAGATTCTTCGTTATAAGTCCGTTTTACTCGCCGTTTGTTGCGTTGGAAAGCTCATGAGATCATCTATCCATTAACATGGCTTTTTCCTACATTTAACACATAAAATATATCAATTCATATCAAAACATAAATCTAGGAAAATCGTAAGATAAGTGAGAAATATTACTTAAATACTGCAAATTAATAAGGTAATTAAACCCTTAAAAGTCTATATATTTCGCACTTATCAAACTTCCTCACACTTATCTTTTGCTTGTCCTCAAGCAAATAAAGAACAAACTTTCTCTAAGGTCACAGTATCAAACTCCGGGATTCAACAATCGTGGAAGGAAATCAAGCTAAATGGCAATCAAAAGAATAATCCTGCTCTTAGATGTAGGTTTTTGTAAACAGTGAAACAAAATTTTTTTTAATAAGAGCATGGATAAGTTAGATTGCAAAGATTGAATATAGATTAGCTCGGAACCTTCCACCAATTTCTTTTCTCTAACCTTTGGATGACAAGGGATGTGAAGTAATGCCTTATTCCGCAATACCTTTCAACACCACGCACTCATGATCAAAATATGAAAAATTGCGACAATCATTCAGCATTAAGAGTTTGCATGTTCATTTTTTTCTTGTTCGCACAATTGTTTGTTCATCCCTAGACTTTTCTCTTCACCCATGTAGCGACTTTGGGCCTTCTATCCCAGATCACAAGACCTTAGGTAGATGGGTGATGAGGCACCCCAATGACTTAATAACCGAATCAAGAGGCCTGTTTTGGTTCAGAAAAAAACTTTATGATCAGAGGAGTACCTTGCCTTATCCTTTCCATACCAAACTTTCACTTAGTCCCATGATTACCGAGCTTAGGTAGTTCAATTTCCACAATCAGCTTATCCACCAGATTTCAGTGAAAATAGATTTAATTTTGAAGAAAGAAATTGATACATACAAACAACGTCAAGCAGAACGATTCTTGAGGTTGTCATCAGGCTTGATCTCAAAAACTTCCATAAAAAATTTTAGCCCGAAAATTCAACATGTATTGGCATTTAGAGAAGCTTACTATCATAATTAGAGAACAATAAAAATCAAGTGTGGCATTAGGTACTACTGGCATATTTCAGGGAAAGGTCTAAACTTCCTCACACTTAAGAGGAGCAATGTCCTCATTGTTCATAAATAATCAAGAAAAGACCTTTCAAAATGCCAGACTCATGAAGAATTTAATTCAGGATAATCATGGACTGATATAATAATCATTAAGCGTGATAGACTGGACACAAACATTTAAAATAAAGAAACGGAAACTCCCCTGATATCGTAGAGTGAGGAAGGTGTCCTTCCTCACACTTAAGTGCGAACAATGGGGGTAGTAGCGTTCCTCACACTTGCGTTCAAGCAAGTGTCCAGCCTTGGAGTTCTTCAGATACCATGATAAGAATTTCACCCTGCACACACACTACCAAAAATAAACACTAAAAAGCGTTGCATGAAAGCATAGACACCATTTTCACTTCTTTTTGTTAAAAATTAAAATTAAAATAAAATCATGAATAAAATAAAACCATATGCTCCCCTATTAATTGAAAATTTTTATTATTTTTTTTTGAAAAACATAATATAGAAATAATGTGGGGTACAAAATTAAAATAATAATAATAATAATAGGATAATAAAGTTTAACCACTGGGTTGCCTCCCAGTAAGCTGCCCGTAGTTTTAGTCTTTGGCTAGACTCCTGTTTCGTTATCCTGGATCAAAAATAAAAGTAGACAACACCTTCGCCAGGAAAACGAAGTTAGTAATAATAAAAAGCAAACCACCTGGATCAAAACAAAACGTTACTTCGGTAAATAAAATAGGAAAATGAATACTCCACAAAACCTGGTGTTTGAGGAGGTACTGCCGGTAACGTAGTTGTAACAGGAGACCAGGTGGTGATGACTTTTCTTCCTCAAATTGGAGGATGTAAACATCCTCCTCTTGCTGTTGAGGCTTATGGAGGCAGGATGGAAGTTGATGAGAGACCGGTGGTAGTGGTGTTCCTTCCTCAGATCCGAGGATGTAAATTTCCTCTTCCGGTTGGTGAGGCTTAACAGGATAGCGCTCTTCCAGCTGGTTGACCGGCTCAGACACAATATCTTCGAATTTTAATTGCTCCTCTTGTGTTGGGGATGGAGATGGAGGAAAATTGTAACTCTCAGACATTTGTCCTAACTCGGCGTCGGAGAAAAATGTCCTGAGAAGTTTCTTTATCTCCTCATCAGAACTTGTAGCTTCAAGATTATCTGGCTCGAGTCGATCTTCACTCCTTGGGGTCACCACTGGAATTTCTTCTAGCGGCTCATCCATATTGGGGAGGAATTCGTCTGGCCTCTGTGTAGATTGTTGCTTGTTCTGATTGAAGTAGTAATACCCCAACTGAGCTTCGTTATACTGTGTATTAGCCTGGTCGATTTCCCACCAATACGGCTCTCGATTTGATTGTTGAGGTGGTTGATAATCCTTGACCAATCTTTGATATGAGGATATCTCCTCTTGCATTTGTGTCCATTCCAAATTGATCAACAATCTTCTCACCTCGTCATAGCCGCTCTCCATTATCAGTAATTAACCTATAAAAACAAAAATAAAAAATACCGAGTAGAATAGAACTAAAAATAGAAAATCAAATAAGAACTAAAACAGAAATACAAGAAATATTTTTTTTGTAAGTAAAATAAAATAAGATAAAATAAAAATTAATAAAAATAGAAATTTCAATAAAATTAAACAGCATCAATTAACCGTGCCGGAGGTCCCCGGCAACGGCGCCAAAAACTTGATGGAGAAATATGTGACTACTTCTACCACATAGGCAGTGTACCTAATCGTTTTGCGGGATAGTGGATTCGTGGGGTTGTCGTACTCTTGGGGACCTCGCTATGGATAACTGATAGTGGATTAAAGTTACTGAGAATTCTAGTTAACAAATTTTATCATTTTTTTTAGGAAAAGAAATAATTACAAACTTAAACAGAACAGTAATAAAAACAATTAAAACAGAATAAAAATAGAAGTTATAAATCTTTTTGTTTTTGAGAAAACATCCCGGGTTGTTCTGCTCACCTATTTTATCAATTATATTAATATAAACTTTACCACTTGAGTATTAAACTCAGAAACTATAAATAATTCGTTGACGACTAAATCTAACGAACCCTAACCAGTTGCTAGAACTAGCAGCAGACTAATGCTCTAATCCGGACACAACCAATCGCATAAAGAACAGCTTCTATTCGAGACTAATTAACCTATAGGCCGGATCAGGCTTCTAGCTGTTAATCAGGTTTATCTTCCCACGTCTTGTTATCTATCTCAGCTCTCGCATGTTGATTAGAAAACTACAAATATTGCTTTAATAATTAGCTAGAGAATTAAAGCACATGAAGGACAAGAGTTAAACTATTACTTTAGATAAAATCATAGTGGAAAGCTTAACATAACATAATTATATAAAATAGGCTCGCATCCCAAACCTGGGAGGGCTTAAGTTTATTTAAACATAACTATATATAAACAACGTTTAAACAAAATAAGAGAAAGGGTAGAGAAAACTCCAGCTAGCAAGTTGACTCTGAATCCTAGCTCCGCCTCAGTATCCACGTCGTCCGTAATAATAATACTAATTAATGGCAGTGATGTGGTGTGGTGGAAAAACAAATAAAATGGAGAAAACGGGGAGAAGAGAAATGGATTGGTCGTATGGTAGTGGAGAACGTACGTGGTGCTTTGGATTTGAAGAAGGGATGCCAAATACTGAAGAAGGACGTGGTTTTTATAGACTGAGGAAATGAGAAGCAGACAACGGAGAAATCAGGGACGGTGCAGTTGGTGAGTCAAGATGGCGGTGGAGTTGGTGAGCAGATCCGTGAAAGTCGCAGTCAGAGATTTCATGATGATCGGGCAGCAGTAATTGATTGCAGACAGAGCGGCGTCACGCTTGAGTGAATTAAGGTAGGCGCCGTCTGTAATCAATGAAGGAGCATTTCGAGTGCGGCGCCGCGAAGGAAGAAGAAAACTGTTTGGCGTCGAAATCTAGACACGTCCGCGCCTCTTGTCCGCGCAAAGGCCATGCGGACCACCTCACCTTGTCCGCCCAAGTGTCCGCCCCACGCTCAAGTCATGCGGACTAGTCTTGTGCGCGCCTAGTGCTGTCCGCCCAGCAACCGCCCTCCTGTCCTCGCAAGTCCATGCGGACAAGAGTTATGTCCGCCCAGCAACCGCCCGAGTTCATGCGGACGAATTCTGTTGTCCGCCTGCTGCTGTCCGCGCTCGTGTCCGCCCGAGTTCACGCGGATGCAGGTGATGTCGTGTCTTCTGTTTTCCTGCAATCTTCAACCGGCTCCAGATTCTTCATTATAAGTCCGTTTTACTCGCCGTTTGTTGCGTTGGAAAGCTCATGAGATCATCTATCCATTAACATGGCTTTTTCCTACATTTAACACATAAAATATATCAATTCATATCAAAACATAAATCTAGGAAAATCGTAAGATAAGTGAGAAATATTACTTAAAATACTGCAAATTAATAAGGTAATTAAACCCTTAAAAGTCTATATATTTCGCACTTATCACCTAGTCACTATCTAAAAGAGCTTCTTTTATATTCCGCGGTTCAGTGCTTGAAAGAAAGGCACCAAAGGCACATAGGTTTTGCATAGCTTGAAAACGTGTTTGAACACCTGAGTGAGGGTCTGAGATAATATTTTCAGGAGGGTGAGCTGATTTTTGTTGGAACTGTTAATGTGAAACAGGAGGGGAGTTTCTTTGTAGGTGGAGTCAAAGTCCAAATGTTCAGGATGGGGTGTGTCAGAGTTATTGTCAGTGTCAGTGGATTCTGAGGTATGGCTTTTCTTTCCTGGGGAGTCTTCATGTGGGGTGGACTGAGGGTCTTGGAGTCTGCTTATAGGGACGGTGATGAAGTGTGGGTCAGTGAGAAAATCGTCTGGAGCAAAGTCAAGTTGATCAGAAGATGAGCCAACGTTGTGAGACTCATCGAACTTGACATGGGGGCTCTCTTCTAGGCATTGAGTTCTTAGATTGATAACACGATAAGCTTTGCTTTTAGTAGAGTATCCGAGAAATATGCCTTCATCACTCTTGGGAGAGAACTTACCCAAGTTGTCTTTACCATTATTATGTACATAGCACTTACACCCAAAACGCCTGAGATGAATAAGATTTGGTCTACGTTGGCGAAGAAGTTTGTAAGGAGTCTTGTGAAAGAAGGGGTGGATCAAGGCATGATTTAGTACATAGCATGTTGTGTTAATAGCCTCTACCCAGTATGATGGAGTTAGTTGACTATCAATAAGCATGGTATGCGCCATCTCGACCAAGGTCCTATTTTTTCGTTCGACGACTCCGTTTTGCTTTGGAGTTCTTGTGGATGAAACTTGATGATCGACTCTGTTATCCCTGCAAAAGTCATCAAACAACTTGTTGCAAAATTCAGTGCCCTGGTCTGTTCTCAGGGTTTTTAATGTAAATGAAAATTTATTGACAAGCACTTTGTGGAGTTTGGCAAACCCCGTAAAGGTTTCATCCTTCGCAGACAGAAAGATGACGCAAGTCCATCTAGAATAATCATCAACTATCAACATAATGTACCTCTTACCACTCCTACTTTGAGTACGCATAGGGTCAACAAGATCCATGTGAAGCAGTTCTAACAGAGAGCTAGTAGAGAGAGTTAGCTTGCTTTTGAAGGACGATCAGGTGTGTTTACCTTTTATGCACGCTTCGCAGACGGAGTCTGTGTCAAAATTTGTATCAGGTAAACCAATCACCAGATCCTTACTCTTGAGCTTATTTAGCAGCTGGTGATTTACGTGGCCAAGTCTGGCGTGCCATAACATGGAATTTTTGGAGTGCACATTTAGACAAACTTGGTCATCCGGGTTGACTAAGTTTAAGGACATTTTGTAGAGATTTCCTTCTCTGCGTCCGATGGCTTTTAGCGAACATGTACGCTCATAAAAAACTTTACAATCTGAAGAAGAGAAAAGTACCAAATTGAATCTATCACAAATTTAAGAAATACTTAGCAGACTATGTTAAAGTCTAGTGACCAGATGGACTCCATCAACTTTAAATCTAGAGGGGTTACCTACAGAGCCAACTCCCATGATTTCACCTTGGTTGTTGTTTCCAAAAGTAACCTTACCTCCTTTGTAGGATGAAAGCGAATTGAATTGATTTGGATCTCCGGTCATATGACGAGAGCATCCCCTATCTAGGTACAAGCAGTCTTCATTCGCCTTCACCTACAAGGAAAAGATCATTTGTTAGTCTTGCTAACCCAGATGTACTTGGGTTCCCTTTTCGAGCCAGATTTTTTTAACTCTTCTCTAGCTTTGAGAATCAGTCTGACTCGTTTGAGATTAAACAAAAGATCTTTATTCAATTTATCGCAAGCACTGTCCCTATGTCCAAGACTCCCGCAGTAACCGCAAATCTTAGTGGGAGGAATGTTAACATATTTTTGCTGTCCTTTCCACCAAGAATCAAAATTTTCTTTTTGTTGTTGACGCTTGGGTTTGTTGTTGGATTTGGACATATTTTTTGGGATGTCAAATTTACCTTTGTCCCACTGGGGCTTGGATTGAGTGGTTCCAACTCCAGACCACAGATTGACAATCTCTTCAGAGAGTTGTTCTACTTTCTTTCTAAGATCATCACGATCTCGACTAACTTCCTTGATCTTGGAGTTAGCCCACTCAGGCAATTCGGAGGAGGTGACTTGTTTGATGAAATGGACTGGTTTGAGAGAGAGTGCATGCTCTTTTTCTTTCAGTTTCTAAGTGAGGTGTTTGACAGAGGAGTTTAAAGAGATGACTTTGGATTCAGAAGTATTTAACTCATTTTGAAAAGAGCAGCATTTATAGGTAAAGATAGTGAGATCACGCTTGAGAGAGTCGATCAGAGTGAGTGACTCTTCTTGCTTACTTTGGTTGGATTGACTGAGACTCTTGGTGTCGTCGAGTTCCTTTTGAAGGGAATCAACATGACGCCGTGAGTCCTGTAAGTCCAACCTAAGTGAGCAAGAGATAGTCTTGTGTTCCTCAGCTTCATCTCTCAAAGCATACATGAGACCCTTTGAGATCTCGAGTTCCTCAATTAACTCAGAAATTTTGCTGGTGAGAATAGCTTTAAGAGAGTTAGTCTCAGAGACAATTTTAGCAATTAAGGTCATAAAGCCCATAGGATATGTATGATAAAGATCTGTTTCAAGATGAGAGCGAGTTAGCTCATTGTCGGGGATCATGGACTCAATTGGATCATGTGCCATGAGACATACCAGACCGCTTGACTCTATGTCTTGATCGTCAGAGTTTGAGTCACCCCAACCTACGGATGCCATTAGTGACCTCCCTTGGGATTTTCCATATTGGTTTTTGAGTAGCGGGCAATCCTTCTTGAAATGATCTGGTTTATTGCAGTTAAAACAGGTGACAGAGTTGAAGACTTGTTTGGAGGTATTCGAGAACGACCAACTCTGTCGGTTTGGTTGGTTACGCATGAATTTTTGGAAGTTATTTACTATGAAGACAAAGTCTTCCATAGTCTCAGCCTCACTCTCTTCAACAATAATATCCACCAACTCTGCCTTAGCCTGTCTGATTTGAGTATCAGCTACATAGGCTCCTTCTTGAGTGTACTGAGTCGAATTAACCTGCAAGGCTTGGTCATTCAAAGTAGTAATCTTACTAGGAGAAGAAGAAGATGTATTACCACACTTCTTTCGAACATTCTTCTTGAACTTATCTACAGATTGTAGATAGGAACCTAGGTCTTGGCAGCTCAATTTGGATAAGTCCTTGCATGCTTTGGTGGAGATTACCATCTCTGCCCACTCTTCTCTGAGACTGTCAAGCAGCTTACGCAAGACACTCTCTTGATTCGATAGGATGTTAACTTCCTGTATAGTAGTGGTTAGTAAGTAAAAACGATCAAGCACTTCTTCCAGAGACTCACCTGGTTTTTACAGAAAATTCTCACAATCCATTCGAAGTTCTTGAGCTTTGCATTTCGTGAGTTCAGTGACTCCTTCGTGAGTAGCTTGAAGGAGTGTCCATATCTCATTTGCGGACTTATAGTTTGACTCTTCTTTGTTCTGAAATGGACAGGCAGGTGTATATTGCGCGGGATGCTTGTCGATTTAGCTCATACCTTTTGCGATTTGCAGCAGTCCATGTGGACCGATCTGGATTGACAACGAGATCTCCTTCAGTGGCTATTTCCCAAAGTTTAGAGTTGATTGACTCAATGTGTTGCTTGATCTCATTTTTCCAATGATCGTAGTTTGTGGAGGTGAGTCTAGGATGCTCGAAGTGCATTTTGTTGTTTTGATTAGTGAAAAGGTCTGCCATTGCTAGTTGATTGACTGTCAGCCTAAACAAGGCTCTGATACCACGTGTAGGATCGGACGGCTGACTCAAACCAACTCAAGGTGTTAGTCTATGAGATGGTTCGACTCAATTGGACTTCGTATGTAGGAGTACTTGAAACACAGAACCACTTAGTCGAATTAGCCGAACTAAGTGCACGGAAGACTTAGTAAGGCTAAATGGATTAACCCTTCGAATGATAGAAAGACTCTGTGGAACTTAGCAAGATACACAAAATAAGCTATTTTATTTTCTTGCCAAAACAAAATAACTTACAATGTCCACTCAGTAGAAAAGATCTACTTCATGGTTTTCACTCACTCACCCAATATACTTTCTGATCAGCTCAATGGTAAGTGTGGTAAAACTAGGATCTTCCTAGAAAGAGTCTATCTAGATGCACTAACTAATTTGGTACAAATTCTCTCTCTGAATTACAATAGCAACTCTCTCTCTAATCTCTAAAATGTTTCTCTCTAAAACCATAACATTTAAACTAACTCTTACATGTCTATTTATACTAGTTCTAATGGCAACGGCTCGAAAGAGTTAGTTCCGAAATTGTCGGAACTAACTTAGTGGAAACGTCTTCAGGCAACGTGCGCCAGACTTAAGGCGCAAACTCCGGACTTGACTGGGCGGTATTGAGATCGTTGGAGCGTTGGTGAGTTGACTGAATCACTCCTTAATATTCGTAACAGCATGAAAGAGTCTGTGGTGCTTCTTTGGTTGCGTAGACTCTTTTGTAGTTTGGCGCAAAACTTGTTCTTTGTGTTTTGTCGAGGACGAGTGACTCCTTCAAGGTGATTGACTATCTCTACAACACTTTTATGTCTCAACATCTAATCCTAGCAAAACCTATAAATTGGGGGAAATTGTTGATCAATAAAATTAAGAACAAGCAAAGAGTGACTGATAATAATATAACGAAAACGGAACTCCTGGTTCAGGTGGTCTTTCCTAGTTAAGTTATGCAGTTCTAACACTAGTTGATTAGGGAATAGGGTTCGGCAAATTCTAATAAGTTTCTAAATGACTAAATCCTAGCCAAATAAAACTCTCCTGCATAGAACGCGCTAAACCAAATCATGAATCTATCACAACAAGTACATAAGGATTAAGCGCAAGAATTTAAATCGCATGCGAAGGCTAAACTTATCAATCAGAAAAAGTTTTCCACAAACTATCAGTATAACAACCTATCTATCAATCTCCGATCAGATCTTGACAAATTTCGCAAAGCTAAAAATAAATTTACAAATTTTATTGATAGGGAAAACAAGATTTATAATCTAAAACAAACCCAAGATTAATCCCATATCAACTGAAAATAAAACTATAAAACCTAACTATTTACAATCACCATTCCCCGGAGTTTATTTCCTTAGCCAAGCATAGCAACAAAAGAAACAATAAGAGAAGAAGGTGAAAAAATCATTTCTATGTTAATCTGAAGATCTGCAAGGAGTCAGGTTGAACAGACTGAAGAAATCGGAGTAGAAATTCTTCCTGGTGAAGTAAAGGGTTCACGGCCACGTCTGTCTTTGAACAATCTCCCGTCTCTGATTTTCTGAATTCTAAATGTTTTATCTATCTAACGTATGCTCCTTTAAAATAGAAAATTTGACATAAAATACACACATCCGGCTCACCCGTCCAGGTAGGAGAGTCGGACAAGAGAGAGCTTTGTTAGGCAAGATTTCTCTCATTTGTGTGACGTCCGGCTCTGCGTCCGGGTCACTTAGCTGGACAGCCTGGCTGGACACGTATCTGTATCAAATTCTCTGCGCTGCACTCGTGGTCGTAAATATTTCTGTCCTTTTGAGCACATCCGGGTCACAGGGCCGGACACGTTAAAGCTTTGACTGGTGAGATTTTAGTCACGTCTGGTTCAACGTCCGGATCAGATTGCCGAACAGGAACAAGGCGTCCGGGTCACTTAGCCTGACAGAGATCCAGACGTGTGTAAAAAATGCAATTTTGAGGTGTCCGAACCGGTAGGGTTGGACGTAGATTTGGACATGAGTATATTTGTGTTCCTTTTCTCCGTAAACTTCGACAGGGTCCAGATTCTTTGTTTGAACTCCGATTTACTCCATGTTTGCAGCGTTGGAAAGTTCTTGAGGAGAACTATACATTTTCACCATCATTCCTACTTTTAACATATTGGCATCAGTTGTTGCCCAAAGTAAGATTCATGAACAACATAGGACAAGTGTGAGAAAGCGCATAAAATGTTGTGTAAAATAAGAATTTAATGCCTATAAAACCATATCAATCTCATACTTATCATATCACCCCACAATTAGCTTTTTTGCTTGTCCCCAAGCACAAGTAATGCCAAGCTATTAGAACTCAACAGAAAAGGAAGAGCACGGAAGAAAGGAATTGCTAGCTTTACCAATCAAGGGGGCAATTCAAATTATTCAAACAATTCATTCTTTTGAGAAAACATTAAGTCATTCGAAGCTAACAAATGAGAAAAAAAACCATAAGAGCCTAGCCCTTAACCTTGAGCCAATCCACCTTTTTCCTTCACAAACCACATAAACGACAAGGGGCATGAAGTAAGATCATATTCCATTATACCTTTCAATGCCACATACTCTTGATCCATAAGAGAAAATAATCTATATTCAGCACAATATTTGCATAAATATTTCATTTAAAGCGCTTTTTATTTCTTTCACCACAGACTTTTCCCTTCACCCATGTAGAGGCTTTGGGTCAACTATCCCAGATCACAAGGACCTTAGTTAGCTGGGTGATAAAGCACCCTAAAAGACTTAATAACCAAGTGGACGAGGCCTGATTTCAGATCAGAATTAAAATTAGCATGCTTAGGATCAACGGAGTACCTTGCCTTGTTCTTTTTCAACCATATCAATCCAGTTCATTCCAAGGCTCAAAGCTAAAAGCAAGGTTCAGATGGAGAATATTCTTATTTGTTTCAGCATTTCCAAAACGAAGACTTCAATTCAGCAATTAAAAACAAAAAAAATTCAAAATTTTGCACCCCAAGATCAGCTAACCAACTATACTTCCTCTATGACTTCCTTCCAAGTTGAGCAATCACAGCAAGACTTTAACAAATGCAAGAGAAAAGAGCTCAAAGACACATAAAAGGCAAGCAGTGAAGGAGCTTACCCCACCCCACACTTAGAGTGAAGCAATGTCCTCATTGCTTAGAAAGAATTAACAATTGAGTGAGCAATCCAACAGGAAAAACAAAATCGCACACAATAGATCAGAGGGGAATATGTAAAATATGAAAGAGTAGAAAAGTAAAGAATACTCCCTAGAGTCCGCTCAGGATGCGTAGCAAGTCCAACCCCACACTTGAGTTCAGCTAAAGACAAAGTAAGCAAGCTAAGGAATATAATCTGCAAAGCCAGGAGAACTCAAGTGGAACCAGAAAAAACCATTAGTAGAAAAATAAGAGCCAAGGCTCTTGCGGTAAGCATAGCATCAGCAAACACACCACAAACTAAAAGAAAAGAGCAAAATAAACAACTAAACTAAGAAAGTTAAAAGAGATACAAACCGGTGGGTTGCCTCCCACCAAGCTGCCCAGATTTAAAGTCTCTGGCTAGACTCCCCAAGCTATTGACCAGAAGAAGAGGAAGTGTTGTTAAGAATACCACCACATCCTAGAGTGAGATCTCGAAGTTTCTGAATGTATATTGAAGTCTCCAAGGAATTATCTTCTTTTTATCTTTCGACTTCAAGAGGCTTGAAGCATCTGAAGCATTTGGCTGATCCTGTACAAAAGATACTGCATGCAAATCAATATTAGCATCAGCAATACCAACATACTTTTTCAATCGAGCTCCATTGACTTTAAATACTTCACCCTTTTTATTTTCCAGGTCGTAAGCCCCGTAAGAAGTAATACCCACTACTTTGAATGGACCGGCCTAGCGGGACTTAAGCTTCCCAGGAAAAAGCTTCAATCTAGAATTGTAGAGCAGCACCCAATCTCCAACTTTGAACTCCCTACTTTGGATCATCTGATCATGGAGCTTCTTGGTGTGCTCTTTGTAAATCTTCGCACTGTTGTAAGCTTGATCCCCCAGCTCTTCTAGCTCTGAGAGCTGAAACTTCCTCCTCTCACCAGCAGCATGAATATCAAAGTTAAGGGCCTTAAGTGCCCGATATGCCTTGTGTTCTAACTCCACAGGCAAATGACAATACTTACCATATACTAACCTGAAAGGAGACATCCCAACGGGAGTCTTGAATGCAGTTCTGTAGGCCCATAGAGCGTCATCGAGCTTCTGAGACCAGTCCTTCTTGAAAGAACTGACGATCTTTTGGAGAATCCACTTGAGCTCTCAATTGGACACTTCAGCATGTCCATTCGTCTGTGGATGGTAGGGCAAAGCAACCTTATGGCACACTCCATACTTAGTCATCAGAGCATTGAAGAAATGATTGCAGAAATGCGATCCTCCATCACTAATAATCGCCATGGGAACCCTGAAGTGAGTAAAGATGTGCTTCTTTAGAAATTTGACCTCTGTTTTGGAATCAGCATGATGACAAGGAATAGCCTCTACCCACTTTGAGACATAGTAAATGGCCACGAGAATGTACTGGTAACCCTGAGAAGAAGGAAAAGGGCCCATAAAATCAATACCCCAACAATCAAATAATTCAACTTCTAAAATACCATGCTGAGACATCTTGTGCCGTCTAGAAGTGTTGCCTAGCCTTTGACAACTATCACACTTGCTACAAAGGCTTGAAAATCTTTATGAAAGTAGCCAATAGAAACTGGACCCAAAACTTTTGTAGCTGTCATGTGGAACCATGATGACCTCGCCTCTCTAGATGACAAAATTTTTGATATATTAAAACTAAACGAAATTAATCCTAGAAATTATGAATAACAATAACCTACAGGTTACAAAAAATTCCCGTTCAAAGAGTATGGTAGCTAGAAGCTACCGGGGGTCGATTCACGGGGACTTAGCAATTAATCTAATCCTAGAGAAACTGAAATTAAAAGGGGTTGTTCTGTGTCATTTTGAAATCAAACTAATTTGAAAAATAAGTAAATGACAATTAAATAAAAAGATTAAATTAGTTAATTAAACGAACCCTGGGTTCCTTTATTTTCTCCCTGGATAGATTTAGTAAATTCTAGTTTTACTCGAGATATGGATTGGCGAATTCTTTAATTTTCTTTTCAAGGCTAAATCCTAGCCACGGAAAGCACACCTAACAGACTTGCGAGTTCTAATCAGAACAAGCGAAACATGAAAATGGATTACGCTCAAAGAATTTTTAGCATCTGAAGGAAAACCTAAATCTATCCGATTTAATTCGCCACATATTTTAAATTAGAAAGACCTTCCTAATACTCACCGATCAGTTTGTAAAAGGATTCGTAAAGCAATTCTACTAATTCATGAGATTAATCGAATAGCTCAAAGAATAATCTCAATCTAAAACAATCCATATACTTCTTGAATTTAAACTGCAAAAATATAAAACTAAATCATCTCCAGATTACAACAACTATTCCCCCAATCGATCCTCTTAGTCAAACATATTCAAGAAATTGATAGAGAAAATAAATCTAGAATTCATCCTATAGAGAAAAGAGAACTCCCAAAATATTTTCTCCAGAATTTGAATCTGTCGGATGAAAGGTTGAAAATGATGGTGGAGGAGAAGAATTCTTGTGGCTGCTTGTGTTCTATCTTTGTGAGAGACAAAAAACTAAACCTAAAGCTAAAGCTAAACATAGAAGTGAACTGTTGTTGTGTGGATGGATTGATGGATGATGAAACACCCCTAAACGATACATCTAAAATCATAAACGCGTGAAGATTATCGAGAATACCACGTTACATAAGTCGGACAAGTGATAATGCATGCACAACTAAATTAAGTACGGACATATATAGGTCCGAAAACATGACAACGTGACATCTCAATACGTCCGTGTACATAATATATATACGTATATGAAATGCATATACACAACGTTACAATATTACAACGTTGTATATATATAACTAATAACGCGACACGATAATAAAGTCGCACATACATATAACTAGAACACGACAAAGTAAAATAGTCGTTATATATAAACTAACAACGTGACAAAATGAAATAGTCACGTATATAACTAATGACGCAACATATTAACATAGTCGTACGTATATATCATACGTATACAAGAAACAGGTGTGTATTTAGCGGAAAAAAAAGGGAAAAAAAACTAGAGCGCTCACGCTGAGATTCAAACCGTACCATTGGTATCTCTAGTGAACGTCTTAACCAGGTAAGCTAAGCTCGTATTCAGTGGTAACTTGCACTACTTGGCACTAAAGGAATAATCATCATGCTGCTGCTCCTCCTTGATCAGGCACGCCTGAGCTCCCCATTCTGTTCCTTTCTTTTATCAGTGCAGCCCGAGTTTTTGAGCAGCAACACAAGCATCTCACTGCCCTATTTCTTCTTGATCAGAGCAGCGGCTCACCTCCCTTGCTTCCCTTCCCTTGCCATGCGACAAACTCATCCTCCCTTCCCATTCCCAAGCGACAGCAGCAACACACAAAAAATATAGAGCAAAAAGAAATCGTTAATATACAATTTTAGACAGGATTGGAGTAAACATACAGTAAAGCATAAAAGACTATGCATATATTGTAATCTCATTACATTACCTTTTCTTCCATACCACAAGTGAGTGGCACATCACTATCTTCCTTTCCCTGTACCGACTCCCAAAAGCAGCTGAGCACCAATATCCCACCTCTGAAGCAATGTTTTTTTTTCTCCTCTGTAACCTCACGCAAGTAACTAGCAACAGGACATAAGGTCATTCTCGAACGACAACAAGCTACGCATGGCAACCGACAGTAGCAGTACTTCTTTCATGATGGGCACAAACTCCTCCAACTGCAGTCCCAGAGCAACTGAACTCGGCGCACGTCTTCACTGCTTCATTTTCAAATACCAACAGCAGACTCAAATCCTGGCGCACTAACTCTCCCTTTCCTCCGTTTCTGAACTACAGCAGCAAGGAGTAACATCACTGGTAACAACCTGGGAAAACAGAGGAAAGAAACGGTGTCATGATGCTACTTTTTTCGTGCCATGTTTCGTTCATTTCCTGAAGACATAAACACATCCTCTCTTCTGCTCACCATCGCACCGCAAAGAGCAAGCCCGAGCAACCTGCTCCAAGAACGTGCTGTGGAAGAAAACATACCAGCAGTACAAGCTGTAACCAGAAGACAACAACAACCAAGTGAAACTGGGGGCTCAGTTTCTCCTTCCCTCCACGCTGAAGTTTCATCCCCCTGATGTAGTCAGCAAGCTGAGAGCAACCTGAAACACCATAACAACAGAGAGAAGCACCAGTCATCGATGCCATGCTGGAGATAGCTTCGCATACAAAAAAAAAACCTTCCAAGTCTAGCAAAGCGTCAAAGCTGACCATGCAGCTGATAGAAGCCAGGAGTGTGAAGCCATCAAATAGCGGGTACTTTTATGCAATACTTGAAGCCGCCATGGTATCAAGCGCACAGCTCATGATGCTTCCGTCAGGACTGGTTTTCAAGCATGCTTTGTTAAATATACTGCTGCTATGAAACGAACAACTGCAGAAGCGATTCACCGTAGAAGCCAACAACAACAAGAAGAAGGTCTGCTACTCCTCCACATGAAGCCAAGAACAAGACTCCATTTCAACTTCCAGTTGAGCCATTATCCCAGAGTTACAACGGCCTGAACAACAACCTTAGTATCGGTAGTGCCTCCATCTCTTTGCTCCTATTTTTCTTTTCTTCACCGAGGCACTTACCAGCCATTTCTCCTCTCTGTCTCAGTTGGAACGAGCACATTCCTTCTTAGTTTCCAACACAACAGCAGTGGGGAAGAGACCCAAGACAGGATGGTAATATGAGATACCTATTTTCCCTTGTCTGATTTGTGTCCGAGAAAAGGCTGTCTCCTTTTGACACTTCCCCTGCTTTACATACTCATGTTTAAACTCTATTCCGGCCCTCTTGATTGAGCAGATACCCAGCACACTACACCACGAAAGGAATTTAAGACAACAAGTCGACTGAGGCAGTAGACACATCCCTGCAGAACAGCAACAACCGGTGAAGTTGGGAAGAGAACTCCCTTCGCAGCTGGGTCAAGGTGAGGATGGTTATCCCCTTCTAACATCTCTAACTTATCTAACGTAATGCTGCACAACACCCTGGAAGAGATGTGAGTATACACGGAATTTTCAGAAGTATTAAGCGCAGCAAATAAGACCCATATATATATGTGTTGAAAACACTAATGCGTATAGGTTGGATATATGAGTAGGCGGGAGTATTGGATATATATATACGTATGAGTATATGTGCTTGCCTATGAAGTTTATTATGCGTAACACATATATGCAATTATTCGGGAAATGCTGAGTATAACGGATACGCAAGAATGGACGATTATATATATATATATATATATATACATATATACGTTATTGGGAGTCTGTAATACGATGGTAGCAAATTGGGATGAAAACATATATATATGTATGGGTATATATAATCAATTAAGAGTGTTAGACATATACATATGTGAGCACTATAATGTGAGTACAAATAACGGGTATACGTATGTATGTAAATATACATTATTTTGATTGGATAGTAAGTAACCAATGGTGGATATAAGTTAGGAAAGAAATATATATAATGAAAATTATATTAAGTGTTCATAATTACTAATACCAAGAATATAGGAAATGTTTAAAAGACAAAAAAAACAAAGAAAAATTAATTATGTAAAAATCGTGATTTTTGGTGAAGTTTGGAGACGTTACAATGTCACTATGAAAAGTATTTGTGTGTGTGCTATTTTTGAGGCCATATATTTAGGCCACGTAAAGATAATTATTTTGTGATCAAAATAGTCATTAATCAATTTATGGAGTGATCTATGAGGAATTATGAATCCTGATGCAAAACTATCATACTAGCAACTTGGGAACATCTTAGAAAAATCTAGACATACTTATAAACTTGTTTTATGGCTCAAACGAATCTTTTATATACCGTATATAAATATATAAATACATATCTCTACATATAAATAATAAATAAAAAAAAGAGGTCAAGGTGTGATAAAAGGAACATAAGGTATAAACAGTAACGATGGCGAAAGAAATAGTCCTTGGATTTTTATAAGTACAAAATATGGATTTTATAAAATAAAAGGAGTAAAATGTAAAACTAGGAAACCATGGGGTATCCTTGTAAATACTATCAAATTAGTCAAAGAATAATCTGAGTGGTCAACCTCGACCACCTATGGAGGTTGACCAAACTAAAATGATGAGGAAATTATTCTAAGTATTAAATTGAATAAGTCAATAGAATAACAAAAATATTATTACAAGAGTATATGTAATTATCAAAAAATTGGGCATAAATGGAGATTTTAATATTTGATGGGATTAGTATATAACCCTAGAAAGGTTTTGGAAACTTAAGTGATAATATAAATTAACTCAGGAGTATAATATAAGGGTTTAAATAATTAAAGTATTGGATATAAATAAAAAGGGGGTTGTGGTGTAATTATGAGGAAAAATATGGGTATGGTCAATTGGGATAAACTTGTTACGTGTTGATGCTTAATAATACCATAAAACATTAGCTAGAGGGAAGGGCTTAGTTAACGTGCAAAACGTCGATGTAAATGCCCTAGGGCTAAGCTAAAGTTTAAGGTTAATACTTGGAGAATTCTAAAGGCTAATATCATCTGAACATACGACAAAGAATTCACCTAGGGAATGATCCCGATAAAATGAAATAAACTAGGGAAATGTCACAAGGGTCGCCACATGAAATAATAACTGACACATTGTTTTAATTAACGCTAGGGCCATAGTGAAATCTGACCGGGACCCAGTGTGTGAGACAATTTTGCTACTGAATCAGGTATGGACATGTGTGGTTCGTATGTTGCCGTGTTACACGGCTTGTGTGTTGTGTGCCTTGTTTGTTTATGACCACAAGACTAATGCATGAAAACAGATGCTTGTTTTACCGTGCTTATTTGTCTGTTGTGAGCTTGTGTAAGGCATGTGAATGGATTGATTATTTTCCATGCTTACCTGCTTGCTATGATTGTGCATATTGCTTGCGCGCACACAGTAGTGTAGTCCCTTCTCGTTGATGAATCTTTGAGATGAAACACAACGAACTTCGTAAACAAACAAAAGGAACTACATAAAGGGTAACCTCCTCTTAACTATAGAGGACCTCTAAAGACACCCACTATGGTGTCGAACTATCAATGATAATGATAAGCCAATACCCGTTAGAAATGAAAGGGAGACGGACCCTTTGTATCCGGGGTAGAGACCATTAATCTAAAAAGGAATACGGAGACGGACCCTTTGTATCCGGGGTAGAGACCAATAAGATTAAAAGGAATAGGGAGACAGACCCTTTGTATCCGGGGTAGAGACCAATAATCAAAAAAGAAAGGAATAGGGAGACGGACCCTTTGTATCCGGGGTAGAGACCAACAAGATTGAAAAGGAATAGGGAGACAGACCCTTTGTATCCGGGGTAGAGACCAATAATCAAAAAAGAAAGGAATAGGGAGACGGACCCTTTGTATCCGGGGTAGAGACCAACAAGATTGAGAAGGAATAGGGAGACGGACCCTTTGTATCCGGGGTAGAGACCAGAACATTGGAAGGCATAGGGAGAAGGACCCTTTGTATCTGGAGCAGAGGCTTGTATCATTGAAAAGGAATAGGGAGACGGACCCTTGGTATCCGGGGCAGTGGCTCGTAACATTTAAACAACAGAGAGAGAGAGCTATCCTGGAATGGAGGATTAGCTACGAAGAAGACGTTCCCCAAATGGTGGTGATAAGAGAATTCACAAATAACCCTTAAAGAAACAAGGAAAGATTAGCACCTACATGAGATGGTCACGGGATCTAAATTACATCCCCAGACCTGGTGCAAGGAAAGAGAAGGAAAATACACTTTAAGGGAACAAGAGAAAAGAAATGAAAACACACAACGCTCGTACGATCCCATAGTGAGGATCATGGGTATTAATACCACTTTCTGTAACACCCCCGAATAAACATCCAATAGTACAAAGCCAAGCTCCCATTCATATTAAATGATAACTACGCAGCGGATTCTCAATATCATCCGGGTGCTACAGATGCCAACCACCCACGTGGTTGACAGACCACATCATTAATACTAAGTTACGGTCTGCATGACTGGAAACAGCCCTCAATAAAAACTCATGTACAATATAGATAAAATTCCCAAATACCGAGTGTCTACAATAAAAATACCAAATCATAATCTGAGAATTTCATCTCGGGTTTAGTAACAACCCATACACTAAACATACTACACAATTCAAAAGATATGCCCTGATGGACTACCCCCATGGTAGCCATCCCGCCTACGCTCCGTTATCTTCCGGCACAATACCTGAAAAAATTTGGGTGTAAAGGACTCAGCAAACTACACTGAGTATGAACGTGTGTAGCCCGTATGTTACCGGGCCACACGACTACTTGGTCGAACATTATTAAGTCAATTTACATGCTATAATAAAGCAGTAAAACACACCACAGTACATCATAGTATCATACACACTTAAAGGTAGTAACACATTAGCAACAACAACCAAGCACAGCAAGCTGCTAGTATCACAACAGCAATCATGTACATAATAAAACGTGTGCATAGGTATGTAATACCCATGATCCTCACTATGGATCGCACGAGCGTTGTGTGTTTTCATTTCTTTTCTCTGTTTCCCTTAAAGTGTATTTTCTTTCTCTTTCCTTGCACCAGGTCGGGGGTATAGTTTAGATCCCGTGACCATATCATGTAGGTGCCAATCTTTCCTTGTTTCTTAAATGATTACTTGTGAATTCTCCTATCACCACTATTTGGAGAACATCTTCTTCATAGCTAATCCTCCATTCCCGGATAGCTCTTTCTCTGTCTGTTGTTTTTAAATGTTACTAGCCACTGCCCCGGATATCAAGGGTCCGTCTCCCTATTCCTTTTCAATGTTACTAGCCTCTACTCCGGATACAAAGGGTCCGTCTCCCTATGCCTTTTAATGCTCTGGTCTCTACCCCGGATACAAAGGGTCCGTCTCCCTATTCCTTCTCAATGTTGCTAGCCTCTGCTCCGGATACAAAGGGTCCGTCTCCCTATTCCTTCTCAATGTTGCTAGCCTCTGCTCCGGATACAAAGGGTCCGTCTCCCTATTCCTTCTCAATGTTCTGGTCTCTACCCCGGATACAAAGGGTCCGTCTCCCTATCCCTTTTAATCTTATTGGCCTCTACCCCGGATACAAAGGGTCCGTCTCCCTATTCCCTTTTTAGATTATTGGTCTCTACCCCGGATACAAAGGGTCCGTCTCCCTATTCCTTCTCAAGGTATTGGCATATCATTATCTTTGATAATTCGACACCATAGTGGGTGTCTTTAGAGGTCCTCTATAGTTAAGAGGAGGTTACCCTTTATGTAGTTCCTTTTGTTTGTTTACGAAGTTCGTTGTGTTTCATCTCAAAGATTCATCAACGAGAAGGGACTACACTACTGTGTGCGCGCAAGCAATATGCACAATCATAGCAAGCAGGTAAGCAAGGAAAATAATCAATCCATTCACATGCCTTACACAAGCTCACAACAGACAAATAAGCACGATAAAACAAGCATCCGTTTTCATGCATTAGTCTTGTGGTCATAAACAAACAAGGCACACAGCACACAAGCCGTGTAACACGGCAACATACGAACCACACATGTCCATACCTGATTCAGTAGCAAAATTGTCTCACACACTGGGTCCCGGTCGGAGTTCGCTACGGCCCTTGACCCAGCTGCGAAGGGAGTTCTCTTCCCAACTTCACCGGTTGTTGCTGTTCTGCAGGGATGTGTCTACTGCCTCAGTCGACTTGTTGTCTTAAATTCCTTTCGTGGTGTAGTGTGCTGGATATCGTCCTGTCTTGGGTCTCTTCCCCACTGTTGTTGTGTTGGAAACTAAGAAGGAATGTGCTCGTTCCAACGATACTAAGGTTGTTGTTCAGGCCGTTGTAACTCTGGGATAATGGCTCAACTAGAAGTCGAAATGGGGTCTTGTTCTTGGCTTCATGTGGAGGAGTAGCAGACCTTCTTCTTGTTGTTGTTGGCTTCTACGGTGAACCGCTTCTGCAGTTGTTCGTTTCATAGCAGCAGTATATTTAACAAAGCATGCATGAAAACCAGTCCTGACGGAAGCATCATGAGCTGTGCGCTTGATACCATGGCGGCTTCAAGTATTGCATAAAAGTTCCCGCTGTTTGATGGCTTCACACTCCTGGCTTCTATCAGCTACATGATCAGCTTTGACGCTTTGCTAGACTTGGAAGGTTTTTTTGTTTTTTTGTATGCGAAGCTATCTCCAGCATGGCATCGACGACTGGTGCTTCTCTCTGTTGTTATGGTGTTTCAGGTTGCTCTCAGCTTGCTGACTACATCAGGGGGAAGAAACTTCAGCGTGGAGGGAAGGAGAAACTGAGCCCCCAATTTCACTTGGTTGTTGTTGTCTTCTGGTTACAGCTTGTACTGCTGGTATGTTTTCTTCCACAACACGTTCTTGGAGCAGGTTGCTCGGGCTTGCTCTTTGCGGTGCGATGGTGAGCAGAAGAGAGGATGTGTTTATGTCTTCAGGAAATGAACGAAACATGGCACGAAAAGAGTAGCATCATGACACCGTTTCTTTCCTCTGTTTTCCCAGGTTGTTACCAGTGATGTTACTCCTTGCTGCTGTAGTTCAGAAACGGAGGAAAGGGAGAGTGAGTGCGCCAGGATTTGAGTCTGATGTTGGTATTTGAAAATGAAGCAGTGAAGACGTGCGCCGAGTTCAGTTGCTCTGGGACTGCAGTTGGAGGAGTTTGTGCCCATCATGAAAAGAAGTACTGCTACTGTCGGTTGCCATGCGTAGCTTGTTGTCGTTCGAGAATGACCTTATATCCTATTGCTAGTTACTTGCGTGAGGTTACAGAGGAGAAAAAAACATTGCTTCAGAGGTGGGATATTGGTGCTCAGCTGCTTTTGGGAGTCGGTACAGGGAAAGGAAGATAGTGACGTGCCACTCACTTGTGGTATGGAAGAAAAGGTAATGTAATGAGATTACTATATATGCATAGTCTTTTATGCTTTACTGTATGTTTACTTCAATCCTGTCTAAAATTGTATATTAACGATTTCTTTTTGCTCTATATTTTTTGTGTGTTGCTGCTGTCGCTTGGGAATGGGAAGGGAGGATGAGTTTGTCGCATGGCAAGGGAAGGGAAGCAAGGGAGGCTAGCCGCTGCTCTGATCAAGAAGAAATAGGGCTGTGAGATGCTTGTGTTGCTGCCAAAAACTCGGGCTGTGCACTGATAAAAGAAAGGAACAGAATGGGGAGCTCAGGCGTGCCCTGATCAAGGAGGAGCACAGCATGATGAATTATTCCTTTAGTGCCAAGTAGCGCAAGTTACCACTGAATACGAGCTTAGCTTACCTGGTTAAGACGTTCACTAGAGATACCAATGGTACCGGGTTTGAATCTCAGCGCGAGCGCTCTAGTTTTTTTTTCCCTTTTTTTTTCCGCTAAATACACACCTGTTTCTTGTATACGTATGTATATATACGTACGACTATGTTAATATGTTGCGTCATTAGTTATATACGTGACTATTTCATTTTGTCACGTTGTTAGTTATATATATGTACGACTATTTTACTTTGTCGTGTTCTAGTTATATGTACATGTGCGACTTTATTATCGTGTCGCGTTATTAGTTATATATATACAACGTTGTAATATTGTAACGTTGTGTATATGCATTTCATATACGTATATATATTATATGTACGCGACCGTATTGAGATGTCACGTTGTCATGTTTTCGGACCTATATATGTCCGTACTTAATTTAGTTGTTCATGCATTATCACTTGTCCGACTTATGTAACGTGGTATTCTCGTATAATCTTCATGCGTTTATGATTTTATGTATTTATTCGTTTAGGGGTGTTTCAACTTACCCCCCTTAAAAGAGACTTCGTCCCAAAGTCTTTCTTCCCTAACCGATGTTTTTCCTTCTCGTTAATTCTTGGGATCCAGTCCCGCATTCATTCACGCTAACCAAGGGATCAAGTCCCATATATCATAATTCTCACTACCGAGGTGTGTTCCTAAGCACTATGCCCCATTAATGGCTTCTCACAAGTTTTCATAGTAGACCAAGAAGCTAGCAATGTGTATAACATGCTAAAGTGCCAACCATGGCACACAACATTCATTCATAGCACAATGTACATCCAATACAGTACACACACAATTCTGCACAATACATACACACAGACCTACCAACCAACGTGTGGTTATAGGAATACACATAGTCAATTTCCAACCAAGGTCCACAGTTCCATTTCACCATTTGTGCTTATAAGCACCTCGCCATATCTATGGCTTCACCAAGTTCTCACTAATATTTTAACGTACCAATAATTCTCATATATATTGTACTCATATACAATCAAGAGGACGAGTCCTTCATTCATAACCACCGTGCAATCAAAACAATCCATCAAACGAGCAATAACACGGTAAAACGCAGCCTAAAAACGCAGCGCGCCTACCCCCCTTAAAAATGGATTACGCCCACGTAATCCCTATTATATCATCCTTGAACTTTGGTTCAAGATGTTTAAGTCTCATGGGGTTTTCTTGTTTCTATGCAATGCAGCTCACTTTATAGGCCTATCAAATGCCTTGACTATGTTAATGGTTTAGTTTCTGTATTAAAAGACTCTTATCGGTATCCGTACCGGTCTAGAAATGGATTCGGGTTTAGGCTCTCTAGGTTTAAGGTATTGGTCGATAGATCACTTGTTATTCCACAGGCTAATGGGGGATATGGTCCACCAGCTTCTGCTGTGCTACTCTAATTACCTTCGGGTTTAGTTTCCCCTTTCTGTACTCATGAGGCCTTCTAGGCTTATGTTGATATATTCTTTGTAGTAATGATTTAGTTCTTATTATTTCTCAATGTTATAATCATGTCATTGTTATAACAACATGTTTATTTTATATAGCCGATCGTAATTGTACGTCGACGGTTAGTTTACTCTCCTGGCATTTTTACTTATTTTATAGCTTGATTTGTACTGCTAACTTAGACTTTTCTTTGTCTTTAGGTAACCTTTATTTCTCAGTCCCAGCTCGTATTAATGGATTTTACAAGCTCGTATTATCCACATCAACCTCGCTTTCTTGGTATTTTCTTAATCTTGACTTTTAATATTTCCACCGATCTGTAGTTCATGTGTCCACTTGTAGGAGGTTTCGAGGGTCATCCAACACTAACGTGATCAGCATAAGTGTCGGACTACCTTTTTACCCCAATTTGTGCGTAGTGTTCCTTGATCTGGCCAGGGTCAAATTCAACCTTGCACGTCCGATTTAGACGATCAAACAATTATTTACATTTGTATTCGTATCTCACTCGCTTCTAGTCCTCTGGCAATCAATTCATTGACTTGTGTGTTATATATATTCCCAGTGTTATAATCCTCTTGATTTATATTAGATTCCTATTATCCTCAACACCTACAACTAATATAGAATTTACAAAATGATTCTTTACTTATTTTAACCCATCAATTTCTTCCTCCCTTAAGTCCATTAATCTTGTTTAAAGTTTCCAAATTTCAATGCCCAATTATTCCAAAGTATTTGGTTTCCTCCTGATATTTTCCTCCTCATAAATATTTGACTGCTTTTTTCTTGTTGGCCCAATTAGGCTCCCTTCAATCTGGCTTAAGCTTTATCCTGTTTTCCATTTTGATATATATTTCTTTTTTTTTTCTAGGTCTCGTAACCCTTCTGTTACTTTCTCATTATTATTCTTTGTTCACCAGTGGTAGGAACAAAGGTGAATGACCAGTTGTGGTCACCAGTTTCAGCTGTCTGAGGTTGAGAGACTTAGAAGAATAATTGACTGAAAGAAGGAGGAAGGAGGTGGTATTGTGTTTCTTAGGTAATGTAGAGAATGAAGAGAAACGTGAGAAGGAGTAGGGAATTTATTGAATTCCGTAATATTATACTTTAGTGTGTGTAAAATTGTGTCATGCTTCATTAAGCATTATAGGTTGTACCAATTCTATGGTATAATTTCGTCTTGAACTACATTCTCTTATTTCACCGTTTTACTAGAGGTTTTCCTAAATTACCCTCTCAAGTGTTCGAATTGCAGAATTTATCTCAATCCCATCCTTAGTTTAGTTAATTGCTTATTTGAGCTTTATTTATTTCATAATTATTTTAGGGTATTTCGGTCCTCTTTACTTATGAGGTAGGGTCCTATCGACTGCTAAGCATGTCGACCCAAGTTGTCGCTAAAATTGGTCCCTCTACGGGTATTATCCCTTTGGCAACGTCTATTGCATAGTATAGTCTTTTCTTCTCGTGTTGATAGTATAACATTAAGTGGATGCCAGATCGGGTTTTCCCGGGTTAGAGGAGGCTTCTACCTACGCTCTGATGACTGGAACAGAGAAGTACCGAGATATGAAAGCGTTGAATACGGGGAAACGGGGTTAAGGGTTAGTATGTGAGGTGCGTTAGTTAGGATTCTTCCTTAATAACTACTGAATACCTAACAGACACTTACGCCCAACCCCCACACCCCTAATCTTCTTTAAACCTAGAGAAAGAATGCCAGAGAGGTAGAAAGCCTCCTCGAACCCGGGAAAACCCGATCTGGCATCCACTTAATGTTATACTATCAACACGAGAAGAAAAGACTATACTATGCAATAGACGTTGCCATAGGGATAATACCCGTAGAGGGACCAATTTTAGTGATAACTTGGGTCGACATGCTTAGCAGTCGATAGGACCCTACCTCACAAGTAAAGAGGACCGAAATACCCTAAAATAATTATGAAATAAATAAAGCTCAAATAAGCAATTAACTAAACTAAGGATGGGATTGAGATAAATTCTGCAATTCGAACACTTGAGAGGGTAATTTAGGAAAACCTCTTGTAAAACAGTGAAATAAGAGAATGTAGTTCAAGACGAAATTATACCATAGAATTGGTACAACCTATAATGCTTAACGAAGCATGACACAATTTTACACACTAAAGTATAATATTACGGAATTCAATAAATTCCCTACTCCTTCTCACGTTTCTCTTCATTCTCTACATTACCTGAGAAACACAATACCACCTCCTTCCTCCTTCTTTCAGTCAATTATTCTTCTAAGTCTCTCAACCTCAGACAGCTGAAACTGGTGACCACAACTGGTCATTCACCTCTGTTCCTACCACCGGTGAACAAAGAATAATAATGAGAAAGTAACAGAAGGGTTACGAGACCTAGAAAAAAAAAGAAATATATATCAAAATGGAAAACAGGATAAAGCTTAAGCCAGATTGAAGGGAGCCTAATTGGGCCAACAAGAAAAAAGCAGTCAAATATTTATGAGGAGGAAAATATCAGGAGGAAACCAAATACTTTGGAATAATTGGGCATTGAAATTTGGAAACTTTAAACAAGATTAATGGACTTAAGGGAGGAAGAAATTGATGGGTTAAAATAAGTAAAGAATCATTTTGTAAATTCTATATTAGTTGTAGGTGTTGAGGATAATAGGAATCTATATATAAATCAAGAGGATTATAACACATGGGAATATATATATATATACACAAGTCAATGAATTGATTGCCAGAGGACTAGAAGCGAGTGAGATACGAATACAAATGTAAATAATTGTTTGATCGTCTAAATCGGACGTGCAAGGTTGAACTTGACCCTGGCCAGGTCAAGGAACACTACGCACAAATTGGGGTAAAAAGGTAGTCCGACACTTATGCTGATCACGTTAGTGTTGGATGACCCTCGAAACCTCCTACAAGTGGACACATGAACTACAGATCGGTGGAAATATTAAAAGTCAAGATTAAGAAAATACCAAGAAAGCGAGGTTGATGTGGATAATACGAGCTCGTAAAATCCATTAATACGAGCTGGGACTGAGAAATAAAGGTTACCTAAAGACAAAGAAAAGTCAAGTTAGCAGTACAAATCAAGCTATAAAATAAGTAAAAATGCCAGGAGAGTAAACTAACCGTCGACGTACAATTACGATCGGCTATATAAAATAAACATGTTGTTATAACAATGACATGATTATAACATTGAGAATAATAAGAACTAAATCGTTACTACAAAGAATATATCAACATAAGCCTAGAAGGCCTCATGAGTACAGAAAGGGGAAACTAAACCCGAAGGTAATCAGAGTAGCACAGCAGAAGCTGGTGGACCATATCCCCCATTAGCCTGTGGAATAACAAGTGATCTATCGACCAATACCTTAAACCTAGAGAGCCTAAACCCGAATCCATTTCTAGACCGGTACGGATACCGATAAGAGTCTTTTAATACAGAAACTAAACCATTAACATAGTCAAGGCATTTGATAGGCCTATAAAGTGAGCTGCATTGCATAGAAACAAGAAAACCCCATGAGACTTAAACATCTTGAACCAAAGTTCAAGGATGATATAATAGGGATTACGTGGGCGTAATCCATTTTTAAGGGGGGTAGGTGCGCTGCGTTTTTAGGCTGCGTTTTACCGTGTTATTGCTCGTTTGATGGATTGTTTTGATTGCATGGTGGTTATGAATGAAGGACTCGTCCTCTTGATTGTATATGAGTACAATATATATGAGAATTATTGGTACGTTAAAATATTAGTGAGAACTTGGTGAAGCCATAGATATGGCGAGGTGCTTATAAGCACAAATGGTGAAATGGAACTGTGGACCTTGGTTGGAAATTGACTATGTGTATTCCTACAACCACACGTTGGTTGGTAGGTCTGTGTGTATGTATTGTGCAGAATTGTGTGTGTACTGTATTGGATGTACTTTGTGCTATGAATGAATGTTGTGTGCCATGGTTGGCACTTTAGCATGTTATACACATTGCTAGCTTCTTGGTCTACTATGAAAACTTGTGAGAAGCCATTAATGGGGCATAGTGCTTAGGAACACACCTCGGTAGTGAGAATTATGATATATGGGACTTGATCCCTTGGTTAGCGTGAATGAATGCGGGACTGGATCCCAAGAATTAACGAGAAGGAAAAACATCGGTTAGGGAAGAAAGACTTCGGGACGAAGTCTCTTTTAAGGGGGGTAAGTTGAAACACCCCTAAACAAATAAATACATAAAATCATAAACGCGTGAAGATTATACGAGAATACCACGTTACATAAGTCGGACAAGTGATAATGCATGAACAACTAAATTAAGTACGGACATATATAGGTCCGAAAACATGACAACGTGACATCTCAATACGGTCGCGTACATATAATATATATACGTATATGAAATGCATATACACAACGTTACAATATTACAACGTTGTATATATATAACTAATAATGCGACACGATAATAAAGTCGCACATGTACATATAACTAGAACACGACAAAGTAAAATAGTCGTATATATATATAACTAACAACGTGACAAAATGAAATCGTCACGTGTATAACTAATGACGCAACATATTAACATAGTCGTACGTATATATACATACGTATACAAGAAACAGGTGTGTATTTAGCGGAAAAAAAAGGGAAAAAAAAACTAGAGCGCTCGCGCTGAGATTCAAACCCGGTACCATTGGTATCTCTAGTGAACGTCTTAACCAGGTAAGCTAAGCTCGTATTCAGTGGTAACTTGCGCTACTTGGCACTAAAGGAATAATTCATCATGCTGCTGCTCCTCCTTGATCAGGGCACGCCTGAGCTCCCCATTCTGTTCCTTTCATTTATCAGTGCACAGCCCGAGTTTTTGAGCAGCAACACAAGCATCTCACTGCCCTATTTCTTCTTGATCAGAGCAGCGGCTCACCTCCCTTGCTTCCCTTCCCTTGCCATGCGACAAACTCATCCTCCCTTCCCATTCCCAAGCGACAGCAGCAACACACAAAAAATATAGAGCAAAAAGAAATCATTAATATACAATTTTAGACAGGATTGGAGTACACATACAGTAAAGCATAAAAGACTATGCATATATAGTAATCTCATTACATTACCTTTTCTTCCATACCATAAGTGAGTGGCACGTCACTATCTTCCTTTCCCTGTACCGACTCCCAAAAGCAGCTGAGCACCAATATCCCACCTCTGAAGCAATTTTTTTTTCTCCTCTGTAACCTCACGCAAGTAACTAGCAACAGGACATAAGGTCATTCTCGAACGACAACAAGCTATGCATGGCAACCGACAGTAGCAGTACTTCTTTTCATGATGGGCACAAACTCCTCCAACTGCAGTCCCAGAGCAACTGAACTCGGCGCACGTCTTCACTGCTTCATTTTCAAATACCAACACCAGACTCAAATCCTGGCGCATTCACTCTCCCTTTCCTCCGTTTCTGAACTACAGCAGCAAGGAGTAACATCACTGGTAACAACCTGGGAAAACAGAGGATAGAAACGGTGTCATGATGCTACTCTTTTCGTGCCATGTTTCGTTCATTTCCTGAAGACATAAACACATCCTCTCTTCTGCTCACCATCGCACCGCAAAGAGCAAGCCCGAGCAACCTACTCCAAGAACGTGTTGTGGAAGAAAACATACCAGCAGTACAAGCTGTAACCAGAAGACAACAACAACCAAGTGAAACTGGGGGCTCAGTTTCTCCTTCCCTCCACGCTGAAGTTTCTTCCCCCTGATGTAGTCAGCAAGCTGAGAGCAACCTGAAACACCATAACAACAGAGAGAAGCACCAGTCGTCGATGCCATGCTGGAGATAGCTTCGCATACAAAAAAAAAAACTTCCAAGTCTAGCAAAGCGTCAAAGCTGACCATGCACCTGATAGAAGCCAGGAGTGTGAAGCCATCATACAGAGGGCACTTTTATGCAATACTTGAAGCCGTCATGGTATCAAGCGCACAGCTCATGATGCTTCCGTCAAGACTGGTTTTCATGCATGCTTTGTTAAATATACTGCTGCTATGAAACGAACAACTGCAGAAGCGATTCACCGTAGAAGCCAACAACAACAAGAAGAAGGTCTGCTACTCCTCCACATGAAGCCAAGAACAAGACTCCATTTCGACTTCCAGTTGAGCCATTATCCCAGAGTTACAACGGCCTGGACAACAACCTTAGTATTGGTAGTGCCTCCATCTCTTTGCTCCTGTTTTTCTTTTCTTCACCGAGGCACTTACCAGCCATTTCTCCTCTCTGTCTCAGTTGGAACGAGCACATTCCTTCTTAGTTTCCAACACAACAGCAGTGGGGAAGAGACCCAAGACAGGACGGTAATATGAGATACCTATTTTCCCTTGTCTGATTTGTGTCCGAGAAAAGGCTGTCTCCTTTTGACACTTCCCCTGCTTTACATACTCATGTTTAAACTCTATTCCGGCCCTCTTGATTGAGCATATACCCAGCACACTACACCACGAAAGGAATTTAAGACAACAAGTCGACTGAGGCAGTAGACACATCCCTGCAGAACAGCAACAACCGGTGAAGTTGGGAAGAGAACTCCCTTCGCAGCTGGGTCAAGGTGAGGATGGTTATCCCCTTCTAACATCTCTAACTTATCTAACGTAATGCTGCACAACACCCTGGAAGAGATGTGAGTATACACGGAATTTTCAGAAGTATTAAGCGCAACAAATAAGACCCATATATATGTGTGTTGAAAACACTAATGCGTATAGGTTGGATATATGAGTAGGCGGGAGTATTGGATATATATATACGTATGAGTATATGTGCTTGCCTATGAAGTTTATTATGCGTAACACATATATGCAATTATTCGGGAAATGCTGAGTATAACGGATACGCAAGAATGGACGATATATATATATATATACATATATACGTTATTGGGAGTCTGTAATACGATGGTAGCAAATTGGGATGAAAACATATATATGTATGCGTATATATAATCAATTAAGAGTGTTAGACATATACATATGTGAGCACTATAATGTGAGTACAAATAACGGGTATACGTATGTATGTAAATATACATTATTTTGATTGGATAGTAAGTAACCAATGGTGGATATAAGTTAGGAAAGAAATATATATAATGAAAATTATATTAAGTGTTCATGATTACTAATACCAAGAATATAGGAAATGTTTAAAAGACAAAAAAAAAAACAAAGAAAAATTAATTATGTAAAAATCGTGATTTTTGGTGAAGTTTGGAGACGTTACAATGTCACTATGAAAAGTATTTGTGTGTGTGCTATTTTTGAGGCCATATATTTAGGCCACGTAAAGATAATTATTTTGTGATCAAAATAGTCATTAATCAATTTATGGAGTGATCTATGAGGAATTATGAATCCTGATGCAAAGCTATCATACTAGCAACTTGGGAACATCTTAGAAAAATCTAGACATACTTATAAACTTGTTTTATGGCTCAAACGAATCTTTTATATACCGTATATAAATACATATATACATATCTCTACATATAAATAATAAATAAAAAAAAGAGGTCAAGGTGTGATAAAAGGAACATAAGGTATAAACAGTAACGATGGCCGAAAGAAATAGTCCTTGGATTTTTATAAGTACAAAATATGGATTTTATAAAATAAAAGGAGTAAAATGTAAAACTAGGAAACCATGGGGTATCCTTGTAAATACTATCAAATTAGTCAAAGAATAATCTGAGTGGTCAACCTCGACCACCTATGGAGGTTGACCAAACTAAAATGATGAGGATAATTATTCTAAGTATTTAAATTGATATTAAGTCAAATAGAATAACAAAAATTATTATTACAAGAGTATATGTAATTATCAAAAAATTTGGGCATAAATGGAGATTTTAATATTTGATGGGATTAGTATATAACCCTAGAAAGGTTTTGGAAACTTAAGTGATAATATAAATTAACTCAGGAGTATAATATAAGGGTTTAAATAATTAAAGTATTGGATATAAAATAAAAAGGGGGTTGTGGTGTAATTATGAGGAAAAATATGGGTATGGTCAATTGGGATAAACTTGTTACATGTTGATGCTTAATAATACCATAAAACATTAGCTAGAGGGAAGGGCTTAGTTAACGTGCAAAACGTCGATGTAAATGCCCTAGGGCTAAGCTAAAGTTTAAGGTTAATACTTGGAGAATTCTAAAGGCTAATATCATTGAACATACGACAAAAATTCACCTAGGGAATGATCCCGATAAAATGAAATAAACTAGGGAAATGTCACTAGGGTCGCCACATGAAATAATAACTGACACATTGTTTTAATTAACGCTAGGGCCGTAGCGAACTCTGACCGGGACCCAGTGTGTGAGACAATTTTGCTACTGAATCAGGTATGGACATGTGTGGTTCGTATGTTCGTGTTACACGGCTTGTGTGTTGTGTGCCTTGTTTGTTTATGACCACAAGACTAATGCATGAAAACAGATGCTTGTTTTACCGTGCTTATTTGTCTGTTGTGAGCTTGTGTAAGGCATGTGAATGGATTGATTATTTTCCATGCTTACCTGCTTGCTATGATTGTGCATATTGCTTGCGCGCACACAGTAGTGTAGTCCCTTCTCGTTGATGAATCTTTGAGATGAAACACAACGAACTTCGTAAACAAACAAAAGGAACTACATAAAGGGTAACCTCCTCTTAACTATAGAGGACCTCTAAAGACACCCACTATGGTGTCGAACTATCAATGATAATGAAAAGCCAATACCCATTAGAAATGAAAAGGGAGACGGACCCTTTGTATCCGGGGTAGAGACCATTAATCTAAAAAGGAATACGGAGACGGACCCTTTGTATCCGGGGTAGAGACCAATAAGATTAAAAGGAATAGGGAGACAGACCCTTTGTATCCGGGGTAGAGGCCAATAAGATTAAAAGGGATAGGGAGACGGACCCTTTGTATCCGGGGTAGAGACCTGAACATTGAGAAGGAATAGGGAGACGGACCTTTGTATCCGGAGCAAAGGCTAGAACATTGAGAAGGAATAGGAGACGGACCCTTTGTATCCGGAGCAGAGGCTAGCGACATTGAGAAGGAATAGGGAGACGGACCCTTTGTATCCGGGGTAGAGACCAGCATTAAAAGGCATAGGGAGACGGACCCTTTGTATCCGGAGTAGAGGCTAGTAACATTGAAAAGAATAGGGAGACGGACCCTTGATATCCGGGGCAGTGGCTAGTAACATTTAAAAACAACAGACAGAGAAAGAGCTATCCGGGAATGGAGGATTAGCTATGAAGAAGATGTTCTCCAAATAGTGGTGATAGGAGAATTCACAAGTAATCATTTAAGAAACAAGGAAAGATTGGCACCTACATGATATGGTCACGGGATCTAAACTATACCCCCGACCTGGTGCAAGGAAAGAGAAAGAAAATACACTTTAAGGGAAACAGAGAAAAGAAATGAAAACACACAACGCTCGTGCGATCCATAGTGAGGATCATGGGTATTACATACCTATGCACACGTTTTATTATGTACATGATTGCTGTTGTGATACTAGCAGCTTGCTGTGCTTGGTTGTTGTTGCTAATGTGTTACTACCTTTAAGTGTGTATGATACTATGATGTACTGTGGTGTGTTTTACTCCTTTATTATAGCATGTAAATTGACTTAATAATGTTCGACCAAGTAGTCGTGTGGCCCGGTAACATACGGGCTACACACGTTCATACTCAGCGTAGTTTGCTGAGTCCTTTACACCCAATTTTTTTCAGGTATTGTGCCGGACGATAACGGAGCGTAGGCGGGATGGCTACCATGGGGGTAGTCCATCAGGGCATATCTTTTGAATTGTATAGTATGTTTAGTGTATGGGTTGTTACTAAACCCGAGATGAAATTCTCAGATTATGATTTGGTATTTTTATTGTAGACACTCGGTATTTGGGAATTTTATCTATATTGTACATGAGTTTTTATTGAGGGCTGTTTCCAGTCATGCAGACCATAACTTAGTATTAGTGATGTGGTCTGTCAACCACGTGGGTGGTTGGCATCTGTAGCACCCGGATGATATCGAGAATCCGCTGCGTAGTTATCATTTAATATGAATGGGAGCTTGGCTTTGTACTATTGGATGTTTATTCGGGGGTGTTACAGATGAGTGGATGTCTTTCTCTGCCAAAGTCTTCCTTATTTATAAGTCTAATTGAAGACTCTTTGCTTGCTCCTGGATGACTTATTTTAATTTCCTTCTGTTTTGCAAAGTAAATAGAGACCCTTCAGTTAATTCAGAATTTAAGTCACTCTCTTCAATTTACTTCTGCCATCAGTAAATTTTGGAAGACTCTAGAGTTACTGTCTTCAACTAACTCCCTTCATCAACAACTTTTGGAGCTACCTACATGTAAATATGGAATTATTGTAAGCATTTGAGTTATTTACATCCTTCACAAAATACCAAATTCCCATAATTACATCCTAAGTCATTTAAACTTCAAATAATGTATTTTCAATAGTTTTAGATATAGAAATGGTCTTCAATTAAATACGAAATCCGAGGAAATGGTAATACAGACAAGGGGTTTCAAAAGTAAAATTTGCATAAAATAACAGCATATCAAATTCCCACACACTTGTCTTTTGCTTGTCCTCAAGCAAATCCTTCAAGCATACATTCAGGCAAAGCAAATGGAATACAACTAGAAGGGGAGAGCACAGAGGAAAATACTGCAAGCTTTTCAGATCATAGGGTACTCAAGCTTTCCACTGTAAATCTTGAAACACAAGAACCAGAAGTCATTCAAAAGCTTAAGAAAAAGAATCAAAACCATGAGAAGTTAGCCTTTAACCTTGAGCTAAACCACCATTTTCCTTCACATTACTTCGAACAACAAGGGGCATGAAGTAAAATCATATTCCATTATACCTTTCAATGCCACGTACTCATGATCCATTTGATAAAAGTTAATATTAATATTTCAGCTCAAAAAATGCAAACATACTTCTATTGAAGTTCATTGTTTTCCTTTTTTCTTTCACCTCAAGACTTTTCTCTCCACCCATGTAGCGACTTTGGGTCAACTATCCCAGATTCAAAGAACCTTAGGTAGCTAGGTGATAAAGCACCCCGAAGGACTTAATAAGCGAGTGGATGAGGTCTGTTTAGGATCAAAATGGTTGCCTTTATGGATCAGTGGAGTACCTTGCTTTTGTTCTTTTCCACCATACATTCTAATTCATTCCAAGGCTCAAAGTTAGAAACAAAATTCAGATGGTAAATACTCTCAAAATCATTAGCATAAGTTAACAAAGACTTGAATATAAACAATTGAGCACCACAAATAGTTAAAATTTTTGGTAACCCAAATTCTGTCAACCTGCAAAACTTCTTCTATGGCTCCCTTCCTGGTTACTACCACTTACAACACTCAAACAAATGCAAGAAAAATAAGCTTAAAAACAAGCTGTGAAGGAGCGAATCCTCCCCCAGACTTAGAATGGAGCAATGCCTTCATTGCTTTGACAGAAGTAATTCAGAGAAGCATGAAATCTAAAGGAGCAATTCACATAGTGCAGAACAAAAGGAAGTATTAAAAAATTTGCATAAGCATAGCATAAAAAGAGTACTCCCTAGAGTTCGTAGAGTAGCAGCAGTAGGAGCTCCCTCACACTTGAGTTCAGCTATGGGTTGAATAAAGATATTCCTGAAAGAATAAACTACATAGCTAGAAGAACTCAAGTGAAAATCACACGATGACATAAGCAAAAAAAGAACGATAACTCAAATAGAAAATATAAGTAAAGCAAAAAGGAAAGAAAGAAATAACAAAAAATATTATTGAAAATAGAATAACAAACCAATGGGTTGCCTCCCATTAAGCTGCCCAGATTTAGAGTCTTTGGCTAGACTCTCACTTCGTTATCCCGGGTCAAAAATAAAAGTTGACAATGGTGTCAACGGGAGTAAGAAGTGAACAATAATCAGTAGTAGACCACCTGGTGAAATGAAATACATGATGGAACACACGTTCCTTTCCATCTTTCAACCTTTATGACTATCTTAAACGTGTTACCTTGCTGAAAATGAGAAATAGAGCGAGAGAGAGAGAGAGAGAGAAAAGAGAGAATGATTCCGCAGAGAGTTCACTTTAGTTACGTGGTATTGAGCATGTCTTATTTCATGGGGGTGCACCCCTATTTATAGTGTTTTTTACATCTGGCCTGAGGTTGCCAGCCTGTCTTTTGTATACAAATACAACTTTTGTCCCTTATCCACCGGACCAAGATGACCAGACATTTCTACCCTTTTCTAGTGGCTTTGACCGGACGTGAACATCTAGCCACCTTTTATCCCTTTTTCTTGATTATCCTTGACCGGTCACAGGAGACCAGTTGCTTTATACTCTACCTAGCCTGCTCTGTCCGGTCACAGAAGAGCGGACGGCCAGATGTCTTATACTCTATTTTTAACTCTATTATGTCCGGTCATAGACGACCGGACGTTTCCTACGTTACTTATGGCCGGTTCCATTTCTTCCCTTCTCATCAGTCCCACAAGTTCTATCTTTTTTAATCTTTAATGAAGAAAGTAGAAATTTTCGTGTTTGAAAGTTTGAAAAAATTTGCAGTTGCGATTACTTCTGAAACCTTCGGATTGTTTCTCACGGCTTTCCGTCTTTGCTTGTTCTTCATTGTCTTCTCTCATCTCAGTCCCTAACCTTTAAATAATTAAATAATGAGAAATAAATATTATTTGGGGGATTATGAGACCCTAAGAAAATATATAAACACTAAGGCGTTAAAACACACCAAAACTCCTTAAGGTCAACAACGAGCGTTAAGCCGTACCTTAAGCTAACCAAGGTATATGAACTATAAAACTCATACTAAGTCAACTAAGGATCATTATATGACCTTAAAACACAGGTCCTCAGCTAGAACAGAGTAGAAATGCAAAATGCCCAGGAGAGTCAACACACCTCCCTTAAGGCCCGAAAGTCCCGGAAACACCCGGAAATACTTTATAAGGTGAAATAAAGCATTACACTTCATTCCAAATGCACCATAACACTTTATTAAACATATAAGATGAAGTACTCACGCTAAATTCTCAATTAAATACAAAGTGCTCCGAGGTACCCGTTGGGGGCCCCATAAACCCCTGGGAATGCCCTGGAGAGGTGCCGAAGTGGCACGAACTCCTAAATAATTCATTCTTAGAGTTCCTACTATCATTATTCATCATTCTAAAGAGAATTATCAAGCTACTTTTTCAAAAATACACAAATTTCTTGGGGAAATTCTTAACGCTCCTATTTTGCCCCGGGAGTGTCCCGGTAGCCCGGGAATTGTGTCATGAGTTGATGTAACCCCATATAACTCAATGTAACACCTTAATATATCATTATTGACTATAAACAATGTTTATAAGCACTTGGAACTCGTAGAAACTACTTATTTTCTAGAATATCCTTAAAGCACAAAAACGCACCTTTGGATGCCATAAAAACGCGTTCTACGCTATTACCTTGAAGTTTTTGAGGAGCCACTAGTTGGGAATATTAAATGGGGATGAATTGAACATCTAAATCAATCAAATCCAGTGCTAAACTCATAGCACAAGTAGGGCCGAAAATCAGATCAAAAAGTAGTATAAAATCAGCATTTTACCTTAGAAACTTTCATCTTTTACCTTGGTATAAATGTACCAAATAAATGCTGTGACTTACAACATGTTACAATATAATCTTAATACAATATAGTGTGACAGGAACCAAGTTAAAAATCAACTCCATATGGCCATACAAGGGGCCGTTGTTTTTAGTGTTTTTGACTTGATTTTAGCTAAATAAAATGTCTTATGGAATGGTGACTCATCTTCCATATATCATGTGACAATATGTCAAAAGAATCTCAGCCTAAGGAGGCCTCACATTGCCGAAAACCTACAGGAAAACAACAAGATGATTAGCCATTGAAAAGTAATGAATTAAATACAAACTAGATCTAGCTTTTAGACATAACAATAAACAAGTTAATCTGCTCATTCTCTAGCCTATGACTGCCGAAAATAAGTGAGGAAAAGGAGGTTTGATTGCTGTATTAAAATCAAACTAAAAGATCTACCTAACTAGGCATGTTCTCATGTCTTCAAAGGACAAAAATCAAATACTACCTACAGCCCTTAATTGCCGAAAACTACAAGGAAAATGAGACAACATTAGCATGGGTATTCAGCTTAGAAAATTCAAAAGAACAAGCTGCCTACCTTGCCTTTGTCAGCTTGTTTCAAATTGACAAACAAAGCCATCCTCTCTTCCTTGTCATAGCCGAAAGCAAGCTTGAATTATGGGCATTTTATGAAGCCAAGAGTCAAGCTAATAAACTAAGGAAAAACTAGACAACTTTGACATTATTGTGTCAAATGAGAGTGAAATACCCCAAACCTTAATATATTGTTTAAACACTTGAATAAGGTGTATTAAGACTAAAAAGAGTCTTAGAAACATTAGTAAACAAATTTAAACAAAAGAAAACACAAAATGTGCTTTAAAGTCAATAAGAGCCAAAATGTGCTCTAAGCTTGGGATAAACTTGGTTAAGACCTAATGAACTTACCAAGACCTCATTTATACACTAATGAACATATTAAATCAATTACCAAAGAAAACCAAGCTTGAAAACAAGTTTAAACACAAAATGTGCTTTAAGGAGTCTTAAAGCACATTTTTGAAAAATTGTCTTGTAAATGAGTTTTGAGTGGCTAGATGTCCATCATTACTCTTAAATATATATGTGTACTATATAATATCACATTTGGATGTCTCTATTAATGGGAAATCAAAAATTTCACTTCTATGTGCCTTGTTTTCATGAATAGTGATTTTTATAAGCTATTTTGTAACATATGTTTGTATAAGTAATTAAATTGACAAATAAAGACTATATTACCCTCATACTACTATTTGGGGCCGGTTTTTAAGGTTGGTGACACACCACCCTTGTTAGCTTGTTAAGAAAATAAACAAACTACTTAAGTACCCTTTTTACTTTACAAAGTATAAATATCTTCAAAAAGCAAATTCTATCTCATTCTCTCATTTCTTTCCTTGTTCACACGGTTTCCCACCTCTCTTCTTCCTTCTTCTTGCTGTTCTCTCACGGTAATACCACACACCTCCATTAAAACTCCACTTTGATCTCTTGTAAAATCTTGCTCACTTGTCCAAATCAAAAACAAACACCACCAATCTCTTCCTCTCATCAAGCTCTTCATTCCTATCTTCTTAAAAGTCCAAGACCACCATTTCGGTGCCATGGAGTTTCTCCATTGAAGGAGCTTGAGCTTGTATTTTTACATATTGTTACTCTCCTTTGCTTTTAGGTAAGGAATCTCAAATAAAAACTTCATTTCCTTCATGTTTTTGTGGTAACCGAAATACATATTGAAGGAGCTCTTTGTGTGACCTTGTTCTAGCTTCATTCCAACTCTTCATGGACTAGGTGGAGTCCTCTCTTGCTAGATATTCAAACTCTCTTCAAAGAGCAAGGTAAAACAACTACATTAATGTTTTTGAAACAATGTAAAATTAGGGTTTACAATGAGATGGAGCTTATAGCTTGAATACTCATTATAATGTTTGTATATTGTTTAGAACTTGTCAAAGAATCAAATACCCTACCGGTTTTCTAAAGGAAACAAGAATAAGTTGTTTGGAAAAGAGGTAAATCTACTAACCAAATGTTGTTTAATGCCTTAGGAGAAATGAGCTTATACATGCTTATTAAAACTACCTAAAGAGCAAATGGTGAATGACTTAGTAAAGTGTTCTCAAGAGCTTAGTAAAAGGCATATGTGTTGTTGAGTGTATTTGCAGGTTAAAGGCAAATATATTGTGGAAATTCAGTGTTTATGATTTATGCATCTTAAGGGCCTAAGAGCCATGTCATTTAAGGGCCTAAGTGCCATGCAATTTAAATTATGCACTATTGTGATGTAGTGCTTTGTGAGTGGAGTTTGTGTATAATAAGTACTTGATGGATTTTTAGTGTTCTTGGTTGTTTGTTGGTAAAAACAATGTGTTTTGGTTTAGCAATGTTCTAGAAGAACCTACGTCGAAATTTAGGTAATAAATGAGAAGTTCTAAGTGTTAAAATGAGTTTGATAAGTTAAGGAGTATTTAGAATGGTTAAGTGTTTTCCTTGTGAAAGAAACATGCATTAAGGTGATTTAAGATGTGAGAAGGACTTAGGCATGATCTTGAGGTTTTAGTATGTACCAAAGTCATTTTGGACTTAGGTAAGGACTTAGGCAAACTTTGGTAAAATAAGGAGAAAGTGTAAGCTTAGAAAAAAAAAGGATTTCAAGGATGACATAAGAAGTTTTAGCTTGTAAGAAATGATGTTTAAGTAATGATGTTGTGTGGAAGAAATATCTTGGTATAATGATTGGGATAGGCAAGGCATACCACTTAGAAACTTTAGGAGAAGATACTATAAGTGTTGGAGGCTTTGGAGAAATTTGGTTAAGTGTTTAAGGGCTTGGAAATTGAGTAAAATGCCTTGTCCGAACTTCCGTCCGGATGTGGAAGTTCGGACAAGCCCTGTTGGGTAAAGAAATTCTCACTCGCGAACAGTGTCCGAACTTGGGAAGTCCGGACACATGTTCGGACGTACCCACCCATCCTTAGGATTATCCTCGAACTGTGTCCGAACTTGGGAAGTCCGGACACATGTTCGGACGCACGGATTTCTGTCTAAATTCTTTCTCGGCTCACGTCCGAACTTCCGAAGTCCGGACATAAGTTCGGACGTGTGTCTGTTTCTGTCTAAAATCACGGCTTGTGTCCGAACTTGGAAGCTCGGACACAAGTTCGGACAGGCTACTGTATGGACCAAAAATTATTGTTTTAAGATGGGAATTGTTATCTAAAAATGGTAGTTGGTTAGTAATGATATTATAAGGTTATGTAAGACATGTTATGTGGGTTTTTAAAGGCGATTAAAAGGATGAAAAGTTGTAACAAGTGTAAAATAAAAATAAACTAGTAATGTTGAGTAGATAATGTTAATAATGGACTAGTGCGTTAATTAACCGACGTTACTAATGTGTTTAGGATTCTCTCAAGGTGGAAACCAGTCGAGGCAAGGACCGAGGTATGGTTTTCTTGCAGTCTGTTGTCTAGCGGTTTACACCGGTTTTTGTGTTGTATGTTTTTCTGTGTGTTTATGACGTTATAAGTTTTAAACATGTAATGAGTTTACAGTTGTTCATATTAATGTTATGTTATGTTGTGACTCATTTCCCTCGTGTGTGTCTAACATGACTTACCACCTACTGTGTGTTGGATGTTAAGTTCCACTATGAACTTCTAACAAGTGTTAACTGGGAAGTGAGGAATCCGGTTGTCCGGTCATGCATGTAAGTTAAGAGTAGATATCTGAATCAGATTCGACTCTTATGTTGTTAAGATTGTTCTCCTTAATTTGGCGTTCGATCTCCCGCTAGCTTCTTCCAAAGCTTACCTATTCTGACTTATGATCGGTTTAGTGGGAACCTGTGTTTGTGTGGTGTGTTCGGGTCACTAAATCCGAACCATCTGTGACTTAAGTTACTCGTTCGTCTAACAGAACGGTAATGAGTGTGTTTAACGAGCTTGACATGAGGGTGAATCACTCTCTAGGCTCTTGTGTTATTTGACCCTTGTGGTTTGTTATTGTGGAACGAAGATCCACCGTGTATGTGATGATGAGCTGTGCACCATTGATGCTATGCTCCATGTTATGTTATGTTATGTATATAAATGAATGCCATGTTATCATGACAATTAGCTGCGCGTATCCCGGTAGCCGATGGGCTGCGCGTTAGCCATACCAGCCAAGGGTTGCTGACCCCCTCGGGGGATCCATATTCTTATACTGCAGGATGAGGATCGAAGAAGCGGAGTGGCTTTAGACCTAGGATGTGATTACTTTTGTATACTTTTGGATGTTGGCCCGGGATCGCCTGTGCTCCTGTGGCGTTATATACATTTGGTTGTGGCAGTTTACAGTGATGTTATACAGTTAAGGTTATGTAACACTCGTATTGTATATTAAGTATTTATGGTTTAGTTTTATGCTCGGGAGTCTGATCATCAGACCGGTACAATTGTATTCATTCTGCCTTGTCAACCACGTGGGTGGTTGACGGCGTTGTAGCACCCGAAGCGTTTTTACCGTTTAGTTATTTAATTCCGCTGCGATTTCATTTAGTATCATGTGCGTATTAGGGGTTTACAGAGAGATTCCCTTCATTCTCTTAATTCCCTTATGTGAGCTTAGTCATTACCTTGCTCACTCCTTAGCCGATTTTGGTAAGTCATTCCTCTCTTTTCTTTCTTCCTTAGCTAGTTCTTCTTGTGAGTTTCAAGCTCCATTAATGGAGATTTAACCTTAAACTCCATTTTTGTGTTAAATTCCTAGCAACTTCCAATAAGACTTGAAGCAAGAATCATCCTAGCAACCATACAAGTTTTCACCAAGGAGTTGTCTTGATTCAACAACAACTCAAGGAACAAACAAGATCAAGTTAAGGTATATTTCTTGTTTGAAAATCCTAGTAAATACTTAGTTAATGTCCAAAAATTCTAGGCTTCTAAATCAATGTTCTCTTCACCATTTCATGAAGGAAACTTGGATCACCAACCATCCTAAGGTGTACCGAAAATTCCTTGATAAATACATAAGGTAAACTCTTATAAACTACTCCAAATTTTACTTATAAATCCTTGTTAGAAGTCTAACACTTGGATCTCTTAAACCTATACATGGAGGAAAAAAATTCTACAACATATAGCATTGGAGGAGCTTGGAATTCAAGAGGAAATCAAGTACAAGAATCATCTTGATTTAAGGAGTAAGTTTCTATAATTAAATCTATTAAGTTTAAGTTTGATTTAAGCTTCAAACGTTAGTACAAATTTATGTACAAACCCTAGTTAAATTAAAAACCAAAATCTATAGGTTAAATTACCAAGAAAATAATTTATAACATACAAGGTAAGATTATTACCTTAAGGTATAAATTTGTGTCACAAAATTTAATTATGGTACATATATAATTAAGCCGAATTGTCTAGGAGTTAAATGTTTTATTTTGAGCTTATAATCATCCTAAGTCATTAACATAATTTTTAGAAGTGTTATATGGCTTATATGCATTTATATATGCTTATTATAAGATATAAATCAAGTTTTAAAACCATATGATAAATATTTGTTACAGCCAAAAATAAAAGGGTTCATTTGGTGATTTTTGAAGAATATAAGTATATTAGCTTATATTATAAATTTTGGGAACATTAAAAATAGCTACAAGTATTTAAATGGCTAATTTATTAAGTTATGTGGCTAAAATGTAAATTTTGAAAAGATTAGTGTACTACATATAATTGCCGAGATTTAAAAGGTTTATTTGGTAAAGTTATGATATAATATAAGGTAGGAATTAATTTTATGAATTTTGGTGAAATTAAACAAGTGTGTAAGTGTTAAAATAACAATTTATAAAGTTTTGGGGCTATTTTGTAATTTCTGAAAAATATAGTGTATAATCGAGATACATATGATTTTCTGGGTATATTAAAGTATTAATTATGAAACTAGGCTTTGGTCAAAGTGTTGACCAAAAACTTTGGGTTAAAATGATTTATGACATAAAATATTAAGTTTATAAAATTTTTGGGGTGAATATGTAATTTATGAAAGTATATATGTAAAGCCGAATTGAACATGGAACGAAAAAATAATTTATGGAAATATATGAGTCATTTCAGTATTTATGAAAATTAAATATTAAAACTAGTTTATAAGTTAATATGTAACTTATATAAAGTTTTAGGGTTAAATTGTAAATATAAGAAAGTTTGTGTTGAAACCGAAAATATATGTGGTTATATGGTAATTTGTGAAAGTTAGTTGTTCAATTTATAATTACCGAAATTATAAGGTTTGTTTTGTGATTTAAGAAAGTAAGGAATTAAAACTAAGGAATATAATGTATTTTGGAGTATAATGTAAAGTTTATAAAATAATTGTGGTTTTAATAAAAATAACCAGATTGTATAATATATAGAATAAGTGGAAACAATTAAGAGTATATAATTAAAGAAATGGAAATATTATAAGGAGGAAATTCATTATCACTTGTAGTTGTTACATAAAACAACGAACTGTTAAACTACCTCGAACCACTGTAAAATAACAGGAGAAATAAAGAACATACGGGGTTAGCATACTACGGTATTGGTTCTGTATTAACAGTACTGTAATAGTTAGTGCAAGTTGTATTAAAGTTATCCAGTATTTGTATGTACGTATAACAGCGTTACGGGAAGGAATTACTGAGCGTGAATTGTCAAGCTAGCAATTTTCACGGTGAACGGTATGTTAATTGTGTGGTCTGAATGTCGTAAGGATTTTCCTGAGGTCCAGACGTTGTGTGTTTATATGTTAAGAGCGATTACTGTGATTTATGTATATGATCTTGCATACTGTATTGCACGACACCATTGCGTTTTATGTTACGCGAACGTCTTATGACTGGAAGTTTATACATCTAAACTCAAACAAGACTAGGTGACCTTTAGGTATTACGAGAACCTAACTGATGGTCAACTGTTGTAGTCGTAACTCAAGGATTGGATATTGTATCACTGACTAAAGGGCTAACTTATAAAGAGAGGAATCCAGCTAGTTTCGACTATCTGGTTGCGCATCGTGATCACTATGAGGGACTACTATCAAGAGTCACTCAAGGGAATCCATTATCCACATTCGATGATGGCAGGGGGCACTACTGTTGGTGCACAGGTTTCGACCGAATTGGTCGCCTTTAAGGCAAATAAATTATCCAGGGCCACAGGGTCAGCTGGCAACGATTCCTTTGGAACCCAGGGGACTACTGTCCATTAATAAGTTATTAAGGGTTGTCCTAACATGACGCCTGAGGCGGAAATTAATTGGAAGGTTAAAGTGATTGGTTAAAAAGGATGAGGGCCACGAGGCCAACTAACAAGTACAGTTAAATAATACGCGTATCTTGTTTGGTTATTGGATTTTGACTATTGGTTATTGGTTACTGATTATTGGTTATTGGTTATTGGTTGTGTGATTATATTGCTGGTGAACTATTATATGTTTATTTAACATTTACAGTTGTTATTATTATTGTAAACCGATACAACATGTAATGAATCTAGTATCAAGATGGCTAAACTACTTAAGGGATCCAATGATTTAAGACTACATTTAGCATACCAGGATATAGCTTGCTGAGCCCTTCAATGGGCTAAAAATTTCAGGTTACTGAGGAAAGACACGAAGCCAGAAAGCGGGACGCTGGGTAGTTGATGTATTTTAATGAAGTACTCTTTTAGTTTTATGTACTGTATTATGGAGTTCTGTTGTATTGGGTTAGTTGCTCAGATGTTTAGTTTTGTTTGGATTGTAAGTTTAAGATTGCTCAGTATCTCGTCATCACAGCGGTGGAGAGTTGAAGTTGATGGATGGAGTAAGGTTGCCTTGTTACTCACATGGGTGAGTAACGGCGTGTAACACCAAACGTTACACAGTTTTATTTTCCGCTGCGAATTATATTTTATTATGCTACGACTTGTGATGATATTACAGGATTAGGATTAGGGGTGTTACAAAAAGTGGTATTAGAGCGGAGTTCCGCTCTGATGACAGGATACTGAGTCAAGAACAGTGAGCATAGGAATATTGGGATACGGGAAAACGTCTATGAGGTTCGTGACCTAGAAGGGAACTTTTAGGGATATCATATTGCTAGTGATTAGTCTTTCTTACACATTTATGTTGTGAATGTAAATACGGTGTAAACACCGAATAGTAATAATAATATACCATCCTATAGATGTCGAGGAGGGGTAGACCAAGTGGAAGCAACAGTGGACGTGGTGGCGAGGCACCAGCAGACATTCCAGAGATACCAGGCCTGGCAGAAGCCATGGCAGCCTTCGCCGCACAGCTAGGGACTCAATTTGCGGGAGCCATACCCCACCCGCCACAGCCCAGGGAGACAAACTGGCTGAAGAGCGTAGTGGACGCTAGAGTACCAACATATTCAGGGGAACCGGACCCCGCCTCGCTTGAGAAATTTATTGTGGAGCACCAGAAGGCATTCAAAGCTGTTCGAGTTCCGGATGACCAGAAGGTTGACATTGCAGCATACAACCTAAAGGACGCAGTAGACATATGGTGGCGGTCAGTTGAAGACCACCATAGAGCCACACCAAACTTTGACTGGACGGCATTCGTGGAGGTGTTACGGGATAAGTACTACCCCGAGCACCTGAAGCAAAGGAAGAGACAAGAATTCGAGACCCTGATTCAGGGAAGTCAGACAGTTGATGAGTAATATGCCAAGTTTATCAGTCTACTAGACTACATACTAGGGGTCGACTACTCCGACACAGTAAAAATCCAAAAGTTCAGGGGAGGTTTGCAGTACCGCATCCAGGGCTCCATGGGAGCCATACGTTTCACCACTATACAAGAATGCTATGACGCTGTGTCGGCAACCGAGCTGATGCTTCAGTCCAGGGAAGAGGCCCAGGGGAAAAAGAGAAAGAATTCTAAGGGAGAGGATGGTGGAGCAACTTCGGGCGGTTACAACAAGCGGGGAAAGTAAGAAACCTGTATTTGAGAATGAGTTGCCATTATCTACCCATACTTAGAATTGGTCACTAACCCTAAAACCTTCAGCAGGAAATTCTTCGACAGGAAGAAAGGGCGGAAAGATTACCAAGGTCAGAGGGCGAAGGAGCAGGTCCCTCGTCTGACCGGCCTAGCTATTAATGCCCAGCCACTTAGATTTGCACCACCCAGGGGTAAGGATACCCACCTCACACTTAATCAAAATGTTTATTAGCTATACCATTACTAAACCATGTTGTGTGACAATAGGCACTAAGCCACCCCAGCGCCATTACTACTGTAAACATTATGGAAACGATCACCCTGGTGTAGACTGCTCAGGCAAGAAGGTTGAGTGCCGCTATTGCAAGAAAGAAGGTCATAGAGAGTACGAGTTCTTTTCCAACCCCGGAAGTCGGGTGTACAAGGGACACAAGACTCATCAAGAACCCCAGCTATAGAGGCCAGCGGATCACAAGGAGGCCAGGCGCCTCAGAACAACACCTACACTAGAGGTCCGGCGGGACAACCATCTATAACTGCACAGCAGAAAGGAAAGGAGATCGTACCAGGCATAAACACCCTTTACTCAGCGAGAGCTTCGGGCGCTGTGACTAGCACTCAGCGTGATACCGGTAAGCCTAAGACCTAAACCAAAAACATGAAGCATGAATGTGTGTTTACAATTATCAAACAATGAAACTTGTATGTGATTAGTGCGAATCAAAATTTAGAGAGACCTAACTTAGGAAACCTCTCAGCTAATAGGATACTTCGACATTTGTTACCCCTTACCTATGAGACCAAGATCACCTGAACCTTTGAACGATGGTCGGGAATATCCAGAGGAAGAATGCCAAGTACTTCGACCCGACATGATCCTACTCAAGCAATACCTAACCCTAGATGAACAAATAACCATTGTAAATGAATGTAGAACTTTGGGAATAGGTCATGGAGGATTTTACACTCCAGGATATGAGAGCGGGTCAAAACTTAAATTATATATGATGTGTATGGGTAAGGATTGGGATCAACAAACTAGGTTGTATGGAGAGGTAAGAAAGGTAGATGGAGCACGAGTTCCTAGGATACCCAACATTTTCAAACCGTGGTGACAGAAGCGGTCAGGATTGCACAACAATTAGAAACAAACCCCATACCGGACATGAAAGCCGACGTTTGCATTGTGAACTTCTATGAGAAAGGGGGAAAGCTTGGGTTACACCAGGACCGAGACGAGATAGCAGAGTCAATTACCAAAGGGATACCAGTTGTATCATTCTCCATTGGAGATGATGCAGAATTTTTATACGGTGATCAGAAGAGGATGGACAAGGCGAGCAAGATTGTTTTGAGATCAGGAGACGTGTTGATATTTAGTGGAGAATCCAGACTAGTGTACCATGGGATTAAGGGTATTAAGTTGAATACAGCCCCATCGACCTTAGTAAACACTACCCATCTGAAACCCGGACGGTTAAATTTGACGTTTAGGCAATATTGATGTAATTATGGAAACTGTATGTAAGAATCATTGGATTAATGTATGGCATTTGAATTCCTTTGAGACATACACCCCAACCTCACTATCTTACGAATTGTTAACCCCAGGCCACGAGTCCAATGGAGGAGTTGTTCTGAATGTGTTGGACAGGACCGAGGCCAAGGATAAGGGGAATGTCATCATGGCAACCTTCACTGTAAATGGCATGAGTGCATCGATACTGTTCGATTCAGGAGCGTCCCATTCCTTTATATCCTCTACATTAGCAAGGAAGTTAGAGACAACCCCTGAGCCTCTCTCAGATTTCCTAGTCACACTACCGACGAAGAAGAGAGTGAGGTGCATGAAACTTCACACGGGAGTTCAGATTAATATCATGAACGAATTTTCACGCGGATTTGATTGAGCTGGATAATTTGGGCTTCGACATTATCATGGGCATGGATTGGCTACAGAAGTATAAGAGTCGACTACATTGCGCAGAGCATAGATTACTACTGAAGAGCCCGAAGGGCAAGACAATTTCATATCGCAGTACTCCCAGAGAGCCGACTTTCAAGCTAGTATCTGCTGTAACCTTGATGAAGAAGGTGAGAAAGGGACAACCAGTCTATTTGTGCTATGTCCAGGACATGAGGCAGGAAGAGCAGACACAGTCAGACATACCAGTCGTATCAGATTTCTCTGATCTATTTCCTGAAGAATTACCAAGGATGCCACCCAAGCAAGATGTTGAGTTCTCCATCGATTTAATACCAGGCACGGGGCCTAATGCTAAGGCACCCTACCAAATGGAACCAGTAGAGATGAGGGAGTTGAAGATCCAGTTAGAAGATCTGCTTGATAAGGGTTTTATCAGACCAAGTGCATCACCATGGGGAGCACCAATACTATTTGTGAAGAAGAAGGATGGTAGCTGGCGACTTTGCATTGACTACAAGGAGCTTAATGCAGTCACAGTCAAGAATAAGTACCCTTTACCACGGATTGATGACCTGTTCGACCAATTAAGTGGTGCTACAGTCTTTTCAAAGATCGACCTGAGATCAGGATACCATCATATACGAATAGCGGATGAGGATATAGAGAAGATAGCTTTTCGAACGCGCTATGGGCACTATGAGTTCATAGTGATGCCATTTGGATTATCGAACGCCCCAGCTAAATTCATGGGTCTTATGAACCGATTGTTCAGAGAGCAGCTAGATTCATCAGTAGTTGTGTTCATCGACGACATCCTAGTCTATTATAAGACTAAGGACGAGCACGAGGTGCATCTGAGGTAAGTTTTACAGACCATGAGAGAGAACCAACTATATGAAAAACTTTCAAAGTGTGAATTCTGGTTAGATAGTGTATCTTTTCTAGGACATATGATATCTGTCAGCGATATATCTGTAGACCCTGCAAAGATCGAGGCAGTTAAGACTTGGCCCAGACCGAAGACAGTGACAAAGATCCGTAGCTTCTTGGGATTAGCAGGTTACTACAGAAGATTTGTCCAAGACTTCTCCAAACTGGAAAAACCAATGACTAATCTAATGAAGAAGTACAGTCCATTTGTACGGACCGAGGATTGCGAACGTTCCTTTCAGACACTAAAGGACCTACTGACGTCGGCACCCATACTCACCATTCCAGAGGGGACCGACGGATTTGAAGTTTACTGTGATGCTTCAGGCACAGGTATCGGGTGTGTACTTGATAAGTGTTCAAATGAGCATGATTTATGGGTGTATTTCATATGTTATATTAGCACTTTTCTTGCTCATTTCTCCACTTTGGTTAGTTTTCCTCTAGTTTATGTTTTATTGGTTATCTTACAGATTTATTGGTTAAACATGAGGAAAACCAAGCTAGGAGCAAAGTAGATGACGAGATGAATGCATAGGCGCAAACGGATCTAAAAACGGAGCTTAAACGAAGAATCTGGAGCCTATCGAAGTTTGCAGAACAAGATGAGACGAAATACATGTGTCCGGATTTGTGTCCGCGTAGACCCTACCCGGACAGGTTTTGTCCGGATTTGTGTCCGCGTAGCCCCTACCCGGACAACTCTAATGTAGATCCATGTCCTTACGCGGACAGAAACTCGGACGTCTCATGTCCGGATGGGCCAAATCCGGACACAAACTCGGACACGTACAAACTCTCGCCAGGACATTTGTGTCCTTACGCGGACACAAACTCGGACATGACACGTCCGGATGGGCCCTATCCGGACACAAACTCGGACACGTACAAACTCTCGCCAGGACATTTGTGTCCTTACGCGAACACAAACTCGGACATGACACGTCCGGATGGACCCTATGCGGACACAAATCTGGACACATGTAAATGACTGCGCCGAATCCAGAAATCACGCGACTGATAGATCTGCACCACCTTCACTGTTTTTCCTCAATTACGGCGCCTACAAACATATCTATCTACTACATCAAACATATCAGGCGCCCATCCCTTATTTTCTTCACCCACGCCTGCAATAAACTTTGTCCTCTTCCCCTCCTTTTCTCCTATAAAACCCACGCTCATTCTTCATCAATTCCCATCATCTGATCACACAACGCTCATCAAAATTCACTCTCCCTCCATCCAAATTCCATTCTCCATCCATATACCACACATCTCCACTTCATTTCCATCATTTCCCATCACCAAATAAGCCTAACTCTTCCATTTTCTAGAAAACCAGACGAAGAAGACGATCTGCACAAAACCAGGCCGTGTCCGGATTTGTGTCCGCGTAGACCCTACCCGGACAGGTGTTGTCCGGATTTGTGTCCGCGTAGCCCCTACCCAGACAGGATCAACTTGTGCCTGTTTGTTCATTTTTCTTCGTTCTACCTGTTTATCATCGTTTTGAGGTCGACATAATCACGGACACAAGCCTGGAAGCGAAACAACTCTCCCCAAAAATAGAGTTCTTTTTTCCTCAAACTTTACTCTGTTTTAATGTCTATCTTTACTCTGTTTTATTTCTGTCAATGGCTGAGTAATTTTTATTTGGATCCTAGGATGGGGTTTGACCCTAATATTGCTTAAATAAATATTTATTACCTGTCTCATTTATTATACTTGTTTTTATTCCTTTCAATAAATATTGTTAAATGCTTTACGTGACATACTACTGCATTTTTATGGTAACTATCAACATATGATTTTTAGATAGCCAATAGTACCACAAAGGAATAAACCTTGGTATTTACACTCCGGATTTAGTAGGAAAATACTGAGGCTATCATTAAGAGTTCGTAACTTACCCTTATTAACTCTAATAGACAATAGATAATTAAGACATGGTTATAAATTTGTTTAAGTAATTTAGGTAATTCCCCCACTATCCTAGGATACCTTTTTCCACCTATATCAATTAATTCACCTTATTTTACTGTATTTATTATTTCTGCACTGATCCTAAACAATCAAGCTTGCCTCCGGCTAAACCCCTTATTTGTTGTTTTTATTAAATACCGAGACTAGGATAATTGAACCAATTTCTCTGTGGATACGACACTTGTTGTACTACATCGACTAGGTGCACTTGCCTTTCCTTTGCTCATAAGTATATATATTTTCACTATGTATTTTTGGCCAACAGTACTCATGCGGCATGGCAAGGTTGTCACTTATGCATCACGTCAGCTGAAGTAACATGAAGAAAACTACCCGACACATGATTTGGAATTGGGAGCAGTAGTATTTGCACTAAAGATCTGGCGCCACTACATGTATGGAGTTACAGTTACCGTTTACTCAGATCATAAGAGCCTTCAGCATTTATTCACTCAGAAGGAGCTAAACATGAGACAGAGGCGATGGGTCGAGTTTTTGAAGGACTACGACATCGACCTCAGATACAAGGAGGGCAAGGCAAATGTAGATGCAGACGCCCTGAGCCGTAGAGCTTATTCCTTGTTTGCTATGACAGGAGATAGCAGTCTTATCGAGGAAGTACGTTGTGCTCAGGATAATGACCAGTACATGCAGACTATCAGGCAGCAGTTGACTGACGGTATCTTTGAGAGGCAGAATTATGACTTTGTACTCAGTGAAGACGGGTTAATCAAACTAAATGGTCGTTTGTGCATACCAGAGTCTACCCCCGACTTGAAGGAGAAGATATTACAGGAAGCTCATTGCTCTTCCTTATCAGTACATCCAGGGTCATCCAAGATGTACAAGGATCTGAAACTACATTTCTGGTGGATTGGTATGAAGAAGGATGTTGTAGAGTTTGTGGCCAGATGTATGACTTGTCAGAAAGTAAAGTTTGAGCACCGGAGACCGGGCGGGTTAGTACAGCCGATGTCCATTCCATATTGGAAGTTCGAAGATATATCTATGGACTTTGTGGTCGGTCTTCCACCGACTAGAGGAGGTGCGAACATGATATAGGTCATCGTCGACAAACTGACGAAGGTAGCAAGATTTATTCCTATCAAGGACACTTGAAAAGTCCCCAAACTGGCGGACCTTTTCCAGAAAGAGATTATTAGGCACCACGGTGTACCAAAGTCGATTGTGTCAGATAGAGATTCCAGATTCCTCTCCAGATTCTGGCAGCAAGTTCAGGAGGCATTGGGTACGAAGTTGAAGCTAAGTACCACTTTCCACCCACAGTCAGAAGTCATATGCTGATCTCCGAAGGAGAGACCTCGAGTTCACAATAGGCGATCGAGTCTTCCTTAGAGTATCACCAATGAAGGGATTTTTCAGATTTGGGCAGAAGGGCAAGCTTAGCCCGAAGTATGTAGGACCGTACCTTATCACGGAGCGAGTGGGCCCATTAGCCTATAGACTAGACTTACCTGTTGAGCTTGGGAGAGTGCACAATGTGTTCCACATATCTCAGCTAAAGCAGTATGTGCCTCACCCATCGCATATCTTAGAGCCCGAGACACTCGAGCTAGATCCTACGCTTAAATATGAGGAGACCCCAGTCTGTATTTTAGACTTCAAGACTAGGGAGACCAGGAACAAGACCATTAGGATGGTCAAGGTTCTGTGGTCAAACCACGATATTGAGGAGGCGACATGGGAGTTAGAGGACTCCATGCGAGACAAGTATCCAGAACTTTTCCTTTAGTGTGTATACTTGTGGGGGTACGTGGGTGTAACCCTTTTTAAGGGGGGTAGAGCACCACATGCGACTTCTATATTTGTAGTCTAGATAATGTATGTGTATGCAGAGCATACTGGTTTTGTTTGGTGTTTGGTTGTTACGCATGTGTGCACGTGATTGAATGGTTATTGATGTTTCTATGTGACACTTGAATGGTTATTGATGTGTTCTATGTGACACTTGGATGTTTATAAAAGTACACTTAATTACGCATCTATCAGAATATTTATGTTATGATACATTGATTGTCATGAGCAAAGGTTATGTGTATGTACGAGTTGCATACGCTCGGATGACTGGTGGAATGAAGAGGTATCAATATAGTATTGACACCCAGGAATGATAAGTATACAGGAATAGACATGAGGAACTCGATTCCATAGGATGAGTAAGTAGAAGTTATGACTTCGGGACGAAGTCCTTTTAAGGGGGGTAGAGTGAAATACCCCTAACCTTTAAATAATTAAATAATGAGAAATAAATATTATTTGGGGGATTATGAGACCCTAAGAAAATATATAAACACTTAGGCGTTAAAACGCACTAAAACTCTTAAGGTCAACAACGAGCGTTAAGCCGGACCTTAAGCTAACCAAGGTATATGAACTATAAAACTCATACTAAGTCAACTAAGGATCATTATATGACCTTTAAAACACAGGTCCTCAGCTAGAACAGAGTAGAAATGCAAAATGCCCGGGAGAGTCAACACACCTCCCTTAAGGCCCGAAAGTCCCGGAAACACCCGGAAATACTTTATAAGATGAAATAAAGCATTAAACTTCATTACAAATGCACCATAAAACTTTATTAAACATATAATATGAAGTACTCACGCTAAATTCTCAATTAAATACAAAGTGCTCGGAGGTACCTGTTGGGGGCCCCATAAACCCCCGGGAATGCCCTAGAGAGGTGCCGAAGTGGCACGAACTCCTAAATAATTCATTCTTAGAGTTCATACTATCATTATTCATCATTCTAAAGATAATTCTCAAGCTACGTTTTCAAAAATACACAAAGTGCTCGGGGGAAATTCTTAACGCTCCTATTTTGCCCCGGGAGTGTCCGGTAGCCCGGGAATTGTGTCATGAGTTGATGTAACCCCATATAACTCAATGTAACACCTTAATATATCATTATTGACTATAAACAATGTTTATAAACACTTCGAACTCGTAGCGACTACTTATTTTCCAGAATATCCTTAAAGCACAAAAACGCACCTTCGGGTGCCATAAAAACGTGTTCTACGCTATTACCTTGAAGTTTTTGAGGAGCCACTAGTTGGGAATATTAAATGGGGATGAATTGAACATCTAAATCAATCAAATCCAGTGCTAAACTCATAGCACAAGTAGGGCCAAAAATTAGATCAAAAAGTATTATAAAATCAGCATTTTACCTTAGAAACTTTCATCTTTTACCTTGGTATAAATGTACCAAATAAATGTTTTGACTTATAACATGTTACAATATAATCTTAATACAATATAGTGTGACAGGAATCAAGTTAAAAATCAACTCCACATGGCCATACAAGGGGCCGTTTTTTTTAGTGTTTTTGACTTATTTTAGCTAAATAAAATGTCTTATGGAATGGTGACTCATCTTCCATATATCATGTGACAATATGTCAAAAGAATCTCAGCCTAAGGAGGCCTCACATTGCCGAAAACCTGCAGGAAAACAACAAGATGATTAGCCTTTGAAAAGTAATGAATTAAATACAAACTAGATCTAGCTTTTAGACATAACAATAAACAAGTTAATCTGCCCATTCTCTAGCCTATGACTGCCAAAAATAAGTGAGGAAAAGGAGGTTTGATTGTTGTATTAAAATCAAACTAAAACATCTACCTAACTAGGCATGTTCTCATGTCTTCAAAGGACAAAAATCAAATACTACCTACAGCCCTTAATTGCCGAAAACTACAAGGAAAATGAGACAACATTAGCATGGGTATTCAGCTTAGAAAATTCAAAAGAACAAGCTACCTACCTTGCCTTTGTCATCTTGTTTCAAATTGACAAACAAAGCCATCCTCTCTTCCTTGTCATAGCCGAAAGCAAGCTTGAATTATGGGCATTTTATGGAGCCAAGAGTCAAGCTAATAAACTAAGGAAGAGCTAGACAACTTTGACATTATTGTGTCAAATGAGAGATTCCCTTCATTCTCTTATTTCCCTTACGTGAGCTTAGTCATTCCCTTGCTCACTCCTTAGCCGATTTTGGTAAGTTATTCCCTCTCTTTTCTTTCTTCCTTAGCTAGTTCTTCTTGTGAGCTTCAAGCTCCATTAATGGAGATTTAACCTTAAACTCCATTTTTGTGTTAAATTCTGAGGGAATTTCAAACAAGTCTTGAAGCAAGAATCATCCTAGCAACCATACAAGTTTTCGCCAAGCATTAGTACTCCAAGGAGTTGTCTTGATTCAACAACAACTCAAGGAACAAACAAGATCAAGTTAAGGTATATTTCTTGTTTGAAAATCCTAGTAAATACTTAGTTGATGTCCGAAAATTCTAGGCTTCTAAATCAATGTTCTCTTCACCATTTCATGAAGGAAACTTGGATCTCCAACCATCCTAAGGTGTACCGAAAATTCCTTGATAAATACCTAAGGTAAACTCTTATAAACTACTCCAAATTTTACTTATAAATCCTTGTTAGAAGTCTAACACTTGGATCTCCTAAACCTATATATGGAGGCCAAAAATTTTACAACAATATAGCATTGGAGGAGCTTGGAATTCAAGAGGAAATCAAGTACAAGAATCATCTTGATTTAAGTCATTAACATAATTTTTAGAAGTGTTATATGGCTTATATGCATTTATATATAATTATTATAAGATATAAATCAAGTTTTAAAACCATATGATAAATATTGTTACAGCTGAAAATAAAAGGGTTCATTTGGTGATTTTTGAAGAATATAAGTATTTAGCTTATATTATAAATTTTGGGAACATTAAAAATAGCTACAAGTATTTAAATGGCTAATTTATTAAGTTATGTGGCTAAAATGTAAATTTTGAAAAGATTAGTGTACTACATATAATTGCCGAGAGTTAAAAGGTTTATTTGGTATAGTTATGATATAATATAGGGTAGGAATTAATATTATGAATTTTGGTGAAATTAAACAAGTGTGTAAGTGTTAAAATAACAATTTATAAAGTTTTAGGGCTATTTTGTAATTTCTGAAAAATATAGTGTATAACCGAGATACAATGATTTTCTGGGTATATTAAAGTATTAATTATGAAACTAGGCTTTGGTCAAAGTGTTGACCAAAAACTTTGGGTTAAAATGATTTATGACATAAAATATTAAGTTTATAAAAGTTTTGGGGTGAATATGTAATTTATGAAAGTATATATGTAAAACTGAATTGAACATGGGACGAAAACATAATTTATGGAAATATATGAGTCATTTCGGTATTTATGAAAATTAAATATTAAACTATAGTTTATGATAGTTAATATGTAACTTATATAAAGTTTTGGGGTTAAATTGTAAATATAAGAAAGTTTGTGTTGAAACCGAAAATATATGTGGTTATATGGTAATTTGCAAAAGTTAGTTGTTCAATTTATAATTACCGAAATTATAAGGTCTTTTTGTGATTTAAGAAAGTAAGGAATTAAAACTAAGGAATATAATGTATTTTGGAGTATAATGTAAAGTTCATAAAATAATTGTGGTTTTAATAAAAATAACCGATTGTATAATATATAGAATAAGTGGAAACAATTAAGAGTATATAATTAAAGAAATGGAAATATTACAAGGAGAAAATTCATTATCACATGTAGTTGTTACATAAAATAACGAATTGTTAAACTACCTCGAACCACTGTAAAATAACAGGGAGAAATAAAGAACATACGGGGTTAGTATACTACGGTATTGGTTCTGTATTAACAGTACTGTAATAGTTAGTGCTAGTTGTATTAACGTTATCCAGTATTTGTATGTGCGTATAACAACGTTACGGGAAGGAATTACTGAGCGTGAATTGTCAAGCTAGCAATTTTCACGGTGAACGGTATGTTAATTGTGTGGTCTGAATGTCGTAAGGATTTTCCTGAGGTCCAGACGTTGTGTGTTTATATGTTAAGAGCGATTACTGTGATTTATGTATATGATCTTGCATACTGTATTGCTCGACACCATTGCGTTTTATTTTACGCGAACGTCTTATGACTGGAAGTTTATACATCTAAACTCAAACAAGACTAGGTGACCTTTAGGTATTACGAGAACCTAACTGATGGTCAACTGTTGTAGTCTTAACTCAAGGATTGGATATTGTATCACTGACTAAAGGGCTAACTTATAAAGAGAGGAATCCAGCTAGTTTCTACTATCTGGTTGCGCATCGTGATCACTATGAGGGACTACTATCAAGAGTCACTCAAGGGAATCCATTATCCACATTCGATGATGGCAGAGGGCACTACTGTTGGTGCACAGGTTTCGACCGAATTGGTCGCCTATAAGGCAAATAAATTATCCAGGGCCACAGGGTCAGCTGGCAACGGTTCCTTTGGAACCCAGGGGACTACTGTCCATTAATAAGTTATTAAGGGTTGTCCGAACATGACGCCTGAGGTGGAAATTAATTGGAAGGTTAAAGTGATTGGTTAAAAAGGATGAGGGCCACGAGGCCAACTAACAAGTACAGTTAAATAATACGCGTATCTTGTTTGGTTATTAGATTTTGACTATTGGTTATTGGTTACTGATTATTGGTTATTGGGTATTGGTTGTGTGATTATATTGCTGGTGAACTATTATATGTTTATTTAACATTTACAGTTATTATTATTGTAAACTGATACAACATGTAATGAATCTAATATCAAGATGGCTAAACGACTTAAGGGATCCAATGATTTAGGACTACATTTAGCATACCAGCATATAGTTTGTTGAGCCCTTCAATAGGCAAAACATTTCAGTTTACTGAGGAGAGACATGAAGCCAGAGAGTGGGACGCTGGGTAGTTGATGTATTTTAATGAAGTACTCTTTTAGTTTTATTGTGTAGTGTATTATGGAGTTCTGTTGTATTGGGTTAGTTGCTTAGATGTCTAGTTTGGATTTGGATTGTAAGTTTAAGATTGCTCAGTATCTCGTCATCACAGTGGTGGAGAGTTGAAGTTGATGGATGGAGTAAGGTTGCCTTGTTACTCACATGGGTGAGTAACACCAAACGTTAAACAGTTTTATTTTCCGTTGCGAATTATATTTTATTATGCTACGACTTGCGATTATAGTACAAGATTAGGATTAGGGGTGTTACAATTAAGGAAGTGTAGAGCCTCTGCTTTTTCATGCAAAAGCGGGTTTTTGTAGTATATGTTTTTTATTTATTAATTTTTAAGCGGGAATAGTCCTCCTTTAAAAACCCCAAATTTTGGATACTTTCTCTTTCCTTCCTCCGCTCTTTCGACTTTGTTGCCCTTTCCTCCTCTTGCCTCTCTAATTTTTCACCTTCAAACTCTCCTTTGCTCCTTTCGAATCGCTTGCCCGCCCCTTTCAATGGCGTCTTCTAGTACAAAAAATAAGGCAGCCACAAATTTCTCGCCTGCTGTAGAAGCGTTCAAGGTACCCCTTCCTCTACGGTCGTTGCCCCTCTTATCTGCACTCCATAACCCTTTTCGGTTGATCGTGAGCCTTTTCCTTCTTCTCTAGATCTTCACTTTCTAGCTACCTTAGGAATGTCGAAGTCCCACTGGGCACCCGCATTCATCTCCCCTCTTCTGATTCCCGTCCCTATGATGATTTCAGGCTTGGGTATGTTGTTTATGCGGATTTTTTTCCTCGGGGTCTGACTGTTCCCCCACACCCTTTTGTTTTGGGGTTCTTAATTGGTCGCTGCTTACTTGCCCATCTACACCCGAAGGCGATATCATACCTTCATGCATATGTTATTCTTTGTGAGGAAAACAAGATTCGGCTGGAAGTGACTTTATTCGTGCAATTTTTCTTGACCACGGTCGATCTTGACAGTTTGACCATCATGGCAAAGGCCGGGTTCTCACTTTTCGACTATAAGAAGGCGTCCTCTAGGTGGAACTCTCGATGGTTTGTTATTACCCCACCGTCTGGACGATTCTTAGAAGTCCCCTATTGTTCTTTGATCAGAAAGGGACAACTTGGTTGCCCTTTTACTCCTCCTGGTGATATGCCCATTTCAAAGGTTCTGAAGGCGTAGAGTTGTAAACAGTCGACAGTTGAAGAATTCTTCACTGACGCGTGCTTGGATTTGCTGAAAAAATACTATAGTAAGTTTTGATTATGTAATTTTACTCTGGCCGTAGCCTTTCCTTACCTTTTGTGCAGATTTTGGAAGATTTTTTTCGGAAGGGGGATAAAATAGGTTCCTTCAATAGTTGGAACTTTGTCAACTTCAAGGTTGGAGATGAGAGATTTGACTACTATGCTTCAGTTGATGCGGCTGCTCGCACGGCTGGGAAGCTCTTAGAAGATACATCCTATTCTAAAAAACGACAGAGAGATGACGACAATGACGATCAGGCTAGACGCCAGAAAAAGAAAAAGAGCATCGAGTCTCCTGACCAGTTAAGCGCCAATTTGCTAGGTACTTGGCACGTGAGTCCAAGATCTAGGCGCCATGTTTTTCTTCCCCTCACCCCTAGTTCGGGTCTGGACTTTAGCTCTCGTTCAAGATGGGAGTCTGGTCACCGACCCAATTTGTGATTTATTTCCTGATTTGCTAGGCTACTTCCCTTCAGATCCGGCCCGAGGAAATATTCTGGAGGATACAGGCCTATATATGTACTGATCTTCCGGCTAAAGAAGGTTTTACTTTTTCCAACGATCCTCCTTTCTCTGTATATCTTCTTTTTAATGTGCTTTTCTTGTATTAGGCCGTGAAGGTGCTCCGATAACCGTACCTGACAATGAAGTCGCGTCCGGTCTTCCTTCCCCTACTGCTGCACCTCAAACTTCCGGCACACAGAAATTACAAAAGAAAACTGTGTCTAAGCTGAAAGTTAATCTACCAGAGATACTAGAAGATACAAAAGGCTCTGCCGATCTTGGAGTCTCAATTTCGTATGACGTTGCTGGGGCTAGGGATGTGGTGCACGAAAAGGTGAGGGAATACCGAGCAGTTCCTGGGAATCCTGAACTTCGAAGTAAACAAAGAGAGGACACTATTGCTTCTTCTCCTCTCCCCCTCCTCCCATTCAAGGGACCTTTACCGACCCTTCGCAAAAAGAGGGATGGTTCTACCATCTTGGGCAACCTTTGCCCAGAATATCCTTAGATACTACCAAGTATTCTAAAGCTTGGAAAGAGGTAATAAGGAGGTCCGGTCATCCGGACGGAATCTTCACCCCACCATCTATCACTACCGCACTGAAGGACAAGCTGAGGGTGGAGGATGGAGGAGATGACGCTATCTTGCGTCACTCACTTCCTCTAAAGGAGGTGTTTGAGTTTATGTGGCAAGGTATCTTTCGGGTTAGTACAGGTTCCTTTTTTCTTCCTTCTTATATTTAGAATTTTGGATTGTGTTCCTGGTGTATGATTTTTTGTGTTTTTTAGGTGATGTCGATGGCTCAAAGCGCCGAGGTTCATATGAGTGATCTTGAATCCAAGCTGCGATATGAGGAGTGCCGAGCTAACAATGCTTAGGAGGGGTTGAGGCAGACCCGGTCCACCCATGATACTTATGTGATCAAACACACTATGAGATCGACCTCAAGGTGAAAGAGAAGACGGATACACTGAACAAGGAGTTGCGGGCGTCCCGGCAAGAATGCATCTTGCAACGTGACGACTATGAGCTGAAGTTAAAGGGCTTGCGGGAAGAGAACTTCTCTCTTTAGAGTCGGATCCTTCAAACTGATGCAGCTTTAAAACAGGTACAAGGTTGCCTTGTTTATGAAAAGGATGACCAGACGCAAGCTTTTTCTGACTTGGAAGTTTTGCTGAGGCATGTACAAGTTGCTCATCAGAAAGAGGTGAATTCTCTTCTTTCCGAGTCCTTTTCTCTAACCCCAAAACATCTTTTGAGAAGGGGGTTGGCGTCCTTGAGCTTGAGAAGAAAGCCCTTGCTCGCGAGAATGAGGCTTTGGTGGAGGATAAAGTTGAGCTTATTCAAGAACTTAACTGTTCAACGGAGGAAAAGGCCGTCTGGAGGAGCAGGCGAGGACCTCTTTCGAGCAAGAGAAGCAGACTTTGCTCCAAGATTATGCCATGTTAGAGGAAGAGAAAAAGTCTCTCTCCCAAGAGAAAACTGTCCTTGTGGATGAAAAGGCTAAGCTAAAGGAGAAGGTGAAAGAATTAGAGAATTCTATTTCACTTCTCCGATCTGACAATGCAAAGTTGTCAACCAAGGGTAAATTTATATCAGTCTAGTTGTTTTTCTTGATACCTCTTGCTTTTTCACCTGCCTTTCTGATTTTGACCGACATCTTTGTCAGGAGCGGGTTCTGAAGACCTTCTAAAGCATGTTGAAAAATTGAGTGACCGGATTGACAAGCTTAATGAGGAGCTCTCTATGGTCAGCTCACACCGTGACCGGGACCGGACTCAAGTCTTAAGTCTCGAAGGCCAAGTTGCTAAACTTGTATCACATTCTTGACAGAGTCAAGAGGAGCTGCAAAGACAGAGCACCATTATTGCTTACCTCAAGGAGACCTTTGCCTCCCAAAGCCGGAAGATTACCAATGTCTGCCACTAGGCCATTTCAAGGAATTTCTTGAAGATAGGAGAGGTTTTAGATGATGGTCTATACGGTGAACTGGAATTTAACAAGGTTGCCAAGAAATCCAATTTCTTCGAGGAATTCAAAAGATTTGACCGGCTTCCTAGCGAGACATGTTTTTATCCTGGTCAGGCTTCTTTTCTTCCACCAGGGAGAGACACACACTAGGCTGTCGGAGGCGCCCATCATACTGGAAAAAGATCTAGATCCGTAGAGAGTGTGTCTAACCCTACTGAGAGATCAGCTGTAAAAGAACCTGGTTGTGAGGAGGTTACTAAGACAGATTATTCCATTACAAAACCTGTATAGGAGCTTTGTTAGAATCTTAAGAAGTAATTTTATGCGCCTTAACATTTGTAAATGTCATTCCATTGTAACCGGATTATCCTGTTTGATGAATGTTTTAATCTTGTTATTTATTTTCCTCATTGGCTTTACCTGGAGTGACCTGGTTTCCAATTCGGTTATTATTGTGTTTTTCTATTTAACTTTTATTTTTTACTTAACCCCTTTCTCCCCCTTTTTTTGGGGATGAAAATGTATAGGAATATTAGCCGAATGTTTGTTTTTTTAATGGCCTGATAGCCCGTGGCACATTCACAGGATGCTACTTTCGAGGCATGACAACCTGCAACACATTGGCCGGATGTTACTTTCATGGCATGATAGCCTGTGGCATGTTGGCTGGATGTTACTTTCAAGGCATGATAGCCTGCGGCACGTTGACCGGATGTTACTTTCAAGGCATGATAGTCTGTGGCACGTTGGCCGGATATTACTTTCAAGGCATGATAGCCTATGACACGTTGGCCGGATGTTACTTTCAAGGCATGATAGCCTGCGGCACGTTGGCCGGATGTTACTTTCAAGTCATGATAGCCTGTGGCACGTTGGTCGAATGTTACTTTCGAGGCATGATAGCCTACGGCACGTTGGCCGGAGGTTACTTTCAAGGCATGATAGCCTGTGGCACGTTGGCCGGATGTTACTTTCAAGGCATGATAGCCTGCGGCACATTGGCCGGATGTTTCTTACAATGCATGATAGCCTACGGCACGTTGGCCAGATGTTACATTCAAGGCATGATAGCCTGTGGCACAATGGCTGGATGTTGTTCTTTGGTTCAAAAAATAATACTTCCCTTTTTATTGAAAAGACCACATAGTATTTCTTACATAAATTTTTTTCAGACATTCTGCATGCCAAGAATGTGGCAATTCATATCCTTCACTATTCTTTAGGCGATACGAAGCTCACCCGGTTTGTTGATGTATGATGTATGGTCCTTCCCACCGAAGCTCAAGTTTTTTGGGCTGCTTAACTTCAAGAAGAACTAACTCTCCTGGAGCAAAACTCCGCTCTTTTATCCTTCTGTTGAAATACCACTCTACTTTGGATTTGTCCCTCGTCATCGTTACTTCTGTGGCCGTTCTTGTCTCTTCAAGAAGATCTAGGTGATCCTGAATTCCCTTGTTGTTGTATCTTTCATCATATGATTCCCACCGGATTGATGGGACCGTAATTTTCGCTGGAATGACGGCTTCCAGGCCATATGTTAACCTATAAGGTGTTTCTCCTGTCGGTCCTTTTTCAGTCGTCCGGTATGACCAAAGGACTTGGGGTAGTAATTCCGCCCACTTTCCCTTTTTCCATCATGTTTCTTTTTTTATTGTCTTGACTATTTGGCCATTCACATTCTCAACCTGCCCGTTGGCTTGGGGTTGAGCTACTAATGTGAACCTTAAGTCAATTCTTTATTCCTCACAAAATGTCCGGAAGCTATCACAATTGAATTGACCTTCATTATCTGTTATTATTATCTTTGGTATGCCGAACCTACATACCACATACTTCCAAATGAATTCCTGCGATATCTTGGCTGTGATGGATACAGTGGGCATTGCCTCCACCCATTTTTTAAAATAGTCAATGGCCACATATATCAACCTAAACCTTCCAGGAGATGCTTCCGGAAAAGGTCCAATAATGTCTAGTCCCCACATGGCGAAAGGAATTGGAGAAAGAATGGTCTTCTGTTCAGCCGGGGGGTTATGTATTTTGTGTCCATTCTCCTGACACTTGATGCACTTTTGTATGTACTATTTGCAATGCTCCTTCATTTTTGGCCAAAAATACCCCAACCTTAGAATATTATGAGTTGTAGCTCTTTCTCCCTGGTGGTTTCCGCAAAGTCTATCATGTACCTCTCTTATGAGTTTGACTCCTTCCTCTATGGTGACGCATTTTAGCGCCGATCTGGCAAAGATCACCTATAGAGTTGGTTATCTTCCATAAAAAATGATGCAGCCCTTCTCTTTATTATTCTGGCTTATTTTTCTTCCGTTGGCAACTTTCCCGGATGGATATATTCAACGATTGGGGTCATCCAGGACTCCACTGGTACATACGGCTCTATAGCAAATACTTGAGCTTCTTCAAGGCTTGAAGTAGTTTTTACTTCAAGCCAAACTTTGTTTGGTACCCTTTCTTCCATGCTTGCCAATTTTGCTAGAGCGTCTGCCTCAACATTCTCTTTTCGAGGAAGGTGCTTTAGCTCGCATTTCAAGAAGTTTGCTTTTAGCTCTTGAACTTTGAGCAAATATTTCTAGAATTTTTTCTTGACTTTAGATATTGTCGCTTTGTCTTGTCACCAGCATAGAATCCGAGTATACCTCTAATTCTACATGAAGTATGAAATAATGAATTTTCAACATAACGACTTCTAGAGAATTTACAAAGAAAAAAGTGTTTCTCGGGGAACCTGTTGCCCCTATGGCAGTAGCGACTTCCAGACCGAATGAGAGCTTTGTATTAGCTTCATTATTGGTAACCTCAAAATCCAGCCGGTATGCGTAATTTAGATCTTGCCCATCCGGTGTTGGTACTACAATTCCGGCCTGCCCTAGTTCTGCACCGGGCACCATCAACTAATACAACATGAGGACTTTGGGATTTCCTTTCCTCTTGAGCGAAGCTTGTTTCTGTAATAAAATCTGCCAAGGCTTGCGCCTTTATCGTTGTTCTAGGAAGGAAGTGGACCTCATACTGCGTTAACTCCACAGTCCAACTTACCATTCGGCTGGACGCATTTGGATTATTTGCTATCTGTTTGAGCGGCCAATTGGATCTGACAAAGACCCGATGGGATTGGAAATAAGGCCACAATTTCCTTGACGCCACCACCAGGGTGAACAAATTTTTTAAATGTTGGTATACGTGTTTCTGTTTGCGTTAATATTTTTCCAGTATAGTAGACCGGGATTTCCTTAATTTGTTCTTCCATTATTAGGACTGCGGCAACTGCCCAATCTGTCACAGATAAGTAGAGATAGAGATCTTGACCGGGAGCAGGTATGCCCAGTTTTGGCAAATCCTGAAGCATTTCTTTGATCTTTTTGAATGCTTCCACACATTCTTGTCCCCACTGGAATTTACTGTTCTTCCTCAGGATATTGAAGAAAGGTATAGACTTTTCTTGGAGTTTTGAGCAGAATCTACACAAAGCTGTGTCTTCCGTTCAAGGCCTGAACATCCTTAATGTTTTTTGGCAGAGAGAGGTTAAGGATTGCCTGACTTTTCTCTGGATCGACCTCAATTCCTCGTTTTCCAACGATAAAGCCCAGGAACTTCCCTTTAGTTACACCGAATACACATTTTTCAGGATTTAATTTGATTAGGTATTTATCTAAAGTGTTGAATGTTTCCTCCAGATCTTTCATGTGCTGATCTCTTGATGTGCTCTTTACAACTATGTCGTCGACATATGCTTCTACATTACGGGTGAGTTGCTGTCTAAAAACCTTATCAATCATTCGTTGGAAGGTAGCTCCCGCATTTTTCTGGCCAAAGGGCATTACCTTATAGCAGAAGGTTCCAGCTGAAGTGATAAAAGATGTTTTCTTTGAATCTTTCTCATTCATTTTTATCTGATTGTAACCAGAGAATGCATCTAATAAACTTAACACAAAACTTTGGGCAGACGAGACGACTAGCCTATCTATTGATGGTAATGGGTAAAAATTTTTGGGACATGCTTTGTTCAGATCTGTAAAGTCTACACATATTCTCCATTTCCCATTCGATTTTTTCACCATGACAACGTTGGCCAGCCACCTAGGATAAGCCACGTTCCTGATGAACCTGGTTTTAAGAAGCTTCTGGACCTCGGCCCGAGCTGCCAATCTCTTTCTTGTCCTATCACTCTTCCTTTTCCTGACTGCTGGATGCTTTGGGTCCACACGAAGGTCATGCTGGATAATGCTTGGGTCTATCCCAGGCATTTCGTCTATGCTCCAGGCAAATGTTGTTCTTCTTTTTTCCAAGAACCTCATTAAATGAGTCTGTTCTCCGCTGTCAAATGCATTTCCTATTTTAAAAAAATTTAGAAGGATCAGATTTTAGGTATACCTCTCTTGGTAAATCACCACACTAGTGGAACGGAACCCTTTAATGACGGCTGATTAATAATGGCTTAAACACAAACCGTGATTAATAGAAGGGTCGGAATTAATTAACGACATTTATAGAATTGACCGTTAGCAATAATCGATCGGAGGTAGGCGCACCTTTTTTAGAACGGACTTTAGATGACGGTAATTGGTAAAACCGTAAAGCCCCGTGTTGACACGCGCTTTACAGTCAACAGACTTTAGATTATGGTTTTACCAATAACCGTCATCTAAAGTCCCCGCCCACTGATGGTCAACTATGTCGTTTTGACCTGACACCAAATATTTCTCGCATTATTTGATTTTTCGACGCCGCCGTTATCTAAATGACAGTTAACGACGTCGTCTTACCAGCTTATTATAGGTTAAAAAACTTAATAAAAATATGTTGCAAATGTTTAATCGAATAAGACTCATGGCTCAATGGCCGCGGGTACATGAGTCAACACCGTCGATCTTGAGTTCGAAACCCAGCATAGGCCAAATATTTTTCACGCTATTTTTTTATTTTGTTAGACTTTAGATTACGGTTTTCTTGTAAATCGTAATCTAAAGTCCTTTTAACTAGAACATTTACTCGTTTACTCTGCACACTTTCAGTAACCTCTACGTCTCTCTCGCGCTATCTTCCTTACTGAAATCGCCTCCTCACTTCCGTCACCTTACTAGCGGCCATCGCCACCGTCGCTGCCACCACCTTCACTAACATTGCTAGAGAACAGGATAGTAGACTTTTGCAAGTTGACTTTCTCCCCAGCCATCTCACAAAATCAGATAGAATACTCATAATGGTTTTAATATTACTCATTGATGCACTGCCCATAAGAATGAGATCATCTGCCAAGAAGAGATGCGAGAGGTGAGGACCACTCTTGCTTAATTTGATTGGTAACCATTCCTTGCCGATAATGGCCTGATCTATAAGATGAGAGAGACGTTCCATACAAAGCACAAAAAGATAAGGGGACAATGGGTCTCCTTGCCTCAGTCCTTGGAGGGTTTGAAGCTATCAGATTGGGATCCTTCCCATAGGATTCTCATGCTAACAGACTCGACACAAGACATAATTAACTTGATGAAGTTAGGGGGAAGATTAAGGCAGTTGAGAGTATTCCTAATGAAAGCCCAAGATAGATTATCATAGGCCTTTTCTAAGTCTATTTTCAAGATGGCCCAACCCTCCAAGCTCTTAGTTTCCTCATAGAATGCACAAATTCTTGCATGATTATTTGGTTATCCTGAATATGTCTACCCGGCACAAAACTACTTTGAAGGGGAGAAAACCAATCCGACAAGAAAGGTTAATTCGTTCACAATTAATTTAGAGATAATTTTATATGACACATACAGAGCAATCGGTTTGAAATGTTTCATATTTAGAGGGGGATTAACTTTGGGAATGAGTAAATGAGAGTAGAGTTAATATCTTCTGGAATACTACCATTGTGAATACCTCCAAGACCAAATTAAGGACCTTATCTTTGACCATATCCCAATGGTTCTTGTAGAACCAAGCATGAAAACCATCCGGCCCGGGCGTTTTGAAACTACCCATCTTAACAGCATCCTTGATTTCATCTAAGGAGGGGAGAGAAGCACATAAATTTTTTAACTCTAAGTTAATTAGGGGAAGTCATGGCCTAAAGATAAGGAGGAATTAATAGGATCCTGGTTGAAAAGGCCTTTAAAGTAATCCAAAGCTGGGTTTTAAGGTTATCCAGACCCTCGATGGAATTACCATTACCATCCTCTAGTCGGAGAACTTTGGCTTTAGCTCTTCTAATCTTAACCTTTCTCTGAAAGTAGAAGGGTTCCTGTCTCCAAACTAATCCATTTCTCCTGGATTTTTGGAACCAAAGGAGTTCTTCCCTGAGAAGGATATTTTCATATTCCTTTTGGAGATCTTTTTCTAACTTCCTAAGGAAGGGAGACTGATACTTTTCAAGGTGTTCTGAATACCATTAAGTCTAGCCCAAAGCCTATTTTTTGTTTGGAATATATTATCAAATTGTTCTTTATTCTAGTTGATAAGGGCAACACTAAGATTACTTAGGTTCTGGTTGAGGGAAAGGTCCTTATTCCAACTAGTGTTAACCACCTGACTAAATCCTCATGAGTGGCCCAAGCCACCTGATAACGGAAGGGTTTACTAGAAATGCGGCTAGCCAAATTTTTATAGAAAACTGACAGAATGGGGCTATGATCAGAGGAAGTTCTGGTCAAGATCTCAATCCAACTATGTGGATAACTGTCAAACCAATTGTGGGACAAGGGTTCTATCCAGCTTAACAAAAATGGATCTATTGGTCCAGGAAAATCTATTACCTTTGGAAGGAAGGTCAATAAGGCTACTCTCATGAAACTAATCAATAAAAGCCAAGCTACCCTATTCATAACTCTATTTCCCCCTTTTTTGTCCTGAAGAGAAAGGATGGAATTAAGATCCCCAATAATAAACCAAGATTCATCAGGACTAACACAAATTAGAAAGATCATTCCAAAGCCTGATCCTACTATTATCAGAAGGATTAGCATAGACAAAAGTCGCCATGGCATTAAAGTTACCAGAACTGATCTTAGCATGGAAATTGATTACTATTTGTCAGAACATGAACAAATATTGATTATCCCAAAACAACCACAGACCACCACTGAAACCAGCAGCCTCAACAATGAACTTATTAGGGAAATTAATCTTATCAGCCACACTCATTCAGTAGAACCACTAATTCGAGGTTCACACAAAAACAAAAATATTTGGTTTATATTTATGAATCAAATCCTTCATAGAAGGTAAAAAACTAGATTTACCAGCACCTTTAACATTCCATGCAAGAACTTTAAAATGGAGAGTCATAGATAAACAGATTAGCTAGATCAGAAAAACTATAAGGCTCTCCCCCCCCTAAAGCATCAGATTTATCCAAAACAGGACATGCATTATTAACTACCATATCATGATTATCCACATTAATCATCTCCTCAGTATGCACACAAACAAGAGTATCAAGCTGGTTAGAAGACTAGCTGGTTTGCACTCAGATCCTTAGAGACGGGGGGAACCGGATCTTGCTCCTTAATCGCAGTTTCATCCGATTGACCTGTGCAAGCGGTATTTCCTTATCGGGAGTTGTTGATGGGCTCTTAGAAGTGCTACCCTCCAGAGGCGCAGGCCTAACCACTCCACCTCCATCATCATCCAGCACCTTAAAACTTGTTAGAAGGTACCTTGACTTGATTATAATCCCCACTTGCTGGTTTTTAGGAGGGGGAACATTCCTAATATTCGCATTCACATCCTTCTTCGGACCATAATTTCTCTTTCTAACCACTTTCATCCATGGCCCAAAGGTATCTGAGAGATGAAGGCTTTCTTCTTCTTTTACATTTTGAACCACCTTGTAACCCCTTCATTGATCACCGCCGTGGCATCCTTTATAATGGGCAATCTTCCTTTTGGTGACCAAAACAACCACAATTGAAAACACTAGGTGGATACCCTCATATACAATTTTATGGATCTTCTTATGGAGTTTAAACCTTCCAATCAAAGGTTTCTTCAGATCTAGGCAGACACAAACTCGCCCCATAACTGCGCATCCCACCTAGTTCTGACCAGATCTATCTTACGCACTCTGCCCACTTTGCTCCCAATTTCTTTCAGGCAATCCTCTCTCAAATACTCTAGCCCCAAATCTGGGAATCTAACCTAAACGTCCAGATTAACCAATGCTTCAGATTTTTGTGTCAAAATCTCGTACCCATCTCCTAACAGTGAGATATCTATCTGCAATCTTCCAGGGACCTCCATATAAAACCATATCTCTGTCCTCTCTGAGTTCAAAAACAACCGTAAAATACCCATCCTCTAACGCTAGAACATCAAACAAACCCTTGGTCTTCCATCTTTGCGACAGCCTCTCAGAGATAATAGAAAGAGGGAATGATTTACCAAGAAGCTTACTCCCTCCGTTCAACAATAACTGTCATTTTAGAAACTTGTACACTTATTAAGAAAAGTAGGTAATGACGCATGTGCCCCTACTTTTTACTTTTCCATTTATATAATAATTACTTTTATATTGAATAGTAGGGGTAAAAGTGGAAAGTAGTGTGTCAAAAAGCTAGAATGACAGATATTTTTGAACAAGAATCACATCCTAAAACGACAGATATTAATGAACGGAGGGAGTAATAATTACCGTATTTCTCCATTTTTCCATGATTTCATGGATGGTCTCCATCGGTAGAGAAATCACCGGACAAAGGGGATCCACCTCTTCCACGTCATCATCACAATCTAGGTCTTCACAGTCAGAAAGCTCTTCATCTGATTCTTCTTTTTGGAGGAAGTCTCGATTTTCGGACAAAATTTCTCGGTAGCTCAAATTGTTACGACTTGCTATTTTCTTCATCGACCCATCTTCTTCTCTATAACAGGGACATTAATCGCTACATCAGGCTTCTCTATTTCCCAGTCAGAGATTGTACGCTTCTTCTTGACTACCTTGCTGATTTCCCCGTCGGATTTAGATGCCTTGAATGTGAAACTCATTCTAACCGACGGCACTTCTTGCGCACCCAACTCCTTCGCTTTCCAGAATATTTGTTAGATTAATGGAGCGAAGCCCAAGAAAGCTATCAGTGGAACAATCTCCCGCTTCAAATTTCCAAATCGGACTAATCTATCACTGCAGAATTTCTTCAAGAGGAAGAAGCCCTAAAATTTCAGGGAGAGAGAATAAAATTAAAGCAATGGAGGCAGAGATTATACGGCCGTTGTAGGAGTTAATGGTGGATTTCGGATCGAATATGGTTGATAAATCGGCCTACGTGTCGGCGCCGGAAGCGAGGACATCAATGATAGAGGAAGGTGGTATTCCTGCGTGTATCAATTTTCTCCCTTCAAGAAGTCGCAGCTTATTCGACTCTTCTTCTCCTCTCTTCTGATTACTCTCCCAATCTCATGATCGATCAACTTCACTTTTACCTATCTGTGAACTTAGAGTTGAGATCTTTTACATGCTTATTATATAGACCAGGTGTAAAATGCTCCAGAGAATTTCATATCATGTACATATTTATTAACTATTTGATATTAATAATACAAATATATTTTATATTTAGCAAAATAAAAATTGGACCAGATAAACCGGGCACCAACAGCGCCGGGAGAAAAACCAATCTAATCTATCTGGCCCAAATAAAGAAAACTCTGGGCTAGTAACAGGTTGGAATTTGCGTGCGCAAATCAAGCCCACCCGAATGATCACATGAAACTAGAACAAAGTCTCTTACCTGAGCACTTTTATCCTTCTGCAATTTCAATTTGCTTGCATTTTTCATCCCTAATCAAAGAAAAGGTCAACAAAGGGAATCATCTAAAAACAATGAGAGGGTTTGTTTGCTTCTACATCCAATTCTATCCTTCTGTAATTTCAATTTGCTTGCATTTTTCATCCCAGGATACTAATCAAAGAAAAGGTTATAACACAAAGGGAAATCATCTAAAAACAATGAGAGGGTTTGTTTGCTAACTTCTACATCCAATTCTATACAGAGTCAATGTGGCTCCAAATTAATCTTTCCTTCACTGGGAATTTAACAAGTTTCACGAAAATGCAGTTCCCTTATTTATTGACTTGTACATAGTTCCGTTCCATCAAATAGCTCACCCGTGGACATTGCATTCTCCCGTGGTAGTTTGCACCACACTTTTTCCTTCATCGCGGGTGGTGAATGTTACATAACAGCTCGGACTGTTCCAGTGTGCTCCAATCTGAACCGACTGCTCAAAAATAGGGGGTAGAAGACATTAGAAACAAAACTGCCACACACATCGGTAAAATAAAAAGGGATTTAATGACAAAATAATTCAAGAAGCTATATTTACAAAGAAAAGAATATTAAAAAATTGTGCACCTTGAATGATGCTGATGAAGATTGAGCAGATGAATATCACTTACTTGATTATTCGCTAGGTCACCCCCTCTTTGGCATCCAAAGAACTATCTTCCAGAACAAGAGAGTTCCCCTTGACTGGCCGCCGATTGAGAGGTTTCTCACCCACATCATTATTTTCTCCATCTACGTTGAATTTAAGCCGCTTCTCGACAGATTTCATCACAGCAGTGCGTTTGGACCTTAATCTATATGGAGGAGAAGCATTAAAGGTCTTGGTAGCGTAAAACTCAACAGCACCAAGGCCACTAGAGACTGGGCTTTCACAAGAGCGTGCTTCTTGACACCTAGATGTGCTTATTTGGTCTTTCACTCTTACTTCATCAATAGAAGACGAACACCTATCCTTAACAGAATCTCCATCAAATTTGGCAACCTTGTCGGGCAACTTTGGGGTTTGAAACAGCATCTTTCTCTTTCTCAGAATCGAGGGCGTATTGGGAAAGGTACTGGCAGCATATCTTAGAATGGACTCAGGGCTATCTGCAGACAAGCCATTGCTCTTCACACTAGGTGGAGTAAAGAGCGCAGGTGGTGACGTGAAGAGTGCAGGTAATGTGATGGGCACCTGGACGTATTCTTGCTGGATACAACAAGCAGTTTCCACATTTGGTACTGATGGACTGCAACTCTGATACTCTGGTGGTTTGTAGTATAATGAGCCGTACATTGAAAACTGAGGTCTCAATGGTGTGACAACAGCTTTACTTTTCTCGTTGACTATATCACTGTTTCCAACTTCCTCTAGTTGTTGGAACAGACCTGAGTTTCTTCGATCCATATCTATTGGATGCAGTTTATTAATAGCACTTTCAGAATCAGCCGACGCATTAGCAATACTGGAAGGGGAGCAATTAACCGTACGGATAGATAATCCATCTGATGTTTACTTTCCTCTAGTTTCCCACATCAGTGGTGCAGATGAAGCTTGAGCAGATGAATCAGATTTCCTTGTTAGATGATGAAGGCAACTTGCTACTGGATATCAGTTTATTTGCCTCCTTATACCACCATTTTGCAGGCCACTCTTTGGAACAGGTGGAAGTTTACCAGTAGCCAAGTAAAAGTCAAGCTTTTTCTTCAGGGAGCTATTCCAATGATTCTTGATGGAGTTATCAGTCCTACAAAAGAACAGAGATGTGAGAGACTAAAACAAGTAGCAAAGATTGAAGGAATAATATAGCCATACTTTTCTAAGATACAACTCCTAACGTATATCCCTAACAAGTTACACAACCCTGGGATGGAAAACTAATGAACGTTTGCAACAGCACGAGTACGAGTCATGCACTGCATAAGATTGGTGTAATAACAGATACCATGCACGCTAGATTATGTTATAGGTGTCGCTAACCCAAAAGATGGCAGTGGCCTTGTAACTAACCCCCAATTTGGATTGGGACAAAATGAGGGGTGTAGGTAAGCATCTTTCACTTTCTTTTCTTTATAAACTAAAATTGGAGGTTAAACGAGGTTAATGTTTAACCTTGGTTAACTGCGATCATAGTAACCTCTATTTCAAAGATTCTAAAAGGTGTGAATTTCTGACCATTTTACCCCTAAACTTCCATTTTTGTGAAAAGGGAGATAAAACAAGATTTCTAAATATTCACCTCGATTCACCTTATAAACAGGAGTTTTAGAATAGTCACCTAGGTTCTCATAGTTTAACATAACCCGTTACCCTCACCCTTTACCTCAATACGAGCACATCATAAATGGTTGACAGTTCTATGAATATCTAAATCATTAAATATAAGAAACGGAACTACTTATCAATCCCAATAAGTTAAATGTAATACTAATACCATGTGATAAGAGGTCTATCCTGGTCCAGAAAAACATGAGGGTAGGTAGGGCCCTCTAGAAAGTTTACAACTAAAAGAAAAAGTTTTAGAACAGAAAGGAATAAACAGCACATCCAAAAACTATACAAATCAACTTTCAGTAGCTGCCGGGTAACACCTTAGCAATTTCAGCCCATTTATTCCCATGTGATAATAAGTTAAATGTAATAGTAATACCATGTGATAAGAAGTCTATCCTGGGGTCCAGAAAAACATGAGGGTAGGTAGGGCCCTCTAGAAAGTTTATAACTAAAAGAAAAAGTTTTAGAACAGAAAAGAATAAACAGCACATCCAAAAACTATAAAAATTAACTTTCAGTACCTGCCGGGTAACACCTTAGCAATTTCAGCCCATTTATTCCCATGTACCCGATGTGCATTCATGAGAGCCAGTTCCTCTTCCAATGTCCATGCATCCTTTTTTATCTCCGGATTCAAATGATTATGCCATCTGCAGTCATTTGAAACTAAGTTCAATTAGCAGGCTTTGATTACTGTCACATATGAGTAGAAACAATAAGGTGTCAGCATGTAAATTTCAAAGACTGAAGTAACCACATGCTGCAAGAAATAGACTTATCAACAAGATGTCACAATCATGTGCTACCTCAGAACCAAATGTTGACAGACACAGTCATTATATACTATCAATACAAATACTCTTGAGGCAATAAAGAGGCGCTCATATTACTGTAAAACAATTCAGTGCTATTACACACAAAAACTAACATAACCATTCATAAATAAAACTACCTTTCTCGACATTGCTTCCCTATACGTCCGGGCAAAGACTTGGCAATCACAGACCATTTTGTAGGGCCATATTTTGCAACTAACTCAACAATTTTCTCATCCTCCTATGCACATTAAAGGCTAACAAAGGTTAAGATCCCACCAACATTTTGATAACATACGAAAAATGAAAAGGGGACTATATATTAAAACCTCCTGAGTCCATGGTCCTTTAACAAGCTCTGGATTAAGAACTTTCTGCCATCTATGAAGACACTGCACTTCAGATCTATCAGGGAAAAATTCAGCTGCATAAAGAAAAATAAAGTCAGAATTGGAGCTTGTCCTCAAATACATAATGTGAACATTAGCCACTTGCATGCCCAAACCAGTGTCAGAAGATGGATTCTAGGAAGCATGGAAACAAATGACAATAAATTATCCAAATCAGTTTTCAATCACGACTCTTTCTGATGCTTAAGAATAAAAGCTACCTATTTTCTTCCAACTCTTCCCATGGAAAGTAGCAACAGCATTCCTCAGTGTCTCATCCTGCAGGAGTTTTCTTATTAGAAGTTAACACAGTATTCCTAAGAAGTGTAAAAATAAATCATATAAACCATATGATATCAATTTCCTCTGCAGATTATATCACTGTACAGCCAAAGCTAACCTCTTCCGGTGTCCAACCACCCTTTGCTCGTCTAATTGGGCCTGTTGTCCTCCTAAAACAAGGAATTTAAATAAAAAAGAATTTAAAACAGCAATTTAAATCTATCTATTGCGGAGCAAAACTACATACAAACAACATTTCCAATATATAGCAACGATCCAAGGGCTTTATATAAAGGCAGAAAGCAACATAGTATGCATCAACTGTTACAATGTGCTAGAACAATTGATATGGGACTATCAGAAAAAGGCGGATAAAGACAGCAGGCTTCATTGTCACAGGAATTTTTTCAGAACTTATGCCAAAATTCTAACAATAATCTTAGAAACAAAAGCCGAGAAGAAGCTCGTGAATCCAGCAGGAATAGCACAATGTCATCTTCCACAAATTAACTTCCAGTTACAAAATGAGAAATCCATGTTGCTGGATAGGCATGTAATATAGAATCTCAGAAAAAGCACCCTGACATTGGAGGTGCAATTACATAAGCACTAGTCTGATTCATGAAGAACTGCGATCCACATGATTCTAAAGTAATGCCGGAAAAATAATACACATAAACTCCGCTATATTCTTCTAACATCATACTTGTACCAAATCACAAAAAGCCAAATACATGAACCTACAAAGGAAAGATGAATGCTACATATGAATCTTACACAACATTTGAGAACGTTTAACCGCTTTATATTAACCCCGGGCTTTAGGCAGCCAATGGTACAGAGCAATTTTATAGACTGCTGAGTTCCCAGAAACTTGTAGCTATGTTTGCTAGAATTATTGAGGGAATTGAAAAATTTTAGACCGCTTCTTTGACAGAAAGTGAAAACATAATCCATTGAAGCGATCAAGAAAGGAGCCATAAGACCAAAAAAAAAATTGATTCACATGTCTCCATAGGAAATATATTTAATTGTCGCATTAGAAACACAGAGCTAATAGGAAGAAATGAAAACAGGCACCACGTCACATATAACACAATTGCAGAGATAGAAGGGAATGTTTTTTCGCATTTTAGCAGATAACTCAATTGCACGGATAGAAGGGAAAAGATGAGGTCTTTACCTATGAGAGGGAGATGACGGAGCTGGACTGCCAGCACGAGGCGACTTGAGGCTAACACTGCAGCTTCCCTCGGATACTGATGAGCTTGAAGCAGCAGCAGATTGCTTATTCTCCAAGCAACACTCATCTCCTCTCGTCTCACCGTAGGGCATCTCTTCTCTACTCATCGCATCAACAGTCTTCTCAAAACCAATCCTACCAATCAGAGATCGTGGACTTCGAGTAAGACCTAAATCGAGTTTACACAAAAATCACTCTTTCAAGCAATAAACACACACACATATAAGTTCAGAGCATCCAATCCACACTCGTGAAAAACCCTACTAACCCTAAACCAACGACACAGGGACAGAAGAGTGGGGTATAGTAGCCGGCGGATCTTTACACCGCTGATCAGATCAAACGAGAGCTCGTAAAGAAACCAATTTTGTGAATCATACTAGGGTTCTCGAGAGAAAAAATAATGAATCCAAAACACAGCAAGTTCAAATTTTAAAGGTAATTGATTAGCTGGTTTAGATTACGCTGATTATAGAGCTTACAAGTGGACGAAGTCAATCTACATATGTTGCAATAGAAACAAAAACAGTAGCGACTTCAGAATCAACTTACAAAGTGCGGGAAGAGGACCAATTGGCGGGAATTAGATAACAAAACTCATCTCGGCGATCTCGAACGAGAGGCCTTCAGACGAAAAAGAAGTAGAGCAGATTAGAGCGAGAACGAGAGAAGTAATAACAGTACGCGTTCGAAAAACCTCGCCCGTTGAAAGGGTGGAGAGAGAGAGAGAGAGGGGGTGAGGTAGTAGAGAATAGAGAAGGTAGATGGGAGAAAGGAACAAAAATCCAGAAAAAATAAAATTGCAAGGCCTAACGAATATAAAAGATCACCGACGTTTCCGTTTGGTGCCGTTGTTTCGATCTCATTGGGAAACTGAGTAAGAAAAACCCTATCGGTTAACGGCTGTTTAGCTTGACGGTTTTATTTTCTTTTTAACTCATTAATTCCTAAGAAGACGTTAGAGGAGGATTGCAACAGAAGCTAAGGAAAAAAAGAGAGGTGTTTGAAGATCAAACGGCACGCGCCGAAGGAGGATACGTTGGAAGGAATACCCAGCGAATTCCGCTAAACAATGCTCACTTTACTAGTCGTTACAATGTGAGGCAAGTTGGGTGGGAGGATCTGGCGGATTCTTCCCGGGTCTTTTTCCAGCCGTACGATCAGAAACAAAACGATCAAGATTTTAATTTAAAGCGCGACGGATACGTTACAACCCGGCAATAATGGACTCCTAATATACGGTGCAATCGGCTAGTATGTCAACCCTATGAGGGAAAAGCGAGGTAACCATTTTTTTCGAAAAACAAGTGACATATGATTAATTTGATATTAAGTTGACACTACATTTAGGAACATTAGTACATCACACATCTTCATAAGTACGCAACCTACTCAAGTTAGTTAGCATATGAGTATCTACATTCTACATTCTTATCCCTGTCGACATAAGACCAAACAACTTGCAAAAGGAGAATTGGGGGAGGGAACTTATTGCAATATCAATTCAACATTCGCTCAAACCTCACATTTACTATTGAGAGGCAATCCGAGAAGAAATGAACTTCACTAACACCTAGCTCTATGGCAACATTTACCTCAAAAAGTAATGTCTTCACTTCAAAATTTTGAGGTGTCTAAGCCACCAAACCCTTGATGATTCCAACGACAAGAATCTTCCCAGCTCCATCCTTACAAACTACCCGATGCGTGAACCATCTTGTGTAGTGCTACCACCTGGATAGCATTATGAGTTGAATTATTCTCTTCATCTGCCATCTGAGAGCTTGAAGAACTCATAGAAGAAGTCGTCTCATTGACAGATGCATCTTGATCCGTCCTCTTAATAATTGATTGAACCCTATTATGATGAAATTGACACCTTGCAAGTCATATCTTCCAGAGAAATAAAATGATCTTCTCCAATTGAATTGAGTCTAAACTGGTTATCATCAAAAATACCCTTTGCTTTGTCAAAATCCTCCATGTTCCACCATTCTGTAACAGTTGAGCCACTACTACAAATACGGTCTGTCTGAATATTTTAATCCCAACACTCCACTTAATTTACACTTTTTTTCCAAAGCAACCGATGATACTTGTTAACATTTTCCCATCACTTTGTATTAGTGTTGGTTGTCGATAACTAAATATATTTTCTATAGAAAAAAAAGCAAATAGTAACACTAGAAAAACCCCTCAATTTTTCCCGTAGCTCCTCTCAACTTCCAACTCTCTGTCTCTCCTAACCCTCTGCCACAAACTCTCATGGTGGTTTTCCTTTCTTTCCGGTCTTGCTCTCGTTTCTTCTATACAATCATTGCACCTATCGATTGATCAAGTTAATCACCATCCCCACTTTGCCCACACAGATTCATGTAATCAATCAGTTTTCAGAATCTTCAACAAAAAATCAAGTTTTTGAGAAATTAGTCGCTAATTCAGTAGACTTGGGTAGTGGCTTCACATCGAGATTACATCCATGAGGAATGAAGAAGCACGTGCTGATGGTGGCATTTGCGGGGGTGGGATGGTGGCTGTGTTAATGGTAGTAGTGGCTTTTGCGATATGACCGTGTAGTGCAAGTGAAGTGGAGATAGCCCTACAACTGCTTTCACCTAGTTTTGTTTTCTTCATCACTGATTTCCTATGGATCGATTTGATTGCTTCTTTCTATCAAATATAACTACTGTTGTAGGTGACCTTTTATGTGCAAGCTCAAAATTTTCTCCATCCACAACCATATGACCAGGCTATAAATGAGTTTTGATGCTCTTTTGACATTGTATTCTATGCGTATGGTTTTGGAATGTGGATTTTCTTGCTAGACATTTATCAATGTGATGATATAGTTTTGTTGTATCTCTTGAACTAACGCTGAATATAGAGAACAAAATAATCTAAATGAAAATTCAACTCGTTATGTTAGTACATGTTAACTTACTTCAGTCTTTAATATGTCCAAATGTGCTTTCTTGTGATGTGAAGTGTGGTGGGTTGTAAATTCTTTGAGAAATATATACGACATCGCACCTTAACCTACCTTAGAAATAAGAGATTGTTGTTGGTTCAATTGTTGAGGCGATTAGTGTCTATTTACGTCCCATTAATTTAATATGCGCTTTCTATTTGGTTTGCATTTGTAGAGTATCATATATCTTTTATATAAACTAGTTGACAAGCTTCCTTTAACGTACTGATAATCAAATTTGAAATATTTGTTTCTTTTCTGAAACTCACCAAATACACTATGTTTTTCCGAGCTATCTAAAACTTGGTATGCAGTCTCTTTTGTGAACTAATATTCACAGCTTGAATGAATTTCAGCAGGTGGAATATCATGCATCCCACGTTTCATTCAATGAATGAGTAGTGTAGTGTTTCTACACTCTGGTTAAAACCTTTTTTTACAGTTTCAAACTTACTGTTTTTCTTGTGATCATTTTTTATGTTATATATTGCATTTAGAGTATTTTAGAGGTGGTAGTATATGGGTTTTAGAGTGTAACCCACTGATTTGTGGTACATAAACATCTTTGGGGTGTGGTGATTAGCAACTTAAGTGTGATGTCGACAATAATGAGACACAAGGATTTACGCGGTTCAATCTTGAATGGTCTAGTTCACCGAGGTGGGGGTGGTGTTGACAAAGGTTCTTAGTAGAATTGGTAGAGTACAGATGATGAGAGAGTAAATATCCTTGTGTTGTGTATTATGCTCTCATTGTGTGTTACGAACCCCCTAATAAATGAGAAATTGATTGTCATTTCTAGAGAAAATGATAGGTTCACCCGGCTTGTCTTTCCCGTTTGTGTCTTGTCTTCTAGCCGGATCAGTGATAAGGGGTACAATCTACAAGGATGAGGGCTAACGTCATTCAAAGTGGGCTTGTCTGGGAGGAAGCTTCCCCGCCTCACTTTGGTTGTCCCTAAATTATGGAAAGAACACACGCTATCTTGGGGTATTAATGATATGTTAAGGAGGTATTGGTAAGCACGAGTATCTGAGTTGGTAATGATGGGTTGGCCGACAAGACTGATAGGATAGAGTGTCAAAGGAGGCGCATGCTGTGTAACTGGATATATGCTACAACACGTCTCCGATATGTCTAGACGGTCTCGGGGCGAAGACTAACGAACCAATTGAGTCACTAAGAATGATTGAAGAGTGCAAAGTACTTTAAACTGAAACTCTATTCGGTGAAGAATTACCACCTCATTCATTCACTCAATCTCTCCCTCTCGCCGAACCTATAAACTTCGGGACATTTTAGGACTTACCCCTAAAGCCTTCTAAAGACCCCTGGCTGAACAACTTCAGCCGACAGTCTCCAGTATCACACGACCACTCTGAATGTCCTAGCTACCTTGTGTTCTCAACACTATTTTACACTCCACTCGCTCACATTGCTGCTCACTCTTGCAGACTCACTCACTCAATGAGACTAAAGCTTACACTAAAGCTCAACTCTTATAAGGATATGCTCTCTAGTATCTATCTCGTAAATAAGTGTTCCAACCTTCTTGATTTACAAATGAGATTTGATTTACATATATAGAGATCAAACTACTTCTAGCTGATTTGTACACTTCAACTAACCTCATCCGCCACTTGGAGACCGTTGCTTGCCATTGGTTGATCTTCTGCTCATCTATACGCTTAGGCGACACGTAGAAGACATCCATTGGATAGCCGAGAGATAGATGCAATCACAACTTGGCATCTCAATTAACATCTTTGGCGGCTTCAACTATTCTTTTGGTATTCTCTAACAATGATCATATTCTAATATAGACTTGTAAGCAATGTATGGAGGCTTCTTATTGACGCAAGTTTAGATTTCAAGTCTCGCAAGTTGGTATCTTCTGCTACTAATCTTCAATTGCTTTCCACGAAGTTCCCAAGTGATGATTGCAGTCTCCAAGTGATACATGCCATCAACCACATCATCAGTTTTGGTATTGAGCTTAAGTCTTCTTCTGAGCTTCACCCTGAGCGGTTGTGGACATGTGCCCGAAAATTGGGGACCTTTCAAACAAAAAGAATCCACTTGCAAACAAGTGATTCTGATCCTTATTCTTGAAACACTTAAATAAACATTAAACTCAACAAGGAAAGTTTGCTATCATAAAAAATGCAAAGGACTTATTCTAACAATTCCCCCTTTTGGCGATGACAACCAATCCAATAAAATTCTAACTAAGTGTCTAAACAAAAAGAAACTAAGTTTGAACACTCTAACTCCATAAGAGGGGTCCCCCCCACCCAAGAAGATTCCATATGAGTTAGGTGAGTGGATTTGAATAGGACAAGAATAAGTACAACACACCGAAATACAGATTCGTTGTCCGTTTACAACAAAACACTTAGCATATTAGTAGAGATGAGTAATTCAAAACAAGTTGTTTATGAATTAACTAAGGATTCTTTTCCCCTTTGCCATTCAACAAAAATAAGGGAGTAGTAGGTCAGACAAAATCAGATAAAATTTGAAAGATTCATGCAATAAATATTGAAGACAAATTACAAGACAATTATATCATTTGAAAATTATAGTCTATCGCTAAGCTATATCTCAGTTGTTGCTTAAGCCTCTAGTAGGCATAGAACACTCAGGACAGATTCAGGTTGATGTACTTGAGTTATCGATAATTGATATACTTTGTAGTGCTTTAACCCCTTGTATACCTTTTTCCCCAGTTTATGCTTAATTGAAGTTCATATCTTTATTGAAGAGAAAATGTCTTAAAAAGTCTTGTTTGATGATTTTATTGACTTAGGAGTCGGTCTAAGGGAAATTGGGCATGTTTTGGAGCAAAGGAGCACACGTTGTACACACGTTTGGACCTGTGTCCGGACCTACAGACCCGGACCATATGTTCGTGGGCCTAAATGGCCCGTAAAAGGGCCCGGACACACTCAATTATGCAGTTTCTCTCTTTCCCGGACTTGTGTCCGGTTTTCCTCCCCGGACACAGCCTTCTGGCCCTCATACCGGTGCAAGTTAGGAAGCCTCTATAATGCCTTGTTTTGAATGTTTCAAGTATCTGTTTAGTTGTCCGGACAAGTGACAAGGACAAAAATATTTACGACCACGAGTGAAGATTCACGCAAAGAATTGCTTTTATATTCTTGTCCACCTAAGTTGTCCAGCTGAGTTCACCCGGACACCTCGCAAGGACATATCACATTGAAGGAAAATCGTGGCTGACCCTTTGAGTCTCGTCCGACTCTCCTACCTGGACAGCCCACCCGGATAGGCCTACACCCGGACACATGTATTCTGCATGCAAATTTCTATATAAACAAAGTGAAGCGAGGGAAGAAAACATCATTCACTCACACATATCAGCCTCTCTTCTTCATTTTCACTCATGTCGACAATCCTAGCACCATCAGCAAGGGAAATTCATCATCACCTTCAACCTCAAGCTTGGAACTCAGTAGATCTGGATAACGAAGCACACGTGAGAGCTCTCTTAATATTTCTGAACTTCCTCTAGTCTTTGTATTTTCTTTTCTTCTTCATGTCTGGATAAGTTGGATTAAACTCTGGGGATGGTTATCTGATTGAGATGAATTTGTGATTTTTGTTACTAGTTTGGTTTGAGAAAATTTATGGATTGTTGCATATTAATATATTCTTTGCGCTTTCAATAAATCTTGTTATTTTGTTGATTTGCTTCTGAAATCTATTTTGATCAGATCCGTGATAGATAGATAGGTCAATTAATATGTAAACTTGTGAAAAACTAAATCAGATAGACTAGTTTTTTCCCTCGGGTGAAAAATTAATTCCTCGCGCTTATCCATTTATTCGTGTTGTGCTTGAATCTGGATTAGATCTAGTACGTTCTGTTAGATGAGCTCTTCTAGCCTAGGATTTAGTCTTTAAGAGGGTTTAAGGAATTTTGCAAATCCATATCTCAAACTAGCTAGTAGAAATTGCAAAATCTATCAATCAGAAAAGATAACCTGAATCTGGAGATCCATTTCATCTACACTTTTCACCTACTTTTTTTACTTGTTATTTACTTGTTTTTCTTTTATTTTTGATTAGAAAAACAACCAACAACAACCGCTTCAATTTCCTATTAGTTTCTAGGATTAGACTTACTTTCTTTAGTCCCACGGTTCGATACCTGTAGCTCACCTAATTTTCTATATTTCTGACCATGATTATTTGAAACCTGTAGGAATTTTATTTACTAATTTCTAGATTAATTTTCTAGTTTTAGTAGGTTAAATTACCTGTTTGCAAAATGACGCCATTGTCGCGGACTTGACATTGTCCAATCCTTAGCCTCAGTTGTTATTTGTTTTTACTTAATACATACCCCACCCATGACATTTGACAAAATTACACACCCCACCCATGAGGTTTCAAAAATTACTTTCCCCACCTATATAGTTTCCCCCGTTTTACATCCAACAACTTTTCTATTTTTGTTCAACTTAGGAGATGCTTAAATGTGTCCAAAATTGATGAAACTTTACATAGACAATGCTAAAGTGTTATATGTTGGTCCAACCTGAAATCCAAAGTTTTAAAGCTCATATGTGATTTGTGGGACCCAATGAAGCATGTGAACGTGTTTTCATTGGATCCCACATGTCACATGTGAGATTTAAAAACTTTGGATTTGGATTTGGAATTGGACCAAAATTTAACACTTTAGCATCGCCCATGTTAAGTTTCATCGATTTTGGACAGCATATGAGCATATCCTAAGTTGAACAAAAATTAGAAAAGTTATCGGATGTAAAACAAGGGAAATCACATGGGTGGGGAAAGTAATTTTTAAACCTTGTGGATGGGTGTGTAATATCACCAACATCATAGATGGGGATGTAATATTCTCTTTATTTAATTTATCTTGTTTTGTTTTAGTTGTTTTCTTAATTTTATATTACATTATTTTATTTAGTTTTTAATTATTTAGTTATTTAATTTTTATTTCATTTCATTTTATTCTATTTATTTTCTATTGTTAGTTTATTTTGTTTTTATTTTATTTTATTTTATTTTATTCTTAGTTTATTTTGTTTTTTATTTTCTAACTAATTTTTATAATGGTAAATGAGTTGGTTAGGTTGCTAGCTGAAGTGAGGCGTAACAACAACCACTTGGGGGATACGATGGTCGAAATGAGAATGATCGATGAATGCGTAAGTTCTAAATCTCAGGGGATGATGCAAGCTTTGGGACAGATTCCTGTTCAAATAGGGCATCAGGTGTCTACTGGTTCCTTTGATCTGTGTTGCTCGTATTGTGAGGGACCCCACGAATTTGATGATTGTATCAGCTAAAAGAGATTATGTGGATCGAGGATCAATTAGAATATAAGCCTCTAATCTTTGTTGCTCACACGAGTTTGATGATTTCCTAGTGTTAAAAAAGATGGTGAGGATTGAGGAACAATCTGAGTATATGCAAAAACCTCCTCCTGAGCAGTAGGCTTTAATCTCAAACAGTGGCAATCCAAAGGAGTTGGGGTACAATTTTGTGGAGCAACCTATTGAAGTATCAAGTTACCCTCCCTCTCCACCCTTAGTCCCACCTGCACCTGTCAGCGAAGCAACCGGGATATTCGATGCTGACGACCTTGGGGATACATTCCTCCTCGAGCCTCTCCAAGTCGAAGAGTATGTTTACATCCTCAAATTTGAGGGGGATGAGCCACCATACCGTTGCCACTATTGTAGAAACCATAAATTCTCACCCCATAAAGTAAGTCAGAAAAATAAATAAAATAAAAGGGGTTGTCGTCTTTCTCTTTCAAAACGTATTAACGTGCATGCCAAAATGCAGCCATCGTTTTGTGACACAAATTTTAGATCAATTTCCAAGCATTTTGAAAAAAAATACAAAAATGAATTTCCAAGAATAATCCAATTTAAAACACACCCTTTTATTTACTTATGCATTTTATTCTTATCTCGTTTTACGTATAAAACACTTTAGTTTCACTCGACGTTTCATTTTGGAATTTATTCAGATCAAGCTCTAGCTTATGTATTATTTCCCACATTAGCCTAACTTTATAGCATTTTTTAACTTTCTTTTTTTCCTTTTTCTATCAGATCAAACAATACCAAACCCTATTCACTCTTGCTCTATAAAAGGATCAACAAACACCAACCCTAAAATACATCAACAACGGTCAAGTCCCAATCCCAATATTTTTTGAAGCTCCCAACACAACTGATTTTCTATTTTTTTCACATTCTGTTCCTCCTATTCTTCCTTAGCACTTCCAAAAGAATTCAACTCTTCCTTATCATCCTCTCATTCACCGTAGTTTACAACCCAAAAATTAGCGACAACCAACCGCAAGTTCTATTGCAATTTCTCCCTCTCACATGGTAATCTTCAACCCAAAAACTGGCAACAAGGAGCATACAACTCAGTGCCAACTTCACTCTTTCACTCACGGTAATCTGCAACCCAAACTGGCAACTAGGAGCAGTGTGCCAGCTTCATTCTTTCACTCACGATTCATTTGCAACCCCACTGAAACATACAAGCTTTGTGCTCTTTACTACTCTTCACGGACGATAATTTTGCAACCTGGATGGCATACCAAGGAACATTCGCTCTGCACCTCATTCATCCTCTTCACATCGGATAAATGTGCACGCTCAACTATAGAACAAGGAGTAGGTCCACAGAGGCGGATCCAAGTATGTTCTTATAAATTTTGAAAAAGTACAAAATGACATAATATTTTAAAGTATGTAGTGTCAAAAAAAAATTCTCCCCACCCCAAACAAAGCTCCTGGATCCGCCACTTCAGGTCTAGCTACCTTCATTCTTTTCATGGATGGGAATTTTACAGCTCAGACAGGCGAAACAAATAACATACATGTTCTGCCTCCTCTTTCATTCTTTATACTCTCGGTACTTTGTACCCAAACCGATAAACAAAGAACATACATGTTCTGCCTCCTCTTTCATTCTCTATACTCATGGTACTTTGCACCCAAACTAGTTTACAAATAACATACATGTTCTGCCTCCTGTTTCATTCTCTATACTCTCGGTACTTTGCGTACAAACCGGTAAACAAAGAACATACATGTTCTGCCTCCTCTTTCATTCTCTATACTCACGGTACTTTGCACCCAAACCATTAAATAAAAAACATACATGTTTTGCCTCCTCTTTCTTTCTCTATACTCACGGTACTTTGCACCCAACCCAGTAAATAAAAAACATACATGTTCTGCCTCCTCTTTCATTCCCTATACTCATAATAATTTTCACCTAAACCGGTGGACAAAGAGCATACAACTCTGCATCCATTTCATTATGTCTACTCTTAGTAATTTACAAACCCAGCTACTGGCTATCAATTCGCCAATCTCAGATACAGAAAATGAAACCCACCAACAAACGGAGAGGAAAAAGTCAGCCAACACAAATGACGGGGAATTGGTGAAATAGAACACGACCATAATGAATTACTTGAGAAACGGTCGATGTGACTTGGCCCTCAAACTCTACTCCTCCATGCATCACCTCCATTATTCTCTTCATTCATGCCAGTGACCAAGAAGCATACACTCTTCATGTCGGTAATTTCACAGAAAGCCGGTGACCAAGAAGCCTACTCTCTTCACGTCGGTAATTTTCCAAAAGGCTGGAGAACAGGGAATACGTCTATTCTCACCTCAACCTCTTCACTCTAAATGGCGAACAAGGGACAACCCATCTTCATTCTCTTCACCGGGTAATTTTGCAGATCACTGGTGAACAAGGAGCATCCGCTTCTTCATTCTCCTCACTGTGAGCAATGTTGCAAATCTGACTGGTGAGTAAATGTAATACATGCGCAACCCCCTTTTTTCATTATCGGTAATTTTGCAAACTTAGTTGGTCAATAAAGAGCTTACAGACTCCGCATTTCTCGTTGTCTTCATTCTTGGTAATTATGTTATTTGTGAAAATGTTATCGGATATTTTTGAGTAAAACTTCATACTGCATATATTAACAAACAGACCACACACTCCTTCCTAACCAAAAAACAAAAACAACATTAGAGAATGAGCATAACTAATTGACAGACCAATTAGTTCCTCTATCCTCCATATCCAAAGTAGCAGCAGCCATTATGCTAACAGGAAGATTCTCCTTCCTCCACCACTTGGCTTTCCTGTTGTAGCTGCTAGCTAAACCAGCCATCAAAAAACTAGGGAAATTGAAATACTTTACATTACAGTTCCAGTTAACATACTTAAAACGATAAATTAAGTAGCGAATTCTATTACAATTCTACAGCTACTCCAAGTCGTTTCCTCTTTCCCTGTTACACACATTCATCAACCAATCTTGCATGTTGTCGAAGCCTATACTATCACTGCCTACTCTAAGAGCAAGTGTCATAGCATGTTTCATGGCTTTGATGTTTGCAAGTTGCACTCCACAAGTGCTATGTAAAAGCCGCGAAAAACCAGCTAATATAACCCTATTATTGTTTCTGATCATCCCTCCAATCCTGATGGGTGAACCTTGTTTCTGATCAATAGCCCAGCCTAGTCTAACTTCACCAACTGGTGGAGGCACCCACCCTTCAGTTTGAGCCCTGTTACAAGTAGAATTCTGCATATTATGATAGTAATAGATGTAAGCTTTGTTAGCTTCCACAGTCGGCCACCAAGCAAAACTTGTATTATGTTTGACCTTGTTTCTAGCATCATACACTACCCATAACATATCTAAAATTTGACTACTCTTAGAGGAATTCCAGTTACATATTCCTTCATTCATCCACCTAATACATTCTACATCAGAAAATGCTGCTAACTCTATAGTATTGATAATATTGCTCCAGATATCAGAGACAAAACAGCAGAGAAAAAAAGAATGGACAATTGTATCTTTTTTCCCACAGAGAAAACACTTTGAACTGCCTCCAATTCTTCTGGCTAGATTAGCTTGGCAAGGAGTTATGTTACGAATCATTTTCCAAGCAATCAGTTTGGCTTTAGGACAAATATGGAGATTATTAATCTGTTTGAAACTACTGCTCGATGGAGAAGAAGACGCTGCAACAGTTTGCATATGGCTGTGAATTCTAATGTATCCTGATTTCACCGAATAGTTCCCATCTAATGTATAATTCCATATCCACTCATCTTGTTCCCCAAGATTAAGATTGATAGAAAGAATACAATCGACATCATAATCAGTCAAGTTATCTTTGAGCTTGGCTCTGTTCCATCTCCCTGAATTTTTATCAATAAAATCAGAAACCAGGTCCTGGCTATTAGCTTCTTCTTGATTTTGGCCAATAACCTTGAAACCTTCAGATCTAGGTAGCCACGGGTCCTTCCAAAACAAAGTGTTAGATCCATTCCCCACCTGTTTTCTAAGGCCTAGGCCGAGGTTATCCACATTGGCAACAAATGATTTCCACACTGGACTGTCATGCTTACCAGGAGTAGCATTCAGAATAGTACCTTCAGGGAAGTATAGATTTCTTAGAATAAGCGACACTAGATTGGAAGGATTTTTACAGATTCTCCACAGCTGTTTTGTAATTAACACTTTGTTAAACGCTTCAATTTCCTTAAAACCCAATCCCCCTTTATCCACATCTTCACAAACCTCTCTCCACTTAATCCATTGCATAGATCTAGTCTTCTCTCTCCCTCCCCACCAGAAGTTAGCGATGATTGAATTGAGTTTATGGATAATACCTCTGGGGAGTTGGAAAATGGACATAGTGAAGGATGGAATAGCCTGAAGAACACTAGATACAAGAATCGATCTAGACGCTTGAGACATAGGCTTACCCCACCCCCTAACCCTTTTCCTAACTTTCTGGATCAGATAATCAAATAACTCAGTCTTGTTTCTTCCTACCTTTAAAGGGAGACCCAGATATCTCCCGAAACTCCTCACTTCTTGGACTTGAAAGATGTCAGCTATCTCAGCTCTTAAACCCACCTCAAGCTTCTTGCTGAATAGGAGTTCAGATTATTGATGCTATACCTATCTGATTATAACTTGCTTTATTTCAGCTAGTTTTATTTTTTCTTTGATCAACTAACGAATGGTTTGTTGTTTTGTAACGTTTGATATGGTTACTATTATTTTGATGATGTGTTGTATTGACATAATCTGTTTTGATCTTTATGTATATTATTTTATATTGGTTTATTTATATATATATATATATATGTATTCTCTTGTACAATATTGTATAAGTGTGCATTTATGTAGTTGTCACTACATTTCATGTAAGTATGGACCTTTTGTTATTTGTTTCTCTGTAGTATTATATTACTTAAGAGTTGGTCAATGTTGACTCCCTTGGTCAACTTGAGTTGACTTGGTTAGTTTATCCAAGTCCACATGTTGATGTAACTTATGTTATAATACTTTGAATTATATAATTCACTTAACATGTAACACTTCTTCACCTAACACTAAACCTTGTTTCTAATGTTTTTATAATTATATTCCCCGCCTTAACATATCATACTTAGTATTATATGGTTATCTGATAAGTGCGGAATTTATCTATGTTTATATGCTTAATTTGATTAATATTTTATTGGTTTATATGATAAATTCCTTACTTATATGCTTAATTATGTTAAATGTTTAGATTATTCCTCACATGTGGTTTTATGTTAAAACAGATTAAAATGCTCGGATATAGATAAAAAGAATATATATTATATATATATATTATATTATATTATAATATATATATATATATATATATATATATATATTGTACGGTGCCATTCACATGTGACGTGGGTTTTCAATTTGCTGCACGTAAAGTTGATGTTGGAATAAAAGTGAAGAGCATATCTATTCGCATATACTAGCCACACGAATGTAATTCATGCACTCACGGGCTTGGGTTGCATGAACACATGCACATCAATTGGAGGGTGGTCTTGGGCCGACAATGATTTAGAGTGCAGAGGCGCAGACTTGGTCTGCCTTGGGCCAACAGCAAATAACGTACAGAGCCATGCACTTGTTATTGGGCCGCAAGTTTTGACCACGACATGGGACTACAGTAACATGCACGGGATGGAACAGCATCATTGGGCTAGTGCATGACAAGACTTCAGAGGCGCAGAGATAAAAGGACGGCTTCAGCAATTCGACGGACGATGATTCTCAACCTAGACACAGGCGCAGACTTTACAGAGGCGCAGAGTATGGGCATGACATTTTTAACAGATCATTTAGTCACTCACGAGGTCATGCATAATAACACAGATACACAGCATGGGTGTAAAGACTTTACAGAGGCGCATGCACTTGAGGGAGTCTGACGTGAAGTTATTCTACTCCCTCCGTTCAACAATAACTGTCATTTTAGAAACTTGCACACTTATTAAGAAAAGTAGGACAATGACGCATGTGCCCCTACTTTTTACTTTTCCATTTATATAATAATTACTTTTATATTGAATAGTAGGGGTAAAAGTGGAAAGAAGTGTGTCAAAAAGCTAGAATGACAGATATTTTTGAACAAGAATCACATCCTAAAACGACAGATATTAATGAACGGAGGGAGTATTGTTTAATCTGATGTGGTTATTGGCATATAAAAAGAAGTACGCATCAGACGGGAGGAGAATTGCGAAGGCTAGCCGCGACAGTCATTCAACCCCGAGAGCAGAAGGGAGACGAGAGCAGTCGCCGAGTTCAAGACAGAAGAGGGAGACCAGTTTGAGAGTAGCAGTTCTTTGAACAGATAATTCTGACAGATCGGAGCAGAAGATAGAGAGCGGATTCATCATCGTTCTTCAATTAGATGACGTTTTCTAATCTCTTTACTATTGTTATTATTTCTTTGTCTCCGATGTCAGAGTAGTCTGTTAGAATTCTGGTTTTATTATGGACAACTAGTTTATTGTTTTTCTTTCTGAGTTGTTAAATATAAATTCTATATAGATTGTAGTTTTGTTCCTAGTTATTCATTGAATTCTCTTGTGATTAATTATTGCTTGAGTTTATTTGGTATGAATTGCTTATAAGTGAGAACTGCGGCGTTCATTAGACCTTAGGAATATTACCAGTGAAACTACAGATGTCAATTCCTGGGGATTAGCTGACTAAAAACCAGATGAATCATTAATGCTACTAGTTAATTTGTAAATTCGTAACGAGAGTTAGGATTTGGGAGTTGCTAGTAAGAACCTATCTTACGGGAGACCGGTTTTAGATTAATTTAGATCTGAGGTTGCAATCTAGAATTTAGAAAACACTCAGGAAGGGAACTGATAGCTAGGGAGAAGTAGTAAACCAGGATTCACCCTTTTAGATTTATTAGAAACTCACTTTTAATTGTTTTTATTATTGTTTATTTAATTTCTACGACCAAACCCCCAATTTATTATTGTTATTTCTCCTTCAATTTATTAGTTAGATAGATTAAAGATTAAACTAGACACAGCCTCCTTTGGTTCGATAACCTAGGGAATACTACCTAGGAAAACTTGCTACGACAGACCAGTACACTTGTTGTTATACGTTTTACCCCGAACAAGTTTTTGGCGCCGTTGCTGGGGAGGCACGGTTATTTAGTTTAGTCTTTATTCTATTTTTTTTATTTTGTTCAATAATTAATCTGGTTTGTTTGTTTTTATTTTTTTAGTCATTTTATTTTGTCTTCTTTTTACGATTTTTGTTAAACTAGTTCAATTCTTATTTAGCATTGTTTAGTCTATTCTCGCTGATTAGATTTAGTTTAGTTTAACTTTAGTTTTGCTTTCGTTCAATTTTGCTTAAACTTATTTCATTAGTTTTTGTTTCATTTAGTTGACTTTGTTATTTTAGTTTTTCTTTACTTTGATTAATTTTGTTTTGGTTTTGTTTTGTATTTTTTTTATTGATAGATTTTTGTTTAGTTTGATTTTGATTTTGTTTTTTATTTATTTTATTTTTATGTACATACTTTTATTTTCATTTGTATTTATATTTTCTTCTTTATGTGTATAATTAATTTTTCTTTTTATTTCGAGGTACTTTGATTTGATGGCTGGATATTACAATCCGCCAGGAGGTTGGCCTGGATATTACAACCAATGGGTTGTATGCGAAAGGTGTGGAGGAGACCACGAGCGTGCTTATTGTCCAGTTGTTTCTTCTAGTTTGGAGGATGCTCTAAGAAGTTTTATATCGTCTAGCCCTCCTGAAGCACGACCGTCTCCTGAACACTATTATCCTGCACAAAGTTACAACCAGTGGGTTATCTGCCAGACATGTGGAGGGGATCATGAGAGTTCACAATGTCAAAGTAATCTATCTAGCTTGGTAGCTGCTCTTGCAGATTTTAACAAAAAACATGGTGAATCAAACCCCGGTTGGCATGAGTCCTTCAGGATGGATATGAAGGAGATACGGGAAAGTAATGCAAGAATTTTACCCCATATAGATGAAATATCACAAACTCTTGGATGTGAACCGGTTCCTGAGATCGAACAACCTACTACAGTAGCTGAGTGGAGTGATACGCAGCTTGATCATTCGATCCCTGAAGTTGCAGACACACCTGAGGTGGAGATCATGGAGAGACCAGAGCTAGAGATTGAGTAATTTGATGAATCTACTGAGTTAGAGAATGATGTAATTTATGAAGCTATCTTGTTTATTCCTTCTCCACCTGTACCTGAGCCAGAGAGTTTTCCAGTTGACTTCCTTCCTGCTCCTGCTGATGAGCCATCAGAGCAGAGTTACCTCATCGACTTCAAGGAGCCCTTGATTCCTGTTGAAGTTGATTTTCCTAATGGTTCATCCTTTGAGATTCCACCAGATGATAAGGATGTTTACATCCTTGAATTTGAGAAGGAGGACCAGCCAAAGTGTGATCTTCACATCAAGGATCACCCACCTCAACACAACCACCTGATGCATGATCGGTGGAGTTACACTTTTACATATGGAGTGTTGAGGTTAATTTTCCATTTGATCGGGGACGTTTTATGAAGATATATGATGCCCGCCCTACCCACCCTTTGGCGCCCACATCGACATTCATTTTCGATCCTGGTTGACCTCAGGAGGTATGGTCTAGCCAAAGACGTTAAAGAAGGGCAGCTGGCTGGCAGGCAACCCAGCGTTATATTTTATTTTGTTGGTCTTTAATTTTAGTTTAAATTTATTTTTATACTTATTTCCCTGGTTTTGTTATTTATTAACTGTTAATTCCGTTTTGTAGCATTGGTTGCTTCTGGTATTTTTCTTTTCAGATGATTTCTTCATGGTGATACTGCAACTAGGCTGTAACACTTGAGCAAAACTCAAGTGTGGGGTGAGGTCTTTCTACATATGCAACAACAACAAAATCCAGGGGAGTTCTAGTTTCAGTTTGAATTATTTTAATTTTAAGTTTTATTTTGACTGCTCTGCTGTGTTTCCTTTGGACATAAATGTTTTTCTGTGAGCTTTGAGTTTTTCACTCCTGCCTTGTCACACAATGAGGACATTGTTTAATTTTAAGTGTGGGGTAGGGAGTGACCTTCAGTTACCACTTTAGACCACTAGTTTTTGTTTGTTTTCGAGTGATGAATAATGTGCTTCTTTAATGCCGTTAAATGTTGAATTTTGGGTGAAAATATCTGTGGAAGTTTGAAATTGAGCCTGATGAGAACCTTAAAATCTTTCTGCTTAAAAGTTGTCAATCCGGAATTGTTTTTTCTTAAATTTCTCTATTTTCACTGAATTTGATGGATTGGCTGATTGTGGAGACTTAATGCGTTTAGCTTTGGATCTTGGGAATGATATGAATGTTTGGAATGAAAGGATAAGGCAAGGTACTCCTCTGATCAAAATTTTCCTAAACCGAATCAGGCCTCTTTTATCTGGTTATAAGTCCTCGGGGGTGCTTTATCACCTATCTACCTAAGATTTCGTGATCTGGGATAGTTGGCCCAAAGCCGTTACAATGGATAAGAGAAAAGTCTGGGTGAAGGAACAACTATGCAATTAATTAAATAAATTGTTTGTTTTTATTTCTTGACGAAGAAATGTTTTTGCATACGAAATATTTAATTGCAGTTTATTTTATCATGAGTGCGTGGTGTTGAAAGATATTGCGGAATAAGGCATTACTTACTTCACACCCCTTGTCATCCAAAGGGTAAAGGAAAGAAATTGTGAAGGTCCAAAGCTAATCTATGTTTTAGTTTCTACAATTCAGTTTATTCATGCTTTTATAAAAATTATTCTTTATTCACTGTTTGCGAAAACTGATAGCTTAGAGTAGATTGATTTTTCTGATTGTCATTTTGCTTGTTTTCCTTCTGCTTATGTTTGATCCTGTAGTTTGATGTTTCGGTTTAGAGCAGTAATATTCTTTATTTGCTTGAGGACAAGCAAAAGCTAAGTGTGGGGTAGTTGATAAGTGGGAATTTATCTATGTTTATATGCTTAATTCGATTAATATTTTATTGGTTTATATGATAAATTCCTTACTTATATGCTTAATTATGTTAAATGTTTAGATTATTCCTCACATGTGGTTTTATGTTAAAACAGATTAAAATGCTCGGATATAGATAAAAAGAATATATATATTGTACGGTGCCATTCACATGTGACGTGGGTTTTCAATTTGCTGCACGTAAAGTTGATGTTGGAATAAAGTGAAGAGCATATCTATTCGCATATACTAGCCACACGAATGTAATTCATGCACTCACGGGCTTGGGTTGCATGAACACATGCACATCAATTGGAGGGTGGTCTTGGGCCGACAATGATTTAGAGTGCAGAGGCGCAGACTTGGTCTGCCTTGGGCCAACAGCAAATAACGTACAGAGCCATGCACTTGTTATTGGGCCGCAAGTTTTGACCCCGACATGGGACTACAGTAACATGCACGGGATGGAACAGCATCATTGGGCTAGTGCATGACAACTTCAGAGGCGCAGAAGATAAAAGGACGGCTTCAGCAATTCGAACGGACGATGATTCTCAACCTAGACACAGGCACAGACTTTACAGAGGCGCAGAGTATGGGTATGACATTTTTAACAGATCATTTAGTCACTCACGAGGTCATGCATAATAACACAGATACACAGCATGGGTGTAAAGACTTTACAGAGGCGCATGCACTTGAGGGAGTCTAACGTGAAGTTATTCTATTGTTTAATCTGATGTGGTTATTGGCATATAAAAAGAAGTACGCATCAGACGGGAGGAGAATGCGAAGGCTAGCCGCGACAGTCATTCAACCCCGAGAGCAGAAGGGAGACGAGAGCAGTCGCCGAGTTCAAGACAGAAGGGGAGACCAGTTTGAGAGTAGCAGTTCTTTGAACAAATAATTCTGACAGATCGGAGCAGAAGGCAGAGAGCGGATTCATCATCGTTCTTCAATTAGATGACGTTTTCTAATCTCTTTACTATTGTTATTATTTCTTTGTCTCCGATGTCAGAGTAGTCTGTTAGAATTCTGGTTTTATTATGGACACTAGTTTATTCTTTTTCTTTCTGAGTTTTAAATATAAATTCTATATATATTGTAGTTTTGTTCCTAGTTATTCATTGAATTCTCTTGTGATTAATTATTGCTTGAGTTTATTTGGTATGAATTGCTTATAAGTGAGAACTGCGGCGTTCATTAGACCTTAGGAATATTACCAGTGAAACTACAGATGGCAATTCCTGGGGATTAGCTGACTAAAAACCAGATGAATCATTAATGCTACTAGTTAATTTGTAAATTCGTAACGAGAGTTAGGATTTGGGAGTTGCTAGTAAGAATCTATCTTGCGGGAGACCGGTTTTAGATTAATTTAGATCTGAGGTTGCAATCTAGAATTTAGAAAAACTCAGGAAGGGAACTAATAGCTAGGAGAAGTAGTAAACTTCACCCTTTAGATTTATTTTAGCTATTAACTTATATAATGTTTGATTTTAATTTCTACGACCAAACCCCAATGTATTATTGGTTAGTTCTCCTTCAATTTATTAGTTAGATAGATTAAAGATTTAAACTAGACACATCCTCCTTTGGTTCGATAACCTAGGGATACTACGTAGAAAACTTGCTACGACAGACCCGTACAACTGCTGTTATACGTTTTACAACCCCGAACATTATCCAACCATGTTATATAATTTCCTCATTCATGTATTCATATACTTATATGAATTATAAACTCCTTTATTCAAGTCCTTCCTTATTTCAACTCCTCACACATTATCTTAGACATTTAATTATTTAATGTTTGATAACATTTTCTCTTACATATTAAGCCCCTCTAAATATAATTTCTCCCAACTTCTTTAAATTGCACTTATATATGTATAAGTGTAACACTCCAATTATCCCTTATAATTCAAGGTTATTACAAAGTTGTTTAACTTTATACTAACTTTTATTAGCTACCATTTCCCCAATATTTAATGTCACATAATGACATGTTGAATCATATTATAAAACTCCCCTAAGGATCTGTATAGTCTCGTACATACCCCCATCTTTCCGTAATAGCTCCCACCCCTCGTATTATATCTCGTTACCTTATATAATACCATAGGTTATAACATTTTTATATTGCATAGTTATAACCTAAAGTTTCTAATATAAGCCCATATATTTCTGAACAGACCCTGGGTCTTCCAGATTTCTCATTTCAGTCTACAACTTTTGGAAAGTACCAAACAACCCCAAATATCACATTGTTTCAATTATATCCATATACCTTATATTATGACATTTATATTTGTATAACCTACGATTATACTATTCTTTTATAAATTTCTGAGCAGACCCTTGTCTATCCAGAATTGTTTTCCAACTCCCCACAAGTTTCTTTATTTACGAATTGACCCCTCTTTTTACTTAAACTTTACAAATGTCATAATAAACTATATATTATACATAGTTATCAATATAACTCTAAATAATTCTCCAAAAATTCCCAAAAATTCCTAACAGACCCTAGTCTGTTCTAAATGTCATTTTAGCCCAGAAGTTTTGGAAATTACCATTTCACCCCATATATTATGTAATTTTTACATTTAACTACATAATTTAATATAAGGTGATAATTAAGTGATTTAATCACTTAATTTGGTCAAAGTCTCTTATATGGTTAATGCTGACCTCCTAACATAGTTTTGACCATAAGTTTCTGGTAATTACAATTCTCACCCCAATTTTTTCTATAATTACAATTTAACCCCAAAACTTTATAAAATCTTATAATTTTCATTTAAACTCCTTTTAATCCCTAATTTGTGGATATATTCATCTACAGCCCTCCAAATTTTATTTAATTATGACTTTGGCCCTCAAACTTATACTAAGTTTGTAAATTACTATAAAATGTAATTTAAACTTTAAATAACTTAATAAAATGGCCTAATGACATGGCCTTATTACAACCCTGATTTAATAACATAAAATTACACTTAATTAGCCTTTAAAAATGCCATAAACTCTTAGCCTTACCCATATTTTTTTAATATTTACCAATTTACCACATAATGTCTTAAATTTGACAATTATGTTACTCAATCACTTAAATGATTAACTAAAATTAACTAAATCATTTCTTGGTCATTCCAAGGTCAAAATTGACCATTTATACTATAGCTGTCAAAATTTGACCCAACCCGAAAACCCGACCGTTTTTATCCGAACCCGAAACCCGACTGGACCTGAAAATATTTAAATATAATAAACCCAAAACCCGATTGGGTAAAACCCAAAATGACCCGAACCCGAAATGACCCGAAAAATTTATAACCCGAAACCGACCCGAACCCAAATGACCCGAAATAATAGTAATTAAAAATTAGCCAAACTCGAATAATATGAAATAATAGTGACTATAAATTGTCCCATACCTGAATGACCCAAATAAATATGACAAAAAAATTGATTTAAACTTAGTATATCCGAATGAAATTCAGAATAGACATTGTATTGAAAGTTCTGCAATCTATATGTTGTATATTCTTTGAGAAATTAGGTATATATTTATATTATAATTTTTTCAAAAATATTAACCATGACCCAAAATAACCGAAACCCGATTCTATCTGACACTATTACAACCCGAACCCGAAATGACCCGAACCCGAAAGACCCGAACCCGAAATGACCCGAAAGTTTAATGACCCGAACGGATATTGACCCGAAAAGATATGACCCAAAACCCGAACGGATAACCCGTTTGACAGGCCTAATTTATACTACTCCACTCTCGGAAGTAATTATAGCATAAGCTTAAGAACATATTAATGTGTTAAAAATGACATTAAGGTATATATACCTTATATTATAATGTCTAGCCCTTTGATCTGGTCACGACAGCCTAGGAAGACATTGTTCTAACTCTTGAAATGTACTTGGCAGCAAGAACAAATCTAAATCAGCTCTAAGCATGAACTAGCCATGGGAAGGAATTTGAAGTCATAAAACATGAATTTTTCAAGCTAAAATTACTTTAGATTATTAAGGCTTCTCATGGATGATTTCGGCCCTAATTAAGAGAGTAATAAGAGTATTAAAACCTCTCCAAATTTATGATATTTAGGCTGATTAAATCAAGGTAAAAACTAGTAGAAGTTACCTTTGCAAAATTCCTTAAGGAATGAATTTTGCTAATTTTTGGCCACCCCTTTGATCAATATGAAAGAGCTACTGAATGTACATAATAAGGGGAAGATAATGAGTGAAAGAATTCAAGGGATTCAGCCATTAAAAGTGGATAATTTGAAATGGAAGCTTAAGGCATGTTTCTACCTTAAGATTGATTTTTGCCTTGTTTTGCTCTTTGATTTAGTTACAGCTGAGAATCCTCACTTCCTTAAAACACCAACTCGCTGAGACACAACCATGGAACGAGGTTCGAAGTTATCTCATTGAATAGATCTTGAAAAGAGGAAGAAAATGAGCTAAAATATGGCTTAACGCATTACCTTATGAAGTGGGAGTTGGTTTTCTTGTGAGCCAGCCCAAGAACACAGCCATAGAGAGATCAAGGGAGGAAGGAGATGGCTGGAACAGGAGGGAAGGAAAGAGAAAGCTAGTTTTGGTCTTAAGTAAAGGAGAAAGTAAGATAAGGAATAGTAAATGGTGACTAGCTCACTTAAATAGATATTTTATTTCATGACTTGAAAGGTTCCATCAACCCCTTAATGCTGCCACCCACACATGGTCAATGATGGGTCAATTGTTGACCATTGACTTTACTAGACAATTAAAGCTTAATTTGGCACTATTTGAGTATTGTTCACATTTTGGTGCCAAACTTTGGATATTTTTGTAAATATTTTGATTAAGAGTTACTCATGTGATACTAATTAGTACACATGTTATGTATACAAGGCCATTTGGCCACCCAAAGTCAATTTTTGGACACTTTCATAAAAATGTGTCATAAGGAGTTTTAGTGCTCCTTTTGTGTTTTAACCCTTTCTAGAGTTTGGTTTGCCTTGAAAATGGTTTTATTATGTTCATGCCTTGGTTATAAGGCTTAGTAATCCACTTTGGATCCTAATTGAGGTTATACAACCTTTCAAGTTCATTAAGGCACATGTTTGCCCTAAATGGTCATTAAGCATAGTTTTGCTTGTTAATAACTTTTGTTGTTTTCAAATAATTGTAAAGGTAGTTTTAAGCCTTAATATATATATATATATATGTTCAGATTTTTAAAAACATCTTTTAGTAGTTAGGGGTATTTCACGGGCAGCTTACTAGGAGGCAACCTAGTGGTTAAATTCATGTTTTATTTCTATTTTCATATGTTTTACCTCTATTTTGCTGAGAAACGATACATGAAGCATAATTTATACCCTATTCACACATGTGTCCAGACATGGACGTCCGGACAAGATACGAGGATAGAGTACGGGCAAAGCCAGATGAGACACCCGGACATACTGGTCCAGACATATGTCCAGATAAACACTTAATTTTTTTTTGCTTTTCTCCTATTTTTCACCATCACTTTGGTTTTAGGTAGTTTTACTTACTAAGTTAATTTCTTTTCTAGGTTTTTTTTCTTTTAGTTAGAAATGGCACTGGTGTCTGTGCTTTTAATGCACTACTTTTCAACGTTTTTGTGGTAGTTTTGTGAGTGTGTGCAGGTGAAATTTTTTGTGGTATTTTATATTCTCCAAGGATAAACACTTGCTTGGACGCAAGTGTGAGGAACGATGCTACCCCCACTGTTTGAGCTTAAGTGTGAGGAAGGGAACCTTCCTCAATCTATGATATTAGAAGAGCTTCAGTTTCTGTATTTTTAATGTTTGTGTTCAGCCTATCATGCTATAAATGCTTATTTGTTTTATCAGTCCATGGTGTCCTGAATGAAATTATTCACGAGTCTGGCATATTTTGAAAGGTCTTTGCTTGATTTTTATTTTTGAACAATGAGGACATTGCTCCTCTTAAGTGTGAGGAAGTAGAGACCTTTCCCTGAAAATATGTCAGTTGCACTTAAATGCCACACTTGTTTTTTATTGTCTTCTTGTTTTGAGAGAATCACTTCTCTAAGTGCTGATAAATGCCAAAATTGGGAGAAAATGTTTGTTTAGTATTTGAAATCGAGCCTGGTGACCACCTTAAGAATCTTTCTGCTTTAGGTTGTTTGTGTGTATAGTTTTATTCAAATTAAGTCCGTTTTCACTGAAATTTGGTGGATTAGCTGATTATGGAATTGGGATTATTTTAACTTGGGATTTTGGAAATGATGTGAAAGTTTGGAATGAAAGGATAAGGCAAGGTACCTCGCTGATAAAAAAATTTCCTAACTTAAGCAGGTCTTGTCTATCCAGTTATTAAGTCCTAGGGGTGCCTTAACACCTATCTGCCTAAGGTCTCGGGATCTGGGATAGTTGGCTCAACACCGCTGCAGGGATAGAGAGAAAATTATAGGTAACAGAACAACTGTGCAATTCATAATAATTCGTTTGTTTTGTATATATTTCTTGAAGAAGAAAGTTTTTGCATGTGAATAAAGTTAATTGCAATTTAATTTTTTGTTTCTGATCATGAGTACATGGCGTTGAAAGGTATCACAAATAAGGTGTTACTTCACACCCTTTGCCATCCAAAGGTTAGAAGAAAAATGGTGGAAGATCCACAGTTAATCTATATTCAAACTTTGTAATCTAACTTCTTAATGCTTTTAAAATTATTCTTTTTCACTTGCAAATTCCTACAGCTGAGAGCAGAATTATTCTTTGATTGTCACTTTGCTCACTTTCCATTTGCATCTGCTTGATCCTAAGGTTTGACACTACATGAAATACCCCAAACCTTAATTATATTAATTAATCATGAATTAATTAAATTAAAGAGTTAATTAATGGTTAGTTATTGATTAATAAGGCTAAAATATGCCTTTAATCTTTTAAGGAACAATCTATTATCATATATAAGCAAAATGTGCTTAAAGATCACGTAAGGTAAAATGTGCTTTAAGAAACTAAGGGATTCTGTAACCTCAATTAGGGTCCAAAGTCGATTACTAAACCTCATATCTAAGGTAAGAACAAGATAAAACAAGTACCAAAGAAAACCAAGTCAAAAAATGTGTTATAACACAAAAAGAAGCCTTAAGACTTCTTAAAACACATTTTAATTAAATTGTCTAGAAATTGACTTTGGAAGGTTGTTAAGCCTTTCGTACATCATAGAGAACTAATTAACCATAATGTACCACATGGGGATGCTTAATTAAGAAAACACAAAAAAAAAATCAGCAATGTGCACCAAAATATGAATAGTGCCAAACAAGGTCTTAATCTCACTTGACTTGGTCAATGGTCAAACCCACCTAGATTAATATCTAAGAGGGCAGGAAGTCGATTGGTGACTCACTTCACCAATTCCAACTTCTCTTCTTAAAAGCAAGACTATCTTAACTTAACTCTTACTTTCCTTACACTTCATTTAACACTCTTTATCATTACTCTCTCTCTCTCTCGTCTCGTCTTCCACTCTCTCACCACCTCTCTCTCTCTCTCCTCGCTCATTCTCTCTCTCTCTCTCTCTCTCTCCCGCCCTTTGCCTGCTGGGTTCCCTCCCATTCAACAGCTTATCACATCCTCAAGCTTCATTCTAATCCTACATGGCTGTACACAAAACACACTTAGCCAAACACTTGCCTAAAATACAAGTTTAAGCCTTAAATCTCATTTCCCTTCATCATTCGGCAAGGAGACTCACTCCTCTTCATCTTCTTGGTTCTATACTATCAAGACCCGCCATTCTTCAAGTCAAAACCGTGTAGGTTCAAGGGTGACAGCTACCCACCTTGTATTCAAGCTTAAGGTAAGAAAATAAGCCTTAAAACACCATTTTTCCTTTCCTTCATAAGATGGCCGAAACCCTAACTTATCTATCTATATCTTATGCATATTATCTTGTGTTTATAAAGCTTCAATCAGACCCTTGAGCCTAGCACAAACCATGGGAAGAAAAATCCTTAAAGAGAGTTTAAGGTAAAATCATTTTCTAGCACTTATATGAGCTAGTTCTTTCTGATTGATCTTGTTAAAGGCTTGAACCTTGTTATTTTCCTATTATTTTCATCACTGAAAGTGATGCCCCTCAAGGACTTGTGTGGCTACCGAATCCAAGTTCCAAAAACAAGGAAAAACTACATTAAATCAAGGGTAAGCTTTAAACCTAACTTTAGAGCTTGAAATCATCGTCTAACTGTTGTTTGTGCAAAAAGAGTGATATTTTTCCCTTATTTTGGTTAGAGCCAAGAGTTTCAAGTGTTGGAAACAAGTCTTTGAGCTTAAGGTTAAAATTTCATCCTTAATGCTCATTTTGATGCTTAAGTAATTTAAGGTTGATTATAAATTGTGGCCAAATTTAAGGGCTGTAAAATGGGTCATTTTGACCTAGGAATGAATATAAATCAACATAGCAACTTTGAACTAAGTTTCATTAAGGTTGATTTGTGTTGAGAGCTGTGTATAGCCGAGAGTGTTGTGTAAAGAATGACATATTGTGAGCTAATAATGTTTATAAAACTACATTATAACATTTGGATAAGTTAAGTGATGGTTAAGTGACTTAAATGTACAAGTATTAAGTTAAAGGGGCTAAAATGTAATTTTTGGAGACTTTGGGTTATGAACAAAATTAAGTCGAGAGAGTGATTTTCTAAATAGCCTAAAATGACATAAATATGTGTATAAACTTGTGTTAGAATATTTGGTTAAGTTAGCTAAGGATTAAGGATTAAAATGATACGTTTAAAAGGTATATGTGGTAGAAATGTAATTTTTGAAAACATTGGGGTAAGAATTGAAAAGCCAAGAATAAACAAAGGTTATGTGTATTTTTAATGCATTTAAAGCTTATGTTAAAGTTTATATTATAGCCAATTGTTTAGGCTTGCAATTATAAGGTTTTTGTAACATAAAATGCTATAAAAGCATAGGTTATAACATCTAGTATTATTTGTGGAAATTTAGGGGTCAATGGGTCATTTAAGATATTTGAAGGACTTGGGAAAATATTAAAGTGTTAAGGAAGTGTTTGGAATATTTATGTACACAAAATTACTTTAAAAGGGATTATAAAGTTTATATAATAAGTTAATAAACTTTAGACTAAGAGAAGGTTGTTAAATGAAGAAAAAGAAAAATTTGAGATGTTGGGGGTAATAATAGGCCGAAAGTATGAGGCTTGTTTGGAAAGAAATGGAGAAATGTAAGTTTAAGGAAATTGTAAATTCTAGAAAATTTAGTGGCCAATTCATAAATATAGAAAATTTTGGGTACTTATGAATTAAGTGTGATCAAATCTAGTTAGAGTCAAAGTGTTGACCAAAATTGAGAAGGAAATATTAGAATTAGAAATTAAATAAGAATTATAGTATAAATTGTAAGAATTATAAAACTTATGTGGTAAAACTATATATATAAGAAGTATGGTGCCAAAACCGTAAATAAATAGCTAGGGGTTGTTGTGTGATTTTTGGAAATTTAGTGGAAGTTTTAGACTTAATTACAAGAATTAAATTAAAAAATAATTAAATAAGGGGCAAAATGTAAAGATGAAATACCCCGAACTTAAAAATGGTGATTAAATTATTCTAATATGGTATTTAAGGGCCTAATAGTGCTTAGAGAATATTGGTGAAGATAATAAAGCCAAAAGAAAAGAGAAAACACTTAAAAGGTGTAAAACGTAAAAATGAGCGTTACGCAACCATAGGAGGTATATGACCTCGGTTAGGGTCCTAGATGGATTCCTAGGGCTTAATTACGCCTAAATAAGATGTGGGAACAATTCCCGAAGAAAACGGATCCATATAGTGGATTATATTTGACTATATAACTATAATTAAACATTAATGGGAGTCTAAGAACCATTAAAATTAAAGAAACGAGAAAAATCCGGAAAACGGGCCCGGTTAGTGAATAGTGTCAAACCGGAGAATTTAGGAGTGTTTCATGTGAAAAGACAAAAATGCCCCCCCTAACTAATATATTGGGGCCAGTTTTTATTGAGTGCCCAACACTCTCCCTCACAACTAATGAGCTAGTTTTAATTAAAGAAGACAAAAGTAAAAGTGAAAAAGTAGAAAAGTTACTTTTCTACCTTCTCTCCTCACTTTCCTCTTCTCTCTCCTTCCTTCCTCCTTCTCCCAGCCGATGCTCTCTCCTTCCTTCCCCATTCCTGGCAATTTTGCAAGCTCCCATGGCTGCTCCTCTTTCTCTTCATGCCCAAGCCACACCAAAGCTCCAAATCGAAAATAAACTGCATATTCTTGCTCCCCTCATCAAGAGCTATCTTCCCCTCTTTTCAAAATATCAATTGGGTGAAGTTGACCACCATGGGTATAGCACCATTGGAGGAGAAAATCAGATTTTATGGAGCTTGGGAGTCTCCTCTTTCATTCAAGGTAAGAAAAATCACAAAAATACAACATCTCCTCTCATTCCTTGACCTAGCCGATTTTGGCCTCTCATGTGCCTTGCTTTATTTCTTTGTCGGAGCATTGGTTCAAGTCTCCAATGGTGGTTGGAACTCCCTCTTGATTCATGACCAAAAACAAATCCTAGGGTTCCAAGGTAATGCCCCATTTTAGTGTTTTAAGCATCCCTTGAATCCTTGAGCTAATTAATGAGTTAAGTGCCTTTAATTAATCTTATTTCTTTATTTAATGTTGGGCTGGAACTTGGCAATTGCATTGCCCCCTTGACCGAAAATGGAAAGAGAAAAGAGAAGAGGAGATGATATAGGCAAACTTGGAAGATTAAGGTAAAAAGCTTACCTCAACTACTATCTCAATGCTTTAGAAATTTTAGGATGGGAAATCAAAAGAAGGAACCAAAAGTCTAGTTGAAAATGTGTTGGGATGAAATAAGAGAGAATTGTGAAATTGATGTTTGATTTAAGGGCCTAAGTGCCAAGTATTTAAGTTATTGCATTATGTTGTGCTTGATGATATTTTGGATGAGTTGGGATGAGGTTGTGTGCTGGTAGGATCCTTTATGGATGTGGCTAGTTGAATTGATTAGGAAATAAGAAATGGTGTATTTGGGCATGCTAGATTAGTAACAAAGTTATGACGAAATTTTGGTAGAAATTAAGTGGGTTAGATGACCTTATGAGCTTGGAGAACCTAAGGCTAGCTAGGTGTTGCTAGGAATTGATTTGGTGGATTAATCACCTTGAAATGGTAATTGGTGAATGGGTTGGAGAGATGCAAAAATCTGTAGCATAAATGATGTTTTGGTATCTTAGATTTTCTAGAAAGGAGTTAGGGAGTATGACCTTGGAAATGGTGAGTGAACTTCAGTAATGAATTGTAAATGTCTAGGAAGGATTTGGAATGGCCATATTGGTAAAGAACAAAACACAAGCGGTCAAGAGAAGTTCTAGAAATGCACTAGTGTGCAAAAGTGCAAAATGAGAAATAAGAATTTGTATAATTAAGCAAGAATGGAGTGATGAGTTGAGCAATGAATTAAGGAGGTTTAAAGAGTGTGTAAGGTGTTAAAACATGTTTGGAAACATGTGGAAAGATTAGGGAAAGATTGGGTGAGGTTTAAGGTTGGATTTGGGGTTGAAAAATGTAATTTTAGTAGCTTTTTAGTAGGGTCCGGGACTTAGGGGCCGGACCAAGTCCTGGACCGCCCTTAAAAATGCCCCGAGAGTGAACTAGTATGTTGGTTTGGGACCCTAGTCCAGGACTAGGACCCGGACCAGGTGGAAAAAGTGGCTGAAAGTTTCAAAATGCATTGGTCCGGGACTTTGGGTCCAGACCAAGCCCCAGACCACCTCCAGAATTTCATCGAGAGTGTCTTAAAGGGTTCTAATGATGGGGGATTGATTGGTAATGGTTTTAGATGATGTTAAGGACTTATTTGGTGACATGTAAAGGTCCTTATAAGTATAAACAAGTGCTAGATTTATTATGGAAGTAGAACCTAAGTTCACAAGAGTAAAGATAAGGATAACAGGACAACGGGGTAAGTACGGGAGTAACAGTAGTTTACATACCGTATGATCATGATGTTAATAAAAACATTTGAAATGATATCAGTTGTACGAGAATTAACTAGGGAGCGTGAGACGACGCGCTAAAGTAATTCCTTGGTGAAAGGTATGGATTTCTTGCAACTTGTGTCCTGCCGAGTCCTCTCGGCTTGTGTGTTGTTTGCTTGTGTGCCGGCCTAAAAAGATAAATGCATGAAAAATGTTTATTGCATTGTTATGTATCTTGATGCTTGTTGCATGTGCTAACCTCCCTTGTGTGATTGTGTGGTCTAACATAGTGTGGTAGACCGAAACATAAACAATTACCGTATGGTTAGTGACTCATAGAAAAGAGTCGTCCCACAAAATAATATAACGCGGGAAACACTTGAAAACTATCGATTAGAGATTAACATTAATGCAACCTTATGAACTCACTAGAATGTGAGGGAGATGTAAGGGATTAGTAAACCCCGTTAACGGTTAGAGAACCGAGACGAAACAAACCAAGAAACAATTAATAGTGGAATGGTATAAAGAACCCTTTCTAAGAGAACAAAGATAGTTCAAAGAGAAACTCATGAGAAAAGTAAAAAGAATATAAGGGACCACCAAACTCCCTTAAAAAATAGTCGACCTCCTATATGAGGATCCGACCCTTTAGAAGAAAACAACCCGAATGTAAAAGTAGTCAAAGTGTAGGGGCAACCCTTAAATCTAATAATACGAGAACTTGAGAAAATTCCCTAAATCATTAGATGACACCGGGAGTGGTGCTTCTAGACTAAAATACATAAATATGTTATGACTCCGAGAGAGGAGTATTTAGGAATGTGAGATGTTCGGTAGAGATACAGACGTTTGTGTAAGTAAGGAACTAAGAGAGTGGTTCTGGTAGCTAGTTAAACCTTCTCACCATGCTAGACCCAAAGTAGGGTCGAAACCGGGGAAGTAAGACTAGGCTCGAAAGCCCGGTGGTGATTCTTGTGTATGACTCTACTCGGACGCCATGTGTATTGGCTTAAGAATTATCAAGAGAAGAACAATTAAGAAGTAAGAACGAGACCTGTAGTGTCTAAAGAACTAAGAGAACAAGGAAGGTATCCGAAGAGAGCGGATAAGGTATCGAATAATGAGAATGAGGCGTTACTGAGGTAGAATCCCTCAAAGCCTAAAGCGTAAGAAACTGTAAACTAACTAACTGAATGTGTTAGTTTTGTGATTGTATTCTTAATTTGAATCCTTGTATGTATGCGAGCATGTTGTATGTTTATTGTACTTCATGTTTTGATTTAAATAAAATCAACCACATGTTAAGATGAGAATTAGTTGAGTGTGGCCCGGTAGTAGCGGGTTGCACGACTTCCATACCAGCAAAGGTGCTGAGCCCCTTTAGGGCCACCCATTCTTTTTCAGGTACTTGGAGCCGATAACCGTTCGGGAGTAGGACGGGGATGCTACGGCATGGGTAGTAGTTAGTTGTCCACATGGACGAGGTAAAGTAGACCTCCGCTGCCACCGACTCATTCTCAGTCATTAGTGAAAAGTGTGCGCACCACTTAATAAAAAGACTCCATACTCAAGAAGGCTAACCCAGACTCAACTCATGGATGGAATAGTACCCATAGTCAAAGGAAGAATTTACCAAGATTCGACATTTTCCCGTATTTCTAGCTACCCCACTAGATCATTAACTGCACAAGTGCAATACCAAAACACTCCTACAGAGTGCAGAGGCGTAAACACTTTGCAGTTAATAGTCTAGTGAAACAACTAAGGTAGGAAGAAACAATAACCATGCAAGTTATACATCCAAGGCTCAGTTAGTCACATCAAGCTGAGTTAGTCACACAAGTAGTCTTCCTTTTTGGAATTCATTATCAGCTCAGTTAGCGTTTTTCAAAAACGTTTCCTTAAGTCTGTTAGCATAAGCATCTGAGTACGAGAAATCGTACATGGTATGAGCAGAAGCAGTAACCAAACTTGAATGTGTGAACTTCCACTAATAACCTATAATTAAGGTGTTTCAAGTATTGAGTAACTAAGGGACTTATATAGATAAGCATCTTTTATTCTTACTGGTTTATAGTTTCTGGTTTACAATTACTCTCTCATAAGGAACTGGGCTAGATCTTGTTAATTAAATCTTTTATTAGGCCCATTTCATTTAATCTGGAATGATTTAGGGTATTATCCTGAGAGGGGCCCAAGCTCTCGTTGAATTGTTTAAGTGGGCTTTTGGAATTTATGGACTTAAGCCCACTAGGATAGCCCAACCGTGTAACATTTTCGCTAATCGATTAAATTTCCCAAAAAGGGTTTTGCAAGGTTTCGAACGTGCAACCTTGATTTAGTTCCGGGTTTGACTTGACCATCTACACTAATGAATTTGTACGTCTTAAGTGTACATTTAATTTAATTTCAATTACTCACTCTTGATCATAGGTTTAGCTTAATTAAACTCTTAAGTTACGGTTGATTTATTAATTTAATATTTGATTAGAACTCAAAGGTTCATGTTGGATATCCCCATTCACAAGTTCATCAAGGTTTTAAATTTTTGTTGCATTAAAATCCAAAACTATCAGTATCATGTATAGGTCTAGTTCAACTTATTAATTTCTTCATATTCTATATCCATAAGGTATTTTATTTATTCTTTCGTTATCTATATGTATTAGTATTTACTTAAGACATTCTTACGTAGCCTTATTGTATTTAATTATTCCTATTAACTTGTACATATATCTACATTCAATATATGGTTTATAATATAAAGTATTTTCCTTTGTTTCAATTTAGTATAATAGTTTCCATAGTATATAGTTAACATGAAAGTAAGTAAATTATGATTCCTTGATTTAACCTAAGATAATCTTTTATTTCTTTGTTTCTACTCAAAAGTTTATAACCTAAAATATTTGTTAACATTATGTATAAAATGTTAGTTCAGTATTCTTAGATTATTTCCAACCTATAGAGTTTAATATTCCACTATACTTTAATTTTCATTACATTAAAACCATATACCATAAGGTAACTTATAAAAATTTAGAAAAACAATTTTTAGACCTATTTCCTTTTGTCTAAAAATTCTCAAATTTAATATATAGTAATTACGATATTTTAGACATATTATATAATTTTTATTTCATAAAAATCTCTTTGTTAATTATCTAAATACATCCATAATACTCAGAACTAAAAAAAATTATAACTTACGTCTAAAAACTCAAAACCCATATTAATTTACATGAAAATAAACTAGATTTTATAAGGAATCTATGGTTAAAATTTCATGCCAAAATACATTAGGGAAGGTCATTAATTAAATCTAGCTAGTTAGAATATTTTCCTGTAAATTATATTGACTTAAAACATCATTAAACTTCTACGTTTTAATCTCGGCCGTCCATTCTCATAACCTACGATCGGATGGCCCAATTTTCGTGAGTTCATCCAGTAATCCCTAAAACACTACGAATGGGATTCGTTTGAATTCTCACAATCTATAGAACGAAATTCAGTGATTCTTGTTTTGTTCGACTCAAAATCTCACAACGATTCTAATGGTACCAATTTCATGACCTATAACGTAGAGCTCTACGATTTCGATTCTGGGTTCGTTCGAACTAGGGTTTATACTCAGTTTGTTCGAATTCGACTAATTCTCTCGATGTAATGCGTTATAGGTTAAATTGACAACTGGGTATGATCGGTAATGTAAAAACGAGTGTCAATAACGGAGTAATTTGATCGGAAACATACCGGAGATGTGCCGACAAGGAAATCTGATTTGATTTTCTGGAAACTCTCGACTTTACGAGTGACTGAGGGTCAAACTTTGCAGATCTATAAGATTCATTGTAGATCGAGTTAATCTATGGTTTTAGGCTTGATCGATAGAGGACATGTAGCTCTACAACTAGACAAAAGATCTAGATCCAAATCGTAGTACACACGAAGAGATCTAAGTCGAAAGATTCGGGTTTATACCTTGTGTTTTCCAGAAAATTTTGATATTTTATGTGAAATTCAGGTAGGCCACTTCACGGATCAACTCGTGCCAACTGAGAGGGATTCGATCCACGAAACCTATCACGATTTAAACTAGATATGTAACTCTAAACACGAGTGGAAGAATCATTGAAATTAATGAACTAGGGAGAATGTTATAGATCTCACAAGAACCGAGTTTACCTGGGTGTTTCTGGAAAAATACTGGGTAAGGGACTTGACGTGGTCGAGGCGAGGACTTTAGACGCCTTAATCTTTCAAACAATTGAGAACTAGCTTGGAGTTCTTTCAGAAGAGTTGTAGAGCAGTTAAAGAGCTAGAAAACAAGCTATGGTTCGTGAATTTTTATGTACAAACGAAGAAGATATGATAGGGCAAAGTTTAGTTACCTTTTTGGATTTTCTGGGTTTCTGGGTTTCCAGAACTTGGGGAGGCAACTTGCAATTTATTTTGTGATGAATATGAGGAGAGTTAGGTCAAGTGGGAGTAATGGTTCGAAAGTAGAGTTGTAGGAGAATTAAATGCAAAAGACGACACTCAAAAATACGAAGTTATGACTGAGAAATCGGGGTCTGAAAATGGGGAAACATTCTGATAGTTGCTGAGAGGACTTAGCCATTTTTTGTGGGAAACTGGCTTGGGCACGACTCTCGAGGCGGAGGCTTAGTCAGAAAACCCTAGCCATGTCAGCAAGCTTCAAAATTTTGGCTCTAAACTTCCCTAGATCATATCTTGAGGTAGAATGATCCATTTTTAACGTTCTTATTATCAATCTTCTTGGTTTTCCATAATCTTTTTATTGATATAGGTTTCATGGGCTGGTTTGACCATTCTCAAAAAGTCAACCCTAGCAAGGCTTAAGGAGCTTTAAGGTTTCTATGATTTTAAATTGACTTTTATTATTCAAATCAATGCTCCAAATATTTCTAAAATTTTTATAATATAATTGGAGTGTCTCGAAATTTTTCCAAGATTTATTGACTTATAAATCTTATTATTAAATTCATAATACCATATAATAATTTAATGTTTAATAGTATTATTTAGGGTTTAATAAAAGAAATCCCCTAAATTAATTTAGATTAATTTATGGGGTATTTCAGTCTACCCCCTTAAAAGAAACTTCGTCTCAAAGTTTAAAATCAACTAATAGCTACTCACACCGCTTCGGGTGTGCTGGCAAGAATTTCAAGATGTCCATCCAATAATAATTCCAAACGCAATTCCATACCAATCCTTTATTTCCATCCATTTCTATTTCCAAATTCCACTCAAGATTACTCAAAATCAAACCAAACCAAGATATTTCATAGATAGAAATCAAGAGACATAATGTGTAAATCAAGTACATACATACACCTCTCCATCACTTTACTAATAAAACAACAGGGCATAATCTGGATGAGGTGACGAAGAAAGAGTATGCACTGCCCCCCTTAAAAGAGCTAAGGTACGCCCTCGTACCGCTACTAATGAGAACCCATAGAAGGAAGGAATATAGGGAAATATCATGTGAATAGGTGTGGGTACTTCAATCTCATGGAGTCCTCAGTCTCCCAAGTAGCTTCTTCAACCCCATGATGCTCCCAAAGGACTTTCACTAGCTTGACTGAGCTGTCTCTCGTTTCTCGGACCTTCGTGTCCAAGATCTGAATGGAAGTCTCCTCATATCTCAGTGTAGGCTCAATCTCCAATCACTCTGGCTGTAGCACATGAGAAGGGTCAGGTGCATACTTCTTCAGCTGAGATACATGAAACACGTCATGTACCTTCCCTAACTCCGCTGGTAGATCTAGTCTGTATGCTGCTGGGCCTACTCGCTCTGTAATCCTGTACGAACCGACATACTTAGGGCTTAGCTTCCCTCTCATCCCAAATCTGAAAATGCCTCTCATCGGAGACACTCGTAGGAAGACCATGTCACTGATCTGAAATTCGAGATCTCTGGTACGCTGATCCCCGTAAGATTTCTGTCTAGACTACGCAGCCCTCAGGTGCTGCTGAATAACTCTGACATCATCCTGCAGTGTCTGAATGTACTCTGGCCTAATCAAGACTGCCTCAGTAGGGTCATTCCATGATAAAGAATTCTGGCATGGCCTGCCATACAGAGCCTGAAACGGTGCCATGCCGATAGACGAGTGATAGGAGTTGTTATAGAAGAACTCTACCAGGTGTAGACGCTCTACCCAACTCCCCTGATAGTTTAAAGCGACTGCTCTCAACATATCTTCCAGCGTCTGAATCGTCCCCTCGGTTTGTCCATCAGTCTGAGGGTGAAAGGATGTGCTAAGGCGTCGCTTAATACCAAACGCCTCATGCACCTGTCGCCAAAACCTGCTGAGGAAACGTGTGTCACGATCGGAGACGATTGTCTTCGGTACCCCATGGTACCGGATGTGCTATGTGGTGAACACCTCAGCTAATTTGGGCACCTTCCATGTGTCCTTGATAGGTATGAACCAGGCTGTCTTCATCAACCTATCGACTATCACCCATATTGCGTTCAGTCCACCTCTAGCTGGAGGGAGACCGACCACAAAATCCATATTGATGTCGTCAAACTTCCAGCATGGTACTGGTAATGACTGAATCTGGCCTCCTGGTCGACGATGCTTAAACTTCACCTTCTGACAGGTGAGGCATCAGGAGACGAAATCTGCAACATCCCTCTTCATTCTGCTCCATCAGAATAACTGCTTCAAATCCTTGTACATCTTGGTGGCTCCAGGGTGTACTAACAATGTAGAGGAATAAGCTTCAGAGAGGATCCTGGTCTGAAGTTCTGTCACATCCTGAGGAACGCAGAGTCTGCCTCTGACTCGAAGGTGTCCCTCGCTGTCTAGCTCGTAGTCATACTTCAGACCATCAGTCAAACCGTCTACTAACTTTGCCTGACGCCCTGTAGGTATACATCACTATCCTGGGCATATACCTCCTCAGCTATCGTGGTCATCTCTATCAGAGCAAGGAGTGAATATGCTCTTCTGCTCAGGGCGTCTGCCACGACATTCCCTTTACCTTCAGTGTACTGGAGGTTGATGTCATAATCAACTAGTAGCTTGACCCATCATCGTTATCTCAGGTTTGGATCCTTCTGGGTCCAGATGTATTTCAGACTCTTGTGGTCTGTCATAATGGACTGTGGCTCCATACAAGCAGTGTCGCCAGATCTTCAAAGCAAAGACTATGGCGAGGAGCTCAAGGTCGTGTGTGGGATAATTTTCTTCGTGCTTCTTCAGCTGTCGAGAAGCGTACGCTACAACTCTGCCATTCTGTATCAATACCCCACCGATCCCTCTGCATGAAGCATCACAATAAACCTCGTATCCCTCATTCCCTTCAGGGATTCCAACACTAGAGTTGTGGTCAAGGTATCCTTCAGTGCCTGAAATGAGACTCGCAGGCCTTTGTCCATACAAACGGGCTATCCTTCTTCATCAGAGACGTTAAGGGCTTAGCTAGCCTGGAGAAGTCCTTCACGAAGCGTCGGTAGTAGCCGGCCAATCCAAGGAAGCTCTGAATCTCTGTCACTGTGCGGGGTCTGTGCCAGCTCTTCACCGCCTCAATCTTAGCTGGGTCTACTGAAACTCCCTCAGCTGAGATCACATGACCAAGAAATGTCACCTTGTCCAGCCAGAATTCACACTTGCTGAACTTGGATAAAGTTGCTTTCTCTTAGAGTTTCCAAGACTATCCTCAAATGCTGCTCATGTTCCTCTCTGCTCCTGGAGAAGATCAAGATGTCGCCTATGAATACGACCACCGACTTGTCTAACTGGGCTTGGAAGACTCTCTACATCAGGTCCATGAATCTAGCTGGTGCATTGGTCAGTCCAAACGGCATCACTGTGAACTCGTAATGGCCGTATCTGGTCTGGAATGTTGTCTTCTCTATATCTGATTCAGTTACTGCAATCTGATGATATCCGGAACGTAGATCGATCTTGGAGAACACTTTTGCTCCCCTCAGCTGGTCAAATAGGTCATCAATCCTGGGCAGTGGGTACTTGTTCTTGATCGTGACGTTGTTCAGTTCCCTTTAGTTGATACAAAGTCTCATGCTTCCGTCCTTCTTCTTAACGAACAGCACTGGAGCGCCCTAAGGTGAGACACTAGGTCTGATGAAACCCTTGTCTAGTAGCTCCTGCAGTTGTTTCTTTAATTCAACCATCTCTACAAGGCCCATCCGGTAGGGAGCCTTGGCAATCGGTCCTGTACCAGGGATGAGGTCAATGTTGAACACGGCCTCTCTCAGCGGTGGCAGTCCAGGTAGCTCATCTAGAAAAACGTCAGGATATTCCGACACAATGGGAACGTTGCTCCTGAACTTTGGATCCGTCCTCGAATCCTGGGCATAACAGTAGTAGGCGGTAGCGCCCTTGGACACCTCCTTCATCAGTGATAACGCCGATACAACCTTCGCAGTCGGCTGCTTGGGCTGCATTCGGTATGATACTGTGATTCCTGTAGCTGACTTCAAGAGGAGACGATGCTCTGCATAGTGTAGTCTGCCTCTGTACCGCTGTAGCGTATCCATGCACACAATTATGTCGAATCCCATGTCAGGGAAGACAATGGCATCAAGGAGGAAGTCTGCTCCCTTGATGTGTATGCTCAGATCCTTGCATTGCTTACTGCACTTGATCAACTCCCTGGATGACAACAAGACTGAGCAGTCATGGATATCCTCTGTAGGGACATCTATCTTAGTATGAAATGCTTGGGATATAAATGAATGGGAGGCTCCAGAATCAAATAGAACGGTGGCCTCCACTCCATTAATTAAGAACATGCTTGAAATTATAGAGTAGATTTTAAGATTTCTAGGTGACTTTTCCAAGGTAGCTATTTAGGGTTAATTGTTATACCTATGATGACCATTCCATTGCTCTTTGCTTGAGCCTAGTTCAACACGTTCAACCTGATCCCTGAGTTTCCAACCCCTACAACGAAGCAATTAAAATTCATAAGATTTCCATTCTTATTGAAAGCTTCATGAGCAACTTAAAGATTACAATGCTGAAATTGTAAAATACATGGATAGATCTGTCTAAAGGTTAGGTTTAAACGACCATTCATGTGGGTCTGGTTAATGATGGGTGTGGGGGCTGTGTTGGGCTTGATCCTCTTCACCCCATGGTAGATAAGTCTAGCTACTCCTCCAAATATCAGCACATCACCTGACTTCAGGAGGATCTTGATAGCATAGTCCATCCTCTTCTAGTCACCAAATAGGAACTCCGCGTCGTCTCCAAGTGATATGAACACCACTGGAACTCCTTTGGTGATGGACTCTAGAGATTCGTCCTTGTCTTGATGCATCCCTAGCTTACCTTCTTTTCCATAGAAGTTGATGATGCACACGTCTGAGGTTAGGTCTGGGACGGGCTCATCCTCCAATTGTTGTACTACCTTAACTGCAGCTCCAATGATGGTCTGCAACTCGTCCAGGATTGGTGGCACCACCACCTCTTCATAGCTCTTGGTGGTGTGGTTCCATTTCTTACCTAGGCACATGATCTTCACCTTCCTGGTTGAACCATTTTTGAAGGTAAGGGTGTAAAAGTTTCCTCCTTTCACACCTAATTCTCTGATCTTGAGGATCAATGCATATTGGACTATTGGGGTCAAGAACTCTCGTAATAAGATCATCCCGGGTCTCAATATCTCACACTTCTCTGGTGGGTGTGGTTTGGCTTCGAAGGAAATGGTGGGTGTGGAAAATGGCAAAATAGGAAAGCAAATATCAAAATCTGAATGAAAAACAATGATTGTTATTAGCAGTGTAAGATAAGGTTCACAACTGGCAATGAAAGATGCGTAACAAAAGAGGGATTTATAGTTCATCCCTTTTACAATGAGAAGGATAGACTAACTAAGAAATGAAGTGAAACGAATATCTAAGCTTCTTCGATAGGAAGGTAGTCCTCACCAGGTGAACTCGGGTCATCACTTGCTGCCTCGACACGGGCCACCAGGTTAAGAGTCGGTGCTTTGTCTGGCCTCTGAGGGTAGTTCTGTGCAGTGCGGTTGGTAGATGGTCCAGCACCTCCTGTGTCACTTCTACCTCCTCCTCCAGTAGTATGAGTAGCTGGGGCTCTTGTTGCTCTGTGCCCCTTCCTGCCGCAGTAGTGGCAAGTTGCAAGGGTTCCATCACACTCCTTGCCTGGGTGGTCCTGCTTGCACTTCTTGCAGAAATATTTCCTCACAGGTTTGTCTCCCTTGGGTGGCTCGTAGCGAAGTGGCTTGGCATCAGCAGGAGAAGGAACGATGGCTTTCTCGTTTCCTCCCTTGAAAAATTTTCCCCTCTTTTCTTGATTCTGAGAGGGACCTCTTCCATTTCCTCCTCCATTATCATTCCTCCTCTTGCCTAACACCGAATCCTGATAGGCAATGGTGGTTTCACAGTCATTTGCATCATCAGCTAGTTCTTGTGATTACAATATGTGTTAGTGGGGAAAATTTAGCGTAACAAAAATTTCAAAGTGAAGTATGGGGTATGGGTAACGTGCCTTTCTGGAATCCTCATTTCCCAATTCTACCCTAATTCCCTAGTTTTAAGTGCACCTATATTCTAAGTATTTCACTCGGCTTGTTTTCTCAGGTTCAGGGCGTAACTACGCTCTGATACCACTTTCTATAACACCCATATTTAAAGTAAATGCAGCGGAAAAATAAAATACTACTGGAATTTACAGATCATCGGGTTCCAAACACCTGGTACCAAACCTCACAAATTACAACTATAAATTACATACATTACGGTCTGAACTCGAGAAAATACAACGTAAACATAACTTAAAGTAAATAGAATAACTCTTCATAACTCCTAATTCCTATCCCAATCACTCATACTCTTCATGGCCACCTGTACGAACAATTTCTTACCTACAAGATGAAACCAAACAGCCCACCCCGGGAGGGATGAGTCAGTTCCCTGGAATGAAACTGGTACAATTCTCTAAAACAATAATTTAAAACATAACTCTTGAAATAAACACTAACTCAAAATCAAACTCTTAAAAATAAAAGAGAAAAATAAGATACTTCAAAACAATCAAGTCAAAGATAATAAGACGAAGACAGAGATAAATAACTTTAAAAACAAGCCAAACACTTAAGAAGTCACACCACAAAGTTAATAAGCATTCATATTTGATGTTAGATCCAATTCTGGTTAAGAAGAGAAAGACTCGGGCAGTCACACAGGAATAGGAATGAAGAATACCCATAACCCGCGGTAGACAGTTTATGTAGCCACCATACCAGAAAGTTGAATTCCCATAGACAAATATACCCAAGAGTGGAATAGAAACAAAGGGAGAGATGACCCCCACCGCCAGTCAGTTGTCCACATGGACGAGGTAAAGTAGACCTCCGCTGCCACCGACCCATTCTCAGTCATCGGTGAAAAGTGTGCGCACCACTTAATAAAAAGACTCCATACTCAAGAAGGCTGACCCAGACTGGACTCATGGATGGAATAGTAACCATAGTCAAAGGAAGAATTTACCAAGATTCGACATATTCCCGTATTCCTAGCTACACCACTAGATCATTAACTGCACAAGCAATACCAAAACACTCAGTCCAATAGAGTGTAGAGGCGTAAACACTTTGCAGCTAATAGCCTAGTGAAACAACAAAGGTAGGAAGAAACAGTAATCATGCAAGTTATACATCCAAGGCTCAGTTAGTCACATCAAGCTAAGTTAGTCATCCAAGGCTCAGTTAGTCACTGATTATCTAAGGAACTTATATAGCTAAACATCTTTTATTCTTACTGGTTTATAGTTTCTAGTTTACAATTACTCTCTCATAAGGATCTGGGCTAGATCTTGTGAATTAAATCTTTTATTGGGCCCATTTCACTTAATCTGGAATGATTTAGGGTATTATCCTGAGAGTGGCCCAAGCTCTCGTTGAATGGTTTAAGTGGCCTTTTGGAATTTATAGACTTAGGCCCAGTAGGATAGCCCAAGTCCGCGTTACATTTTCGATAATCGATTAAATTTCCTAAAAAAGGTTTTGCGAGGGTTTGAACGTGCAACGTTGATTTAGTTCCAGGTTTGACTTGACCATCTACACTATTGAATTTGTACGTCTTCAGTGTACATTTAATTTAATTTCAATTACTCACTCTTGATCATACGTTTAGCTTAATTAAACTCTTAAGTTACAGTTGATTTATTCATTTAATATTTGATTAGAACTCAAAGGTTCATGTTGGATATCCCCATTCACAAGTTCATCTAGGTTTTAAATTTTCGTTGCATTAAAATCCAAAACTATTAGTATCATGTATAGGTTTAGTTCAACTTATTAATTTCTTCATATTCTATTTCCATAAGGTATTTTCTTTTATTTATTCTTTCGTTATCTATATGTTTTAGTATTTACTTAAGACATTCTTACGTAGCCTTATTGTATTTAATTATTCCTATTAACTTGTACATATATCTACATCCAATATATGGTTTATAATATAAAGTATTTACCTTTGTTTCAATTCAGTATATTAGTTTCCACAGTATATAGTTAACATAAAAGTAAGTAAATTCTGATTCCTTGATTTAACCTAAGATAATCTTTTATTTCTATGTTTCTACTCAAAAGTTTATAACCTAAAATATTTGTTAACATTCTGTATAAAATGTTAGTTCAGTATTCTTAGATTATTTCCAACCTATAGAGTTTATTATTCCACTATACTATAATTTTCATTACATTAAAACCATATACCATAAGGTAACTTATAAAAAAAATAGAAAAACAATTTTTAGACCTATTTCCTTTTGTCTAAAAATTCTCAAATTTAATATATAGTAATTATGATATTTAGACATATTATAAAAAATTTTATTTCACAAAAATCTCTTTGTTAATTATCTAAATAAATCCATAATACTCAGAACTTACAAAAATTATAACTTACGTTTAAAAATTCAAAACCCATATTAATTTACATGAAAATAAGCTAGATTTTATAAGGAATCTATGGTTACAATTTCATGCTGCCAAAATACATTAGGGAAGGTCATTAATTAAATCTAGAAAGTTAGAATATTTTCCTGTAAATTATATTGACTTAAAACATCATTAACTTCTACGTTTTAATCTCGGCCGTCCATTCTCATAACCTACGATCGGACTGCCCAATTTTCGCGAGTTCATCCGATAATCCGTAAAACACTGCGAATGAGATTCGGTCGAATTCTCATCTACATAACGAAATTCAGTGATTCTTGTTTTGTTTGACTCGAAATCTCACAATGATTCTAATGGTACCAATTTCATGACCTATAAAGCAGAGCTCTACGATTTCGATTCTGGGTTCGTTCGAACTAGGGTTTTTACTCAATTTGTTCAAATTCGACTAATTCTCTCGATGTAATGCGTTATAAGTTAAATTGACAACTGGGTATGACCGGTAATGTAAAAACGAGTGTCAATAACGGAGTAATTTGATCGGAAACATACGGAGATGCGCCGGCAAGGAAATATGATTTGATTTTCTGGAAACTCTCGACTTTACGAGTGACTGAGAGTCAAACTTTACAGATCTATAAGATTCATTATAGATCGTGTTAATCTATGGTTTTAGGCTTAATCGATAGAGGACATGTAGCTCTACAACTAGTCAAAAGATCTAGATCCAACTCGTAATACACATGAAGAGATCTAAGTCGAAAGATTCGGGTTTATACCTTGCATTTTCCAGAAAATTTTGATATTTTATGTGAGGTTCAGGTAGGCCACTTCACGGATCAACTCGTGCCAACTGAGAGGGATTCGATCCCCGAAGCCTATCACAATTTAAACTAGATATGTAACTCTAAACACGAGTGGAAGAATCATTGAAATTAATGAAGTAGGGAGAAAGTTATAGATCTCACAAGAACCGAGTTTACCAGGTTGTTTCTGGAAAAATACTGGGCAAGGGACCAGACGTGATCAAGGCGAGTACTTTAAACGCCTTAATCTTTCAAACGATTGAGAACTAGCTTGGGGTTCCTTCAGAAGAGTTGTAGAGAAGTTGAAGATCTAGAAAACAAGCTATGGTTTGTGAATTTTGATGCACGAACGAAGAAGATATGATAGGGAGAATTTAGTTACCTTTCTAGATTTTCTGGGTTTCTAGGTTTCCAAACCGGGGAGGCAACTTGCGATTGATTTTGTGATGAATGTGGGGAGAGTTAGGTCAAGTGGGAGTAATGGTTCGAAAGAGTTGTAGGAGAATTAAATGCAAAAGACGGCACTCAAAATACGAAGTTATGGCTGAGATATCGGGGTCTGGAAATGGGGCAACGTTCTGATAGTTGCTGAGAGGACTTAGCCATTTTTTGTGGGAAACTGGCTTGGGCACGACTCTCGAGGCGGCTGCTGAGTCAGAAAACCCTAACCCACGTCAGCAAGCTACACAATTTTGGCTCTAAACTTCCATAGATCATATCTTGAGCTAGGATGATCCATTTTTAACGTTCTTATTATCAATCTTCTTGATTATCCATAATATTTTTATTGATATAGGTTTCATGGGCTGGTTTGACCATTCTAAAAAAGTCAACCCTAGCAATGCTTAAGGAGCTTTAAGTTTTCTATGATTTTATATTGACTTTTATGATTCAAATCAATGCTCCAAATATTTCCAAAATCTTTATAATATAATTGGAGTGTCTCAAAAATTTTCCAAGATTTATTGACTTATAAATCTTATTATTAAATTCATAATACTATATAATAATTTAATGTTTAATAGTATTATTTAGGGTTTAATAAAAGAAATCCCCTAAATTAATTTAGATTAATTTATGGGGTATGTCAATAATCTTGTAAGTCACATGAAATAACGAACACGAATTATGAAAATTTTATACGAATACAATTAAACGTTATACGGGAGTGATTAGTAATTAACCCTCTCATTTAATCGGATTATAGGATTGGGATAAACAAGATGTTAACTAAGACTAGGCGAGTGACGTCTTCGGTGTACGACATGAATTTCTTGCAGCTTGCTTGCTACCGAGTTACGTCGGCTTGTGTGTTATTTGTTGCAGGTGATAATCACCAAGATAACTGCCTGGAAAATATTGTTTGCATTCTTACGTGTTATTGTTCGTGCCAAACAGGACTTTCTATGTCGTGAACTACTGACTACACGTTAGAGTTAATTTGAAACACACATACGATACATGCGATAACAATTAAAGTTCCTAGACGATTATGAGTTTGTGTATTTACGTAACGAGAGCTTGTACAAAAGTTTCTCACTAAGTTCCCTTCAATATATAGTCGACATCCGGAATAGTGATGCTTTGACTTATCATTCTAGAAGTAGGATAATGGTTTCAATGAGACTTCAAAAATATTCGGGTTACTGGGGGGAGAGTGAGAATTCCAGGAAGTTTTGATCATGCATGCTGAGTTTAAGAGGTCGTTATCTGTATCAGATCGACTTTCATTTTAAAAATACGTCATTCATTGATGGTGGTTGTGGGGGAAGTTTCATACTCGCCCACCGGGTTTAAATGTACTCGATTCAATATATGTCGTTCTTGATGGTGGTTAAGGGAGTTTTATACTCACTTTTGATAAGTGTGAAATTGATATGGTTTTATAGGTGTTAAATTCTTATTTTATGCAACCTTTTTATGCGTTTTCTCACACTTATCGTATGTTTTTCATGACTCTTACTTTGGGCAAGAACTGATGTCAATTTATATGTTTAAAGCAGGAAATGATGGTAGAAATGCATAGATCTTCTCACGAGCTTTCCAACACCGCAAACGGGGAACAAATCGGAGCTCATACGAAGAATTTAGACCCTGTCGAAGTTGTGCCCGGTGCAACATATTATATATATATATATATTTATGAGACTGACGTGAAAGGGTTGAGAAAAAGAAGGGGGAAGATTGAAAATATAAAAGAAAGTAAGGGAGAGAAGAGAATAAAAAAAGAAAAAAAAAAAAGAAGGCACAGCGGAACAGAGAATAAAAAATGAAAAAAAAACAAAGATGAAAGAGAAGAGGCGCAGAGAAAAAAATAATAAAAAAAAAAAAAAAAAAGAAAGAAGAACACAGACGCAGAGACGGACAGAAATAAAAACAGGGAGATAGACAGAGAGAAAAAATAAGATAGGAAAAACGGCAGACATTCACAGAATCACATATGTCCGCGGTTTCACTCACTCTCTCTACTCTGCACGACTATTTTCAACACCGGAGAAGAGGATTTCTGCTTCAAATTCGTTCATCTGCTCAACCTTTCACATGGCGAATTTGAACTAATACCAAGATGATTTCTACTCTCTCTTCTTGTGTTTGTTCTTTAATTTGTTAGGGTAAAAGATTAATTTTGGGTGATGGAGGATTCGTATTAGACTGATATGATTATTTTACCGGTTGATTGGGATAATATTTGGATTGTTCAGGTGTTGTTTTTATTTACTCTTTTAATAAAAGCTGCAGATTTTATTATTGCTTTGGCGATTTCTGCCAGGATCTGACCGGTGAGGATAGAATGGTCATAACAACCTATTTATGTGGAAAAATTGATTAGATTGTAATTAATTAATTGGCACCTTCAGTGCAAAGGACAATTCTTACGCTTAATCCTTTTATTTGTATGACATTAGTTCGTGATTCGCTCGGCCTAATATTTTATGTTACGGATAGAAGAGCTCATTTGACTAGGATTCAGTCTAAAGAGATAAAAAAATATTTGTCAATCCAAGTCTTGATTAACCGGTGATTAATTATATAATCTAGCTAGCAAAGAACACCCAGGTTCCGCTTCATTCATCTTCTACACACTTTTATTTATTTCCACGCTTGCTACTTTTTTAAAAAAACAACCAACACTTCTCTAACTTTCTCTCTCTAGTTTTTCTAGACTAGATTTTTATTAGTCCCTGTGGATTCGACCTCGGTACTTGCTTAATTTGCTTTATTATTGCGACTGGGTATTTTGCAACCTGTAGGATTTAATTAATAATTTCTAGATTAATTTTTTTAGTTTTTTAGTAGATCAAATTCCTATTTGCAACCTTCGGGTTAAAGTACCCGGTTATATATACATACGAGAGTCTTAATCTCGTCTAATATGGTTTATTCATACCTGACTCAATATATGTCACAACGACGGTGGTTTATTAAAGAGTTTTGTTACTCTTCTAACAGGGTTTAAACATACCCGAGATAAGTTAAGATAGCAACTAAGAAAGTGGGATCCCATTGTATGGTTTGTTTACAATAAGTAAGTTAAGGTCAATAACGAGATTCCAAAGTAATCTCAATTCTCAAGGCTTAGGAAGGAACAGAATATTGACTCGTTATATTGACGTTTGTTTCTATTGGGATATGTTATTATGTTTGAGTGGATGTTTGTGTTACATGCTGCATGTTGCGTGTTTACAGCTTTCATTTATATTGTTGTAATAATTAACCTCATGTTAGACGATCAAGTAGTCATGTGTGGCCGGGTAGCTTGTGGGCTGCACGTTTTTATACTCAGCAGTTGTGCTGAGCCCATTTGGGCCAACATTTTCAGGTACCTGATGGAGACGTGACATGACCGAGTGTATGCGGGGTAGATTTTGGACCGCGTGTACTTTTTATTTTGTTGTTACCTCGGTTAGAACTTATACTTGATGTATATATTGGTTAAGGAGCAGTAAACTTGTATTTTAGATTTGGATTAGTAAAACTCGATATGTATCTGTTTGGAGTTTAAGTTGGTTTAAGTTCAGTCTATCAGACCGTTACAATGAGTTAGTAAGGCCTAGTTACTCACGTGGGTGACTAACGGCGGTAACAGCGGGGTTAGTTTATTTTCCGTTACAATTACATGTAAGTTCGAAGTTGTCAATTACCATTAATTGCGTATTACGAGTTGGGGTGTTACACTACCACCTTAGAGATAGTTCTATTATTTATTTGCTCGAGGACAAGCAAAATCTAAGTGTGAGGAAGTTTGAAAGTGTGAAATATATCTATTTAGGGCTATATTTCATGCTATATTTACAATGAATTGTGACATATTTCTCATTTATCATATGTTTTCCCTTAGATTTATGTTTTAATGAGAACTGATACATTTTATGTGTTAAATGCAGGTAAAACTCATAAGATTGCGTTCTTTACTTCATTAGCTCCGCAACTCAACAAACGCTGAAATACATATACACTTTTTCCTCATTAGCTTCGCAACTCAACAAACGCATATATATATATATATATAAGCTAGGCTTGTAATTGAATAGGGTATTCTTTTTCCTTCCTACGCTTTTTCCCATGTGGTTTTGCTTAGGGAGGTTTTAATGAGGCCCAATTTAACCTCATTATCCTTTATTAATAAAATGACTTACCCCAAATTATAAAAAAAACATATACATATATATACATATTATTTTATATATATATATATACACACACGTACGGTTGCACTTTATTTAGGAGAGCAAATGATTTTCAACACATGATTAGTTCATGATCATATAATCACTAATTATGGCTGCATCAGACCAAGGAGATATTCACGATCAAATCAATGGTTCAGAGGAATATCATGCAGATATCACTCACATGAGGTGGAGATTAATCACAGCTGCTGCACTTAATCATTTGATCAAACCACGCAATGGCGGACCTAGACTTTAAAACCTGTGGGGCACTTTTTATCGAATAGCAATCTATCAAACAAATTATTAAAATTTATTTTTAAAACAATATTTACTATTGAAATTATAATTGCTTTATATGAATCTTAATCATTTGAAATGATACATAATAATATTATTGTTTTAATGGAATTATAACATGTTTGATTCTACATAGGTGTTTAGATTATCAACGACCACTTCATCTCCCATTCTAACATATTTTATGAGTGAGGATATTTTTTCAATTGTATATAAAGTAACTGATAGTATCAAGCCAAATTTAGACACATATATACTTGTATTTTTTCCATATATAGACACATATATACTTGTATTTAATTATCTAACATGTATTATTTATTTTTTCCTATATATATATATATAAAACCTATGGGCACGTGCCCTCACAGATCACAACATCGATCCGTCACTGAAACCACGTCAATATCGGCAGCTCATCCTTGATTTTTGTTATACACATGATACAGCATGGACTAGAGAAATATTTTGGAGATAAAACGAAGTGTGCTACCAAGGGATTAAGGCGGATAATGCAAGTTAGGTCGGTGAGGTTATATACACGTCATCGATTTATTCCACAGGAGAACAACCATGTTACAACTTTCACGCCAGATTGAATTCAAATACAACACTCACAGAGCATAGGCGGTTAAACAATAACGAGATAAAATTCATCAAAACAATCGCCGTTGTTGTATATAAAGAGAGAATAGGGCTTTACTTGAATAGGCCCAGACCACGGTGCTCTGCGCCTCTCTTTTTCTCTTCACCCACACCATCTTCAACATCACCTTCCACGCCAATACACACACCACCACCACGTTCTTCACCAAACCATCACCAGACCCCACCATCATATAACCCACCACTGAAATACCCGCCGCAACATAATTTATGGTGATTAGATTATTTTAATATGTATTTGTAAGGGCCTAATAGTGCCTAAGTAATTTTTGGTAAAGAAAATAAATCCAAAAGAAACGAGAAAACGCTTAGAAAGCGGAAACGCTAAATAAGCGTTAAATAACCATAGGAGGTACGAGACCTCGGTTAGAGTATTATAAGGATTCCTAAGGCTTATTAATGCCTATAGTATATGGGAATGATTCCCGAAGAAAACGGAACCAAATAATGTATTAAAACGCTAATATAGCTTTAGCGCGCGTTTTTTCGAGAAAACGCGAAAATGTAATTTTAAGTGGTCAAACGAACCCGTAAAAATTATAATCATTAAATAACTATTATTAAGCATTAACGGAAGCTTAATGACCAATAAAAATAAAGAAACGAGAAAATTCCGGAAAACGGGTTCCGGTTAGTAAAACTGTCAAAAACGGGAAGTTGTGGGGTGTAAGTGTAAATAAACTAAACAATGTGTCCCACTTAGAATAAAAATCAGAAAAGTGAGGAGGGTGTGTGAGTCTGTCGATTGTTTCCCCCCCTCTCACTCTCTTTTCTTTTTCTAATTCACTAATGACAAACTAAAGTAACACAAGTACAAAAGTAAAAAGAAGAAAAAAAAACTAGTCTCTCTCCTATCCCCTCTTCTCTCTCACGATGGAACCCTCTCTGCAGCTCTCTTCTTCCTTCCTCCCTTCTTGCTGGCGATTTCAAAGCCCCAAAGGAAGCTCCAATGGCTTCCTCACTTCTACCTCATGCTCTAGCTTCATTTGAGCCCCAAATGTAAATAAAATACATATTTGAACTCCCCTCTTCAAGCTCTACATTTCTATCTTTTCAAAATCCGAAAATGAGCAACTTCATCTCCCATGGGTTTTGCCCATTTGAAGAGGAAATGGTACCAAATCGAAGCTTGGAGTCTCCTCTTCCTCCTAAGGTAAAAAGATTCAAGAGAAAAACTCATTTTCTCCATTTCCATGCCTTGGCCGATTTTGCCCTCCTTGTAATGCCTTGTTTCTTCTTTGTTTGAGCTTGGTTCAACTCTCCAATGGTGGAGGAGCTCTCCTTTGTACACAAGGCTTAAAAACCTCTCTTGAAACTCCAAGGTAAAACCCTAACTAATGGTGATTTAAACCCTTTATTGAATTAGTGGTGTTTTAAGAGATTAGAAGTCTAATTATATCCTCCTTATGTAATTTGGGTGTGGGGATGGAGTTTGGAAACTCCATCCCCCACATGGCCGATTTTGCAAGAGAAAGAGAAGGAGAAGAAGTGGAAAAGAAATGAAGGAAATATAAGCTCAAGGTAAGAGCTCTTCCTTAATGCAAAATTTTAATGCATTAGGATAATGGGAATGGGTGAACCAATTTAAAGAAACCAAAATAATGTAGTAGAATTGTAATTATGAAAGTTTGGGTATTTGTGAGCAAGAATGCGGATTGTAGGCCTTAGAGCCAATGAATTGTGTATGTGTATGATATTGTGTTTTGAGGAATTAATGATGTATTAAGATTGCTTGTATTGCTGGTAGGACCCTTGTATGGGTGTGGCTAGAATAGGAATGATTTTGGTGATAATGGGTATGTGTGGATAAGTGAGAATTGTAGGTGAACTATGGCAAAATTTCGGTAGGAATATGCAATTTGTGGATGACTTGGTGAATGGGAGAACCAAGGTATGTATTGGGGAGAATGGAGATGTTTAATAACCATGGAGTAGTGGTTGTAATATAAGAACGATAGGATATAAAATCTGTAGCAAGAAGTGTAGTAAAACATTGTAGAAACTAGAGAAAAACTAGTGTGCAAGATTTTGTAAAAATAGTGTTGGACTTGGGTGTAGATATTGTAGTTGCTTGGGAATGAATTGGTATGGTAAAATGAAGTTAGGAAAAGATGCAAAGTGCAAAGAGGAGTGTAGGAATGCACAAGTGTGCAAAGTATGAAAATGTGAATGGAAATTTGTAGAATTTGAGCAAGAAGTTGAGTAGGTAATGGACCATGGATTTAAGGAGTTTTAGTGAGTGTTTAAGTGTGTTTAATTATGTACAAAACATGTGGAAAGATTATGGAAAGATTGGAGGTGGATTAAGGGTTGATTTGGGGTTGAAAAATCATCCTAGTAGCAGTTTTTAGCAGGGTCCGGGACCTAGGTTATGTACCAAGTCCCGGACCGCACCTGAATTTAATTCGAGACTTAATAGGCACTTGGTCCGGGACTTAGGGGGAGGACAAGGTCCCGGACCACCCCTGAAAAATAGGCCGTAAGTTGCGTAAGGTATTGGTCCGGGACTTAGTTATGGACCAGTCCCGGACCACCCCCAGAATTCAACAGAGAGTGTTTTTAAGGGTTCTAAACATGGGGATTGATTGGTAATGGTTTTAGAGTTGTTAAGGCCTTGTTTGGTGATGTTTAAAGGTCCTAAGAAGTGTAAACAAGTGTAGGAAATGAATGAAGTAAGGACATAGTTGACTTGAGTGAAAACTAAGTATACCGGGATAACGGGGTAAGTACGGGAGTAGTAATTACTTGTGTATTGCATGAACCAAGTATTAATAACAATGTTGGAAACATTATCAGTGGACCAAGTGTGAACCAAGGAACAAGGGAACACACGGTAAAGCTAACCCCGGTGAAAGGTATGATTTTCTCATGCCCCGTATGCTAACCGAGTTACGTTGATTTGTGTGCTGTATGCCGGCTAATCAAGACTAAAGCATGAAAATGATTTATTGCCTTCATTGTATGTCTTGATGTATGTTGTGTGAGCTAACCCTTCTTGATTGATTGTGTGGCTTCATTAGTGCGTAGTACGACTCATAAATGAGTCTTGTTGTGTAGTGACTCGTAGTAAGAGTCATGGTGTGAACTAATGGAAACGTAGCAACGCACTAAACTATCAAATCAATAAACGATAACGCAACCCAATGAACTCACTAGAATGTGAGAGAGTGTACGGGAGTATAACCTCCCGATAACGGTAGGAGAACCGAAATGAATAATCCACAAATAATAAGTAGTGGAAGTATTTAAGTAACCCTAGTAGAGGAATTAATCCTGGTGCAAGACATGAACCATGAGAGTAGTAAAGAATGATGAGGGACCTCCAAACCCCTTAGCAATTAGTCGACCCACTGTGAGAGGACCCGACTGATGTAAGTAATGACCCGAACATGAGAGTATTCGATATGTTGGGGAAACCCTTAAACCTGAGAATACTAGACGGTAGTAATTCCCTAAGCTAGTGGAGGTTATCAAGAGAGATACTTCTAGGCTAATCCATGAGATTGTAAGATACTCCATGAGAGGAGTGTTGGGAATTTGAGTAGTCCGGAGAAATGGACAATTGTATATTTGAGGAGCTAAGTGTATAGCCTTCGGATTGTAGGCCCGGTGGCGAGTCTTGTGTATGACTCCGCCCAGAGACCAAGTAATGAGTATTGAGTATTGCGTAAGTACGAGTATGTAATGAGTACCGAGTATTGAGTATGTATGAAGTACTGAGTATTGAGTATATAGAGTGTATGAGTAAGTATTGAGTAATGAGTGCGTATGAGTAAGTACAGAGTATTGAGCAGTGAGTATGTACAAGTATAGTAACGAGTATGGATAAGGAGTGTGTACGAGTAAGGGTATGAGCATGGAGTGATGAGTATGTAAGAGTAAAGTAATGAGTAACAAGTAAGGAGCAGGTACGAGTAGAGTAATGAATATCGAACAACCCGAAGTAGTAACGAGTAAGTAACTAATACGAACGGTCGACTATCGAATTGTCTTCCTTAGTAGATATTGAACCTTGTATGTGAATGTAAGTATTGATGAATGTATTGTGTAGTAAAGTATGTTATGTATGCATGTAAATAACTCCATGTATATCCGACCCAAAGTAGTCGGCGTCCGCGGTTAGCACGCGGTATATGCGAATTTCATGCGCAGCGTAAGCTGACCCCCTCGGGGACCGTTTTTAGTGTGCAGGTACCCGAAGCTGATCACCGTTCGAGAGTAGGACGGGGACTGCTACGTAAGCATGGGTAGTTGTATAGTAGGGATTGGTACTCGTAATGTAATGCTAATGTGGAAGCTTAAACTGTATCGGTAATTTAAGGATTGTAGTATACGGATAGAAGGTATTGGAGTTGTAATTGGATCAAGGGTGAGTATGCAATGGGAAGTATGTATTGTGTAGAGTACTCGGTAGTTCATATTCATTAGACCGATAGTATGTAGTATTGTAACCGCCTTGTTAGTCACGTGGGTGACTAACGGCGTTGTACACCCGCCGTTGTGTAAGGAGTATCCGCTGCGAAGGTAAGTATTGTACAGTAATGACGGTATTAGCGGTAGGGGTGTTACAAAAAGTGGTATCAGAGCGAAGTATCGCTTGATGGATGAAATACCGAGTTTAGGAAAATACCGAGTTAGGAATTAGAAACTTAGGGCTAAGGGTTGAGTGTTAGCGTGGAGAGGTACGCTAGTTAGGAACCCCGAGTGATCCGGAAACCTACAACAACCATACCCGCCCTCCGCAACCCCCAGTATAAAGTTGGAACAATAACGCCAGAGAGATGGAAAGACCTCTCACACTCGGGTAAAACCCGATCTGGCAGTTACAAGTAAATCTTATTAGAAAAGAACCTGTCATACGGTAGAGTCCAAGAACTGGAAGTCCCGAAGATGGTTCGCGTTGGATGATGATGATCGCACCTAATGGCGAAGGATTGAAGATCCTAAATAAAGGATAGTGGAATTTATGGCACCATGGGGCGACATGCTTCGCAGTCGCGAGAACCATGAGTAGCCAGCAAGGAGAGAAGCACAACCGCACAACGAAGCAAGGAAGATGGAGTAAACATGCCCGAGACAGAGAGTCTACGGACTTAATGTTTGATAATACCAATAACGGTATACAACCGACTAAGGAATTAGTGAGTTGGAGTAACACTAAACCTACAGGCCAAGATGCTGTAATAACCAAACAACATAGTTCAGATGACAATGAAAGTATTCATAAGACATACACCTATAGGACTACAACGTGGTTCCTAAGGATAAGTCAAGTCTCGTTAACCACAGTGAAGGTGTGAGACACCCGGATTGATAACAGTCATGTCAAGAACATTGAGAAACAACTCAGGAGATAGACCACCAAGGTCAAAGATCCAAAGAAGATCTAATAAGACCACCAAGTATGGATGGGAACGATACGAACCGGTATACGTTAACCGAAAAACAACCTACCCGCGCACTTGCCCAGGGCAAGTGCAGCAACTACAAGACGGCTGGAAGACTTTAACAACCCGCAAATACTTGCTAAAGTACCGCTATGACGAATGGAGCAAATATAGGATTACCAATCCTAAGAAATCGAAACAATGAAACCTTGGAAAGGCCTAACGGCCCGACCAGTGTATCAAGAACATTCCAGTCAGCAGGAAGCTGGACTTGGTCAGGACTTTAGACATGGCAATGCCATGAAGAATTACTTTTCACACCGAACTACTATTTCAAAACCCAATTTTTTTCTTCAAAACCACAAACCTTCTTTTAAAACTTGGATTTTAAAACCAAACCGACGGAATTTCGGTGAGTATCATAGAATGATACAAGAAGAGTTGACAATAGAATACTTCACCTAGGCGTGTGACGAACACTACGAGTGTACCCAAATATGGGATGTGGGACGACCGCATTCCGAAGGAGCTTGCGGGCCTGACGGATAGTTAGGTAAGTGGTAACGTGCCAAGACGGCACCCCACGTATGTATACATGTAGTGTACAAAACACGGGAAGTAGTCAACTCTGTTCTACGGACCATAAGTAGATTTAAAACAGAACAACTGGTTACCTCAACCGAACAAAGGAACTCAGATAAGCTACAAGCTAAGGAGTCAGAAACTCACTACAGGAGAACCATTAAGAGTTGAAAGTGCAAGAAGCACTAACAACGGGATAAGACATTGGATATGTCTCGAATATATCTATGTAAAGCAGGATAACTGGAAGGAATACCCAGTCTAAGCACAGTAAGGCAAATGCCTAACATTAACACATCAGTGTTCAATGAACGGGATAGAATCCCCAGAACAGCTACCACAAACACACAGGGTGATGTTATAAGGTACCAGAAATACCATTCATCACCGGAAGGGATATCAAACCCGTTATAACACAAGGAAAAACACCAATGGTCTACCCTAAGAACAGGAGACGTTACAACCCCTAACGGGATGACTCAAATCCAGAACCGCAAGGTAGGATGACGGACTGAACATACTTATAAATATCAGCCAGAGGTGATAGCATAATCAGTAATACCCAGAAGCAATCCATAAAGGGTATCAAGTCAAACAGTTGAATGAACGTCGTGACAAGAACACCAATTGGAATGAACACTCGGTTAGAACACCGAAGGGATCCCACTTGGCAGGGGACACCCTAAATAATAAATGGTACCAATCAATACTAAGGTACTCAAAGGGCATCCAACGGACGGAAGCGTGATGCAATAATCTGGAGCCCAGTATCACCTCCAACCCAGTGATGGCATATGGAGAAGTAACCACTTGGGAATAGCCTAAAATGAGCAGAGCTCTGGGCAATACGACTAGTATGCCATGAAACTATTACCATAGACAAACCAACGGTTGCAAAACCCATTGTAAACCACATGGGCAGTGGTTAAGGACGACACCAATAAAAGGTAATAACCGACGAGCAAGGATACCCCTCATAAATGTGAGACCGCGAGAGCGGTGAACACATGGATCCCAAGAATGGGATACCATCAATAAATGTCTAAAATACATTCCTTTCAGAACTACTAACGTAGTGAAGCTTGAGCATACAAATACGGCCAAGCAATGTAGGATAAGCATCAACAGCAATTGTTGACAACCAAGGAGTAATCAGTTCAGGAAGAACACGCTATGTGGGAATGTAAAGTATAAGTAAATGATGCTCAAGGAGCTCAGAAGTATAAACACCAAACCATGATATAAATGGTGGAAATGCATGAGCTGAAGCTAGCAACAGTGGATGCCATGTAAACCAATACTGTGGAATCCGTAAGAACATAGTGCGCAGCAGGCGACCAATGTATATGAGTAATCACCAATGCTATGGAATTGTTAATACAAAATGGTAGACAGACCGGGCAACCAGCCAGAAGTCTGCACCAAATGATGAAGCACCACCTGAAAGAGTAACGATCAGTCCTATTGCGACCTCATAAGAGACTTACTGCCAAGAGTTTACGCCTCTGCACTCTGTATGACTGAGTGTTTTGGTATTGCACTTGTGCAGTTAATGATCGAGTGGGATAGCTAGGAATATGAGGAAATGTAAATCGTGATAAATCCTTCCTTTCACCAGTAAACATGGCATAAACCAGTGAAGCAAAGGCTTAGAAACAAACCGTGCGGCCTAAAGCCAAAGGAACACGGAGAGTGTGAAACACACCAACAATCACAAGATGTGAATTCCACCAGAATAAAGGTGAAAGGAGACTTAAGAAAGTCACAAGGACCGACGCATCGAAGATGCAAGGTCATACCAGTAAAGAACACTTGTACTGAACCAGAGAAACTAGTATAGTTCAGAAGCTGATAACAATAGAGGAAGCACTACAACTAAGTAGTGACTTAACCTCAACTGACAATAAGTCGGAGGAACCAAGTGAAAGTCACTACAAACACAACAGTATGTATATAGATAGCCAGGGATCTGGTTATAAATCTAAACTCATTGAGTTCACGCACGGTAAAAGAATACCACGCGAGAAGGAACAGACCTTATTCCCACAATAAGAGGGATAAAAAGGAGTTGTATAGCACATTTAAGATAACAAGAAGGGCGAACAACCCAAGTTATCAGGGTCGCGCAGCAGAAGCTAGTGGGCCCAGAATTCTAAGTGAAATACACGTAGAACCGAACCCGGTTCAGAGTTAAATAACTCCGATGAAATTCTTGATGCAGGGACTAACCGGTAATACCGTTAAGACCCACTGATCAAGGAACATTGTACAATAGACCGCATGGAAACTGAACCACTCCATGACGGCTGAACGCCTTCGACCAACGTCCAATGTTGACACATGGTAGATTACGTGGGCGTAATCCCTTTTAAGGGGGGTAGAGCGAAAACCGCGAAAGGTATGTTTTACGTGATAGGTGCGTAAACTACAATGTGCATAGCGCAAAAGGGTTTGTTTTAATGATTGATACTTATGTTACATAAACATTTGTATTCACTCATTGTGTAATTGTGGTAATTTGGGGAGTAAGTATAGGAAAAGGAGTAGAGAAACTCCAGGGTAATGAGAACCCGATTGGTAATAGTATGAAGAATGAGTATGTATGAGAGACTTGAGGAGTATAAATCGGTACGGAACCGATGTATGTAATGAGTATAAATCGGTATACAACCGACGTATGTAATGAGTATGAATCGGTGTACAACCGATGTATTTTATGAGTATAAATTGGAGTATAGCAGATTAATGGGATATTATACCATGAATTCTTAAGTATAGTAGTTGGAGAAGATGTAGTAACGATGGATGAAATGATTAGTGAGTAAGTAAGTGAATCATATAAATTGGAAAATGTATGTGTATGATTACGAGTAGCAAGATTAAAAAGATAGAAAAAGAGATAATGTTTGACAATCTGTCTGTTTGTATTGAGGTGGGAAGTGGAACTTGATTTGCTAGTGATCAAGGGAAGCCGAACACAAATTGGAGTGGAAGGATAATTCAACACCAATGCTGATCACATTGGGGTTGAAGGACTCTGGAAGCTCCCCTAAGTGGTCACAATAATACCACAAGTATTAGGCATGATCATCAAAAAAAAAAAAATTGAAGTTGGGAGATGTATGCAAAGTTTTCAAAATGAATTTCCAAAACTAATTTGGTACAATGTTTTCTTCAAACTTGAGAATGAGGATCGGTTTTTAAAACCGCTCCCACGGGCGCTAGTGGATCTTCCATGCCTAGGCACGGGTATCCGGTCGAAACCATAGGAAGTGAAGCTAGTTCGAGTCTGTAGAAGTGTAGAGTAGTTTAAAACCAATACACCGGGTGTACGGTAACAGTGTGTTTTTGTATTTTTCCAAAGGCACTGGGGCAGCGTAGTCCCGAGTAAGTATGAGTAAGTATGAGTAAAGTATGAGTAAGTAAGTATGAGTAAGTGCCTGAGGATCTCTATATGTGCAAATGAATTTGATCAGAACCAAAGGACCGTAGAGCCAGAAAGCGTAAGTGCTCAAGTCATGACGGCCGTGAACCAGAAAGCGTAAGTGTTCAAACGTGACCGGTACCTGAGGGATCACTCGCCATTGGGGGAGGATGGTACCTAATTGTCTGCGGATGGACCCCCTTGGAGAGAAGTAAAACGGATATTTTTGATTGCTATGCATGCAGTGACATGCTGTGTGGATGTGTAGTATACATCAAGTCAGACATTTGGAGTTTGACAAGTTATACGTAGAGGTTATAACCTTAGCATAGAGTATTTATACAAGTAACAATATTAGATTCACCAACTTTGAGGGCAAAGTTCTTTAAGGGGGGTAGATTGAAATACCCCGAACTTAATTATGGTGATTAGATTATTTTAATATGGTATTTAAGGGCCTAATAGTGCCTAAGTAATTTTGGTAAAGAAAATAAATCCAAAAGAAACGAGAAAACGCTTAGAAAGCGGAAAACGCTAAAATAAGCGTTAAATAACCATAGGAGGTACGAGACCTCGGTTAGAGTATTATAAGGATTCCTAAGGCTTATTAATGCCTAATTAGTATATGGGAATGATTCCCGAAGAAAACGGAACCAAATAATGTATTAAAACGCTAATATAGCTTTAGCGCGCGTTTTTCGAGAAAACGCGAAAATGTAATTTTAAGTGGTCAAACGAACCCGTAAAAATTATAAATCATTAAATAACTATTATTAAGCATTAACGGAAGCTTAATAACCAATAAAAAATAAAGAAACGAGAAAATTCCGGAAAACGGGTTCCGGTTAGTAAAACTGTCAAAAACGGGAAGTTGTGGGGTGTAAGTGTAAATAAACTAAACAAATGTGTCCCACTAAGAAATAAAAATCAGAAAAGTGAGGAGGGTGTGTGAGGCTGTCGATTGTTTCCCCCCCTCTCACTCTCTTTTCTTTTCTAATTCACTAAATGACAAACTACTAAAGTTACAAGTACAAAAGTAAAAAGAAGAAAAAAAAAACTAGTCTCTCTCCTATCCCCTCTTCTCTCTCTCACGATGGAACCCCTCTCTGCAGCTCTCTTCTTCCTTCCTCCCTTCTTGCTGGCGATTTCAAAGCCCCAAAGGAAGCTCTCATGGCTTCTTCACTTCTACCTCATGCTCTAGCTTCATTTGAGCCCCAAATGTAAAATAAAATACATATTTGAACTCCCCTCTTCAAGCTCTACATTTCTATCTTTTCAAAATCCGAAAATGAGCAACTTCATCTCCATGGGTTTTGCCCATTTGAAGAGGAAATGGTACCAAATCGAAGCTTGGAGTCTCCTCTTCCTCCTAAGGTAAAAAGATTCAAGAGAAAAACTCATTTTCTCCATTTCCATGCCTTGGCCGATTTTGCCCTCCTTGTAATGCCTTGTTTCTTCTTTGTTTGAGCTTGGTTCAACTCTCCAATGGTGGAGGAGCTCTCCTTTGTACACAAGGCTTAAAAACCTCTCTTGAAACTCCAAGGTAAAACCCTAACTAATGGTGATTTAAACCCTTATTGAATTAGTGGTGTTTTAAGAGATTAGAAGTCTAATTATATCCTCCTTATGTAATTTGGGTGTGGGGATGGAGTTTGGAAACTCCATCCCCCACATGGCCGATTTTGCAAGAGAAAGAGAAGGAGAAGAAGTGGAAAAGAAATGAAGGAAATATAAGCTCAAGGTAAGAGCTCTTCCTTAATGCAAAATTTTAATGCATTAGGATAATGGGAATGGGTGAACCAATTTAAAGAAACCAAAATAATGTAGTAGAATTGTAATTATGAAAGTTTGGGTATTTGTGAGCAAGAATGCGGATTGTAGGCCTTAGAGCCAATGAATTGTGTATGTGTATTGATATGTGTTTTGAGGAATTAATGATGTATTAAGATTGCTTGTATTGCTGGTAGGACCCTTGTATGGGTGTGGCTAGAATAGGAATGATTTTGGTGATAATGGGTATGTGTGGATAAGTGAGAATTGTAGGTGAACTATGGCAAAATTTCGGTAGGAATATGCACATTTGTGGATGACTTGGTGAATGGGAGAACCAAGGTATGTATTGGGGAGAATGGAGATGTTTAATAACCATGGAGTAGTGGTTGTAATATAAGAACGATAGGATATAAAATCTGTAGCAAGAAGTGTAGTAAAACATTGTAGAAACTAGAGAAAAACTAGTGTGCAAGATTTTGTAAAAATAGTGTTGGACTTGGGTGTAGATATTGTAGTTGCTTGGGAATGAATTGGTATGGTAAAATGAAGTTAGGAAAAGATGCAAAGTGCAAAGAGGAGTGTAGGAATGCACAAGTGTGCAAAGTATGAAAACGTGAATGGAAATTTGTAGAATTTGAGCAAGAAGTTGAGTAGGTAATGGACCATGGATTTAAGGAGTTTTAGTGAGTGTTTAAGTGTGTTTAATTATGTACAAAACATGTGGAAAGATTATGGAAAGATTGGAGGTGGATTAAGGGTTGATTTGGGGTTGAAAAATCATCCTAGTAGCAGTTTTTAGCAGGGTCCGGGACCTAGGTTATGTACCAAGTCCCGGACCGCACCTGAATTTAATTCGAGACTTAACTAGGCACTTGGTCCGGGACTTAGGGGGAGGACAAGGTCCCGGACCACCCCTGAAAAATAGGCCGTAAGTTGCGTAAGGTATTGGTCCGGGACTTAAGTTATGGACCATGTCCCGGACCACCCCCAGAATTCAACAGAGAGTGTTTTTAAGGGTTCTAAACATGGGGGATTGATTGGTAATGGTTTTAGGAGTTGTTAAGGCCTTGTTTGGTGATGTTTAAAGGTCCTAAGAAGTGTAAACAAGTGTAGGGAATGAATGAGAAGTAAGGACATAGTCTGACTTGAGTGAAAACTAAGTATACCGGGATAACGGGGTAAGTACGGGAGTAGTAATTATTTGTGTATTGCATGAACCAAGTATTAATAACAATGTTGGAAACATTATTAGTGGACCAAGTGTGAACCAAGGAACAAGGGAACACACGGTAAAGCTAACCCCGGTGAAAGGTATGATTTTCTCATGCCCCGTATGCTAACCGAGTTACGTTGATTTGTGTGTTGTATGCCGGCTAATCAAGACTAAAGCATGAAAATGATTTATTGCCTTCATTGTATGTCTTGATGTATGTTGTGTGAGCTAACCCTTCTTGATTGATTGTGTGGCTTCATCTAGTGCGTAGTACGACTCATAAATGAGTCTTGTTGTGTAGTGACTCGTAGTAAGGGTCATGGTGTGAACTAATGGAAACGTAGCAACACTAAACTATCAAATCAATAAACGATAACGCAACTCAATGAACTCACTAGAATGTGAGAGAGTGTACGGGAGTAATAACCTCCCGATAACGGTAGGAGAACCGAAATGAATAATCCACAAATAATAAGTAGTGGAAATATTTAAGTAACCCCTAGTAGAGGAATTAATCCTGGTGCAAGACATGAACCATGAGCGTAGTAAAGAATGATGAGGGACCTCCAAACCCCTTAGCAATTAGTCGACCCACTATGAGAGGACCCGACTGATGTAAGTAATGACCCGAACATGAGAGTATTCGATATGTTGGGGAAACCCTTAAACCTGAGAATACTAGACGGTAGTAATTCCCTAAGCTAGTGGAGGTTATCAAGAGAGATACTTCTAGGCTAATCCAAGAGATTGTAAGATACTCCATGAGAGGAGTGTTGGGAATTTGAGTAGTCCGGCAAAAATGGACAATTGTATATTTGAGGAGCTAAGTGCATAGCCTTCGGATTGTAGGCCCGGTGGCGAGTCTTGTGTATGACTCCGCCCAGAGACCAAGTAATGAGTATTGAGTATTGCGTAAGTACGAGTATGTAATGAGTACCGAGTATTGAGTATGTATGAGTAAGTACTGAGTATTGAGTATAGAGTACGTATGAGTAAGTATTGAGTAATGAGTGCGTATGAGTAAGTACAGAGTATTGAGCAGTGAGTATGTACAAGTATAGTAACGAGTATGGAATAAGGAGTGTGTACGAGTAAGGGTATGAGCATGGAGTGAGGAGTATGTAAGATAAAGTAATGAGTAACAAGTAAGGAGCAGGTACGAGTAGAGTAATGAATATCGAACAACCCCGAAGTAGTAACGAGTAAGTAACTAATACGAACGGTCAACTATCGAATTGTCTTCCTTAGTAGATATTGAACCTTGTATGTGAATGTAAGTATTGATGAATGTATTGTGTAGTAATAGTATGTATGTATGCATGTAAAATGAACTCCATGTATATCCGACCCAAAGTAGTCGGCGTACCGCGGTTAGCACGCGGTATATGCGAATTTCATGCGCAGCGTAAGCTGACCCCCTCGGGGGACCGTTTTTAGTGTGCAGGTACCCGAAGCTGATCACCGTTCGAGAGAGTAGGACGGGGACTGCTACGTAAGCATGGGTAGTTGTATAGTAGGGATTGGTACTCGTAATGTAATGCTAATGTGGAAGCTTAAACTGTATCGGTAATTTAAGGATTGTAGTATACTCGGTATAGTAATGTATTGGAGTTGTAATTGGATCAAGGGTGAGTATGCAATGGGAAGTATTGTATTGTGTAGAGTACTCGGTATGTTCATATTCATCAGACCGATAGTATGTAGTATTGTAACCCGCCTTGTTAGTCACGTGGGTGACTAACGGCGTTGTACACCCGCCGTTGTGTAAGGAGTATCCGCTGCGAAGGTAAGTATTTGTACAGTAATGACGGTATTAGCGGTAGGGGTGTTACAACCACAAATCACAATTGTTACTCTACACATCTGACAAAAGATCGACGTGACAGCAAAGACAGTGCGGGAAGCCGGAGTCAACGTGCTAACTAGAGTTTTCTACACCCTTTCTCTTATTTCGTTTAGTATCTTTCTATGTTATTTTTGTAGTCATGTCTGAGTAGTTAGACTAGCTCCCTAGATTGGGTAGCAAACCGGCTGCACGGATCTTAATATTTATATTGTAATCTTTTGACTAATTCATTAACGCAATAGTTTAATTCCAGTTCTTCATGTGATTTAATTCTCTAGATAATTACTAAAGCAATCTTTGTAGTTTTCTAATCAAAATGCGGCGCTGAGATTAGTTAACAAGACATAGGAAGTTAAACCAGATTAACGACTAGAAGCATGGTTTGCCTACAAGTTAATTTGTCTCCAATATGAATTGGTTAAATTACGATTGGTTAGAATTGACTTGGGCATGGTTTTCGGCTTGTTATTTCTGCCAGTCAGGATTTATTGTACAAGGACCGGTCAACGGATTAATTAAGATTCTTGAGTTTATTGTAGAATTAGTGAAGAGTTTATTAATAAATTGGGAAAATTCACGAGATAACCCTGTTTTCTTTCGTAATTCACAATATACCCCTGTGATTTTAGTAATTTAACTTTAAACATGCTTAAATGTTGTCCAAAATTGATGAAACTTTACATGGACGATGCTAAAGTGTTATATTTTGGTCCAATATCAAATTTGAAGTTTTTTAAGCTCACATGTGACCTGTGGGACCCAATGAACAGTCACATATTCATTGGGTCTCACAGGTCACATGTGAGCTTATAAAGCTTCAAATTTGATATTGGACCAAAATATAACACTTTAGCATCGTCCATGTAGAGTTTCATCAATTTTAGACAACATTTAAGCATATTTAAAGTTAAATTACTAAAATCACAGGGGTATATTGTGAATTACGAAAGAAAACAGGGGTATATCATGAATTTTCCCTAATAAATTTAGATAGTGAAGGTTTGCAGAAAAATCTGGGTGCTTGCTTAGATTTAGAGTTTTAATCTTTATTGATTTATTTAGTTTATTTTAATTGTTTTATTATTTTAAATTTGTTTATTGAGTCAGTATTTTAGTTCGATTAAGAAAACCCAAAAAAGTGATATTTCATGTTTTCTTAGTTTAATTTTGTTTCTCAGTTAATTAATAAATTGTCAATTAATTGACGAGGCCCTGAGATCGACTACCGAACTTAATTCACTATTCCGTAAAACGATAGGTACACTGCCTAGGTGGTAGAGAGATAGTAACATATATTTTTACCGTAACACAACAAACGGTCATCAACCAGAATCTGACAGCTGGCTAGCAGAGTTAGAGAATGTCACGAATCAGTTGACTCAAGTCCTGTTGCAACAGAGAACTCTTGGTTCACTACCTAGGTGAAGGACTTGATTTCCAACAAGCGTCAGTTTAAGGAAAGAGACATTGCGCAATTGATAGAAATTGTTCAGCAGCCATCAAGTAGAAGTATCCTCCAAAGTGTGGTGATCCTGGACATCCTATCATTCCTTGTTCCATTGAATACATGGGCTGTGAATATGACCTTTGTGACTAGGGAGAGAGCATAAATCTGATGTCGTACACCATGTTCAAAAAGCTTCATGCCAGTGAGCTTGTGCATATTCACTTCTACCTCCAGATAGTTGACAGGTCTTCTATCATACCTCGATGTATGGTTGAAAATGTTGTTGGTGGTGCTGGTAAGTTTTTCTTCCCTGCTGATTTTGTTATTCTCGATATGGATGAGGACGTTGAGGTGTCTCTAATTTTAGGTAGACCTATCCTTTGTACTGCTAAAAGTGTGATTGATGTTGATAAAGAAAAGATCACCCTTATATTCCATGATGAAGAACACAGCTTTTACAAAAATAAAATGATAAGGAAAACTACTTCGTCTCATGTTGTTTTCTCTGTTGATTTAGTTGATGATTTTTCTGACTTGGAGGACGATTATGTCCCTAAGGGTACTGATGCTTTTAATTCCTTGCATGAGTCTTATGATGTTTTAGAGCAGGTTTTGACCAAATCAATTGAGGATGACAAGGAAAATTTTGAAGTGGCTTCTGTTGTTCAGCAGCTCAATCAGGGTCATTCCTAGTTTCGCCCATTTACTCCTCTTGTGGAGAATCTATACATGCTTATTCAGAGGTCTATCCCTTCAATAGTGAAGCCCCCTATTCTTGAACTCAAATCTCTTCCCTCACGTCTTAAATATGTTGTCCTGGCAGAGAGTAGCACCCTGCTTGTTATTAATTCTGCATCTTTGTCTGTTTTGCAAGAAACTAGGCTTCTGGAGGTGCTCAAGAGACACAAAGGTGCGATGGGGTGGTCAGTTGTTGATATAAAGGGGATTAATCCAGGTTTCTACACTTAGAGGATCTACATGGAAGATAGTTTTAAGGCAATGAGGCAGCCACAGAGGAGATTGAATCTCAATCTGAAGGAGGTGGTTAAGGCTGAGGTTTTGAAGCTCCATGATGCATGCATTATATACCCCATCTCAGATAGCCAGTGGGTGTCTCCATTTCAAGTGGTACCAAATAAAGGAGGTATAGTGGCAGTCCCTAATGAGAAGGGTGAGTTAGTCCCCCAAAGGAAGACGACTTGATGGAGGATGTGTATTGATTATTGTCGCTTTAACAATGCCACAAGGAAGGACCATTTCCTGCTCTCATTTATCGATCAGATGTGAGAGGCTAGCTGGTTAGGAGTTTTATTGCTTCCTCGATGGCTATAGTGGTTATTTTCATATCTCTATTGCCCTAGAGAATCAGGAGAAGACAACATTCACTTGTCCATATGGGACGTTCACATATCGAAGGATGTCTTTTGGTCTCTGTAATGCTCCTGTAACGTTATAGAGGTGTATGATGGTCATCTTCAATGACTTCATTGATAAGAGTATTGAAGTGTTTATGAATGATTTCTCAGTATATGGATAGAATTTTGAGGTGTGCCTTAGAGCAGTTAGATCATATTTTAGCCTGATGTGAGGAGACTAACCTCGTTCTGAGCTGGGAGAAGTGCCACTTCATGGTACAAGAGGACATTGTTCTGGGCCACAAGGTTTCTAAGGAGGGGATTCGAGTGGATAAGGCCAAGGTGGAGGTTATAGAGAAGCTGCCCCCACCAACGTCAGTTAAAGATGTTAGGTCCTTTCTTGGTCATGTAGGATTTTACTAGAGATTCATTTAGGAGTTTTCAAAGATTACAAAGCCCCTCTCAGACCTGCTTCAGAAAGACGTCAAGTTTCAATATTTTGATGAATGTATGACGGCCTTTCAGACCATCAAGTGTAAGCTTTGCTCAACTCCCATTGTTGTCCCTCCAGACTGGTCCTTGCCATTCGAGATCATGATAGATGTTAGTGATTATACTGTGCAAGCTGCTCTTTGTCAGAGGAAATATAGGATTATGCGGATGATCACTTATGCAAGCAAGACTCTCATCGATGCACAGAAGAACTACATTACTATAAAGAAGAAAGTGTTAGCAGTATTGTTTGCTCTAGACAAATTAAGACCATATTTGCTCAGAAGTAAGGTAGTTGTTCACACTGATCATACTGCTTTGAAGTATCTCTTCTAGAAAAATGATTCTAAGCCTAGACTTCTGAGATGGATCTTGCTTTTCCAAGAGTTTGATTTAGAAGTAGTTGACAAGAAAGAAAAACGGAATGGAGTTGTAGATAATCTGTCTAGGTTGGAGGTTTCTGATGATAAGGTGCCTATCAATGAATTCTTTCCTGATGAGTCAACTTTTGTGATTGGTAAGGTGAAGGAGCCATGGTTTGCAGACTTGGCTAACTATGTTGCTTCTGGGTTGGTACCTCATGATTACAGCTACAACCAAAAGAAGAAGTTCTTGTTAGAGGCTCACCACTAAATCTGGGAGGATCTCTATCTTTTTAGGGTTTGTGTTGACGGTTTGATGAGGCGTTGCCTTCCAAATAAGGAGATTCAAAGCGTTATTGAGTTCTGCCATTTTAGAGAGGCGAGTGGTCATCATGGTTCCTCAAGAACAGCTGCAAAGGTGTAGAAGTATGGAATCTACTAGTTCACTCTGCACAAGGATATCCACCACTTATGCTCTCTCTATGTGAGCTTTCAAAGGATGGGGAACATTTCTAGGAGGTATGAGATGTCTCAGCGAGGTATCCTTGAGGTTGAGCTATCTGATGTCTGTGGCATTGATTTTATGGACCCATTTCCCTCTTCCTATGAAAATCAATACATTATGGTTGTTGTTGGTTATGTTTTGAAGTGGGTTAAAGCTATTCCTTGTCACACCGCTGATTCTAAGATAGTGGTGCAATTTATGAAAAAGCACATCTTCACCGGATTTGGGGTTCCTAGAGCAATCATCAGTGATGGTGGTTCTCACTTCTACAACAGTGCATTTGATTCTTTGATGTCTAAGTATGGAGTGGCGAATAAGGTAGTCTTGTCTTATCATCCCCAAACCAATGGTCAAGCAGAAGTGATGAACTGTGAGTGCAAATGGATTCTACAGAAAACTGTCAATGCTTTCAAGAAGGATTGGTCAGTTAAATTGGATGATGCTATGTGGGCCTATTAGACTGCTTTCAAGACTCCCATAGGGATGTATTCTTTCAAGCTAGTTTACAACAAAGCTTTCCATCCAGTGGAGCTCGAGCACAAGGCTTATTGGGCACTGAAGAACCTGAATTTTGACTTGCATGTCATAGGAGAGAGGAGGAAATTTCAGCTTTTAGAGCTTGATGAATTGGGGGAACATGTGTATGACAACTCTAAGATTTACAAAGAGCTCACCAAGCGACTTCATGATTAGATGATCCAAAAGCAAGACTTTAAAGTGGGTGATTTGGTGTTGCTCTTTAACTCTATGTTGGGACTCTTTCCTAAGAAATTGAATCTCATTACGCTAGTCCTTTCAAAGTTGTTGGTGTTACTTCGTATGGGGCCTACAAGCTTGAGAACAAGTTTAGTGAAGTGTTCAAGGTTAATGGAGCTAGGCTGAAGAAGTATATTGGTTACGATGGTGCTCACCCTCCTATACCGATAGTGTCTTTCTTAGATGGCAGTACCAAATTCTGCTAATGTGTCGGTTTCCAAAGCTAAAGATCCAGCGAAGTAGAAGCAACGCTTACCTTGGCGACTTGAGGAAAACGCTTGCTAGCTGTTGTGGCACGCCTCCTTGAGCTTGCTTGCACAAATTCCAGCCAGGGAATCTAAATTTGGGCAGCTTGATGGGAGGCAACCCATCGGTTTGTTTTTTTCTTGTCATTATTTTGTTTGTTACTTTCTTTCCTTCAATTTTGTTTTACTACTACTTTTTATTCGAGTTCTTTCCTTTTTATGTTAACTTGACCTTCATTATGGTTCCACTTGAGTTCTTCTGGCTATGTAGTCTTTTCTTTCAGGGATATTTTTATTCATCTCATAGCTGAACTCAAGTGTGGGGGAGCATCCGCTACTACATCTCTACGAACTTTGGGGAGTATTTTTTTTTCACTCTACATACTCTCAGTACTCCTATTTATTTTTCTTTGCGTGAATTGCTCCTTTGGGTTGCATGTCCTTTCTGATTTAATTCTTTCCAAGCAATGAGGGCATTGCTCCAGTCTAAGTGTGGGGGAGGATTCGCTCCTTCGGAGCTTGTTCTTAAGCTTTTATTTTTTGGCATTTGTTTGAGTTTTGTAAATGGTGTTAATAGGAAAGGGAGCCACCTAGGAAGTTCAGCAGGTTGACAGATAATGGGGGTGCCAAATTTTCATCTAATTGTGTTTTAATTGTTATATTTTAAGTCTATCTCTCAATTGCTAATAAGTTTGAGAATATTTTCTATATGAACTCTGTTTTTAGCTTTGAGTCTGGGTTTGAATTGGTGGGAAATAACAAAGACAAGACACACCGCTAATCCTTAAAGCCCCCCCCCCCCCACTCCTAAAAAAACTGTTAAAAATTCACTAAATGCTCTTATGAATTTTTAAAAAATACAAAATAACATAATGTTTCAAAGAATGATAGTGTAAAAACAAAAAATTGCCCCCTAAACAAAATCTGGGTCCGCCACTTCTTTGGGGTGCTTTATCACCTAGCTACCTAAGGTTCTTTGAATTGGGGATAGCTGACCCAAAGCCGCTACATGGGTGGAGAAAGAAGTCTAAGGTGATGGGGAAAAGAAGAATGAACTTCAGTTGAAGTATAAGTTAGACTCCTTCAGACCCACCACATTGTTTGGGTATAAATAACAATGTTGACGAAGCACAACAAAGGAGTCAATGTTTGCTATGTATTAATCATTCTACTGTTTTTCCTTCTTAGACTTTTCCAACTACTTTTTTATTTAAGGAGGTCTTAATGAGGCAACTTGAAGGGTGCTTAGGTTAGGATGATTGTGAACCCGCATGATGTTTTTTCTAATCCAATCTCTATGAATAATGAACCTAATTATATATATAAGTATTTTTGCTTAGTTATTGTCATGAGGTTTGGTTGCCATTTTCTAGCTCTAGAAACTATGGTTTAATTTGATTTTCTTGAGGACAAACAACACAAAAGTGTATATGTTAAAGCATTGATGTGAGAGATATATATTAAAATCGTTTGTGTTTATTTGACTTAAATCACACTTATAATGCTTTCTCTAAGGGCAAATTCGACGGAACGAGCCAGCTGCACTTACCATTGCACAGAAGATTATGTGGCAGTCCAGTCACATGATGACTGGACTGCTGATGTGGCATATATGGTGAGAAAAACATTTGTTTTAATTTTAAATGGTTGTAATTTTTTATATATAAGTCCAAAATGAAAAAAAATTATATCATTGTTCACCTAAATTCAAGCTCTTTAAAACAAGACCAGTCATGGATATGTTTTGATAACTTTAAAAAAAAATTATTTTTATATGTGCATGATGATACACTAAAATGATAATATAATTTACTAATTTTGATATTATGATTCATTAAAATTGATATTATCATTCATTAATTAATAAGTTGTGAATTAGATTCCAAATTTTAGAACCGATAAAAAATCATTATTGTTTTGTAGTATATATTATTGTTATATGGTGTATTTTAAACCTTATATGGCGAATCACGTATTTTTCATACATACCAAATATTGTTTTGTGTTGTATTATTGTTTAATTTTTTATTTTTATATATTTGCGTTGATATTTGATATGATTCATTAACTTTGATATTATGATTCATTAAAAATTGATAATATGATTCATTAACTAATAAGTGGTGAATTAGACAACAAACTTGGAACCGATAAAAAATCATTTATTGTAGTGTATTCTTATTGTTGTATGGTGCAATTTAAATCTTCTATGATGAATCATGTATTTTGCATACATACCATATATTGTTTTGTATTGCATTATTGTTTAATTTTTTTATTTTTATATGTTTACGATGATACACTAAAATGGAGATATGATTCATTAATTTTGATATTATGATTCATTAAAATTGATATTATGATTCGTTAACTAACAAGTGGTGAATTAGAAAACTTCGAAACTAATAATGGATCATTATTGTAATGCATTATTATTATTATGTTTTTGGTGTATTATTATTATTTATATGATGTATTATAAGTCTTATATAGTGAATCATATATTTTTTTTAACATACCGATTTCAAAACATAATGAATCATTATTGTTTTGTAGTGTATTATTATTGTTGTATGATGTATTTTAAACTGTATATAGTGAATCAAGTATGGTTGATATGTACAGATATACATATAAAAAATATAAAATTTTAGAGTTATTAAAACATATCTATGTCTGGTCTTGTTTTGAAGAGCTTGAATTTAGATGGACAATGATATAATTTTTTTCATTTTGGACTTATATTTTAAAAGTTATAACCAATTAAAATTAATATAGTAAAATGGCAGTCCAGTCAACAAAACAATCCAGTCAGCAGCTGACTGGACTGCCAAATGGATAGGGCTGCACCATGGTGTGCGCGAGCACGCCGCAGATCGTCTGTTCTCTAAGATCTCAAAGAGCAACTATTTTATTTTTGATTATCTTGTGGGTCATTTTTATTAGAATACTTTGAACTTTTTTATTAGTTTTTTAGCCAAGAAGTCGAGCTAACAAAGTTAGGTTAGAAAATAGAGCTTGAGGCAAACCATGTCAACTGAAATCGGGTCATATGAGTCAAATTGACAAATTAAACCAAAATTTAACCATTCTCTAACTATCACACGAACGAAACCGAAAACCCAAAATGAGCTCTTTTGATTAGTAACGATTAAAGAAGTCATTCTTAAAGATACAACAAAATTTGGGTTCTTAATGAGTCGTGAGACATGATTATTTTTAATATGGCATAGTTAAAGGCCTAAGCCACCCTCAAAGTTACTCGCATATGCTATCTATCAAGGAGAAACAATGCAAGGTATGAGAGGTGGTAGCTCTCTACCCGACCACCAACCAAAAGCAAGAAAGCACGGAGAGAACGTTTTAAATGACAGATTTGTGCAATCAGACGATAGAAAGAACCAAAATAAAAGAAACAACAAAACAACTTGACAAACCCCTCCTTTCCCAACTTTTGATACAAGTCCAAATCCTAATGGCTAATTTGAGAGGATTAGAGAAACTAAGATTAAACAAGATCGATACCAGTATAAGGAGATTCGCTGAAGTGCAATTTATATAAGCAGATTGATTTGACAGTTACGAACTTCTGTTTGATGCTTGGAGGCTCATGACATTGCTTTGGAGTACACAATACGGGCCTGAATTGACAATCTCGCTTCCTTTGTCTAGTACACGCACCATTCATATGCACTCTTAAGTTCTCCAAAAATATACTTGTATTATTCATTCACTAAATTCTAAAATCTTACTTGACCAGCTGCCCCATCACATACCCAATTACCCATCAGAAAAAGAGTTTGAACAACCTCATGTAAACGACACTAGCAGTTTGATCTACTTGAGGAAAATTCTTTTTTATCCTGCAAAAACTCAGGGAATGGTTCGTAACTCCTAACAGAGCAGTCCCCCGTCAACAACAAATGCTCGACCAGTATATAGAACAAAGGTTAAACATGAAATAAAGCCCCCCCATACGTATTGGAGTCCATCCAACATTATACGAACACTGTGAAGAATGTCAGAAGAAAGGTTCAACCTAAGGAAAGAACAACTGGATGTAATCAATCTGATGTGGCTGCTCCCTGGTTGAGCTCTGCAAATCGGAGCCCTACGCGCATAGAGTGCTTAAGGAACTTTTCAGCACATCTCTTGACGCAGGTCTCCTCCTGCTTGTCAAGGGTTTTACGCCTGAAGTTGTCCACACAGTCGGTGAAGCATCTCTCAACCAATGAATTATACATTCTTAAACTGCAAGTTGTTCCGGAGAGAACAAGAGTAGGCTGTTAATAATAACTAAAAATCAATTGAGTTCGAATAGGTACAAAACACGGAACAGGCATGAGAAAGATTAGAATACAGAATAGAGGATGAACAGAACATTTGAGAACCCTCATAGGAGGTTATCAGCAACAACAGCATGTACTAAATTTATACAATAGCTGGAAAGCCCTCGGTTATAAGATAAAGGACAGTGATATACACTGCACTGCAGTGAACATAACAAAGTTCAAACAATGACCATGAATTTTTCGAGTTCTGACGAACAAAGATTAAAAGTGAGAATCAATATCAGAACAGTAACTTAGGGATAGATTATCACCATAGACAGCAATTGAATAATTGAGGTGAACATCACTAGTTCCAATCAAAAATAAGATTAGTTCAGTAAGATTTCCCTCAAAACTTAATTAAGAAACAAACAACAAAGCTTAGCTTGCCTAGAACAAGGAAGAAACATCCACTAGGCGATCCAAAATCCAAATTACGTCTTTAAATGAATCCACAGCCGAAATAGCAAGGCCTATAACATGACCAGCCATTAAGCCACACATTGCTCTCTATTCGTACACTCAGTGATAAATGTAATCAGGCTTACAGTTTACCACGTCTAATTACCCCACAGTAGTTTATGATGATAATAATAATAATAATGATACACCACCCCGCTCAATTCTACTTCCACGATTATCTATTAACAAAATTGATGCAAGACTCATCACGTAGACCTACCACATGATGCCTTAAATGTCCATGTTCATTCTTGAATAGTGAGAAGCACTAGCACTAAACCGGGAATGCAGGTAGGTATAGTTGAGCAGGATGGAACAATTAACAACAGGGCGATTCTTCAAATAACGCAAATGAGGTTCTAAATTTCAGTAAGCTGACTTCCTCTGTATAAAAGACATTCATTTCAATTACTCGTCAGAGGAATCAACTCCTATAGTTTCCCATCTCTTACTCAAGTATCTGTAGTTTCCACATCACTATCGTAGTACCATCGTATTTTCCCTAATGGATTCTGACCAGAAAGCAATTTTGGCGGCCCCAAGGAGTTGAGAAGCCTCCTTAATCGAAGAAAGCCCAAACAGAAATATCAACAGTTGTCGCTCTATATATGAAATGCACGAAACCAACTGGTCTGGAATTTCATATGAAATCATATAATTTTCAAAATCTACAGAGGGGGTCGGAAGGGGTGCAGAACCTCTAAACTATGCACTTTCCTCCCTTGGAACACACGACCAGCCAAATAAATGGATTACTTTCCGTATTCAACACCTACAATAATACTGTATCCTCTTAAACCCGAACAGCCAAAACTAAAAAAGGAATGCATGCGTGTAGATCGAGCACAAAAGGAAAGAGCACCTGTCACGGATCTGAAGTTGGTCAATCATGGCGGACATTCTCCTCTGGTCTTCTTCGGGGAGACCCGCGAGATCACCGAGCATGCTCTTGTCCATCTTCAACTGACGGGATTGCTCAACTGTACGGTTTAAGCAGGGTTATGAAACAAGAAGCAGCAGGACTCTCCCTTTGGAAAAAAGCAGGTTGCAGGAGGGACTCTGGCAGATGATAGCGGTGTTTTAACCTAATCCTGAACGTTTTGGTGTTGTGTTTTTCTATTTACTCTTGGTGGTGTGTGTTTTTTTTTTTCTGTAAAGAGTAGGGTGGTTTGCTTTCATTTGTTAACTAAAAAGAATACAACCAATAAAATTTAGTTATCTATTGTTATGATTTACAAAGAAAAAAAAAAACACTCTAATCATAAGAGATACAAAGCTTCAAGGCCTAATAATAAGTACGCAATGATAGATGTAGATTCACCCACTTTGAAGTAGAGCATTCTTTATTGTCATTCTATATCAAACGAAAGCTAAATGAGTCATACCATTATTCATGATAGGTACGAACTTGAGAGACATATTAATGCACATTTAATGTCTAATGCTTGCTTATCTATTGAAGTATACGAAGTGTATTTATACAGACTAAGATTATTAGGAGATAGTCTATAATGGACCGGGTAATGAGAACGTGGTAGTGGGCTGAAACATAGACATGGGCCTAGAATTCTAACCCCCCCTCAAGATGTACATGGTTTGTCATGTATATCTTGTAATAAAATTAGCCCAATGTCTCTGAGAATGTTGTTGTATGTCTTTCCAGCGAGGGATTTAGTAAGGAAGTCTGCTAGCTGAGTTTGCTGGGTATGTGATGAACAGCAATCAGACCTTCTTGAATCTTTTGCCGGACATAGTGTATGTCAATCTCTATGTGCTTTGTGCGTTGGTGTTGTACAGGATTTCTTGCGATGAATACGGCTGATTTGTTGTCACAATGAACAGGTATTGGTTGTATTTCTTCGACCCCTAGCTCATGGATGAGGCGGCTCAGCCAAGATAGTTCTGAAGTGACTGCACGCATGGAACGGTATTCTGCTTCTGAGAAGAAAGAACACGCTGCTTTGCTTCTTTGACTTCCAGGATATTGGGTATTGACCGGCATGATGAAGTAACCAGAACTGAACGTCTTGTTACTTGACACGCCAGCCCTCGCTGTCACAAAAGGCAAATCATCGATCTCATAAGCAGTGTTCAGCAGTATGTGCCGTAGTCCTTTGTTGCTTGGAGGTACTTCATTGTGGGTATCGCTGCATCCATGTGTTTTGTAGTAGTGCCTGCAAAACTGACTCATTAACTTGTTGAAACAAATATCATGTTTGTATGTGTTAAGCATAATTGAGTTTACCAATTAAACTCTGTACAAAGTAGGATTTAAGGATCTCACCAGATGTTGACTGTCAATTTCAGTGTAGGGAAAGAGGGAAGTAGAACATCCTTATCTTCAATGTTGTGTTCTGTCAAAATGTCTGACAGAAACTTCCTCTGAGTAATACTCATGCCTGCCTAATATACAGAAACTCCATGCCCAGAAAGAATGTAGTTGACCAAGGTTTTTTAATTTTGAATTCTTGGTCTAGTTTCTGTTTAACCGAATGATTTCTTCTGGATTGTTGCCTGTGATCAAAATATCATCGCATACACAGCCGGAATGTTGATATTGTTTAACAGAATGGAATATTTGATTTTATTTACAGAAAAGGGAATGATCATTTTCAGATTTCTTGTACCCTAATGTTTCCAAGAAGGTACTTAATCTGGAAAACCATTGTCTTGAAGCTTGTTTCAATCCATAGATGGATTTCTTCAAGCGACAAGCATTCTGTTTATCCTGAACATGTAAACCTTTTGGTATTTGCATAATATTTCTTCCTGTAGAGTACCATGGATAAAGGCATTGTTGACATCAAGCTGATCAATTATCCATTTCTTTTTAACAAGCTACACAAGAATGGTTCTGATTGTTGTCATTCGAACCACTGGAGAGAAAGTCTCCGTATAATCTAAGCCATATTTCTGGTTGAAACCCTTAGCTACAAGTCTAGCTTTATACCTTTCTAAAGTACCATCGGCCTTTAGTTTTGTTTTAAATACCCATTTGCACCCAATAGCCTTTTTGTGTTTGGGTAATTTGGTTAATTCCCATGTTTCATTGTTTGTGAGGGCAGTGAGTTCAGTTTCAATAGCTTGAGTCCAGTGGGGAAATTTGACAGCCTCTTCATATGTTTGAGTTCTTTAATTTCAAGAACCTTAGCTATTGTATTTGTGTTTTGAATGGAGGAAGCTGCCAATGAAGTGATAGGGTGTATATCGGTGAGAGAATGGAGAGAACAAGAAACAGAAACAGGTCTAGAATTCATTCGGGTTTTGAGAATTTCTGAGAATATATCATTGTCAACATGGGATAAACCAGTGTGATAATCACTGAGATAAGAAGGAGTTTTGGGTCTTGTAGATCTCCTTATGGGTTCTGTGGGTAAGATATCAGATGGGTTGTGGGCTGTTTGTGTGTGGGTTCAGAATCCGAAGTATTTGTGGGGTGTAAGGCCGTTTCTGTCACTGGTGGTTGAGTATCTGTGAAATCTGTATGGGAAGTCTGAGGTGTGGGAGTGGAAGGTGAGGAAGATTCATCATCAGAAACATATAGTTGAGATGTGAGTAGGTGAGGAGTAGAATCATGGTCTGTGTGAAGATAAGTGATTTCTGGATGAGGTTGTTTAAAAGGAAATATGGATTCATAGAAAACAACATCTCTAGAAATTATGAGGGTATTGGTTTCTAAACTTAAGAGTTTATACCCTTTTTGTGTTTCTGTAGAACCAAGATGAACACAGGGTATAGATTTAGAAGCAAATTTTCCAGCCTTGGGACCGAGAGTTAAAGCATAAGCAAGACAACCAAATGTTTTGATTTTGGTGTAATCAACTTCTTTATTGTAAAGAATTTCATAAGGAGTCTTGCCATTGATGGAAGAAGAGGGGAGTTTATTTATGATTTCAGTGGCTGTTAATAAACACTCACCCCAAAATTGTATAGGTATCTTTGATTGATGAAACAGGGCACGAGCAGTCTCCATTAGATACCGGTGTTTTCTTTCCACGATTCCATTTTGTTGTGGTGTATGTGGACAAGAAGTTTGATGTATTATGCCAAGAGAATTGAAATACTGTTTTCCTTGATTGGAACTCCCTAACTCAAAGGCGTTATCAGAACGAATACATTTTATCTTTTTATGGAATTGCGTTCAATGTAGGTTATAAAATCTTTTATAAAGGAAAACGCCTCTGATTTAGTTTGAAGGAGTTTTATCCAAAGAGCTCTACTTTTGTCATCAACGATGCTCAAAAAATATTTCTTGTTATCATGACTTGGTTGTTTGAATGGACCACAAATATCAACATGGATAAGATCAAATAAATCAGAACTGGTTGTGACAGAGCGAGGAAAAATTAATCTATGATTCTTTGCTCTGTTACAACTGTCACACAGAAAGTTTTTATCTATATCCTTGTTGTTAATTAGATGCAATTTGGCAAGTTTGTCTAGTGGTACATGTCCAAGTCTTAAATGCCAAAGATGAGCATCAGGTTTAACAGAAGAAGAAAAACTACTTTTATTCATATTCAGTATAGAATTCTTGTCAGGAGAAATCTCATAACAGACAGGTTGAGTTGTGTCATTACAAGCATTTTTCCTTCTGTACAAAAAAGTATCAATGGAAATGGGTTCTAAAACATATAACCCTTGTTTCTCAACAGCAAACAACTCATAAATCTTCATATCATGGTCCTGCAATATACATTTCTGAGGATAAATAAGCATGGTTGCATGAATTTGTTGCAAAAATCTACGAACAGATAGTAAATGGAACTTGAAAGTAGGCACATATAAAACATTTTGTAACATAAAAGTTTTAGTAAGGGCAACAGTGCCGTAGCCCTTATGCATCCAAAGTGCCCATCGGGCATCTTAACAGAAGTATTGCAAACGGAAAAATCATGATCCACAAACCAGTTAATATTACCACATATATTGTCAGTTGCACCAGAATCAATCACCCACAATCATGAAAGGCATTCATAGTACTTATATTCAGTGAAGAAGTAGTTGTACCTGAGAATTGATTATAGAAATCAATTTCTGGTTCTTTAGCTGGGGAGGAACGTTGGTCCAGATACGCACCAAGAGAAGCTAATTGACGTGGGCTTAAACCAGGGACAGGAGTCTTCTTGTCTTGAAAATAATTGGTCAAGGCAGTCAATTGATCTTGGTTGAAGCCAGGCACAGGAGATGTATGTTCTGTAGGAGTTGGAGTGTCATCTGGTGCAACAGCAGAAGCGGTGGTCTTGTTCTTATTTCGCCAATAACTCGGGAAATTGCCGCTAACCCAGTAGCAATCCTCATACTTGTGACCAAGCTTCTTGCAGTGGGAACATTTAAGCTTCTTAGAATCTTGACGTGGAGAAGAGTCGCGATTCGCTGGGTTTGGGCGGCTATTCGAAGTAGGGTTGGAACTAGCGAATGCAAGACCTTCTTCGCTGGCAATTTGTCTGGTTTTGCGAGATTGGCGGTGATTTTCCTTGCCGGAGCATCGAGTAGGCGCTGTCGAGCGTGGGGAGTGGGCTGAGCATTAAAATGTTGCTGCGCAGGGATTTATACGAATCGTGGAGTCCCATCATGAAATCGAACAATTTTTCCCGTTCTCGGTGTTTTTGTAAATCGACCGCAGAACCGCAAGTACACGGCGAGATATTCACCAGCTCGTCTTGCTCATTCCAAATCTTTATCCATCGAGTATAGTACTCGTTGATGTTGTCGGTTCCTTGTTCGATGCGGGTAGACTCCTGACGAAGAGCATAGAGGCGCGTTCCTGCTGGATCCTCCCAGCGTTTGCACAAATTTGCCCAAGCTTCAGCAGCGGTGGCATAATAGATGATGCTTTCTTTAATTGAGTCACTCACCGCACTGAATAGCCACGCAAGAACCATACTGTTTGCTTTGTCCCAGTCGATTTGTTGGCTAGGGTTGTAGTTGGCACGTCTGACCTCTCCCGTAAGAAATCCGACCTTGCTCTTGGTGGATAAGCCAACAAGAAATGCTTTCTTCCAAGTCGTAAATCTGGTGCCGTTGAATTTATGGGCTAACATTGAACTGGGACTGTCGGAAGGATGAATGTATAAGATTTTGTCTTTCTAGGTTTGGTGGCTTCACCGGAGGGAGAAGCGACAGGTGTTTTTTGTGTATGTGGGTTTTCTGGTGTGTGTTCGTCATCGCCGTCGGCCATTATTGCGGAAGGAAGAAGATGGGATATAGATTGGGTTTCTGTTTAGCCGATGACGGAAAGACGGAAATGTTAATGTGAGATTAGTCTCTAGACTACTGATACCATGAGAGACATATTAATGCACATTTAATGTATAATGCTTGCTTTATCTATTGAAGTATACGATAGTGTATTTATACAGACTAAGACTTATTAGGAGATAGTCTATAATGGACCGGTACATGAGAAGTGTAGGGGCTGAAACATAGACATGGGCCTAGAATTCTAACGAATGACATTCCCACACTCTCCACCATTTCCTAGACTACCCGACAAGCTAGAAGAAAAAAATTCTGAAATAACACTCCACAACAAAAATATTACTCATATTAACCTCCAATTAAAACTAATTTCTAAAATAATACTCCTGGGAGAAATCGTCTATGAAGAAACGATTTCTTCAATTATAAATTTAGAAATCATCTCTTCAAACCCCGCGCCACGTCAACCGCTGACTCAGTGGGACGGAGGGAAGAAGAAATCGTCGTTTGTAAAGACGATTTCACAAAATCGTCGCTTGTAAAGACGATTTCACAAAATCGTCACTTGTAAAGACGATTTCACAAAATCGTCTTTACAAGAGACGATTTCACCTTCCCCGTACACCACGCCCCTTTTTTATTGTCACTTGTGGGTCTATATACCAGAATCTTCGTTTGAATGTGGTAACAAGTTCTTCCTTACAAGTTTACATCTCAACTCAATCAACAAATAATTCTCAATATTTTCCATGGTCAACCCGCACCATCAACCCAATACTCCCTCCGTCCCACTTTGATCGTCTTGTTTGTTTTTTGACACATCTTTCCTCTTCACTATTATACATATAAGATAAAATAATTTTATAAAACGAATTTTTGTGATATATAGTTTATTACATAAGGAATCAATTACAAAGTTTAAATTTATAAAATTATATTATGTTAAATATTGAAGTCAAACGACATATCCAAATAGTAAATAGGACGATTAAGAAGGAACGAAGGGAGTAGTAAACAATTTTTTTATTTCATCAACTGGTGTTTGATCGTCTATACATGTAGTACTTACCATTGATATATTCTGACCTAGTGTCTTAAGTTTTTTGCAACCTCCAAGGTAAATTATTTAAACGTGATATGTCCATCTCTACAAATTTTGTTATCCCCATCCCTCCCTGTTGTTTTAGTTTATTGATAGTTTTCTAGTTGATTGTACACATGTTTCTTTCATCCTCATGTTGGACCAGGAAGAAGGTAAAATTCAGTTTATTCAACCTATCACAACTATTGTCATGTAGTTTTTGAATTTGCATTGTACATATAAACGAGTAAAGTTGAAGCAATAGACGTGACCATTGTGATCCTTCTTGCTAGAGATATGTGTTTTTCTTTCCAACCCACCAAGCTTTTTTACTTTGCCCTGGTTATGGCCATTTGTGTTGCCCTACTCTACTTCCTTGTGCTTTCAGGAGCAATGTTACCTGAAGAATAGATTTTCAAATTGCACAAGCTCAATGTTTCTTTTATTCGTCAAAAATTCCATCAATACAACCTATTAGTATCTTGATTTGATCCAATATTATCTTCCTAGAAATAAACACATCTTTCAGAAAGTCCCCTTTGGAGTGAAATACCCCAAACCTAAGTATGCTAAGTAAACATCAAATTATGATGTAGTAAGGCTAGAATATGCCTTAGAAAGATTGGTAGACAATTTAAACCAAGGAAAACACAAGAAAGTGCCTTAAGGGCAATTTAGGCAAAAACGTGCTCTAAGCTTGGAGTGACTTTGATTAGCACTCAAATACCATTATAAGACCTTAGTAATATGCTAATGGACATTTTAAATCAATTAGCAAAGAAAACCAAGCTCAAAAACAAGCTTAAACACAAATGTGCTTTAAGACTTCTTAAAGCACCTTTTTGAGAAATTGTCTTAGAATTGAGTTTTGAGTGGCTAAATGCCCATAATTACATCTTAATCAACATGTGTACTAATTAGTATCACATTAGGAAGTCTAAATCAATGGGAAACCAAAATTTTCACGAATATGTGCACTAATTAGTGAATAGTGCCAAATAGTGCCCAAATTAAGCTTAAGTCAACATAAGTCAATTAGTTGGTCAACCAAGACCATAAATCTTGGTTATAATGAGGGGGCCGGTTTTCTAAGGATGAGTCACCATAGACTTCATCAAATAAGGAAGAAAAGAAGAGATAAGAAAAAGGAGTTACTATTTGCTTTTATAAAGCAAAATATTATATTAGCCCACCTTTCTTCTTCTCTCTTCATTTCTCTTCTTCCCACGATTTCTTCTTCTCTTCTCTTGCTCCAAAAAGAGAGAGCTCCATCCATGGGTGCTCCACTGTAATACCCCCATCCCACATCGGGATATGAGTAGTATTGTGAGTTCCTTATATGAAAACATGGGTTGACTAAAACAGGCCTTTCACTTTTCAGCCCAAGTGAGGATTGAGGGCCTAAAGTGGCTATTTTTCAAGCCCGGATGGCTTGGGAGCTAGGTTGTTGGACAGTTACCCTATGGGGCGTTACAAATGGTATCAGAGCGGACTCGGGACCGTGTCGGGATGGGTAACCTGACACCTACCGAGGAGGTCCATGGGACTTGGATATTAGGCTTGCGACGAGGACGCCGCGTTCGTTAAGTGGGGGAGTATGTAATACCCCCATCCCACATCGGGATATGAGTAGTATTGTGAGTTCCTTATATGTAAACACATGGGTTGACTACAACAACAGGCCTTCCACTTTTCAACCCAAGTGAGGATTGAGGGCCTAAAGTGGCTAGTTTTCAAGCCCGGATGGCTTGGGAGCTAGGTTGTTGGACAGTTACCCATATGGGGTGTTACATCCACCTTCAATTGCTCACCAAGTGTTCATCTTTGCTCCAAATCAAAAACCAAGTATAGATTTCTCTTAGTTAGGCCAAGACCTATCTTTTTATCTTTTCAAATCCTTCAAAGCTCCATTTTGGTGCCAAGAGGAAACTCCATTGATGGAGGAAAATCAAGTTTGAAGAGCCCATTTGGTTCTCCATTCATTCAAGGTAAGGAAAATGTAAGAAAAACCATGTTTCCATCATTTCTTCTACATGGCCGAAAATTTACTACTCATGAGGCTTTGTTTTTATGCCTTGTTCTAGCTTGTTTTATTCACCAAGGACTAGTGGAGGTCCTATTTCATTCAATGCCCAAGTCTACCTTGAGACTTCAAAGGTAATCATCCACTTTTATACCTTAGAACACACTTTTAACCTAGGTTTTCATTCCTTGAGGTTAGTGTATTGTTTAGTACTCATGTGAGTCATTGAATATTGGTTAGAACATTGGCAAAGGAAGTTTAAGTGGTGGCCGATATTCATTCAAGAAGAAGGTCTAAGGAGGAAGATAAGATAAGCTTGAGAAAACAAGGTAAACTACTTACCTAATGGTGGTTTAAGTTTTAAGGAATGAGTTTTAGATGAGTACCAATGTAGCCTAGAGCTTACACTATGTAATGGGTTATATAACCTAGGAAAAACAATTTGAACAAGCCTATGAACTTGTGACTAAGGAGCCAATGGGAATGAGTTAGTGATATAAGTTTAAGATGGATTTTAAGAGTATTGTAACTACTATGAGATTGATGGGTGTATTTGCAGGTTGAAAGCTTTTATATGTGGGAAATTCAGTGTTTAAGTTTAAGTCATATAAGGGCCTAAGAGTCATGTCATTTAAGAGCCTTGGTGCTATGCAATTTAAGATTATTGCAATATAATGAGTTGGTTTGGGCGATGAGATGTGATGAGAAAGAACTTGATGTGTGTGAGATGGTTGAATGAGGAAAACAATGTGTTTGGGCATGATAAGATGCTAGAGAAGCTATGGCGAAATTTGAGTAGAAAAAAAGTGTTTAGGTAATGGTGGTGAATTAATATGACCTAGGATTTACTAGGAGTCATAAAAAGGAATTTGGGTGGAAATGAGTTAACTAAGGAGTTCTTGAGGTTTAGAATGACCTAGAATGGTCTATGAGGAAATTAGAGTTTAGATGGGTGCATTGAACACACCAAAGTCATGGTATGAGGAATGGTAAGACTTGTGCAAATCTGGAGGAAATAATGCATAATGCTTTGAGATGATTTAGGTATGAACTAAGAGAAGAACAATGAGAGTTCAGGAAGTTTGTGTAAGAGGTGGTGATGTTAGTGGTGGACTAGTAAGGTTTAGTTGAATGGTAATGTGTGGACTTGGGTGATGGAAGTGAAAATGGTAGGAGAATGTTGTAAGTCGTCAAGGAAAATGACTAGAAACGTATAAGAGGGTATGATCATGAGAATGGTGAGTAAGTTGCATAAAAGAAGTGGAAATGTCTAAGGAGGGCGTTGCATGGTTAAGGTAAATGAAGAACAATGTCAAGGTACTAAGGTAATGGAAAGAAAGGTATATGTATGCTTAAGAGTTTAGGAGAGATGAGTAACCAAAGGAAAGGAGAGGAATTAGTGCATGGAAATGCAAGATGACCTTGGAAGGTTTAACAAGTAGAGATGGAAGGTAATGATGTTAAGAAGGAGTTATATGGGTTGAAAAGAAACACTTTGGTTAGTTGAAGTTTTAGACAAATGTACATGTTGGTAATATAAGGAATTAGTTAACAAGTGTTAGGAATTTCTTGCAAGAATTGAACTAAAGGTTGGAATGATCTTTGGAGGTTATTTTAATGAGTTTGGAGGATGATTAAAGGTGAGTTTAAGGGGTCTAAGAGATGTTAGAACACATTAGGAGGTTTGGGGAAAGATTTGGAATTGAAAGAACAACTTAAGAGTAAGGTCTGTGGTGGTCCGACCCAGGGTCCGACCCAGTTCTGGGTCGGACGGGCCTCTGTTAAGCCACCGTAAGTGTCTCTGGAATGGTCCGACCCAGTTGGTGGGTCAGACGGTGGGTCAGACGGAGGAGTTTTAAAGACGGGAGGATTTCTGGAATGGTCCGACCCAGTTGGTTGGGTCGGACATGGGTCGGATAGGTGGAATTTTTCAAACCCGAAAGTTACTGGAAGGGTCCGACCCAGTTGATGGGTCGGACGGTGGGTCGGACAACCCTTAAGACTTTAAAAAAAAAACCCTAAGAGAGTTTAGTGGTATTAAGGGTACCCCATTAAGGAGGCAATGATTACTAGAGGTATAAAGACCTAGGGGATTAAGTTAAGAATAAGCTTAAAAGTTTAAGGTTAAGTTTGTAAGATTAAGTTGTAAGACTTAAGAGGTGTTAGGTTGGGATCATTAAGGGTTAAGTAAGTTAAGTAAGTTGAATTAAGTTAAGTGATTAACAACCTAAAACTGAATGAATGTTTTAGGACTTGGGAATTTGGACTGGAAGAGAGTAAGCAACCGAACGACCAACGGTGAACGGTACAGTTCTTCTTGTGACCTGCTTGCTAACGAGGTGTCCCTCGGCTTGTGTGCTATTGTTTTTGTGTGCTCACTAAACAAGATAAAGCATGCAACCGGAATATTATGTTTATTGTATTGTTGTGTGATGTTGAAAACTAACACAACATACCGTGAGAACTTACTAACCAACGTTTAGTAAGGAAATGAGTGAGACTAAGGAACGCTCCCTAATATGGGTTGATATAAACCGAAAGAGGTTAACCAAAACATGGTCTTGAGACTACTACTAACCTGAACTTGAGTGAGGAAACCCGGGACTGACTCCGGTCATGCATGCTAAGGAAAGGGGGTCGGTATCTATAGCAGATCCGACTTCCGCTTAAGGACTAGTCCTCGGACTAGTAGCCTTGGGTCGGTTGGCCGGCTCGGCTACATTGGACATCCAGTCCAAGGTAGGTGGCTTTAAGATGGCGTGGGGGGATCAAGCCTACATCCCCAACAATTTAAGAATGTTGTTTATTGCCGGTAAGTATCCTGCTGCTGGCTAGGGTTAACCAAGCCCTACAAAAATAAACAACGAACTAAGGGCTAACCTGTTCCCAATGAGAGAACGGTTGGCATACATAAGGTAAGGTTAAGATAAGTTGCAACCATTCCTCTTTAAAGGATGGTTTGTATTATTAAGACTAAGATAAGCTACATCCACTCCTTATTAAAGGATGGTTGTTTCTAAGATTAAGATAAGATTAAGACTGAGGTAAGATAAGGATGGACTAAGATTAAGAGGGAACATTACTTAAGGAGTTAAATAATAAACTCTATAATTAAGGGAACACATTTAAGTCGTTCGTTATGTTTGAACTTTGATTGTTCATATTTGGTTTGTTGTTTACTGCACTTTCTATTATGTTGTGCATCTAATCAACCTCCATGCTATCGACAATTAGTCGTCGTAGCCACGTTAGCTTGGGGGCCATGAGAGGATCGTACCAGCATTCGTGCTGACCCCCTTTGGGGGCTGTTTTTACTACACAGGTGAACATCAGGAGGCGGCCGTCGCGAGAGTAAGAAGGGGTACAAGTGCCGCAGGTTAAGTGTGGCCTACGAGTTGTGCATGTACACTTGTATGGCAATTGAGTTAGCAAGATGTATAGGGTGTGAGGGGGTTGTAAGAAGGAAATGCATTTGGTTAAGGTTATTATGTACTAATGTTCGGTATATTCTGTAATCAGACCGTGACAAGGTCCTGGAGTGTAAAGAATTCCGCTGTGACATGTATATATATGCTGTTAAGTTACGAGACCACATTTGGATTGATTTGGGGTGTTACATGGAGCCACTCTAATTGTTGTTCAAACTTTTTATCTCACAGAATACTCAATCTCTCCTTGATTATTTTCCTTATTTGGAACAAAACTTTCCAAAGTGCAGTCACTTTACAAAACATTAATAGAGGGAAAGCTATGCAACTCATCACCACATTCTCAAGGCTCACATGTTAGGTGCTTTCCGGAGGTATTCCTTATGTAACTCCACCTAAATTTTGTCACAGCTTTCTGAAGATCAATCTCAAAAGCTTTCACACTTTACTTGTGGTCTTTTTCTTTAAGTGGGCCATCTCTTGCAAGATGGACTGTGTTGTCAATTATTTACCTTCTGAGATCAAATCTCACTTAGGCAAGTGAGATCTAATTTGGGTGAAAAAGTTTTATCCTGCTAATTAACCATAATCTTTGTAATGATTTCATAACCCACATTAATACACTAATATTGGCCTAAATTGATGGATGGATCCTGGGATCTCTACCTAGGAATTTAAGGCAATCAAGGTCTCATTCCACGACCCATCAACAATGCCTCCTCAACTATTTAACACACCCAAATTGTCCTCGCATCTATGGAGAAGCAAGATCCAAAGGCCATCTGGCCTTAAGGACTCATTTAGAGCTAGGGCCATTACTACGTTCCATATTTTAAGATCAATGCCATCCATTTCCAGCTAGGACTTACTATTATAGCCCAAGGAATGAAAGAAACCTGAAGGCTCCCACACTTGATTGTAAGGTTCTCTTCATAGCTCTTAGAGTAATCCCAAGCCACCACCTTTAAAGATTTCTCTTCTTGGTTGATTTTTCTTCTAACATTGTATTTAGATACTAACAATATTGACAAGTCAACAATAACAAATATAGTATAGTTATCTGTAATAATGCAATAAACATTTTAACGCTTAACCTAAATATCGTACAAATAACTATGTGGTTCATAGTAAGATCAAAGCCTTGAAATGTGAGGGCAAATCTCTCCTAAGAGACTAACTTAAGCTTATTGGGAACAAGAAGAGCTCTTTATGTGTGAGGTAAGGGTCCACGTGTACTTAAAACTCTTCTGTCTATCACCATTTTTGTTTGAGAAGGAACTGAACCTTTATGTTAAAGTTTGGCCCTATGTTCCGTATCAAGTTATTATTATTTGGAAAAATTACATTGCCCACCCATGGCCTTTAACAAAATATCACTGCCCACCCATGACCTTACAAATATAAAACCACCCACCCATTACGTTTGCCAGTAATATCTTCCATCACAATTTCATAAGTTTCTGTCATATACCGTCTTGACCGTTGACTTTCTTATTTCCCTTAATTTGTCATCCAAACATGCCTTATGACAAAATGTCACCACTTTCCCTACTGCACATGACATTTGACTTCCTCAATCCCGTCTTCCTTCACCAGTAGTTTTTCCTCTCTAGTCTCTAGTATGTTCTCTCATCCTTCTTCGGCGATTCGCTATAAGTTTGTCCTGGTTTGCTTGTGATTTACAGTGCGATTGAACATTATGAAGAATGCTCCCGAATTGTACTTTCCTTCATTTGAAATAGTTAGGGTTTGTTGTTCTACCTTGTTGTTTACACCACTGATTCTCCCGATTGCACTACCATTCTATTGTGATTCTGTATTGCTGGCGATTTGTACTTTGAGTTGTGCTCTTCATTGCTGGTGATATGCACCACCCATTATATTGTGATTTTGTATTGTTGTCGATTTGCACTTTGATTTGTGCTCTCTATTGCTGGTGATTTATGCAACCTTATTGGAATTTTTATATGTCGACTTTGTTTGTGCTTGTTAACCTTGCTTGCGATATCTGGTTATGTGTTGACCTTACGTGTTGACCTTGCATTTCTAGTTGTGTGTGTTCACCTTGTTTTGCTTACGATTTATGTAACTTATTGTTCGTCTGTGTTGACCATGTTATACTTACAATTTCTGACACTTTTACTGGTTATTTCTGATGGAAATGCTGACACAGGTGTGAATGATTATTTTGTTTGTTTTTTGGCTTCAGACAACTTTGATGAAAGTTGATATATAAAGATGGAGGTCCATACTATAGAATTATTGTATGAAGGATGGACGTTTTGCTTGCAAGAGTTAGGCCCTGGCCTTTACTTCACCATAGAGTTGATACGGAATTATGTACAAGCAATGGCAAGACAACCCATTACTCCACCTAGTAACCCCACACTCTTCTACATGCACCCAAAGAGCAAGAAATATACTGAGATTTGCAATTATAAGGGTCTTGTTAATATGTTTAGAGCTTGTTTCTTCATGAAGAAGATAAGATTGGTTATAAGGGAGGCCGATAATTGCTCATTGTTGATCGATATGTGATATATGAGCAATATAATACCCCCATCCCACATTGGGATATGAGGAGTAAAGTGAGAGGTTTATAAGGATACATATGGGTTGACTACAACAACAAGGCCTTCCACTTTTAGGCCAAGTGAGGATTAAGGGCCTAAAGTGGCTAGTTTTCAAGCCTGAATGGCTTGGGAGCTAGGTTATTGGTTAGTTGCCCATATGGGAAGTTACAAATGGTATCTGAGCTGACTCGGGACCGTACCGGGATGAGCTACCCGACACCTACCGAGGAGGTCCATGAGACTTGGATGTTAGGCTTGCGACGAGGATGTCGCGTTCTTTGAGAGGGGGAGTATGTAATACCCCCATCCCACGTCGGGATATGAGTAGTAATGTGAGTGGTTTATAAGAATACATATGAGTTGACAACAACAACAAGGCCTTCCACTTTTTAGCCCAAGTGAGGATAAAAAGCTTAAGGTGGCTAGTTTTCAAGCCTGAATGGCTTGTAAGCTAGGTTGTTGGACAGTTGCCCATATGGGGTGTTACCAAATGGTATTAGAGCTGACTCGAGACAATACCGGGATAAGCTACCCGACACCTACCGAGGAGATCCATGGGACTTGGATGTTTGGCTTGTGACGAGGATGTCACATTCTTTGAGTAGGGGAGTATATAATACCCTCCATCCCACATTGGGATATGAGGAGTAAAGTGAGAGGTTTATAAGGATACATATAGGTTGACTACAACAACAAGACCTTCCACTTTTAAGCCCAAAGTGAGGATTAAGGGCCTAAAGTGGCTAGTTTTTCAAGCCCGAATGGCTTGGAAGCTAGGTTGTTGGACAGTTACCCATATGGTCCTAGATTAGCAAGTATAGACCAAATTGGAGCTTAGGCTAGTTCTGGACGGGCCCATCCATCCTTTATTGTCCAAATCTTGTGGGCCCATTCTGTACCTTTAATCAAATTGCTTTTTAATATGAAACAGAAACCCCTCCATAGAAGAGTGAATGGCATACACATGTCCAGTACTGTGTTGTCTCCGTGCCTGCTTATTTATAGCTTTGAAAAAGAAAAGGAAAGGCAGTGGAAAATCTCTTAACAAAATAAGAAAACATACTGGTTTGACTTGAATAATAATTAAGGCGTCACGTCATATGCTCGATTTTACTAGTGGTAATCTTTTTTAAATAGACAATTTTATTATTAGTGGTAATCAGTATTTATGTCTGCGTGTTCCCTCATTTGATTTTTCCCACTCTTTCTATTTCTCCTCATCTGCTTCCTCCACTCTTATCCTTTTATTCGCTCTATTTTCTCGCGACCTGCTGCTTAGTTGATTTAGGGTTTGTGTCTCTGCTCTGGGATACTCTTATCCATGGTAAGCGTAACAGGTGGTTGTTTTTGGTACTATATTCTCCGAATCTTCCGCCTGTTATGTAACACCCCATATGGGTAATTGTCCAACAACCTAGCTCTCAAACCATTCAGGCTTGAAAACTAGCCACTTTAGGCCCTCAATCCTCACTTGGGCTTAAAAGTGGAAGGCCTTATTGTTGTAGTTAACCCATACGTATCCATATAAACCATTCACATTACTATCCATATCCCCATGCTGGATGGGGTATTACATACTCCATCACTCAAAGAAAGCGATATCCTCGTCGTAAATCTAACATCCAAGTCCCCAAGGACCTCCTCGGTAGGTGTCGGCCTGCTCTGATACCATTTGTAACACCCCATATAGACAACTATCCAACAACCTAGCTCCCAAGCCATTCGGGCTTAAAAACTAGCCACCTTAAACCTTTGGTCCTCACTTGGGCTTAAAGTGGAAAGACTTGTTGTTGTAATCAACCCATATGTATCCTTATAAACCATTCACATTACTACTCATATCCCGATGTGGAATTGGGGTATTACATACTCCCCCACTCAAAGAACGTGAAGTCCTCGTCGTAAGCCTAACACCCACGTCCCATGGACCTCCTCAATAGGTGTCGGGTAGCCCATCCCGACACGGTCCCAAGTCTGCTCTGATACCATTTGTAACACCCCATATGGGTAACTATCTAATATCCTAGCTCTCAAACTATTCAGGCTTGAAAACAAGCCACTTTAGGCCCTCAATCCTCACTTGGGCTTAAAAGTGGAAAGACTTGTTGTTGTAGTCAACCCATATGTATCCTTATAAACCATTCACATTACTACTCATATCCCGATGGGATGTGGGTATTACATACTCCCCCACTCAAAGAATGTGAAGTCCTCGTCGCAAGCCTAAAACCCAAGTCCCATGAACCTCCTCAATAGGTGTCGGGTAGCCCATCCCGACACGGTCCTGAGTATGCTCTGATACCATTTGTAACACCCCATATGGGTAACTGTGCAATATCCTAGCTCTTAAACAATTCAGGTTCGAAAACAAGCCAATTTAGGCCCCCAATCCTCACTTGGGCTTAAAAGTGGAAAACCTTGTTGTTGTAGTTAACCCATATGTATCCATATAAACCATTCACATTACTATTCATATCCTGATGTGGGATGAGGTATTACATACTCCCTCACTCAAAGAAAGTGACGTCCTCATCGTAAATCTAACATCCAAGTCCCCAAGGACCTCCTCGGTAGGTGTTGGGAAGTCCATCCTGACACGGTCCCAAGTCTGCTCTGATACCATTTGTAACACCCTATATGGGCAACTGTCCAACAACCTAGTGCAAACGGTCTTTTTGATCTATTTAAAACTATGAAATTAATCATAGAAAATAAAAAAAATAAACCTACGGGTTGCAAAATAATTCCTGGCCGTAGCAGTAAAGAAATATGAGTGACTGGGGTATCGAACCAGGGGACTAAGAAAGCAAATCAAATCCTAGCAAAAGCTGTAAATCGGGGGAAATTGTTGATCAATAAAATAGAAGACAAGTAAAAAGTAACTGATAATATAACGAAAGTGGAACTCTGGGTTCAGGTGGTTTTTCCTAGTTAAGTTATGCATTTCTATCACCAGTTGATTAGGGAATAGGGTTCGGCAAATTCTAACAAGTTTTGAAATGACTAAATCATAACCAAATAGAACTCTGCTGCATAGAACGTGATAAACCAAATCATGAATCTATCACAATAAGCACAGAAGAATTAAGCGCAAGAAAAATAGCATTTGAAGGCTAAACTCATCAATCAGAAAGAGTTTTCCACAGACTAACAGATTATAACGATCTATCTATCAATCACCGATCAGTTCTTGATAGATTTTGTAAAGCTAAAAATAAAGTAGCAAATTTTATTGATAGCGTAAACAAGATTTATAAACTGAAACTAACCCAAGATTAATCCCATGTCATCTGATAATAAAACTACAAAACCGAACTATATACAACCACCATTCCCCGAAGTTTATTCCCTTAGCCAAGCATAGCAACAGAAGAAATAACAAGAGAAGAAGGTGAAGAAATCATCTCTAAGTTAATTCTGAAGATCTGTAAGGAGTCAGGTTGAATAGACTGAAGAAATCGGAGCATAAATTCTCTTCCTGATGTTAAGGAAGAGCACGACTGCAAAGGGAGTAAGTAGGTCACGACTCTCTTCTAAATTCTGAATGTCTTTTCAAATGCCTGCAAACGCCCCTTTAAAATAGAAATTTTGGATCTAAAATGCACGCATCCGGCTCACCCGTCCGGGTCAGTTAGTCGGACAAGAGATAGAGTTGTCAGGCTAGATTATATTGTTTGTGAGACGTCCGGCTCTACGTCCGGGTCAGTTAGTCGGACGCCCTGGCTGGACACGTGTATGTATCGAAACCGCACTGCACTCGTGGTCGTAAATATTTTTGTCCTTCTGAGCACGTCCGGATCACAAGGCCGGACACGCCATCCACACGTTAAAGCTTCGACTGGTGAGAGTTTAGTCACGTCCGGGTCAGTGTCCGGACCAGTTTGCCGGATAGGTACAAGGCGTCCGGGTCAGTTTACCGGACAGATCCGGACGTGTGTATATTTGTGTTCCTTTTCTCCGCAAACTTCGACAGGGTCCAGATTCTTCGTTTGAGCTCCGATTTGCTCCCCGTTTGCGGCGTTGGAAAGCTCTTAAGGAGAACTATGCATTTTCAAAATCATTTTCTGCTTTAAATATATAAATTGGCATCAGTTCTTGCCCAAAGTATGAATCATGAAAAACATAGGATATGTGTGTGAAAGCGCATAAAAATGTTGCATAAAATAAGAATTTAGCACCTATAAACCATATCAACTTCACACTTATCAAATCACCCCACACTTATCCTTTTGCTTTTCCCCAAGCAAACCTCTCAAGCACAAGTAATGCCAAGCTATTGGAACTCAACAGAAAAGGAAGAGCACAGAAGAAAGGAATTGCTAACTTTACCAGTCAAGGGGGCAATTCAAATTATTCAAACAATTCATTCTTTTTAGAAAAGATGAAGTCATTCGAAGCTAACAAATGAGAAACAAAACCATAAGAGCCTAGCCCTTAACCTTGAGCCAATCCACCTTTTTCCTTCACAAACCATAGAAATGACAAGGGGCATGAGATCATATTCCATCGTACCTTTCAATGCCACATACTCTTGATCCATAAGAGAAAATAATATATATTCAGCACAACATTTGCATAAATATTTCAATTAAAGCGCTTTCAATTTCTTTCACCACAGATTTTTCTCTCCACCCATGTAGCGGCTTTGGGTCAACTATCCCAGATCAGAAAGACCTTAGGTAGCTAGGTGATAAAGCACCCCAAAGGACTTAATAACCAAGTGGACGAGGCCTAATTTTGGATTAGAATTAAAATTAGGATGCTTATCAGTGGAGTACCTTTCCTTTTCTTTTTTTCAACCATTTCAATCCAGTTCATTCTAAGGCTCAATAAGAACAAAGTTCAGATGGATATTCTCATTCATTTCACATTTCTAGAACAAAGACTTCAATTTAGCAATTAAAAACTAGAAAAATTTCAAAATTTTATACCCCAAGATCAGCTAACCAACTATACTTCCTCTATGACTTCCTTCCAAGTTGAGCAACCATAGCTAAACTTTAACAAATGCAAGAGAAACGAGCTCAGAGATGCCAAAAAACAAGCGTAAAGGAGCTTACCCTACCCCACACTAGATGAAGCATGTCCTCATTGCATAGGAAGAATTAACATTGTGCAAGCAATCCAACAGGGAAACAAAATTGCACACAACAGTTCAGAGGGGAATATGTAAAACATGAAGGACTAGATTAGTAAAGAACACTCCCTAGAGTCCGCTCAGGGTGTGTAGCAAGGCCAACCTGACACTTGAGTTTAGCTAAGTGATGAAGTAAGCAAGGTGATAATATTATCTACAAAGCCAGAAGAACTCAAGTGGAACTAGACAAAACATCAGTAGAAAAAATAAGAGCCATGACTCTTACGGTAAGCGTAGCATCAGCTAACACACCACAAACTAAAAGAAAAGAGCAAAATAAACAACTAAACTAAGAAAGTGAAAAGAGATACAAACCGGTGGGTTGCCTCCCACCAAGCTACCCAGATTTAAAGTCTCTGGCTAGACTCCCCAAGCGATTGATCGGAAGAAGAGGAAGTGTAGTTGGGAATACCACCACATCCTAGAGTGAGATCTCGAAGTTTCTTGAATGTATATCGAAGTCTCCAAGGAATTCTCTTCTTTTTATCTTTCAACTTCGAGAGGCATGAAGCATCTGGAGCATTTGGCTGATTCTGCACAAAAGATACTGCATGCAAATCAATATTAGCATCAGCAATACCAACATACTTTTTCAATCAAGCCCCATTGACTTTAAAAATTTCACCCTTTTTACTTTCCAGCTCGTAAGCCTCATAATAAGAAATACCCACTACTCTGAATGGACCGGCCCAGTGGGACTTAAGCTTCCTAGGAAAAAGCTTCAATCTAGAATTGTGAAGTAGCACCCAATCTCCAACTTGAAAGTCCCTTCTCTGAATCATCTGATCATGGAGCTTCTTGGTGCACTCTTTATAGATTTTTGCATTGTTGTAAGCCTGATCCCTCAGCTCTTCTAGCTCTGAGAGCTGAAACTTCCTCCTCTCACCAGCAGCATGAATATCAATGTTCAGGGCCTTAAGTGCCCAGTATGCCTTGTGTTCCAACTCCACAGGCAAATGACAAGACTTGCCATACACTAACCTGAAAGGAGACATCTCGATGGGAGTCTTGAATGTAGTTCTGTAGGCCCATAGAGCGTCATCGAGCTTCTGAGACCAATCCTTCTTGGAAGAACTAACGATTTTTTGAAGAATCCACTTGAGCTCTCGATTAGACACTTCAGCTTGTCCATTCGTCTGTGGGTGGTAGGGCAAAGCAACTTTATGGCACACTCCATACTTAGCCATCAGAGCATCAAAGGAGCGATTGCAGAAATGTGATCCTCCATCACTAATAATCACCCTAGGAACCCCGTAGCGAGTAAAGATGTGCTTATTTAGAAATTTGACCACTGTTTTGGAATCAGAATGCTGGAAAGGAATAGCCTCTACCCACTTTGAGACATAGTCAATGGCCACGAGAATGTACTGGTAACCCTGAGAAGAAGGAAAAGGTCCCATAAAATCAATACCCCGACAATCAAATAATTCAACTTCTAAAATACCGTGCTGAGGCATCTCGTGCCGTCTGGAAGTATTGCCTAGTCTCTGACAACTGGCACACTTGGCTACAAAAGCTTGGCAATCTTTATGGAGAGTGGGCCAATAAAAACCAGACTCCAAAACCTTTGTAGCTGTCCTGTAGGAACCATGGTGACCTCCCGCCTCTCTAGAGTGACAAAACTCGAGCACACTGCTCACCTCATCATCAGGAAGACACCTGCAAATCAAACCATCTGCACACACTCGAAACAAGCGAGGGTCTTCCTAAATATAATGACGAGAATCAGAAAGGAATTTCTTTTTCTAAGCATATGAGAAGTCATGAGGAACAACACCAGAAACAAGAAAATTAGCCATATCAGCATACCTTGGCTCTTGCACCTTATGCAAAACAAAAACAGTTTCATCGGGAAAAAAATCATTAATAGGTACACCATCATCAGGAACTACCAACCAAGAAAGATGGTCAGCCACGACATTCAATTTACCACTTTTATCCCTCACTTCAATGTCAAATTCCTGTAACAAGAGAATCCAACGAAGCAAGCGGGGCTTGGCCTCTTTCTTAGCAAATAAATATCTAAGAGCAGTGGGGTTAGTATGAACAATTACTTTACTTCCCCAAAGATATGATCTAAATTTGTCTAGGGAAAATACCACAGCCAGGAGCTCCTTTTCAGTGGTAGTGTAGTTCCTCTGGGCATCATTCATTGTTTTGCTTGCATAAGCAATGACCCTAAGAATTTTATCTTTCCTCTGGCACAGAGCTGCCACCACTGCATAATCATTGACATCACACATAATCTCAAAAGGTAATGACCAGTCAGGTGAAACAACAATGGGTGCAGCTACCAGTTTTTTCTTAATCAAATCAAAAGCAGGCAAACAATCATCAGAAAAAAACAAATGGGGCGTCTTTCAGAAGCAGGTCAGTCAACGGTTTTGCAATTTTAGAGAAATCCTGAATAAACCGTCTATAAACACCTGCATGCCCTAAGAAAGCTCTTACCTCTTTCACACAAGTAGGTGTTGGAAGTTTCTCAATTACCTCCACCTTCGCTTGATCAACTTCAATCCCTTTAGCAAAAACTTTGTGGCTAAACACAATCCCATCCTTGACCATAAAGTGACACTTCTCCCAGCTGAGAACCAGGTTTGTCTCCTCACATCGGCCTAGGAATAGGTCAAGCTGCGCCAAACAAACATCAAAGCTAGAGCCATAAACAGAAAAATCATCCATAAATACCTCAATGCTCTACTCAATGAAGTTAGCAAAGATCGCCTGCATACAACGCTGAAAGGTGGCAGGAGCATTGCATAGTCTAAAGGGCATTCTTCTGTACGCAAAGGTACCATAAAGACAAGTGAAAGTGGTCTTGCCTTAGTCCTCTAGCGTAATAGGAATCTAAAAGTACCCTGAAAAACCATCTAACAAGCATAATACTCCTGTCCAGTCAACGTCTCAAGCATTTGATCAATAAAAGGGAGAGGGAAATGATCTTTCCTGGTGGCAGAATTCAAACGCCTATAATCTATACACATATGCCAACCAGTGATTTTTCTTTGAGGAATGGACTCACCTTTATCATTCAGAACAGCCTCAAACCCACCTTTCTTAGGGACTACCTGTACAGGACTTACCCAGGTGCTGTCAGAAATGGGGTAGATGATCCCAGCGTCCAGAAGCTTCAACACCTCTTTCTTGACAACTTCTTGCATGTTGGGGTTGAGCTGACGCTGGGGCTGTCTGTCAGGCTAGAAATCCTCCTCCATATAGATGTGATGTGTGCAGAAGGCGGGGTCAATGCCCTTAATGTCAGCTAACGTCCACCCGATCGCTCTCTTGTGCCTCTTCAAAACCTCAAGTAACTTGCCTTCCTGCCCAAAAGTCAAAAAGAAGAAACAATGACAGGTAAGCAATTATTATCAGCAAGAAAAGAATACTTAAGGTTAGAAGGGAGCTCCTTAAGCTCAAGTGTTGGTGGCTGCTCGACAGAAGGAATAGGCCTCTGAATCTCTCTATCAAGCCTCTTCAATGGAGAGTGATAAGCTTGAAAACCAGCATTTCCTCTCTCCATATGAGCAAGCGCTGCATTAACCTCATTATTTGTAGTCTTTTCTTCCAAAGAAGCAACAAGAACTTGCTCCAATGGCTCAGAAACAGTAAGTAAGGAAGAAGGAAAAGAATACATGTCATCATCATCATCTAACAAATTAAAATCTTTCTCATCATCATTCACCAGACTTACTGACATCACAGAATGAGCAGAGTTAGAAGTTGACCTCATCATCTTTTTCTTGTCAAACTCAATCTTTTCGTCCTCATACTGCAAAGTAATCTTACCATCATGCACATCAATAACAGCTTTAGCAGTACTCAGAAAAGGTCGACCCAAAATAAGAGGTACTTCTACATCATCATCCATATCTAACACAACAAAATCAGCAAGAAAAATAAAATGATCCACCCCAACTACTAAATCACGAACAATACCCATTGGTTTGATCTCAGATCTGTCAGCTAGTTGGAGCTTGAAGGGGACTGGTTGCAGCTCTCCACCTCTTACTGAAATACCCCAAACCTTAATGTGTTAATTAATTATGTAATTATTATTTTCTAAGGCTAATTAAGTCCTTAGGAATATCGGTGAAGAAAGTAAAACCAAAAGAAAAAGGAAAACACGTAAAAGTCACAAAATGTAAAAACACGTATTTAATTACCCTAGGAGGAATACAACTTTGGAAAGGGTATTGGATGGATTTTAAAGGCTTAATATGGCCTAAATAATATATGGGAACAATTCCTGAAGGAAACATATCCAAATAATGAGTTAAAACGCTAATAAAGCTTTAGCGCACGTTTTTCGAAAAAACCCGAAAACGTGACTTTGAGTGGTCAAACGAACCCGTAAAAATTATAGTTCATTAAATAACTATAAATAAACATTAATGGAAGATTAATAACCATTAAACTTAATTAAACAAGAAAATTCCGGAAAACGGGCCCGGTTAGTGAATAGTGATAAACCGGGTAAAATAACGAGCATTTTCTGTAAAAAAGAAAAAATGCTCCAGCTTATATATATATGTGGGGCCGGTTTTTATAACATTAAGTAGCCCTCACACACACACTATGCTAGTAAAGAAGGAAGGAAAAGAAAAAGAAAGAAAAAGGTGAAAAAGTAAAAAGTAAGTAAAACACTCTCTCTCCTCTCATTTTCTTTTCCCTCACGTACTGCCTCCTCTCTTCCTCCTCCCTCTCTTTGCCGATTATCTCTTCTTCCTGCCCCTTCCATGACGATTTTTGCAGCCTCTCCAAACTCTCCACTTCTCTTCCTTGTACAAGCTACATTCATGCTCCAAACCCAAAAATAATTGTATATTTGAACTCCTCTCATCAAGCCCCACACTTCCCTCTTTTCAAAATCTGAAAATAATGAAGTTCATCTCAATGGGGTTTGCCCATTTGAAGAGAAAACGACACCATCTTATAGCTTGGAGTCTCCTTTTTCAAACAAGGTAAAAAGTTTCAAGAGAAAAACTCATTTTCCCCATTTTCGTGCCTTGGTCGATTTTGCCTCTTTTTAATACCTTGTTCTTCTCCTTGTTTGAGCTTTTTTTCAACCTTCCAATGGTGGTGGAACCCCCTTCTTGATTCAAGGATGATAACCTCTCTTAAAAACTCCAAAAGGTAAACCCTAACTATGATGTTTCAAGCCTTTCAATTGAATTAGTGTATTCTAAAGTTTTGAATTTTAATTATGTTAAGTTTTGGTGTTTCTTGGGTGTTGGGATGGGGTTTGGGAACTCCATTCCCATTTGACCGAATTTGAGAAGAGGAAGAGCAAGAGGAGAATTAAAAGAGGAACTTGTGAAATTAAGGTAAGGAATTAACCTTGAAAGTTTGTTTTAATTGTTTTAGTATTTGGGATGGGTTAGACAAAATAATAAACCCAAAAATTGCGCTAGTAATGTGTTTAGTGAATGTGAGAGGAAATTTTATGATGATGTTTAGTGTTTGGTGCAATGTTAAGTTGTGTTTTGATTTAAAGGCCTAAGAGCCAAACATTTGAGTTAATGCACTATGTGGTGATTGATGGAGCTTTGGTTAATTGTGTGTGATGTTAGAACCCATTAAGAGTTTGGTTAGTTGATTTGTAAATATTTTTGGGATTAGGTGATGAAGATGATGAATTTGGATAAGTTAGGTTTGTAACAAGGTCATGGCGAAATTTTGGTAGAAAATGAGTGTTTTGATGATGGCTTGGTGAATGGGAGAACCTAGATGTTGTTAGGAATTGACTTTGTTGGTGAACCACATTGTGGTGTTGGTTGGAGGATGGAATAGAGCTAGGTAAAAATCTGTAGCATGAATGGAGTTGAATGTCTTGGAATTCCTAGAAATGAACTTGAGTGTGTAGCTTGTGAAACTAGTGAATGGACTAGGGTATTGAGAGTGCAAAAGACTAGGAATGAATGTGGTATGGTAAATGGTAAGGAGAAGGTTAAAAGCTGTTATGGGAATGTTTTGAGAGTGCACAGATGTGCAAAGTGTGCAGAGAATGAAAAATGTGGGATTGAAATTGTAGAATTGGAGCAAGAGTTTGATCAATGATTTAAGGAGGTTTTAAGTGTTTTTAAGATGTTTTAAACATGTAGAAAACATGTGGAAAGATTAAGGAATGATTAGATATGGATTAGGGGTTTGAAAGGAGGTCAAAAACTGTCAATTTAATCACCTACAGGCTTGGTCCGGGTTCGTAAACAAGTACACAAACCCGGACCACCCTTAAAACACGACAGAAACTTGATTCAGCAAGTGGTCCGGGTTTACATCTAAGTACAAATACCCGGACCAGTGTATTTTCTTGGCAGAATGTAAATTCCGGGATTAGTCCGGGTTTGCAACCCCGGACACAAACCCGGACCAGTCCAAAAATGCACCAGAATGTGTTTTTAAGTGTTGTTATGATGGGGAAGTGAATGGTAATGGTTTTAAATGATGATTAGGCCTTGTTTGGTGACTTTTAAAGGCCATTGGAAGTATAAACAAGTGTGAGAGTGAATGTGTAAGTTGTGAACTTAAGATCACATAAATAAATTAAGGATAATGGACAACAAGGTTAAGTACGGGAGTAATAGAAGTTTACATACCATAAGATTATGTTGTTAATAAAACATTTGAATAATAATACCAGTTGTTCGGAAACTACCCGTGAAGATGTGGGGTGACACGTTGGAGTAAATCCTCGGGAACACGGTAGAGTAACCCATGGTGTAAGGTATGGTTTTCTTGCAACCTGTGTCCTACCGGGTTACACCGGCTTGTATGCCTATGTGTTTTTCTGTATGTTTGCCACCTTGCAAGATAAAGCATGAAATGAGTTTACAGTAATTCATTAATGTGGCGTAAATAATTCCGATACCGTTTAACCTTAATTATGTGTTAAACCGTAGCTAACCGACTCTAGGATCACATAAGAGATCGGTATCCGGATTAAACGTCCCAACCTACGGGAACGTTCTAACTACGGCTATCCGTGCGTTAGTTGTATATGTGGTTGTGTGTGTTGTGTGTTGCCTTTGTTTAGTATAACGTTATCTAACGAATGTTGTCGTCCATGTTTGTCGAATGGGATGTTACCTCCCTTGTGTGTGATTAACCAAGTTTGTAACACCAAATGGTGTCGTGATGTGATAGGTTCCATAAGGGAACTTCTAACTAATATGTATATACTATGGGGGGTGAGGAACCCGGGGTGTCCCGGTCGTGCACGTGTGTTTGGGAGTAGATGTCTACAGTTGCTCTAACTCCCTCTCTGTTATGTTATGGTTGTTTTCCTTCTTGGATTACAACCACCCGCAAGCTTAACCAAGGCTTACCTACCTCATTATTATTTGGGGCCAGGGGGAATTTGTGTATGGTGTGATCGGGTCTATATTAAGACCGACGCATCTAAGTAATGTTATTGTGTATGGTGTGATCGGGCCTATAGTAGGGCCGACACATCTAAGTAAAGTAAATGTGTACGGTGTGCGGACCTATATTTTATCCGACACACCTTAAGAAAAGTTACGTTCTCTAAGAAGAACGGTGTTACGTTGTGTAAATGTTATTATGTGATGGGTGTTGATTACCGAAATCAACCCTGTGTTAATAAAAGAGGTAATTAAGTATAACCCGATTAAATGGGTATGTGTCGTCTAACAAGGAATAGTTCCATTAAGGTAGAACCCTCAAGGGTCAAGGAACACAATAAGGTGATCTAACCAATGTGATGTGTTAATCTTATGTTAGTATCCTTTTTATTGGATGTGTGTTAATCATAAGCATGATATGTGTATATAGTTTCTATGTATGATTTAAAAATAATCAACCGCATGCTTAGACGACAATTAGTTGTGCGTGGCCCAGTAGTATGCGGGCTGCACGATCACCATACCAGCAAAGGTGCTGAGCCCCTTGGGGGCCACCCTTTTTCCTTTCAGGTACAATGGAGCTGGCAGCCGTTCGAGAGTAGGACAGGGTAGCTGTTTATGCAAGGGTAGTGTATGTAGTTTGTTTATGTATTTGTAAGTGGTGTAAGACCAAAGTGTGATATCGGAAATTGAATGTATTAGACTAGGTACAATTGTAATGTAAGTGTAAGTGACTCGGTTTAGTTATGAAGTGGAATTGCAATGTTTAATGCTCGGGAGTCCTGTCCATCAGACCGGTACACTATGTATGTATTAGCCTTGTTAGCCACGTGGGTGGCTACCGGCGTGTTACACCGCCCCCTTCTGATTAGTGTTTATGTTGTAATTTCCGCTGCGATTAATGGTTAAGTATGAAGTTTGTAGTTGGGGTGTTACAAAAAGTGGTATCAGAGCGAAGTATCGCTCTGATGACTGGAAATACCGAGCTTAGGAGGTACCGAGTTAGGAGTTCAAGACTTTGGGTTAAGGGTTGAGTGATAGCGTGAGAAGTACGCTAGTTAGGAATTGCCAGTGTGTACTGGATACCTACAACATCCTTCCCGCCCTCCACAACCCCCATTTATAACTCGGGAAAGGACGCCAGAGAGATGGAAAGTACTCTCATACTCGGGAAAAATCCGATCTGGCTGTTATAAATTATTTCTGTAAGAACCAAGACCTATCATACGGTAGACTCCAAGAGCTGGAATCCTGGAGACAGTTCCCGTCTGAACGACATTAACCGTACTTAACAACGGAGAATTGAAGAATCCAATGCATAGGAGAATGGAATTTCCGGTGACATGGGTCGACATGCTTAGCAGTCGAGAGAACCATGACTGACCATCAAGAAGGAACACACTAACGGTGCAAAGAAGTGGAAAATGGAGAAGCAACAAACCCGAGACACATGTCTACGGGACCACAATTGTTAAATAATACCGACAATGGTATACTAACCGACTAAGGAACTAGTCAAGGTTGGATAATTCCAAACCTACAACGCCAAGGAGGCTGTAATACCAGATCATCATAGTTTAGACAACTATGGGAGTATTTATGAAACATACACTAATAGGACTATTAAGTAGTGCCTAAATAAGAATCGAGCCTTAATAACCACAGTAAAAGCGTGGGAACGGGCGATAAGAAATGACACAGAGCAAAACGTATAGGGGCCTCTGGGAGTGAAGAGTCACCCCGAATTATGATTACCATGTCAAGACCAACGTGAGTCGCTCAAAAGATTTATTATCAAGAATAAAAGATGAAAGGAAGTGCCAACAAGGATACCAAGTAAGGTGCAGGCAGAAATAATACCACAACTAATATGTGTTGAACCGATAGCCAGCCTGCATGGCGCACTTGCCGTGGCAAGTGCTGTGATAACGGTGCTATTCAGGAGGAATTTAATGACTATGAAGTGTTTAGTGGAGTACCGTATTGGCGAATGAAGTAATTATAGAATCAAGAATCCAAGAAGTTGGAGAGTGAAACCTGGAAGGGCTTAATGGCCTAACCATTGTATGTGAAGATATACCAGTCAACGAGAAGCGAGACTTGGTCAAAGTGTGAAGACATTTAAATACCGGGAAGAATTTTCTATTAAACCTAGTTTTCTTCTAAACCCAGATTTATTTCAGTCCGTTTTCACACCCAAATTTTCTTCCAACTCATATTCATTTCAAACCTTCTTTTAAGCCCAAAGTTTTTCTCAAACTTCTTATTTTCTTTAACACCAAAACCAGAAGACCTACACCGGCCTCAGCACCACAGTAGGTAAGTTGTACCCAGTTTGCTTTCGAGCAACCTTAGAAAAACCCTACAACCCGATGGTATCAACCCGAGGGAATGAATTGAGCCCGTACTAAATACAAACAGTGGAAAGATTTCCCTTGATTAAATTCGGAAAGCACTGACTGCATGTTATCATAGGACGTTATAAGAGGAGTTGACAATAGAATACTTCACATAGGCGTGTGACACACACTACCAGTGTACAAAAATAAAATGTGGGACGACCGCACTCCGATAGGAGCTTACGGGTCTGACAGACCTACTTATAGGTTAGTCGGGCAAGTAGCAATGTATCAGTAGGGTACCCCACATATGTATACGAGTAGAGTCAGGAACACGGGAAGTAGTCGACTCCGTACTACGTGTAGACACCAAAAATTCTCACCCATTTTATATTGAAACAAAAAAACAAAAATAAACTTGTTTTTAGAAGTAAGACGGTCGTCCCCGTTTTCGATCAAAGGAGTTTCTCTTTCCCGACATTTAAATCTCACATTCCTATGGAAAAGGAGTACGAGCTTTTTATCATTGTAATCTGTTTTTAACCGACTTCATTTTGTATACTTATTTTGTCGCTTTTGTTTTAAAATATTTCACTTTTTTCTTATTTCCTTGTATTATTTTATGCACTTGTTTGATTCACGCCTATCGTTTCTTATCATTATTATTTATTATTTCCTGCCGACTTTCTCATTACTTTATCATCATCATTTCCATCATTTTATGTCCCCTTTTACTACTATTATTTTGTTTATTTTATTTTTCGCGTTTGCATCACCATTTCGTGGACATTATTTTTATTACTTCATGTACATGTGCTCTTCTGTCTGTTTATACCCCGTTATGTTCTGAACCTTATTTTTGGTTAGATTCCATAATTTCATGCATCAGATTAATCATCATGTTTATTGTATATATTTTCTTTTGATTCGTCGCGCTTTTAGAAGAATTACCCAGTCGAAATTAGGTCCCTTGTACTTAGGGATGGCAATGGGTCGGGTTTGGGTCGGGTGGACCATCACCCGCACCCGTCACTCGACTTCACCCGCTCCACCCGTACCCGACCCGTCACCCGTTATGTATCACCCATCACCCGTTTCACCCGTCACCCGTGGGTGAAGCGGGTGAACCCGTTTACCCGTTTGTTTTTCATTTTCCTTATTCGCCACTAAGGTTTGCAAATTACTGTGAGTGGAGAGAAAATAGAACACAAAGCATGTATGTTCTATGTTCGCCGGTTAGGATTGCAAAATTTACTTCAGAGAAAATAATGAAATATTGCACAGAGCATGTACGTTCCATGTTTGCAAATTATGGTTGCAAAATTACCATGAGTGAAGAGAGAAAATAGAGGCGCAGAGCATGTATGCTCAATGTTCGCCTGTTAGGATTGCGAAATTATCTTCAGTGAAAAGAATGAAAAACTTCGTAGAGCATGTAAGTTATTTGTTTTCAGTTAGGGTTTCAAAATTACCGAGAGTGAAGAAAGAAAATAGCGGCACAGAGCATCTTTGTTCCATGTTTGCCCGTTAGGGTTGCGATTACCTTCAGTGAAGAGAATCAAAAACTTCGTAGAGCAAGTATGCTAGGGCTGCAAAATTACCGAGAGTGGTGAGAATAAAGAATGGCGTAGTCACCCAGAGTATGAATGTTTCTTGTTCACTAGTTAGGGTTACAAAAATCATGAGTGAAGGAGAATGAATAATAAGTAACAATTTAACATATAATATATATTATAATCTATGCGGGTGAGCGGGTCGGGTGATGGGTGAAAAATGTCCACCCGTCACCCGACCCCACCCGTACCCGTTCCACCCGTCACCCGTTTTCCACCCGTTTTATGCGGGTTTTTCACCCGGTTTAGCGGGTCGGGTGACCGGGTGAAATGGGTACCCGCAGACCCATTGCCATCCCTACTTGTACTTGTTCGCTCGTGTGTATATTGAAATCCGACCTAGCGTGACTGGTCAAGATGCTTGCCATACGACCCGTTGGTCGCAGGTTCGATTCTGGCAAGGGACTGGAGTCCTTTTCTTTTATTATTCTCATTTAGCTCACAACGGAGCTTCTATATTTGTCATCGCTATTGTGTACCGAAATGCATCACGGCTCAGTTGGTTAGGGCACAGGCGAGGGATACCAGAGGTGCCAAGTTTGAATCTGAGTGAGAGCATGGCTTGTTTTTATTTTTGTTTTCCATATCGGTGGACCAAACCCAGCCCACTTAGTTGGACCCGATTTTCTTTCACTATAAGACTTAAAAAAAAGTCCAGATCCACAAATTTGAATCCTAAATTGACATCTGTTTACTCCCTCCTTCATTATAAAACTACCAAAAACCCTACAGTAAGGGACACGTTTTTTTGAACCCAGCAACACAGATCCCCATCGTTCTCATTCCTTCCCCATCGTTCTCGTTCTTTTTGTCTGCCCCGTTTTTCGAAATCCCGAGACAAAAAACCAGGCACTGAGCATTCTTCCTAAAAAAAATCAGAGCCTCCTGCTTGAATCCTCATCTTCATCTTCATCGATCCACCGAATTTTCCCACTCCCACTGTTTTGATTCCGTATTGCTCCAGAGATTAACAGAGTAAGTCGAGTTCATTCGTTCCCTCCGCCTCCGAATCGCTGTTTCTCCAGCTTAAGTTCTATTTCTTTACTCTACTCTCTCGATGGCGAATCTGTCAACCAAATGAACCCAAGTCGGTGATGGTTGGGGAAATCGCAACTCTATCGGGATTTTGGTCCCGAAATATGAGTTTATTTTCATATTTCTCCCGCACTCAAAATTTTTACCCTGCTATCATGTTTTTCTGTTTCTGTTCGAACGCAATCAATCCCAAAAACGAGCTCTCGATTCTCGCTGTGTATGTCAATCACAAACGAGTGTCCAGACTCACTAGTAGAAAAAATGTTTTTAACCACGGTTATTTTGCCTATATACCACGGTTAGGTTCCGTGGTTTATGCTCACGTCGTATATTTACAAATAGCGATAAACGACGGTTCATAAATGTCGTTTAAAGTAAGCGAAAATACCACGGTTGCTCGAAACCGTCGTTTAAGACCCCTTCTCCCGCGAATATTCATTGACTTTATACCACGGTTGGAAGTCTGAACTGTGGTATAAAGTGCATTATAAATGACGTTTTTAAGTAAAACCGTGGTATAAAATGTATACAAATCAAGAATAAACCACGGTTATAAATCAAACCGTGGTTTATAGTCTGTGAACTTTTTTCCAGTTCGCCGACGATTTGGCACCGCCTTCATTGGTAACTCAACAGAGAGCATAGACAGAAGAGAATGAAGAGGCCAGAACGTGTATGTTCCTTGTTTGTGTATTAGGGTTGCTAAATAAGTTGCATTATGTTCCTTGTTCGTCGGTAGGTTACAAAATTACCGTGAAAGAGAATGAGAGATGGCGGAGCTGTTCGCCGGTTAGGGTTGCAAAAAATTACAGAAGAAGAAGCGCAGAGCATATGTTCCTTGTTCGCTAGTGTGGGTTGCAAAAATTACCGTGAAAAACAAGAGGCGCAGAGCATGTCATTGTTCACCGATTAGGTTTGCAAAAATTACAGTGAAGAGGCACAAAGCATGTCCTTGTTCGCCGGTTAGGTTTGCAAAAATTACAGTGAAGAGGCGCAGCATGTTCCTTGTTTTCCAGTATGACGATGAGCATGTTCGCCGGGGGTTGCAAAAATTACCGCAAGTTGAAGAAGAAGAAGAGAAGAGTTGCAGAGCATACTCCTTGTCCGACAGTGTTGGTTGTAAAACAGTGAGGAGAAATATATATAATAGGAGAAAGAGAAAGAGCCGCGTTAATTTTTTCGCCGAAAATTTGAATTCCCGCTTAGACTATATACCACGGTTCTACCAAGAAACCGTCATTTAAAGTTGTTTGACCATGACTAAAAACGACGGTTGTGACAAAACCGTGGTTTAAAATACAACGCGTCAAAGTATATATGACGGTTCCACCCAGAACCGTGGTATATAATACAACGCGTCAAACTATATATGACGGTTCCGTCAGAACCGTGGTATAAAATGCAACGCGTCAAGCTATATACGACGGTTCTGCGTGGAACCGTGGTATAAAATCTCCCCCGACACTTTTTGTGATGGTTATGCTAATAACCGTGGTATAAAAGTTTTAAATGACGGTTATGAGATAAACCGTGGTTTAAAGTGTGTCATTTCAAATCTTTTTTCTACTAGTGACTGCTAAGATGTTCATCGTTTTTTTCTTTTCTTTTCTTACTACTGCTACATCCTGTTTTCAAAAGCATTTCGATGTTTAAGCACATACGCCTTGTTATTCTGTGGATATGTTGTCCAGAAGTTCATCTGGCGACTCTATGAACTCCGAATCTTGCAAAATCTCTTGGTCTCGGGAATAGACTCCCCCATGTTGAGACGAAGGTCTCGGTTCCTGATTTCGATTCCTCATTCTCTGTTTATCTCCGTACTGATATTGTATGATTTGGTCTGAAGTTTATGAAAAATACCGATGCGTTAAACCATATTTGAGGTGGTGTTGCATCATCTTCTGGGATGCTAGTCTCGTTTTGCTTCTGTTTGAATTCTCTAAGACCTATACAAGCTCAGTACTAGACGGTTTATGTACATCAAGTGGGATTCCAAGTGTTTCTGGTATTATGTTTGGATTTGAAGCTATTCTGGGTTCTCATTTCTTTACTTCTTTGCTTCAGAATACATATATGATATTCAGTTGGCTCCTCATTAGTGTGATCTGTATATACTTTTGTTTTGGGGACTGATATTCTTTTCTGATGGGTTCAGTTCGGAGAGGGCTGCCACATACCATAACCAGTATATATATCTCCAGCGTTCCTCTCCTTAGACTTGTTTGACCTTTCTTTTCCTTGTTATTATGATTGTTATTCATTCATCTGATCTTACTCATCTTATATCCATTTGCCTGATGCTTTGTCTTGTAGAAGAAAGTTCTCTCTCTCTCTCTCTCTCTCTGTACTGTTTGCAGTATCCATTTCTAATCCCAATCTGATAAATAATGACTGTTCTATTTGATAAGTGACTCGGTAAATCCTAGTCTATATGTTGCTGCTTACACCTGCGATTGAATCATGTGCTCATGCGCTTCTGGTTGTTAGTGCTATCTTGTGTATCTGTACACTCTATTCCTTGTGTTTTGTTTCATTTATGAGCTTCATATTTTCCTAACGGTCTAATGTTATTCTCCCTCGGTTTGTAGTGAGACCTGTCCATCGGTAGTTTTTAATAAGGAAGCTGGTTTAATCAGAAGCTTGTTAGTCTGCTTGAAACAGCAGTGGTGTCATGAGTTTAATTCGAAGTCCAATCTTGGTGTGTCCTATTCATAGTAAGGCAGGGAAGTGGGAGATATCTTCAGGTTTCTGAGACTAGTAGTGCAAACATGGATTAATATTGTGAGGCATGGTCTGGGTCAACAACAAGTCTAAGATTTAAGTAGGAGAAAGAGCTTCTTCCTTCGGTTAACCCTTCTGATCATTGTAGGCTTAGAAGAGATTTAAAATAGTCAATCTGTGGTATTTTTGTATACCTGTTTAGATTAGAATTTAAATTGCATTTTGCTAACTAAGTAAGGGATTAAGGTGTGAAAATGGTAGATCTAGCTCCTACGCTCTGGTTGAAAGCTTTGACCTAATCATTACTAGAAAAGACTAAACTAGGTTTACTGAAGAAACATAAATAGTGCTTCTGTTTGGGTACGTAGTGCCTAAGTATCTTGAGTTTTGATTTTCTATCTGTTGTAACCTCTTTAACCTTCGGCAAGTTTTGTTTAGTAACCTGTTTGCTTTGTAATTAATCTCTGATAGTGACATTTGTTTATCTTGCTCATCAATTTGATTCATTGTTTATTCTGATTATGGATTCATTCTCTTATCATGTGTATAATACCTTATCTCTCTTTTATCGCATTTTCTTTGTCAATTCTTATCTATTATTTAAACCCTAGATGGCCCCTTAGGTCACCCCTTTTTTCATTTGATCAAAGTCTTGGAAGGTACCCCACAAATAGCTCATTTCTATTTGCTTGGTAGGGAATAATATCATCCAAACTTTGAAGTTCTTTTTAAGCCTTTGAGGGTACCCCACAACTAGCTCATTCCTATTTGCTTGGTGGGGAAACAATACCCTCCAAACTTTAAGAGCCTATCACAAAACCATCCTTAATTTCATTAAAAGACTTTACCCAAAAAAAGAGGAGAATGGAAAAAAGATTTAGGGTTTAGTGTCCTCTTTAGATTTTAGGGTTTCTCCAATCTTAGCAGCTTCCCACCCTTTTCAGTCCTTCGTTGCCATTATGAATTGTCTCTCGATTTTCTACCTCTTGTCTGCTTCTTCAAAGTCAATATTTCTTCAAGGCAATCGATTTTAATCCAGAAGCTCACGGCCCAAAACCCAATTTCGGCCCAAAACACAATCTCGGCCCAAATACCCACACTTGGCCCAAATACCACACTCGGCCAAAATACCCACGCTCGGCCCATGAGCCCACCATCAGCCTAAGCCCACCACCAACCCAATCTGGCCCAAACACCCACACTCGGCCCTTTTACCCCACTCGGCCCAAAGCCCATGGCCCAAAACCCAATCCCAATACCACTCTCGACCTAAAACCCAATCTCGGCCCAAATACCCATACTCGGCCCATTAGCCCAATCCGGCCCATTAGCCTACCAACCTAAACCAGGTCCACAAATGTCAAACCTTGACCTTGACCCTGACCAGAAACGTTGACCTTGACCAGAAAACGTTGACTTGACCAAAAACGTTGACCTAATCATTGACCAACCCCACTTCAACCCGAACGTTGACCCGGCTCATCTTCCAATACAAGTCAAACCAAATCAAATCAAAACCCAACTCATTTTTCAAACCCGATTCCTTTCAAAATCCAAAACCAAAAAGAATCTCAAACCATCATTTTATTCAAGTTTCATCAAGTTTTCAAAGAAACCATTTGTGTGGAATTTTAAAGGAAAAACTCTTCTCACATCACAGAAAACTCTTCTCCATTGCAGAAAGTTCTTCTCACATATACATAAAGTTTTCTCCTAAAAACATTTCTCAAAATCAGTGTTTCTTCACGAGGATTCCGAACAACTTTAAAAGTTTTCCAACTCAGTTTTCAAAACTAAGCCACTTTCAGGGAACATGGGGCGTCTAACACCTTCAAAGAACGTTTTCTTCCTAGTTAGGTACCCATGTCTCCCTTCCAAAATAAAAATCCGAGGCGGGGCACTGGGGTCATAACCTCCTTGTCGCAGTCAGGATTTCTTTAGGCGGGGCATTAGGGTGACAAACCTCCCCTAATTGCAGCCTAGATTTTTACAAGGCGGGGTGCTAGGGAAGTAACGTCCTTCCTAGTCGCAGCCGGGATTTTAGAATCGTCTAACTCCCTTCCGCTCGATTTCAATGTTTTCGGTTTTTTAATGTTTTAAAACCCGGGAGTTAGAGACGTTATTAGGGTTGCGAGAACATCTCATTCATGGTGTTTCTCTTTGAATCCTATTTTTCGACATAAATTCATTGCCCCATCTTTCGAGCCTCGGCACTTACCATTAATTAAGTGTCGTGTTCGAGGGGTACATAGGGTAATCCCTCGGGATTATTCGCCCCTTTTTACAACAAAAATAATTTTTCGGTTTTAAAAACTTTAAGAGAGACAATTCAGAATAAACCAATCCAACCCTTCCATTAGAGCTTCAGGACACATAAAACTTCTCAATCCTTCCTTGAACCAACTCCAAGTCACACAGGACCTCCAATTCTCGAATACTCCTGAGCAACCTTAGTCATCTGAAATCTGAAACACCTTCAAAGATTCGGGCACCTGTAAACCGAAATCCTCTTCTGCACCCGATCAACCTGAAAACCTGATCTTCTTTAACACATTTGGCTTCACAAAACACCTCAAAAAGGCTAACCACATCGTATTTGAACCTAACAAACCCGGGAAGCTCTTCAACTCCAACAAATGATCCAAACACCCTTTAACCCCACAAAAATGACCAAATCCCCTTGGCTCCACAAAAGCCGAGACAAGCTCAACCCCTCAAAAATAAACAAACCTCTCAACACCTTGACCACCCCCACCAAATCAACTCCAAGACCAGCTGTTCTTTAACTCTTCTAAACCATCTTCCCTCACTTCCACTCAATCCTATCCTTTAGCTTTAAATGAATCTCTTTATAAGGTTTTGAAAGAAGGCAATTCCCGACAATTGAGACCGAGGTTCCTCGGGCACCAATCCGAAGTCGTGGTCGTTGCCACTTCTAAGGGGTGTAACCCAGTGCGAACCCACACAGAATCTCTAGTATGACCAGTTAAGTCCTATCCATATGCAAATCACAGAGTCAACTAACGGTTCTTAGAACCCTTCTCCTCCCTTCCTAGTTCCTTAGGTCAAACTAGGTGGTGACTCTAGTCAATCCGCCTTATGGAGGCATAAGTCCGCGTGGAGCCCATTGCGAGCGGGTGTAGTGCACACTTGCACTCCCCTTTTGCTTTCTGGGAAAGACGGACGATAGAGTAGGTATTTGAGGGATGCCAGATAACGGGTTTCACCCTCCACAGAATGGCATTTTCTAGAATCTTGACTTTTCAGTCAGACCATATTAGATAGACCCCCCTCATACCGAAAAATCACCCTCCACAGAATGGCGACTCTGTTGGGGAAAATTGAGTAGGTTTTTCTCAAACTCAAGGAAGACTTAACTCCATTCAAAATTGTCAGGACTTCCCCACTTCTTTAAAACTTCAAGAGATTCTTTTCAAAGCCTCTAGAATTATTCTACTCCACACTCGGAGTGTGTGCCTGATGAGGACAAATAGGATTTGTCAGATCCTCAACAAACATGACAACAATTGGGTTAATAATTAGCTCACGATTAGAAAGAGACACTTAGGTGTGAATGAAGCTAACTTCCCTTTAGGTTAATAAACAAACAATTTGGAATCACTAATCTCAAGATAAAACACTTAGTACATAGGTTGGTGCTAACTTCATTTGGTTATTTACTGCTTTCATATTTATATTGTGATTGGGGGTGCATGGGGTGGGGTAGCTTAGGACATGCATTCCTCTGTGTCACCCGATTTATCCACGATGTCACGGGATCCCACCGGTCCACGGTTGATTCCCCATGAGCTAGGGTCACTCTCTCAGTGAAAAAACCCACGAGGTGGTACGGTCTCCGACCAACACCTGGGCTCATAATCCAAAAATATCCTCCATTATCCGAGTCAAAGCCAACATATAGCTCTGAGCCTTCAGTGTCCAACTACCTGGTCCGGTGTCTAAGACGGGTTTATGGGAGTCACCCCTTGTATGCCGCCTGTCTGACCGTCCTTCTACCTTACCCTGAAGATTGCATGGGCTCAGTTCTCCATTGTTCATCTATACCACGGGTGTCTTTAAGCCCAATGTCACGCTATACGTCCATAGGGGATCCCGTATTTACCGGATACCCATACATGGCACAACGTGGTCAGTGAATAATTTGGACTTTAGACACACCTGACCCTGCAGGTGACGAAGATCCGTTCCCATGCAATACTTCCTCGAGTTTTCTGAAAAGTGGGTGGTGTTGTCATCACTGGCCGTGGCGTATGTTTCCTTACATCTCGAGTGTCCTGACCTTTAGAACTTAAGCACTCTGGACTTTCTTGATAACGTGCCCCAAAAAGGCATAGCAGAGAAAAAACCCAAGAGATGATAGTGAAGGGACGACGGTTCCTTCTGTGAGACGGAATCATAATTGACCTAGAAAATGATTATCCCAACACTAACACTTACAGTCCACATCAAACAATAGCCATGATTATTTATGTTGTACATATGTGCAAAACTCTTTTCAAACGAACTCATACTTCTAGAAAATTTGTTCGGAATCTCTCACCAAAAGTCTTCGAAACCACTTGTGAAAACCCTTCAAAATTGCTTGCAGAATTTCTTCTAAATCACTTGTACAACCGTTTGAGATTTTTTATGTAAAAACCGAATTTCAAAAACAACCCTTTCAAAACTGTTTAAAAACCCCTCTATTTACAAATATTTCCTTCTCCGTTTTCATTTCCGAAATGGGCGTCATACTGGTATTACAAAACTGTACTCCCTGAATCTCACGCATCACCTTCTTTCCCGTCTTTTTCTCTTCTTTACCTCTCTTTGCAGGGATAGCCATGATGAACCGACTAGTACCTGTTTTAGGAGAGAAGAAGAGACAAAGAGTTGTCTTAGAACAACAAAGGAACGAGGCGGCCAAAATAGAGCAAGCCCGTATTTCTCTTTACCAGCAAGAGCGTGTTCAAGAAACAGAATTCGCCATAGATTTGAGGAATCAGTGCATGGGAATGAAAGACATCGGTGAACCCTATTTGTGAGTCTGGCCCACCTAGGCGTCAAGCATAACATCGACTTTGAAGCACTACATGAATCAGTCAGGTATTGGGACCCAGAAGACCATCTATACCGATTTGCTACTGAGGAATTGGTCATATTACCAGCCGAAATGGATGCTTTTTTGAAGGTCAAGCCTCACCGGAAGATGCCTCGTATACTAGTTGACCGCACCAGAACACCGGTCTTTGCAGCAAGATTCCTTGAAGTCGATATCACAGAAGTAGAGAATTTCGGAAGCATGAGTCTGAGTTTAAAAGAACTCCTTGATCGATTCTGTAAGCCTCATCGCCCACTAAGGACTCAAAGGCATGTACTGGATCTCTGTATCATGGGGCTACACCTCTTCCGTCAAGGTAATCTAAGGATGAACCCGACGATAATCTATCTGTTAAAAGCTTACAGGATGGGCTCAGTATCGGGACGTATGTGGTGGCTGAAATTATCAGAGCTCTGGATCGTTGGAAGGAAGCCGAGGCCCGAGAGAAGTTCTTCATAGGAAGTGCTTTGCTCTTGCAGATATGGCTTTTTGATCACCTGCGATTACCCAATTGGCAAAATACCAGACGGTCACAATGTGCACATTCCGGGCCGCAAGAAGAGCAGTTGAGAGACCAACAGAGGGATGGAGAGCCTATTTTCGAGATGTTCACCTCCATTCACATTTCATGTGGGTGCTGAGCGATTGGGATGTCCAGGGTGGAACAGTCAAATCAGCGGAGCATAATGGTGTGATTCTAATAGGTCTGGACCGTTTTGTCACCATCTACCCATTAAGAGCAATGTGACAATTTGGTCACGAGCAGACTATCCCAGGAGCGGAAGCTTCAAAATTCAAAGTCACCGATTCACCGATGCGTCGATAAACTATGTCGCCAAGCCTATGACACAGGAGTCAAGTGGGCTATCTTCAATGAACGAGCGACAGATCTCAGTTTAAGCAACTCTTACAAGATTTGGCTAGAGAAGCGAGTGGACCGTATAGAAAAAGTGTCCGTACTCTCTTGATCGTCCAGTGATTAATCAAGACCCTACCATGTCAATCGCGGATGAATCTGCAGCCTGCCCTGACGAATAATCTGTTAAAGAAGAAACAGCGCGAGGAGTCGAAACGGAAGAAGATCATTGGATGATTTCTCTAGCGGCAGTAGTATTTTATATAACTAGTGGATGTATCTCCCCTTTTGTAATGATTGGCCAACTAGCGGATGTATCCCCCTTTTGTAATGATTGGCCAACTAGCGAATGTATCCCCCTTTTGTAATTACTAGCCAACTAGCGGATGTATCCCCCCCTTTGTAATGATTAGCTAATTAGTGGATCTACTTATTTGTTATGACTAACAGTTATATTTCCCCCTTTGAATCGGATTGTAACCCCCCTTTTTCCTCTTCATATATGCAACTGCGGTTATGTAATATCGGTATGACAAGCATTTTGGAAATGAAACTAGGCTCGTGCGCCTTTTCTTCACGATCAAATGATATAGAAACCTACTTTTGCAAAACATTTTATATAAATCATGGGGACGACCTTCCCCCCCCTTTTTCTACCTTTTTTTGAAATGTGCATCATACTAATGATCTCCGTACTATTTCACAGTACAGTACCGTCGACAGCAGATTGTGAAGATTTTTTTAGTCTGATTCCAAACTAGTCTTCCAACATTACTCGACTTTGGAAGAGGGACTCTAGAGGTAGGCTGGCCAGCGATACCACGACCGAAACTTCATCGGAGGACTATGGATCCAAATCTGATTAATCCAACCACCTCGGAAGGTGTCCCAGCCATCTCGGCCGTTGAGGCGAGTGCGAGTGCAGTCGTACGAGCTAGCGGACAGTGGCTTACGTCTTCCTGATCCAAGTGTTCTCTACCGTATGCTGGAACAGTCCACGAAGAATGAGAATATGCTGAAACAGACTGTTGAATTAAAGGCTAGAAGAGCAATTGCGCCAGGAGAGGTCTGCCAAAGGAAAAGACCCATACCTCACTGACCCTGATGATGATTATGTTGACGACTCCCTATACCCCAACCGATGCTGGAGCAATCAAAACCTATGTTCAACACCACCATACGACAACCGATCACAGGAAAGAACGTACCATCATCCACCTAGTGACCACAACGTTTCAAACAGCTGACCTACTTTCAGGAGCACCCATGCCACCTCCAATCCTGACCACGGTTCCTACAGTACCAACCACCTTCCCCAGACTACCACCGTTCCCACCCGCTGGAGCCACTGCCCAAACAGCCCATCTATATCAAGCCAAACAATCTGAACTCATTCATCCCAACTCACCACACCCTGACCCCATCTAACTCAATCCATACCAGTACACCGCCCCGGAAACGCTGTCCGTTTTGAAGAAGCAATTCCCCATACCCAATGGTTACCACAACCGTCTAACCATTTGATTCATGGTTACAACCAAGCCCCACCTGCTGAGCACCTTCCACTGACCTCAGTCAAATGAAGAAATCCCTAAAAGAAGAGCTACTAGCAGAGATGCAGCTCGAGGAGAGAGCCAAGATGTTGGGCTTTCGTCATTTCAATTGAAGCCAAACTCCAAGTTGCCCGAGAATCTAAAACTGCCAGAAATCTCTAAATACTCCGGGAAAGGGGACCCTAGGCACCATCTCGCCCAGTTTGTCCGGGTCATGACTATCTATAGGCTAGATGATGAAATGAAGATAATCTGCTTCCCCAGTTATCTCGAAGGGTCTGCCCAAACTTGGGTGTCAAGAATGGACTTCTCGGGGAAAAAGTTGGAAGAGGTGTACCAAGCTTTCATGGAGCAGTATAGTTATAACACTCACAAAGGTGGTCACCCGGAGAGACCTAAAGACTATGAGGCCAAGAACTCACGAGACAGTGATGGAATTCATCACTAGGTGGAGAGAGAAGGCGGGCCAGATGTTAGACCGCCCCAGTGAAGATGAGCAAATCAGAATCATCATTGATTGTCTAGAAAATCCTTACTCGGATCACCTCAAATCCTTGGGGATTTGTGATTTCAAACATCTGAAAGCAGCTGCCACGGCCGTAGAAGAGCTAGCTTTGGCCGGAAAGTTGAAAGGTCTCGGCTTCCAGGGATCATTTCCCTGACAGTCAAACTATCAAAACAAGCAGCCTAAGACAGACACGGGCGCAAGTTTGTCCCTACCCCGTCAACCAATCAATCTCAATCACCAGTGTTTCAAGCCTAAGTCAGTGGGTCAACCTCAAATTATTCTGCAACTCCACCACCGAGCAGCTACCAATCCCAACCGAAGAGAAATTACACAAGTCTAGGAATGCCGATGGGCAAAGCCTATGAGAAGTTGAAGAAGAGTGGATTCCTACTGAGGCACCCGAATCCGAAACCCGGAGTCACTCAGATGGGGCTTGACCTCAACAGCCTATCTGAATATCACATGATCAAGGGATATAGTATGGATAATTGTCGGGCCTTGCGGCATGCCATCCAGGACTTGATCGATGCTGGAGAGGTGGAATTCCCAAAAACTAATCCGAACACTCAGAACAACTCTATCCCCAGACATGTGAATATGTTGAGTCTGACGGGAGAAGGAGAAGAAGAGTCAGATGTTAGTAGAATCATAAGGATCCATGCTATCGAGAATTCCTCTGAGCCAGGCAACCAGAGCACACCCCCTCCGATTGTACTATCTCTGGAGCTAGACGCCTTCCGAGTTCGTCGTCCAGAAATTCAGCATGATATTCAACCGCAGATGCATGAATATCTAGCTATGACGCATGAGATACGAGCCACAGTTGAGCGTCTGGTAGGACAAGGAAGGGTGTCTATAATCACCCTACTGATAGTAGGACGACAAATGGAGAAGAACCTTGAGTTACTCGTGGGACTGAATTTTGAAGCACGAGAGCTCTATAACACTATGAAAGCATTGGAGGTGGTAGAAGCTTGGTGCCGATAGAAGGTTGCCGAAAGGCGAGGAAAAAGAATCTCTGAGTGCAATGTCATCATGATCACTGACAAAGATGAAAATCCACCGGCTATAACCCCTGTTAGGGTACCATTTCTGATAGCAGATGAGGACGAACCCGATGAGGGCTTTGAAAGAACTAATCACTTAACCCGCTCAGGAAGGCATTTCAAACCCACTGAGCTCACAGAGGAGCCAAAACACTACAACAGAAGGTCCATGACCTTACCTTGAATGAACCGGAAAACAAGTTGGTGGGAGAAGAAGAGCTGTTGAGAAAATTGAAGAAAACCAGCATACCCATCACAATCTGGTCCCTGTTGACAATTTCAAAAGAGGTAAAGATGTAGTAGCTTGGCACTTGAGAATGGATAAGAAGCGACCGGCTTCGGTTGAAAACATCATAGGTCACCTATCCTGGACTCCGGACCTCTCCATAACATTCATCAACGATGAGATCCCTCGTCAGGCGGGAAAGGCCCTCTACATAACTGTGAAGGCTGGAGGATTCCAGGTCCCAAGGACTTTGATTGATGATGGGGCTGAGGTGAATGTCTGCCCACTCCGAGTAGTCCGTCATATGGGACTCAACGACTTCAAGCCGGTGGACATGACGTTGAGTGCCTATGACAACAGCCATAGAAAGGTTTTGGGAACCCTCTCACTGCCGATCTTGATTGAGGACGTCTCCCTGACCATCGAAGCAATGGTCATAGACATATCCTCCACCTTCAACCTTCTGCTGGGGCGGGAGTTCATCAATCAGATCAAAGGAGTCCCCTCAGTCGTCCATCAGAAGCTAAAGTTCAAACACGGGGGACAAATCATGGAGGTTTTGGGAGAGGCCAGAGCTGAGTCCCACTATTTGAGATTAATACACCGGGGGGTCGAGAGTTGACGCTCGGGGGCTTCACAGTGGCGAGGCCACATTCACAGGTAAGTCAAACTTCTTCCATCACTTCTCTCTACTTCGACCCTAGTGTCTATAGCCCCGCATCGCAGCACATGATGTCTCGGATGGGCTACAAACAGGGGAGTGGACTGGGCAAGGAAATGCAGGGCATGGCAGAGCCACTAACAGCATACATTGGAGGTTGAGGAGCCGGGTTAGGATTTACGGAATTGCCAGGGATGTTGTTGACAGATTCACATGTAAGAATTCCCATAGATTCTTTCTTACCAGTTAACCTTGAACCATATGTATCTGTGAGTTGTGATAAGCAGAAAGCAGCTCAAGCTTAGGGAAATCAAGACAATGGAGTGGGGAGATGGTGGACCACTTTATTCTCCCTCAACTCATGCCTTGAAGACCATGATGACAAGGGATGCGACCAAGGAATGCCCGAGGATGCAGCGGAGAGTAGTGTCACGACCAAACCAGTCATCAAGGACCCCGCACCCTTGGTAGATGGCCATGGAGTGTGTCTTGTCGTCTATCATAAGAGAGAGGAGCTGATTTCCCAAGAGCCATTCAATCAGTCTAGTGGATAGTGATAGCAGTAGTAGTAGTGATAGCAGTAGTTTTCGTAGTGCTGACGATGAGAGTGATATCTGTCTTAATTTTGATAAAGAAGAAAGAGAGGGGGAGCCACCATTTATTTTCCACTGTAAAAATGGTGGCAATTTTCTAACAATCACTGAGTTACCCAGCTCTTCGAAAATCAATGAAAGTTCAGTTTATTCAGAAAATTTATCACTTTTGTCACTTGATTCAATGCAAAACTATGAGGCTGAGGAAGAAGAATATGACGAGGAGAATATGCCTCCCACAGAACAATATTCCACCCACACTCAGATTGTAGAGGACACTGTAGCAATAAATATCGAAACACCTGATAGCCCCAAAACTTTGCAAGTTGGTTTGGGTCTGAGTGAAACAGAGAAGCGGGACCTGACTTCTTTGCTAATTGAATATGTCGATGTTTTTGCTTGGAGCTACGCAGACATGCCAGGAATTGACCCCGACATTGTCCAACAACGAATACCGTTGTATCCCAATGCCAAACCTAAGAAACAACGTTTAAGAAGGATGAAATCTGAGCATCAACTGAAAGTGAAAGAAGAAGTTGAAAAGTTGTTACGTGTTGGCTTTATTCGGGTCGTCAATTACCCCGACTGGCTAGCCAATATCGTAGTCGTCCTAAAGAAAAATGGAAAGGTGTGAGTGTTGATAAGTGTCCAAATGAGCATGTTTTATAGGTGTATTTCATATGTATTATTAGCACTTTTCTTGCTCATTTCTCCACTTATCTTAGCTTTTCTCTAGTTTATGTTTTATTGGTTGTCTTACAGATTTATCGGTTAAACATGAGAAAAATCCAAGCTAGAAGCAAAGAACATGAAGAGACGAACGCATAGCCGCAGACGGTTCAGAAAACGGAGTCAGAACGAAGATTTAAGAGGGTTTTTGAAGTCATGTCCTAGCTTGGTTAAAACCTTCAAAGCTAGGACAACATACGAAGAAACTGTCGGCTGATTTCAACACATGATCCGGGACTTGTTCCAAGACTTAAGTCCCGGACCAAAACAAATGAGAAACCAACGGCTGAAACAAGCATATGGTCCGGGACTTTATCACCATCCTTAGTCCCGGACCAACAAGTGAATGGTACTCTCGGGCGTTAGAAGAGACATGGTCCGGGACCTAACCCAGTCCCAAGACCCGGACCACATGAAATGTTTAAACCGAGAGAATTTGCTGCATTATGGTCCGGGACCTCTACTCTTGGCCAAGTCCCGGACCAAACCACGCAATGTGATTGGCGGATTCCAGGCAGAAAGGGGACGCGCCTGTCTTCTCCTTCCTCGCGACGTTCTGCAAATGGATTCTGTTATCCATCTACTCCGCCGCACCGCCTACCTTAAATCACTCCAGCTCTCTGTCCCCTCTGCAATAAATGAAGCACTCAGACTGCAATCAACTGCAATCAATTAATACGTACGGATCTGCCTCCTCAATTCTCTATATAAACCCAACACCATTACTGCAAAAACACACCACGTACGTGCAGAGGCTGAAGAATTCACACAAACACCAAACTCCATTATCTTCCATTAAATTCCTCCCGTAACACCACAATTCTCCATCTTTTATTTATTTCACCACTTCACCTCATTTACTCGCGTACGTACTCAAGCAGTAACAAAAGAAATAGAAGAGCAGCAGTGAGAGCAAGAGCAGACCCGTTCTTTCCCTGAAAAATGTTAAAATCTATCTGTGTTCTCTTATTGTCTCCGTTAATGTCTGAGTAATTTTCTTTTGTATCCTAGGAGGGGGTTTATTCCTAATATTACGTAATCAATATTTGTTTCCTGTCTCACTTGTTAACTTGTTTTAATTCCTTTCAACTAAAATTGTTAAATGCTTATTCTGACAAAATATTGCATTTTTATGGTAACTATCAATACATGATTTTGAGATAGTCTAGGTACCACAAAGGAATTAATCTTAGTATTTACACTCCGGATTGAGCAGGAAAATATTAAGGCTATTATTAAGAGTTCGTAACTAACAATTATTAACTCTAATAGACAATAAATAATTGAGACATGGTAATAAATCTGTTTAAGTAATTTAGGCAATTCCCCCGCTATCCTAGGATACATTTTTCCATTCACTTCACTTAATTCACCTATTTCTACTGTTTTTATTATTTCTTTAATGATCCAACAACAAATCAAGCTTGCCTCCGGCTAAACCCCTTTTTACAGTTTTTAAGTAACTACCAAGACTAGGGTAAATTGAACAATCTCCCTGTGGATACGACACTTGTTTTACTACTACGAATAGGTACACTTGCCTATTAGTTTGCTATAATTCTATATTTATAATAGTGTAGTTTTATCACCAACAAGTTTTTGGCGCCGTTGCCGGGGAGATTGATTCCATCAATTTCCCTAGTTTCCGGTAGTTCACCTGTTTTATTATAATAAACTGTCAATATTATCTTGTTAATAATCTAACCTTGGACATCGGACTTATAATCTGAATTAGACATCGGACTTCTGACCTGACTTGGACATTTGACTTCGGACTTTGGACATCTAACTCCTAACATCTTAATATTATTGTCATTTCGTTCCATTGTCATTTCGTTCCATTGTCATTTCGTTCCATTGTCCTATCTTTCCATTGTCTCTAACTACTAACTTATAATTTCCTGTCATTTCGTTCCATTGTCCTTTCTTTCCATTGTCCTTAACATTTCATTTCCATTGTCCTTAACATTTCTTTCCATTGTCATTTCAATTTTCTGTCATTTCTTTCCATTGTCTCTAACTACTAACTTATAATTTCCAGTACACTAACTCCTAACGTTTATCAGCCTAACCAATATTTCTGTCTTTCTTATTTTATTTACTAACTAATTTCACAGTTTCTCACAAACCACAAGTTATCTTCTGTGCATGCCAAACACTCGAACCCGAGGCTCTCCACCAATCAGTCCGAGCCCCGAACCCGAGCGTACTTTATTACAAGCACAAAGAAACCTGAGAAACCAAGCCATGGCCAATAACGAAGGTATAAATGAAATTGACCATGCAAATCAACCAGAACATCGTGCTCTCTCTGACTACCACCAACCGAATACCGAAGGAAGAGCATCAGCTATAGTTCTCCCCGAACTAACACCAGAAGAAGCCGGACGATGGGTTTTCAAAACCCACTACATCACCGCCGTCCGGGATCTAGGCAAGTTTAGTGGAGCGAACCCAGATGAAGCCCCAAATCATCTGAGTCTCTTCCTAGACTTCTGCAATTCCTTTGGTCAAACCGGCAACGTCAAAGAAAGAATCCGTCTACAACTATTTCCTCACTCATTATCGGATTCAGCAAACCGGTGGTATCGAAGTCTTCCCTCCCGATCAATCACCACATGGCTTCAAATGGCCCAAAAATTCCTTGCCAAATACTACCCAACCAGTAGAACAAGGCAATTGATCGGTGAAATCAACACTTTCTGTCAGGAGCCGGGAGAAACGTTGTACGACGCATGGGATAGATTCAAGGATATGCTAATGAAATGTTCCCACCATGGTCTTGACGATCAATCCCTCTGCCTGTCATTCTTCAACGGTCTGGATGATGGGAACTGACTACTCGTCAATTCCTCTGCAGGAGGAAGTTTCATGATGAAATCTCCTAAAGAAGGAATGGACCTCCTCGAAACCATGACGAGCAATACAAGACAGTGGACGCGATCCAAAGGACGAACGCCACGAGCAGCAGGCCTACTCCACGTTGAGCCTACAGATCATTTATCAGCTCAGATCTCGTCCCTTGCAAAGATGGTGGAAAAGCTAACAACATCACAAAACGAAATTGTAAAAACAATAGCTTCTCCACCTACAAGTTCACCACCAGCTCCACCTACAGAAGGATGTGTCATATGCGCCGGTCCTCATGAAACTCATCAATGCGAAGGCAAAGGCCAGTACGAGGAAGTACAATTCATAGGAAACCGCCCCGGTAATTCCTACAACAACAACTTCAACAACAACTATCCATGGAGAAATCACCCGAATTTCTCATGGAAAAATAATGATCAGAACCAAGGAGGGCAGAACAACAATTCTAATGCCTATCAGGGGAACCGACCCCAACCAAACTCTAATATGGGTTACAGAGCACAAGGTGCCCCTCCAGGTTTCCAACAACAACAACAACAACAACAACAACAACAACAACAACAACAACAACAACAACAACAACAACAACAACAACAACAACAACCATCTTCATCCTCTTCTGATCCAAACGCAGAACTCAAAGAGATGATGAAGGGATTCATGTCCATAACTCAGAACCAGCTTTCTGCGCAAGAAGCCTTCAACCGGAAAATCGAAGGAAAATTCAACCAACTTGCAGAACATCTTGCTCGAAGACCGCCAGGGGCTCTCCCCAGCCAAAATGAACCAAATCCAAGAGAGCAAGCCAAGTGCATCTATGTGAAGGAGCACGATGAAGAAAAGACAGAGGTGGCTAAAACAGTTACGGTTCCAGAACTACACCCTTCCCTCCAAGAGTGGGTTGTAGCAATCGAAACTTCCAAAAGGAATGTAGCTGAACTTGAAAGCACCGCCAAAGTCTATAAAAATCGCATTCAATCTGAGAATACCTACCTTGAGCACTTGGTGGCTGGTTATGAAAACGAAAAGCTCGACTTCGAAGAAGAAGAAGATGAGGTTAAGGCGATAACCTTGAGAAGCGGTAAGAAAACCAACGAGATTCACATCCCGCAACAATCAGAAGAATCCAAAGAGGATAGTGAAGAAAAAGCTGAGGCCCCAGCAGAAAAGACATCTCCAAGCGTCCTCACTATTCCATCAGCTTCAGAACCTTCTTCACAAGAACCGCCTATACCATTTCCCCACCGACTCCAAAAGCAGAAGTTGGATAATGAATATGGTAAGTTTCTGGCAATGCTGAAGCAACTAAACGTCAATACAGTTTGTAGACCTCATTGCCAAAATGCCAAACTATGCCAAATTCCTCAAACACCTCATATCCAACAAAACCAAATTGGCCGAAGTCGGTACGGTACCTCTCAATGTAGCTTGCTCAGCTACTCTACAAAAACCACTACCTTCCAAATGCAATGATCCGGGCAGCTTCACTATTCCAGTCACAATTGGTAGCACCTCATTTCCATACTCCCTATGCGATCTGGGTGCCTCCATTAATTTGATGCCCCTCTCCACTTTCAAAAAGCTGGGAATTGGAGAGATGAAAAAGACTAAGATGACCCTGCAACTGGCAGATGGTTCGGTAACATACCCAAGCGGAGTGGTGGAGGATGTTATCATTAAAGTGGAGCACTTATACTTCCCATGCGATTTTGTCATTCTAGACATCGAAGAGAACCCACTACACCTCTCATCCTTGGACGACCATTCCTTGCCACAGCCGATGTGCACATTTGGGTAGCCCAGGGGAAAATCACCCTCAAGCTTATAACGAAAAGCTGGAGTTTGCATCAGGAAGATCTCCAGATAGCAAATCCAAAGATCTCAAGCTCATAAGGGACACTCAATCACCATCATCCCCACTTCTGTTTATCACCCTTCCAGACGGCATGTCTATTACAGAGTTACCACCACCAATCCCGGACGAAGAGCGGGATAAGAAAAGAAAACATGCATCCCGGTGGACTCTCAAAAAAACCATCGAGTCATGCTTTGGATCTACCCACCCCCCATGATCGATCTAACGAAAAAGCGTCTAGCCAAAGACGTTATAGAAGGGCAGCTTTCCGGGAGGCAACCCGGACGAACTTATCTTTTATATGCTTTTTATGCTGTTTTTACTTTTCAGGTTCCCTTTAATCTTATTTTTGCTAACTCTTAACCCCGTTTATAGTATGGCTGCTTCTAGTGTCTTATGCAGGTCCAAATTCATGTCTACACCGCAACCAAGCTACGCTACTTGAGGCTGAAGCTCAAGTGTGGGGGAAGTCCAATACACGCTAGCAAAAATAATCTCAGGGGAGTACCAGTTTCTTTAATTATGTTTTTATTTAAATAAATTTGCAGAGGAGAATTTATATGCTTAAATGAATATTCGTGAGCTTCGTGTTCTCTCTATTTTATCTACTTACCGAAAAGGTCTTCTGAAACCTTCCCTTGTTTTTTCTAATGAACAATGAGGACATTGTTCAATTTAAGTGTGGGGGAGTGTGCCCTTTTCGGTGACATTTTGTGCTAAAATGCTTAATCTCTCTGCTTATCTTGCGTTTGTTCAAATTCAATATCGTGGACCCTTTTTATGTGGGTTGTTCTCTTTAAGAATAAATATTGTTATGAATTGTGGGATAAATGGTATAAATGGTACAAATTCAAAAAATTTTAAATTTTGATTACTTTTGAGGAGCATTTTTATGCGGTGCGACCAAATGATCTGAAATGGTTGGATTTTTATTGCTCAGGGGTTCTTTCTGTCTTCTTTCTTAGGGATTGCTAAGGGGTGCTTCTCTGTCAAAAAAAAAAAAAAAATAAATAAGGGACTTGAGACACCATTGGTAACCAACAAAGAGAGTTGAGTGTTCTTAAATACAAAGGCTTAAGCCTACATATTATTCTCATCTCTTATGCAAAAGTGAAACAAATGCATAATTCTATTTTCCTTTTGTTTTCTCCTCAATGCCCATTCTTGAGAGAAGTTGGCCATGGTAAAAGTTCTCAAAGTCACCAAACAAAAGAAGCATTGAAGTACTCCGGATCATACCCCGAAACTCTAATTTTTATTTTTGCCCTGAGTACACCTATGCCACCAGTAGGTGATGGATCACACTCCTCTTAAAAGTTTAAGATCATGAACTATTGACTTCTTTATCCTACCCTTCATAATAGTATTTATTAATATTGAGCATTCCCTACTTATATGGGTACATGGTTTTGCTTGAGGACAAGCAAAAGGTAAGTGTGGGGGTGTGATAAGTGTCCAAATGAGCATGTTTTATAGGTGTATTTCATATGTATTATTAGCACTTTTCTTGCTCATTTCTCCACTTATCTTAGCTTTTCTCTAGTTTATGTTTTATTGGTTTTCTTATAGATTAATCGGTTAAACATGAGAAAAATCCAAGCTAGAAGCAAAGAACATGAAGAGACGAACGCATAGCCGCAGACGGTTCAGAAAACGGAGTCAGAACGAAGATTTAAGAGGGTTTTTGAAGTCATGTCCTAGCTTGGTTAAAACCTTCAAAGCTAGGACAACATACGAAGAAACTGTCGGCTGATTTCAACACATGATCCGGGACTTGTTCCAAGACTTAAGTCCCGGACCAAAACAAATGAGAAACCAACGGCTGAAACAAGCATATGGTCCGGGACTTTATCACCATCCTTAGTCCCGGACCAACAAGTGAATGGTACTCTCGGGCGTTAGAAGAGACATGGTCCGGGACCTAACCCAGTCCCAAGACCCGGACCACATGAAATGTTTAAACCGAGAGAATTTGCTGCATTATGGTCCGGGACCTCTACTCTTGGCCAAGTCCCGGACCAAACCACGCAATGTGATTGGCGGATTCCAGGCAGAAAGGGGACGCGCCTGTCTTCTCCTTCCTCGCGACGTTCTGCAAATGGATTCTGTTATCCATCTACTCCGCCGCACCGCCTACCTTAAATCACTCCAGCTCCCTGTCCCCTCTGCAATAAATGAAGCACTCAGACTGCAATCAACTGCAATCAATTAATACGTACGGATCTGCCTCCTCAATTCTCTATATAAACCCAACACCATTACTGCAAAAACACACCACGTACGTGCAGAGGCTGAAGAATTCACACAAACACCAAACTCCATTCTCTTCCATTAAATTCCTCCCGTAACACCACAATTCTCCATCTTTTATTTATTTCACCACTTCACCTCATTTACTCGCGTACGTACTCAAGCAGTAACAAAAGAAATAGAAGAGCAGCAGTGAGAGCAAGAGCAGACCCGTTCTTTCCCTGAAAAATGTTAAAATCTATCTGTGTTCTCTTATTGTCTCCGTTAATGTCTGAGTAATTTTCTTTTGTATCCTAGGAGGGGGTTTATTCCTAATATTACGTAATCAATATTTGTTTCCTGTCTCACTTGTTAACTTGTTTTAATTCCTTTCAACTAAAATTGTTAAATGCTTATTCTGACAAAATATTGCATTTTTATGGTAACTATCAATACATGATTTTGAGATAGTCTAGGTACCACAAAGGAATTAATCTTAGTATTTACACTCCGGATTGAGCAGGAAAATATTAAGGCTATTATTAAGAGTTCGTAACTAACAATTATTAACTCTAATAGACAATAAATAATTGAGACATGGTAATAAATCTGTTTAAGTAATTTAGGCAATTCCCCCGCTATCCTAGGATACATTTTTCCATTCACTTCACTTAATTCACCTATTTCTACTGTTTTTATTATTTCTTTAATGATCCAACAACAAATCAAGCTTGCCTCCGGCTAAACCCCTTTTTACAGTTTTTAAGTAACTACCAAGACTAGGGTAAATTGAACAATCTCCCTGTGGATACAACACTTGTTTTACTACTACGAATAGGTACACTTGCCTATTAGTTTGCTATAATTCTATATTTATAATAGTGTAGTTTTATCACCAACAAGTGTGTATTGACTTTCGGGACTTAAATGAGGCCAGTCCCAAAGACAACTTTCCCTTACCCCACATTGATATCCTTGTTGACAATACTGCCCAACATGCACTGTTGTCATTCATGGATGGGTTTTCAGGTTACAATCAGATCCGAATGCCCATAGAAGACCAGGAAAAAATGTCCTTTATTAGGCAGTGGGGAACCTTTTGTTACATGAACATGCCCTTTGGCTTGAAAAATGCCGGAGTCACATATCAAAGGGTTGCCACTACTTTATTGCATGATATGATTCACAAGGAAGTGGAGGTATATGTAGACGACATGAGCGGACACAAGAACAGGCAAAAAGATAGCAATGATTTACCCAATCCAAAGGAGACCACTTGATAAACTGAGAAGTTCTTTAATCGGATGCGGAAGTACCAAATGAAGCTAAACCCCGAGAAATGTACATTCGGAGTGACCGGGGAAAGCTTTTGGGCTTCATGATCACTACCCGAGGAATCGAGGTAGACCCAGATAAGATAAAGGCCATTCAAGAAATGCCTCCTCCGAAGACCGAAAAAGAAATCAGAGGTTTCTTAGGCAGATTCAGTACATCAGAAGATTCATCATGCAGCTAACCGAGACCTGTGAGCCTATCTTCCGTCTGTTGAAGAAAGATGCGTCTAAGTCTGGAATGAGCAGTGTCAGGAAGCCTTTGAAAGATAAAAACCTATTTGCAAAACCCGCCGTTTGGTACCGCCCCAGGAGGGTAAGCCAATGATTCTTTACTGACAGCTCGGGAAACATCCATGGGCGCCATGCTAGCCCAAGAACAAGGATCCCCACCGCGTGAAAAGTCATCTACCATATCAGCAAGAAATGGGTCGATGCAGAAACACGATACTCTGACATCCACAAATTTGTGCTGCTTTGGTCTGGGCTACGAAGAAGCTAAGGCACTACTTGTTAGGGCAAGAGGTTCATCTGATGCACGCATGAACCCTATAAAGTACCTTCTGGAAAAGCCAATTCTCGACGGCGCTTATCCAGATGGTCCCTATTATTGTCTGAATTCGATATCACTTTCAAAATTCAGAATCAATCAAAGGGAGTGCCATAGCCGAACATCTAGCAGAATGCCCTGTAGCATCCGAGTTCTTCGGAAATGACGATTTCCCGGACGAACAAATCATGACATTACGAAAACCTGTTGGAGGTTGTACTTTGATGGTGCCGTCAACCATAAGGGTAAAGGGGCGGGATCTTGTTGATCCATCCGGAGGGGATCTACTTCCAGCTGCAGTAAAAATCAATTATCCGGTCACTAACAACATGGCAGAATACGAAGCCTGCATCCTGGGACTTGAAATGGCGTTAGAATTGCAAGTGGAGGAGTTAGAGGTCTTTGGCGATTCTAATCTCGTTATTTCGCAAGTCAATCAGACTTGGGAGATCAGAGAAGAACGATTGATCCCCTACCATGACTACCTTTCATACTTAATCACATGCTTTCGAAATGTGACTTTCAAGCACATGAACCGGAGCCAGAACATCTTTGCTGACTCTTTAGCCTCCTTGGCTTCAGTGGTCCAGGTACTGACCGGTTCACTTTACTTCCCCTTGTGGATAACCATGACTAATGCACCCTCGTTTGAGATTGGAGCCATCGAGACAGGGGAAGTCGAGGATGAGTGGTTTGTGGACATCGAGAATTTCCTTAGAAGAGGAGAGTATCCGCCAGAAGCCACTAAGCAGGACCGCATCGCGCTAAGAAGAATGTCAAATCAGTATGTGATCTGCGGAACCAGGGTCTACAAGAGAATGCCGAATGGAGTCCAACACTTGTGTGTGACCCGAAAAGAGGCTGATAAGATCATCGAGGACGTCCACGAGGGAGTATGCGGGACCCATGCTGGAGGACATTCCCTATCCCGGAAAATCCTCAGACTAGGGTACTACTGGACAACAATGGAAGCCGATTGTCACGAATTTGTGAAAAAGTGCACCAAGTGCAGACCCATGCTAACTTGCAACACCTGCCTCCCCTACCCCTGACAGCCATGGCGGCTCCTTGGCCGTTCTCTATATGGGGAATCGACATCATTGGAGAAATCCACCCCAAAGCTTCAAATGGACACCGCTACATCCTTGTGGCGATAGACTATTTCAGCAAATGGGTAGAGGCACGGTCGTTCGCGAACATCGGATCAAAGCAAGTCGCCCAGTTCATCGAGCGAGATATCATATGCCGATACGGGGTTCCTCAGAGTTGTATCCGACAACGGTCCCAATTCGACGGAGACACCATCCGGGTCATGGAAAAATACAACATCCGTTACCACAGATCATCCCATACAGACCTCAGACCAACGGAGCAGTGAGCGCCAACAAAGCCGTGAAGAGCACTGTCAAAAATGGTCGAAACGTACAGGATTGGCCGGAAAAGCTACACTACGCGCTCTGGGGTTACCGAACTACTGTCAGAACTGCAACCGGAGCCACCCCGTATTCCTTGGTGTATGGGTCAGAATGTGTTTGCCAATCGAGCTTGAAATTCCAACTCTTCGGGTCACTAATGAACTAAAATTGCTGAAAGTGACTGGTTGCAACACGCTATGACAGTCTTGCTCTTCTTGATGAAAAACGCCTACAGGCATTATATCACATCCAGGGTTACCAGAAGAGAATGGCTAGAGCGTTCAACAAAAGGGTCAAAGAACGAAACATCCAAGTGGGTGATCTCGTCCTAAAAGAGCTGAGAAAGATTTACCAGACCCACGAGGGAATTCAGACCGAACTGGGTGGGCCCTTATCTGGTCAAAGATAACCCCTCATGGTGCTGTATTACTGACAGATTTGGATGGGGAAGAATTTCAAAGCCTTGTCAATCTCGAGGTTGAAACGATATTATGTCTGAACCGTCACAAAAAAAAAAAACCGCATTCATTCAAAAATCCAAAAAAAATGCATCCACACAAAAATCCAAAAAAATGCATCCACACAAAAATACAAAAAAATGCATCCACACAAAAATCCAAAAAAATGCATCCAAAAAAAGTTATCATTATCATCTGCATTAGGTTTAGCTTAATCGCATTTGCATTTGCATATCCCAGTCTCGAGGTGTATCTCGATCTTTAATTCTAGGAAAGTCATAAGTCATCAAAGGCCGCCGAACTCTTGTATCATTTCCCGAAGAGGTCTTGAAAGGATTTCTACCTCCCGTGAGAGTCGAGTGCATGAGAGAAACACAGAGCGTGCAAAACCCAGAGTGCTTGATGCATTTAAATTTCAAAGCACCATGTGAGGATCTCCCTTCACGGAACCAAATATTGATAAGGAAAGCGCGTTACCATTCATGTCAAAATTTGGGAATAGTAGAGGAAACAGTTATCTGTCAATAAGGATGACAAGGCACCTAGGATCGAAGAAAACCTGCACAAGGCCAAAAGCCTTATTGACCCTGAAAACGATCCCTTAGTGAACCCCGCTGAGCCTTTCATTGAGAATCTTTTTGAAACCAGCTCCACGATATACCACCCCACACCACGCAACCATTCACCCCTGCAAAAGAGGATAAAAGAGCTGGAGCCATGGTTCCTTTCCCACCATTTAAAGCATGAAAGAAAGCTCGAAAGAGATACACAAAGAAGATGAAAACGAGAGAAACGAAACACAAGAACTCAAAAGAGTAACGAGATGAAGTGAAAGCCTTACATCACGTGAAACATTCGATACTTGAGGTATATAATAACGAAAATGTCAAACACAAAGAAGTGCAAATAGACTACTCAAAGAAAGTAGCAAATCAAAATGAGAACACGTCATAATCCGCACAAATGCGAAAGAAGTTCAAAAATCACTCCCTCATGGCAAAGGTGAAGCATGTCCTCCGTTGCGCGAAAGCTCCACAATTCTCAAACAATTTCTCCAGTCCCATGTGACATACCCTGCAGCCCCGTTTTAACCCATTGAAAGACCTCAGACTTAGAGATGATAATTGCTTGACTTGAAAAGTACCAAATTCGAAACATGAAAGGCCACAACACGTCCGATCTTGTCAATGCAATCGTGCACAAACGAGTGTTAGGAAACTAGAAAGGAAGAGAAAAAAAAAACGAGTGCTCATCACCCCGATTAAAGAAAGCCTAACTGACCTTAAGAAAGGAAACGGTAAGGTATAAGAGATCCGAGAGACCTTTTTGGGAAGATTTTTCGAGAAGGAAGTGACTTAGAGATGATTAATCTGACTTAACTAGAATTCTTGGTTGAGCTCACCTTGACACGACATCCCTTTTGCATCCAATCATATCCAATTCCCAAAAAATGCATGTAGAATAGATTTGCATCCATCGGTTCGGACATAATATCCTACGCCATAGAAAGAGAAAGATGAATATGCTCTTTTAGAAAAGGAAGCCACAACACAGAGCCTGTCTCCTTCACCAATCGGCACGACAACCACTCTCAGAAACTGCGCAGTCATCAAAACAAAGGATTAAAAGTCTTCGGGCACCGTTCAAAGAAATGCCCCGCAAGACATCCCTCCTCACCACCAAACTCCTCACTCGCCAAAATTTCAGAACTACGTAAGGTCTGATCTCAACAGGGAGTTGAGTACGTAGGCAACCCTCTCAGGGTGCGACCCCGTCCCGAACAAAAACCCTCCTCCCCTCAAACCACAAGGCCATTGCCATCGCTCTATGAAGAAACCCGCATCAATAGAGAGGATCATCTCGGGGCTACACCGGAGCCATATCAGGGCCATACCAGAGCCACCCAACCACAATGGGGCCATCCGATCATACCGGAGTCCTCGAATCATATCGAAGCCAAACCCATCAACCATCCCAGGGTCGTTGCTCACAAGGGAGTCACATATCAAACTGGAGCCATACCGGAGCCACCTGACCACAATGGAGCCGTCCGGTCATACCGGATCCATCGGATCATATCGAATCCAAACCCATCAACCATCCCAAGGTCGTTGCTAACAAGGGAGTTGCATATCAAACCGGAGCCATCTCAGAGCCATACCGGAGCCACTCGACCACAATGGAGCCGTCCGGTCATATCGGATCCCTCGGATCATATCGAATCCAAACCCATCAACCATCCCAGAGTCGTCGCTCACAAGGGAATCACATATCAAACCGGAGCCATCTCAAACTCTGGAGCCAAAAGTCATACCAAATCCCGAAACCATAGTGCACATCGGGCCAAGACCACCAAAAACAAAGCCAAAACAAAAGTCCCACACTGACAAAGTCAAAGGCGACATCGACAGAAAGCATTCGACCATCGCATCCCTCACGAAGGAAGTCAAAAAGCATCCAATTCCGGGTCAACCCGCCACCAAAATCAATCCCAAACCAGTCACTCAAAGCAGCGAGTTTCGTACAACTTCATCAAAGTATCATAGGCTCGTCATAAGTCCTATGACTAGATATCAAGAGGTCTAGTTGAGGCTCGTCATAAGTCCTCGTACTTTCAATTGCATTATAGGCTCGACATAAGTCCTATAGCTAGATGTCAAGAGGTCTAGTTGAGGCTCGTCATAAGTCCTCGTGCACCCAAACCAATCTAATAGTTAGTATCATAGGCTCGTCATAAGTCTTGTGGCTAGATATCAAGAGGTCTAGTTGAGGCTCGTCATAAGTCCTCGTACTTTCAATTGCATTATAGGCTTGTCATAAGTCCTATAGCTAGATGTCAAGAGGTCTAGTTGAGGCTCGTCATAAGTCCTCGTGCACCCAAACCAATCTAATTGTTAGTATCATAGGCTCGTCATAAGTCCTATGGCTAGATATCAAGAGGTCTAGTTAAGCCTCGTCATAAGTCCTCGTACTTTCAATTGCATTATAGGCTCGTCATAAGTCCTATAACTAGATGTCAAGAGGTCTAGTTGAGGCTCATCATAAGTCCTCGTTTACCCCAATCAATCTATTGTTAGTATCATAGGCTCGTCATAAGTCCTATGACTAGATATCAAGGGGTCTAGTTGAGGCTCGTCATAAGTCCTCGTACTTTCAATTGCATTATAGGCTCGTCATAAGTCCTATAGCTAGATGTCAAGAGGTCTAGTTGAGGCTCGTCATAAGTCCCCGTGCACCCTAATCAATCTAATTTTTAGTATCATAGGCTCGTCATAAGTCCTATGACTAGATATCAAGAGGTCTAGTTGAGGCTCGTCATAAGTCCTCGTACTTTCAATTGCATTATAGGCTCGTCATAAGTCCTATAGCTAGATGTCAAGAGGTCTAGTTGAGGCTTGTCATAAGTCCTCGTGCATCCCACTATTGTGTACTTTTTCCCGTTGCATTCGTACAGTGCTCCATTAGCAACTGCATCTCATTGCACGCATAAAACCATAGTGAGAATTTTTGGTGCCCCGTCAACCTTGATCCAATTCTGCAAGCCTTCTATTGCAGAATTGAATCAAGGGGAGCCATCTGTAGACACCAAAAATTCTCACCCATTTTATATTGAAACAAAAAAAACAAAAATAAACTTGTTTTTAGAAGTAAGACGGTCGTCCCCGTTTTCGATCAAAGGAGTTTCTCTTTCTCGACATTTAAATCTCACATTCCTATGGAAAAGGAGCAAGAGCTTTTTATCATTGTAATCTGCTTTTAACCGACTTCATTTTGTATACTTATTTTGTCGCTTTTGTTTTACTACCTCCGTCCTGAATTGACCGTCCTGTTTGCTTTATGACACGTTTTTTCACTTCAATATTAAGCCTATAAGATAAAATAATTTTATAAAACTAAATTTTGTAAAATATAGTTTATCATGTAAGGAATCATATGCAAAACTTAAATTTTCAAAATTAATTTATCTTACATGTTAAAAATTGAAGTCAAACGACATGTCCAAATAGTAAACAGGACAGTCAATTCAGGACGGAGGGAGTAAAATATTTCACTTTTTTGTTATTGCCTTGTATTATTTTATGAACTTGTTTGATTCACACCTATCGTTTCTTATCATTATTATTTATTATTTCCTGCCGACTTTCTCATTACTTTATCATCATCATTTCCATCATTTTATGTCCCCTTTTACTACTATTATTTTGTTTATTTTATTTTTCACGTTTGCATCACCATTTCGTGGACATTATTTTTATTACTTCATGTACATGTGCTCTTCTGTCTGTTTATACCCCGTTATGTTTTGAACCTTATTTTTGGTTAGATTCCATAATTTCATGCATCAGATTAATCATCATGTTTATTGTATATATTTTCTTTTGATTCGTCGCGCTTTTAGAAGAATTACCCAGTCGAAATTAGGTCCCTTGTATTTGTTCGCTCGTGTGTATATTGAAATCCGATCTAATGTGACTGGTCAAGATGCTCGCCATACGACCAGTTGGTCGCAGGTTCGATTCTGGCATGGGACTGAAGTCCTTTTTTTTTATTATTCTCATTTAGCTCACAGCGGAGCTTCTATATTTGTTATCGCTATTGTGTACCAAAAAGCATCACGACTCAGTTGGTTAGGGTGCAGGCGAGGGATACCAGAGGTGCCAAGTTCGAATCCGAGTGAGAGCATGGCTCGTTTTTATTTTTGTTTTCCAAATCGGTTGACCAAGCCCAGCCCACTTAGTTGGACCCGATTTTCTTTCACTACAAGACATCAACAAAAGTCCAGATCCTCAAAGTTGAACCCTAAATTGACATCTGTTTACTCCCTCCTTCATTATAAAACTACCAAAAACCCCACAGAGTTGAACCCTAAATTGACATCTTTTTTGTCTGCCCCGTTTTTCAAAATCCCGAGACAAAAAACCAGGCACTGAGCATTCTTCCTAAAAAAAATCAGAGCCTCCTGCTTGAATCCTCATCTTCATCTTCATCGATCCACCGAATTTGCCCACTCCCACTGTTTCGATTCCGATTTGCTGCAGAGATTAACAGAGTAAGTCGAGTTCATTCGTTCCCTCCGCCTCCGAATCACTGTTTCTCCAGTTTAAGTTCTATTTCTTTACTCTACTCCCTCGATGGCGAATCTGTCAACCAAATGAACCCAAGTCGGTGATGGTTGGGGAAATCGCAACTCTATCGGAATTTCGGTCCCGAAATATGAGTTTATTTTCACATTTCTCCCGCACTCAAAATTTTTACCCTGCTATCATGTTTTTCTGTTTCTGTTCGAACGCAATCAATCCCAAAAATGAGCTCTCGATTCTCGCTGTGTATGTCAATCATAAACGAGTGTCCAGACTACTAAGATGTTCATCATTTTTTTTCCTTTTCTTACTACTGCTACATCCTGTTTTCGAAAGCATTTCGATGTTTAAGCACATACGCCTTGTTATTCTGTGGATATGTTGTCCCGAAGTTCATCTGGCGACTCTATGAACTCCGAATCTTGCAAAGTCTCTTGGTCTCGGGAATAGACTCCCCCATGTTGAGACGAAGGTCTCGGTTCCTGATTGACAAGGGCAAGAATGTGACGAAGACAAAAGGTCAAAGCGGTCCAGACCTTAGACCCCGGCCCAGACCCTAAGCCTCCTTCAGGACCCTGTTTGGGCTCCAATTTGGGCACCAAGCACCAAATCCGGGTCCTAAGCCCTATGACTACGTCCTACATTCCGGCCCCACATTCTATGACCGGGTCCCGTATTCCGGCTCCGCACTCTATGACTGGGTCCCGTATTCCGGCCCCGTGCTCTATGATCGGATCCCGCATCCTACACTATGAGACCAGAAGGCTTTACATGGAGAAAAGTGCCAAAATTAAGAAGGTTGCTCTAATAAAGTGATAACACATGTACAAGGATTAAGAGATAGACCTCACCCTAGAAAGTCTATAAATAGAGATAGAGGGCTCATTTGTAAGGGGACTCAAGATTAGAAGAAAGAGAAAACACTAGAAACCTCTCTAAAGTTGTAATACAAAAGAAAGTAATAAAGATATTGTCAATAAGTGGATGTAGGCTGGATTATTAGCCGAACCACTATAACTCCCGGTGTCCTATTAGTTTATGAGATTGGAAGAACCAGATTATGTATTTTCATTTGGCGCCGTCTGTGGGAAACGAACGACTGGAAACAGTAACCACGATTCAAACCACCGAAAAGAGAATATTGTGCGAGGAATTAACGAAAAGAACGATCGAGTGAAAACAAAAACTTCGTCATCAAAGTCGCAAGCAAGTGAAGGAGCAAGATCGAAATCCTTCAAGCACCAATCTGGATTTCGGCAAGAGGCGTAACCTAAAAGAGAAAGATATACGGTTCGTAATTCATTCCTAGGCAATTCGAAAAAGTCGAGCTATCTGGACAAGCGCATGAGCGTTGGAGGTTCATTGCGGCGAAATCTCAAGAGCCAACCAGGATCAAAAATCTTCGCAAAGAAGAAGCTGACGAAATTTACTACAGCGTAGCCGAGATCTTCATCAAGAGCTCATCGAGAGAAGGATCCACATAAGTCCCGTTAAGTCCGAAGTTCTCATCGACCGTAGTCGCTCGATTAGCAACAGGCGACCCACGGGTTTGAAAAAGAGCAAGCGAATTAGCACTGATTTTCGGTTGTTGAGGAAGCGACGAAGTGCAATCCTGAGCAAAAGCTTACGGTTCTGGCGAAGGAGAATGCAAATGATTCCATCCCGGAATAAGATGGGAGGATCAAAAGCGGAAAGAAGAATATACGCGATTCAAGAAAATCAATTCATGATTCCACATCAAATACATTTCTTCCCCATCCAGAATCGAAGATTAGGGAAGCAAGCTTTCTAAAAATCATAAAGGACGAGCAAGATAAATTCCACGAACAACGAGTTCTAGATTGGTTATCTTCAACAGCTGAAAATAGATGTCCAATCCTTTCATCAATTGACGTGATGCCGGCCTCAATCGCTCACCAATGTTTGACTAAATCCAAAGCTATCAATATTTCGTGTTATTGTCTCAAGTCCGACTCAAGCGGCGATTTAGACTCCGGCAATGAGTACAAGATACTTCGACCGATAGTTCCCGGAATAAGATTGAAAAGAAAACTCGGTCACGAACTAGGGCCAAGCGACACTTCAAGCCGGCGCCGAAACTCAATCAAGAAAGCATGAATCCGGCCTACAAGCATGAATCCGGCCCCCGACCGCATCATCCGGCGGCATAATCCCAAATGCTAAAATCCAAATAGGATGAGATGATCGATTTCCTATTTCTTCGAATTTGTTCATTCCCTTGGATTAAACAATATCCAAAGGAATTTGGTATAATAATATTTGACCGGATTCTTGATTTTCTCTCAGGATTGAAAGAATCTGATTCACGATAAGGGACCTTGAAGACTCAACAATAACCGGCAAATATGATAAAAGAAGGAGAAGTTCTCATCCTTTACAAAGAGAAGGCGTCAGCCCATGACGGAAGGCAGCCGGAGGACTTGGCCGCAACAGATTGCCTTGACCGCACCAGACTTTATCGGCCGCATCAACTCCCTCGGCCGCATCAACTCCCTTGGCCGCATCAACCTCCTCGGCCGAATCAACCTCCTTGGCCGCATCAACCTTCTTGGCCGCACCAACCTCCTTGGCCGCATCAACTCCACTTGGCCGCATCAACCTTCTTGGCCGCACCAACCTCCTTGGCCGCATCAACTCCACTTGGCCGCATCAACCCATCTTGGCCACATCACTTGGCCGCATCAAATAGCCGCATCGACCCAAAACAAAACAACGTCTTCCCTCCAGGCAGAACTGGGAGCCGGTCGAATCAAAGAAGGAAGGGGCTAGAAGCCGTAGAATCAACTGGCTACGAGCATCCAAAGCCAATTGCTAAAGATAAGTCCATCATCCTAAAAGCTAAATTCTCCGGATTTATAAGAAGTCCTTTATCTCAGTACTTGATACCATCTGATTATTTTGAAAAGATAAGTGTGCTAAAATCCTTGGTTCCAATGAACTGAGTTCTTACCCCAATTCTATCGTTACTGCATTAATAAACTGATTTAAGTCTTTGGATAAGGCACCACTCTAAATACAAATGTGCGGCAATTGTCTGTTTTACTAAATCTTCACCCTTCTTCCCCTTTTTTGTACCACCATACCTATTTGTACTTTTTATAATTACCTTTTATTTTGATACTACTAACACAAAAGGCAGGCTGTTGTTACAGTCAAGCAATTAACCTGGTAATAAAGGTCTGTTACAATCATTTCGTCTCGTTGCCTGGAGTAGTGTAAGCCATGCCTGTTACTATGATATTACTTTCAGTCTATCTATAGGCCACATTAAGACTACATTGGTTGAGTATAATAGATTCTCTTTTAATCTGTTTTGAGATAAAAGATTGATTGACAAAGCTAATTATATGTTATATTCACTATTGCTGATATTTGTGTATTGATTAACGAATTCTAAGTCTATGCATCTCAAACATGATGTATATTTCTTTGTATATGCTTTCCTCCACAATGATTGGTTGATATACAACAACGGTATAAGCTGTTTTGCTGCCTTTGTATGCTCCAGTAAATCTAATTTCACTTGACTTTTTCTAACTAGAATCTGTTGCTGGCTGAATGCCTCTTGTAAATGCGAAAAACTACAAGATTACATGGTCTACTTGAATTGTTGAGTGCTAAGATATTATGAATCTACGTGGATATCATTCTCTTAGTTGTATTGATTTAGCTGTGGGCCAATAAACAGTACTGATTGGCACTGTTGCATTGGTCATTGGTTAGGTAGCCCATGAAAGCCTCCAAAAGCAAGCGTTTAAAAAGACGAATCAGACTTAGATACAAACTCAAGCTCACAGAATCTCTGGTAAATGTAGAATTGAAAATGGCACACTCAGCATCTGTGGATATTGCTCTTTTTTGCTGAAGAAACCGCTGATACTGTCAAAGGGCATCTCAGACACTTCCAGACAACAATTCCTCTTGCTGTTTGCTAAAGATAAGTTCATCAAACTTCAAATAATAACTTAATATCTATGGTTGGTCAAGCATGGTAGTCTCCTGTTAAAACTTGTGTTCCCTGATTTTAAAAGACACAATTACCTTCTGGTAATTTATGAATTAGGTCGAATGACTTTAGCATTCATCTGTCTTTAGCAAATAACTCTGCTGCTGATTGGTATTGGTACATGTCGATCAAATATTCTATCAAAGTTCCATAGAGCAGTATTATATTGTTCAGTGTTATAAAACCCATCTTGAAAATTCTCAAAGATTGTTCCAAAATTCCTTCTACTGTAAGTTTTGCTTCATTTAAAACATCAGATGAAGCCCCTGTTGGGTCATGAGAAGTTTATTCGGGGACAGCAACAAAGATTGCTGCTATTTCTATGACCAAAATTTTTGATAAATATTTTCATCTTTGGAATATCCCCATCTGGTTGAATTTCTAGATTGAATCCCCTTTCGAAAAATCTTCATTGCTTCTGTTTTTTGCTTAAAAAAAAAGAATCTTGGCTCCTTCTTTTTTTTTTACATCTCGAAGTGGTATGTAGCTACAAGTTTCAGGTACTTCTGGTTAAACTGTTGTTACTCTGGTCTACCTCTGATCAATTTTGGTACTGATCAGTCTGAAAAACTGCAGAAATTCCATGAGGAATATGTGCAAAGCTATTTTGCTTAGTTTGATCCGAGATTTCTGCTTGGTCTTCCTTGTCCTAAAAGTGGTACAACTCTAAAGTTATTATTTCTTAAACATCAGTAATATCTGTTACATTAGTTTTAAGCATGGCTTCTGACAAACTGAGTTGAACAAAAGTGGTCAAAGTAAGACCGTGCTTCAACAAACTTTCTCTGGTTTAGGCACTAATGTTAGACATGTGTAGAACCAAATTTTATCAACTTTGCTACAGCTCCATGCTTCTGTCTTAATACTACTGGAATCATCTATTTTACTGTCTCTCAAACTGATTGTGTTTTGGCACCTTTTCCAACTTAATTCATACTCCACTACTTTCTGCTGAGTTGCATCCTAGGATTTGTGGCAGTCGCATATTAGCCTATTCCTGACTCATTACTCACTGTATGTACAACTCTATTTCATTTCCTTACTCAGAAAACATATGTCTATTTAGTGGCATCTGCTACTGCTCATTTGTATTACGCAGAACTATGGTGAGATAAGTGTGTGTTTAAAGTGTAGTCTAGTCGAGAAATCAGCCGGAATTTCCTAAAGAATTATGGCAAACAATTTAACATTTTCTAAAAAGTTCCATCTGAGTTATGCTTCTGATTTACTACTGTTGCGCAATCAGACATCAAACAATTTCCCTCAAAACTTCTTCAAAATTTTATATAATAAGGAAAAAATAGCAGCTATAAAAACCCCTGGTTTCTGTCAAGTTTTACACTCACAAACCCTTAAACTCCGGCATCTGCTGGTAGGAATTCATGCACAAAATAAATCATCATCTTGAAAATTCTCACTAATTTGTTACACTCTGATTTTTTGTTTCCGAATTTTAAAATAAAACTATAAAATTGACCAGTTCGATCTTACGATCAAATGCTCACTCTCTATCAGCTTTTTTAAATATTCAAAAAACGCTTTCCTTTTTATCTGTTTTTGCTGTCGCTAATACATTTCATTCTGAAACAATATTTCACTACATTTGCACTCTTTTTCAAGAAGAATGCTTCTTAACAAAACTGTTGCATGTTTAACTATTTTATAAGCTTGAGCGATGTTTCTATGTTTGCTTGGTTTAAGATTGGCAATTATAAATTTACTACGTGTACTCCCCCTTTAATCCTTGATATTCCTGAAAGAGTATGGGATCATTCGGTAACAGTAATACAAGTCATTAACACCTGCTTTGCCTTTTATGTTTTTAAGTATTATATGTCAAGCTACATATCTTTGAACTTATAAATTAATGCAGAGTCCTTTAAGAACTACTTAAATAGCTTAAACTGTTGTTATCTCAATTACACTTTTTGTTCCGTTTACGTCTGCACTGAAACAAAGACAGGGGTTTAAACACTGTTTAAACATATCACATTCTTAGATAATTTCTGCTGCATTTTGTTTTTTATATCATGTAGACATCTTTGCTTCAGTTTTTATGCTAGCAACTACTGTTAACAAAGTGCTTTGCTTCGGTTTTCCTCTTCATTCATGAAAAATTATGCCTGACCACTGCTGATAAGAATTGCTGGTATGATCTCCCTACTATTTTTTGTTCCAGACGTTCCACTGGCTATGCCTGTTAACAGTAGTCTTAATCTTCCATTTCCATCACCTACAGCTGTTTAAAAGAGCATAATCGGATTAGTTAACCAAGTTGAATTGGTCTATTGTTTATGGTCAGTCTTGACCTAAATTTTATACTATTAAAGTGTGTTTCCTATGAGCTATCATAAGAAAGAATTATTATCTGCTATTGCACCTTTTGCAAGAGAGGTGTTTTCTGCTGAAAGGCAGCAGTTTTCACGAATATACAGCTTGAATAAACTGTTATAGGTACTTACTTTAAAATTGTCATTTCGCTTGTGTATGCTCCTGCTGTTATGGACAGCCTCTGATCAGATTAAAACTTTTTCTGTAGAAATCCTTCGGCCAAGCTATCTGTTTTATGTTCATCTTTTTTTTTGACAACTTCAGAAAGCCATTAAGAAAGCTGCTACATACGCACATTCTACTCCTACTGTTTAGCAATATTATCAGTAATAGCTGCCGCATTGTTGAGGCTACATGCAACAAGTTTTTTGTCTCCCAGGCCTTATTATTTCATCCTTGACTTGTCTAACTGAGATATTGATTGATTACTTGTTACCTAATTCTCTCGTTTCCTTTCTAGACTTCTGGAATTCGTCGCTGTGATCTAAAGCTTCACAAGCTTCATATTCTACCTATGATTATGCTGCTCCTTTGCTTATATTGCAGCACTCTAAATAAAATTTATACCCTGCTATGTTGGTTATTACACATTCTTGTGCATGAGCTGAAAGATATGCAACAGAGTAAAAGCCTTAGAATGATTAAAAAAAAGGGGCCAAAGCAATGCTATATCCCTCACCCAAACATAATGCGTTTTTATCCATCTTTTTGAGTCAAAGAGTTGTTAATGCTGGTTTAAATTGATATCTGTTCCAGAGAAGTCGGCTCTCAACCGAGAGTAATTTTCTAGAACTGCAATTTATGTACTATCATACTAATAAGTTTATAAAGAAAGTGCAGGTACCTTTTTTCCAGGGGACTGATCACCCCCTGAAGTATTCAAAGAAAGCAAGAACAAAGGCTATCGAGCCAAAAAAGTAACACCTACAGGCTATATGCCTTGAAAGTAACAGAAAGCACCGGCCAACGAGCCGCAGGCTACATGCCTTGAAAGTAAAAGAAAGCACCGGCCAACGAGCCGCAGGCTACATGCCTTGAAAGTAAAAGAAAGCACCGGCCAACGAGCCGCAGGCTATATGCCTTGAAAGTAAAAGAAAGCACCGGCCAACGAGCCACAGGCTACATGCCTTGAAAGTAAAAGAAAGCACCGGCCAACGAGCCGCAGGCTATATGCCTTGAAAGTAAAAGAAAGCACCGGCCGACGAGCCGCAGGCTATATGCCTTGAAAGAAAGCACCGGCCAACGACCCGCAGGCACTTGTGCCTTGAAAAGTAACACTTTGGGTTGAAATGAAACCCGGCCATCGAGCCAACAAGAAAAAACCATCTCTGGACCCATCAGGAGCTCTGGTCGCCTGTAATGGGTGCATTGTTAGGTGTGGGACGCCGCACCATACTTGAATCACAAGTACCATCCTGTGGCTAGCATAAGCAAAGTTGGGAAAATATATTATCTATGTTCTCCCTTTAAGGGAATTATCATCCTTTGGCTAGTAAAAGCAAAGACTTGATCATCATATTATTTCACCCTTTCAAAAAGGGAATGGTTCTTATTAAAAGAACCATTGGTCTTCTTTATGAAGATCTTATTATGGACTTCTGGATTTCTGGATTTTTGGCCTTCTAAAATACTATATATCAGGGCATCACGGGATTCATCCATCAAGATATAATATTATCTCAAGATTTATGTCCCAGAATTTCCAATTTGTCAGATTTGAAGAAAGACACTTGTGGGTACTTATGGTTTGCTACTAATTGTACCGATTTTTTGTAAGTTCATGTTTCTTTGTAAAAAACTAAAGAAAAAGAACTTGTGGGACTAGGAGATAGGAGAAAGGAGAAAAATGTAAATTTCTATCTCTCTTTTTTTGAAAGTTCCACTTTTTTAGTACTAAAAGTAGAACTTTGTGGGACTATGACAAGGGCAGAGATGTGACGAAGACAAAAGGTCAAAGTGGTCCAGACCTTAGACCCCGCCCAGACCCTAAGCCTCCTTCAGGACCCTATTTGGGCTCCAATTTGGGCACCAAGCACAAATCCGGGTCCTAAGCCCTATGACTACGTCCTCATTTCCGGCCCCGCATTCTATGACCGGGGTCCCGTATTCCGGCTCCGCACTCTCTGACCGGGTCCACCGGTTCCGGCCCCGTGCTCTATGACTGGATCCCGCATCCCACACATGAGACCGAAGGCTTTAGATGGAGAAAAGTGCCAAAATTGAATGGTTCTCTAATAAAGTGATAACACATGTCAAGGATTAAGAGATAGACCTCACCCTAGAAAGTCTATAAATAGAGATAGGGGCTCATTTGTAAGGGGACTCAAGATTAGAAGAGAGAGAAAACACTATAACCTCTCTAAAGTTGTAATACAAAAGAAAGTAATAAAGATATTGTCAATAAGTGGATGTAGGCTGGATTATTAGCCGAACCACTATAACTCCCGGTGTCCTATTAGTTTATGAGATTGGAAGAACCAGATTATGTATTTTCATTGATTTCGATTCCTCATTCTCTGTTTATCTCCGTACTGATATTGTATGATTGGGTCTGAAGTTTATGAAAAATACCGATGCGTTAAACCATATTTGAGGTGGTGTTGCATCATCTTCTGGGATGTCAGTCTCGTTTTGCTTCTGTTTGAATTCTCTAAGACCTATACAAGCTCAGTACTAGATAGTTTGTGTACATCAGGTGGGATTCCAAGTGTTTCTGGTATTATGTTTGGATTTGAAACTATTCTGGGTTCTCATTTCTTTACTTCTTTGCTTCAGAATACATATATGATATTCAGTTAGCTCCTTATCAGTGTGATTTGTATATACTTTCGTTTTGGGGACTGATATTCTTTTCTGATGGGTTCAGTTCGGAGAGGGCTGCCACATACCATAACCAGTATATATATCTCCAACGTTCCTCTCCTTAGACTTGTTTGACTTCTTTTCCCTTGTTATTATGATTGTTATTCATTCATCTGAACTTACTCATCTTATATCCATTTGCCTGATGCTTTGTCTTGCAGAAGAAAGTTCTCTCTCTCTCTCTCTCTCTCTCTCTTGTACTGTTTGCGGTATCCATTTCTAATCCCAATCTGATAAATAATGACTGTTTTATTTGATAAGTGACTCGGTAAATCCTAGTCTATATGTTGCTGCTTACACCTGCGATTGAATCATGTGCTCATGCGCTTCTGGTTGTTAGTGCTATCTTGTGTATCTGTACACCCTGTTCCTTGTGTTTTGTTTCATTTGTGAGCTTCATATTTTCCTAACGGTCTAATGTTATTCTCCCTCGGTTTGTAGTGAGACCTGTTCATCGGTAGTTTTAAATAAGGAAGTTGGTTTAATCAGAAGCTTGTTAGTCTGCTTGAAACAGCAGTGGTGTCATGAGTTTAATTCGAAGTCCAATCTTGGTGTGTCCTATTCATAGTAAGGCAGGGAAGTGGGAGATATCTTCAGGTTTCTGAGACTAATAGTGCAAACATGGATTAATATTGTGAGGCATGGTCTGGGTCAACAACAAGTCTAAGATTTAAGTAGGAGAAAGAGCTTCTTCCTTCGGTTAACCCTTCTGATCATTGTAGGCTTAGAAGAGATTTAAAATAGTCAATTTGTGGTATTTTTGTATACCTGTTTAGATTAGAATTTAAATTGCATTTTCCTAACTTAGTAAGGGATTAAGGTGTGAAAATGGTAGATCTAGCTCCTACGCTCTGGTTGAAAGCTTTGACCTAATCATTACTAGAAAAGACTAAACTAGGTTTACTGAAGAAACGGAAATAGTGATTCTGTTTGGGTACGTAGTGCCTAACTATCTTGAGTTTTGATTTTCTTTCTGTTGTAACATCTTTAACCTTCGGCAAGTTTTGTTTAGTAACCTGTTTGCTTTGTAATTAATCTCTGATAGTGACATTTGTTTATCTTGCTCATCAATTTGATTCATTGTTTATTCTGATTTTGGATTCATTCTCTTATCAAGTGTATAATACCTTATCTCTCTTTTATCGCATTTTCTTTGTCAATTCTTGTCTATTATTTAAACCCTAGATGGCCCCTTAGGTCACCTCTTTTTTCATTTGATCAAAGTCTTGGAAGGTACCCCACAACTAGCTCATTTCTATTTGCTTGGTGGGGAATAATATCATCCAAAGATTTGAAGTTATTTTTAAGCCTTTGAGGGTACCCCACAACTAGCTCATTTCTATTTGTTTGGTGGGGAACAATGCAGACGTTGTAAGTGAGTGGTTAAACTGGTGTAAAATTAAAAGAAAAGAAATTAAAACTCAAAATAAATGTCGGGCTGCAAAAAAATCCCGGTCGTGGTAGTATAGTGAATTGTAAGCGACCGGATGTCGAACCGTGGGACTAATGTACATATAATAGTACCTAAGCGTGTCACAAGAGGGGGATTAATTGACTTGTAATATAAATAAAAAGGAAAGATAAATAAACTAAGTTAATAGATAAATTAAATGGAACTCCGGGTCAGGTTATTATAATCTGCATAATTAAGCTATCTCTACTGGTTTAATAATTGGCAAGGTTCCTATTATTTTCTTAAGGTCCGATGAAAACTCAAAAGAACTCGTTTACCGTAATGCAAGGTCCGATGAAAACTCAAGCAAAATGCCTGTAAACGGCAGAGGAGTATTTGAGGAATTACATTTGCAACTGAGTACTAACTTAAACGATGAAAATAAGTTTCCCCCAATTTTACGGCTTAATTAACCCATCTGCTTTAACCGATGAAATTAAAAACAGACTTAGTAATGCAATTTAATAAATTCATGAGATTTATTAAATAGGCGAGATAACCTTTAAAACGTAACAAACTGTATTTAAATAACCAGTAAAATATTGCATAATTAATACAACACATAATAACCATTCCCAGAGTATAAATATTCTAGCCTAACATATTAAATAGATAACGACACAAGAGTAATAGAAATCATCTGTAATCACTCCACTCGCTCTGCTATTTTGTATACGTAGGACTAGAGGTGAATATGGTGGAAAGTGAAATAAAAATGGAGAAGGCGGGAGGAGAGAAATGAGATGAACGTGTGATGTGTGGTGAAGTGGTACGGTGATAGATTGTATGGGTGGTTGAAATACCCCAAACCTTGGTATGTTGTGTAAATGTTAAACTATGGTATTTAAAGGCTAAAAAGTGCCTTAGAAACATAAATGAACCATTTAAACCATGGTAAAACACAATAAAACACTAAGACACGGTTTGAGCAAAAACATGCTCTAAGCTTGGAGTGAACTTGGCTAGGACCCAAAGAGCCTACCAAGATTTGATAATATAAAATTATGATTTTATAAGGCTAATTAAGTCCTTAGGAAACCTTGGTAGACAATGAAACCAAACAAAACACAAATAAATACCTTAAGGTCAATATGGGCTAAAATGTGCTCTAAGCTTGGGATAAATGTGTATAAGACCTAATGGTCATACCTATGCCTTATTTATATGTAATGAACAAATCAATTACTAAAGAAAACCAAGCTTGAAAACAAGTTAAAACACAAAATGTGCTTTAAGAAGTCTTAAAGCACGTTTTTGAAAAATTGTCTTGTAAATGAGTTTTGTATGGCTAGATGTCCATCATTACTCTTTAATTAACATGTGTACTATATAGTATCACATTTGGAAGTCTATATCAATGGGAAATCAAAAATTTCACTTCTATGTGCCTTGTTTTTGTGAATAGTGATTTTTATAAGCTAGTTTGTAACATATGTTATCATAAGTAATTAAATTGACAAATAAGGACTAAAGTACCCTTCTAACTAAATGGGGGCCGGTTTTTCAAGGTGTGAGTCACCAACTTGTAAAAGAAATCAAATAAGTAAAGTAAAGCTTAAAGTAAAGTACTATTTTTGCTTTATACATAAATATCTTAACAAAAGCAAACTTATCTCCTCATTCTCTTCTTTCCTTTCATTTCCCACGGTAGCCATCTTCTTCCTCCTCTCTCCATCGGTTTCCAACAGCACCATCTCATTCTTCATCTTCCTTCACTTGTAACTTATGACTCCATGCTCCGAATTTAATTCCGAGACTACCGTTCTCTTAGTTGGAGCAAGCTCTACAACATTGTCTTTTCAAATCATCAAAACCACCATTTCGGTGCCATGGAGTTCCACCATTGAAGGAGCTTGAGCTTGTCTTTTCACATATTATTGATCTCCTTTGCTTCTAGGTAAGGAATCTCAAAGAAAAATCAAGTTTCCTCCATGTTTTGTGTGTGACCGAAAATACTCATTGATGGAGCTCTTTGTGTGACTTTGTTCTAGCTTCATTCCAATCTCTTATGGACTAGGTGGAGTCCTCTCTTCATAGATATTCAAACTCCCTTCAAAGATCAAGGTAAAACAACTACATTAATGTTTTTGAAATAATGTAAACCTAGGGTTTACAATGAGATGAAGCATAAAGCTTATATACTCATTTCAATATTGGTATATTGTTTAGTAGTTGACAAGGAAAGAAACGCCTTACCGGTTTTAAGAGGAAACAAGAAAGAAGTTTGAGTGGAAAAGAGGTAAATATGCTATCTCAATGTGGTTTAATGCCTTAGGAGAAATGAGCTTATAATGCTTGCTAAAACTACCTAAAGAGCAAATGGTGAATGACTTAGTAAGGTGTTCTCAAGGAGACTAGTAAAGGAACATATGTCTTGGTGTGTGTAATTGCAGGTCAAAGGCTTATGTATTGTGGAAATTCAGTGTTTAAGATTTATGCAATTTAAGGGCCTAAGAGCCATGCATTTAAGGGCCTAAGTGCCAAGCAATTTAAATTATGCACTATATTGTGATGTAGTGTAAATTTGGTGAAGTCTTGTGGGTGATGGTGTTTTTGATGGATTTAGGTGTTCTTGAATGTTTAGTGGTGAAAACTATGAGTTTGGAAAGATGATGTGCTAAGAGAACCCATGGCGAAATTTGTAAAATGTATAAGGAGTTTTAAGTGCTTAAATGAACTTGGGTGAACTAGGAATTGTTAGGAATGGATACATGCTTCACTAAGGAAGAAAACATGCATTAAGGTGTTCTAAGGTGCTATAAGGATTTAGGCATTGTCTTGGAAGTTCTAGAAATCCAATGAGTGTTTTTTAGGATGTATTTAAGTCTTGGAGATTTAGGGAACTAATGGATGACTTCTTGATACACCAAGGTGATGGTGGAGGTGTCGTAAAGTCTTGTGCAAAGTTTGGTGAACAATGAAAGTGTAACGCCTTGTGAAGGTTTAATTATGAACTTGTGGGAAAAACTTGAGGAGTGTGTGTAAAGGGGATGAGTGTAGTGCAAATGATGTTTAAAAGGGTGGTTATAAGGTAGTGAGGGAATACTTTGGTTAGGTGAAGTTTTAGGCAAGAATACAAGTTACAAGTGTAAGAAAAAAATGTTCTAAGTGTTAAGGACTTAGTAAAAGTTGAGTAAAAGTTTAAGGAATTTTTGGGATGTTTCGAGAGGGTTTAAGTGTGCCCAAAAGATGTTAAAACATGTGGGAGAACATGTGTAAAGCATAGGAAAAAATTGGGATGAATTTGGAGTTCAGAAAGCGGAGAAAAGCACATTAGAAAATTGGTTCTGCAGTGGACCGCCCCTACAGACCGCCCCTGTGGGGAGGTCCAGTGCAGAGAAGTGAAAAAAAAAATACGTGTAGCATCTGTTGTGGACCGCCCCTGGGACCGCCCCAGAGGGGCGGTCCAGACCAGAAATGAAGAAAAAATTTGTTTAAGGCTCCTAATGATGGGGGATTGAATGGTAATGGTTTTAGATGATGTTTAGGCCTTGTTTGGTGACTTTTAAAGGCCATTGGAAGTATAAACAAGTGTGAGAGTGAATGTGTAAGTTGTGAACTTAAGATCACATAAATAAATTAAGTACAACAGGATGATGGGGTTAACTATGGGCATTAGATATTAAACAATCATGTCACCCCGATGTTAATGACAGTAATTGTGATGTTACCAGTTGTACGGGATTTGTTCGAGGAACCTAGGAGGACACAAAAAGTGGACCGTGGTGAAAGGTATGGTTTTCTTGCAACCTGTGTCCTACCGGATTACACCGGCTTGTATGCCAATGTGTTTTTCTGAGTGTTTGCCACCTTGTAAGATAAAAACATGTAATGAGTTTATAGTAATTGATTATGTGGCGCTTTTAATCTCCGGTACCGTTTAACCTCAAATAAGTGTTTAACCTTAGCTAACCAGAACCAGGAACACATGAGAGATCGGTATTCGGAGTTAACGACCCAAACCTTGGGAACGTTCTAACCACGGCTATGTGTGAGTTAGTTGGATATTGTTGTTGTATGCAAGTGTGTGAACCTCCCTTGTGTGCTTAACTCGGTTATGATACCGTATGGTGTGTGGATGTGGTAGGCTCCATAATGGATCTCTAACTACTTATTTATAAGTATATTTGTACTAATGGGGGGTGAGGAGTCCGGTTGTTCCGGCCACGCGTGTGATGGACGGGAGTCGATGTCATATCCGGTTCGGCTCTCTTGGTGTATGTATAGGTTGTATTCCAATTTGGTTTCTACCTTCCCTTAGCTTATCCAAAGCTAGTTACTGACTCACGTCGGGCCACAGGGGCATACGAATGTTATTTCGGTGTGCTTGGGATTACTATATCCGACACACCTTGGGTTTAAGTTAACCGTTCGATATAACTGGACGGTAACGAGGTTGGTAACGAGCTTAGCATGAGATTGGCAATAATCTCTAGGCTCACTATGTATACTAACTATGGTGGAAGGTTCCTTGTGTGAACCGATCTTATGGTGTTTTGTGTTGATATTGTGCTAGGCAATTTCCCTTGCTATGCTATGATATGTATACGTTAGGTGTTTAAAATGAATGCGATGTTATCATGTGTACGCCGAAACAAGAAAGGTTTTGTTATGTTTTGTTATGTGAGGAATGAGATATGTTGTAGGATATGGAGTGTGAGGATCATGGAAATGAATCCCAGTTGTGACAGGAGGCGTTTAAGGATAACCCGATTAATGGGTACGTGTCGTTCATTAAGGAAGTAGCTCCGTTTTTAGAGGAGAGCCACTCTAGGGTTAAAGGAATCATTGGATGATTTGTTAAGTGTGGATGTGTTGGATATATGTGAGCCCTATTGTTGGGTGTATGCAAAGAGTTGTGTGTTTATGGTTTGTATGCATGATTTAAATATAATCAACTGCATGCTAAGACGACAATTAGTTGTGCGTGGCCCGGTAGCATGTGGGCTGCGGGATTACCATACCAGCAAAGGTGCTGAGCCCCTTGGGGGCCACCCTTTCTCTCCTTTTCTATTTCAGGTACAAGGAGCTGGAAGCCGTTCGAGAGTAGGACGGGGTAGATGTTTATACATGGGTAGCCATTTAAATGGCGTGAGCATGGTAGGCGTAGTAAGACCGAAGTTGTTATCGGCATTAGTTTGTAAATACTTGGTACCATTGGAATGTATAAAGTATATGGGTTGTTGTTAAGGGAAGCAAATGTAACGTGTAGTGGCTCGGGAGTCTAGTCCATCAGACCGATACAAAGTACATGTATTAGCCTTGTTAGCCACGTGGGTGGTTAACGGCGTGTAACACCATTGAAATAAGTAATGTGATGAGTTGAGTTTCCGCTGCAATGTGTTGTTAAATGTATGGTTGTAGTTGGGGTGTTACAAAAAGTGGTATCAGAGCGAAGTATCGCTCTGATGACTGAATTACCGAGCTTAGGAAGTACCGAGTTAGGATTTTAGTACTTTGGGTTAAGGGTTGAGTGATAGCGTGAGAGATACGCTAGTAAGGAACTACCAGTGAATACTGGAAACCTACTATATCCTTCCCGCCCTCCACAATCCCTGTTATATAACTTGGGAAATAACGCCAGAGAGATGGAAGTCCACTCTTACTCGGGAATACCCGATCTGGCTGTTATTAGACACATCTAAGGTACGGAGAACCTGTCATACGGTAGATCCCGAAAACTGGGAATCCCGGAGACGGTTCCCATCTAAACAGTGTTAACCGCATTTCATAGCGAAGAGCGAAGAATCAGTGTACAGAAGAATAGAATTTCCGGCAACCTGGGTCGACATGCAGAGCAGTCGAGAATAACCAGCTTGCAACGCACTGACCGTGCAACAAGCAAGAAGTGGATTAGTGAAACCCGAGACGAATGTCTATGGGACCACAGTTGGTAAGTAATACACCAACGGTATACCAACCAACTAAGGAACTATAACGTAGTGCCCAAACAAGAGACAAGTCTCAGTAACCACGACGATGCGTGGAACGGGCTACAAAGAGAAAATAATGCTAAGTAAAAAGGGGACTCCAAGAATGGGAGACACCCCAGTTGATAACTATTATGTGAATACAGTGAGAAGTTACCCAAAGGTTATTGTCGAGACCGTAAGAACAAATAAGGGCCAACAAGGCCACTGATGATAGTGCGGGTAAAAACAATACCACAACCGGTATGTGTTGAACCGATAGCCAGTTAGCATGGCGCACTTGCCATAGCAAGTGCTGCTATAACAGGGCTATTCGGGAAATTTATAACCACTACAAAGTACTTGGAAAAGTACAATAAAGTTAAGTGTGATTGTCATAACAGTGGAAGGGCCTGCTAGCCTAACCTCTGTAATTGTAAGTACACCAGTCAGCAAGAAGCTAGACTTGGCTAAGGTAAGAAGATGTTGTGAAACCATGAAAATTTTTCTTTCAACCCAGATTTATTCAAACCCTTTTCTTTTCAAAACCAAATTTTCTTTCAAACCAACACTTCTTTCCAACCTTCTTTTAAACCAAACCAGTAAAACCAAGGGCAGATGATAAGATACAATAGTGGATAAACTTTCCTACGATTAAGTTCGGGAAGCACGGGACGCATATTGTCAAGGGACAATATAAGGGAGTTGACAACAGAATACTTCACCTAGGCGTGTGACGGACACTACGAGTGTACCAACTGAATTGTGGGACGACCGCACTCCGATAGGAGCTTGTGGGCCTGACAGACCTACTTATGGGTTAGTTGGGTAGGTAGCAATGTATCATTATGGTACCCCACATATGTATACGAGTGGAGTCCGAAACACGGGAAGTAGTCGACTCCGTCTACGGTCAGCAGTATAAATCAAACAAGAGCTAGAGATTACAAGGAATGGTTGAAGTTAAGGAACTCAGTTAAGTTAACGAGACTAAAGGAATTAGTGAATTCCTTTCAAGGAAATGTTTAAGAGTCAGGAGGTGCGAAGTGCACTAACTGAATGTAAAGACATCTTATATGACTTAAGGATCCTCAGGGATAAACGTGATAGCTGGAATGGTGACCCAGCCTAATGTGGACACATTAATGTGCAATGAACGGGATGAAACTCCCAAAATGAGTACCTACACTATCAGGAAATGTTGATCTTCACAGAAGAAGATAATAACCAGTGAAGAACGCAAAAAGGCGTGGCTAACGGAATGTACCCATGAGTGCAAGCCAGATGTAATGGCATATGTTAGTAACACCCGGAAGCAATCCTTGAGGGGTGTTTGGATTAAACATTGTTAGATGGAGCAATATAACAGAAACACAAGATTTGGAACAATTACCCGGATTAAACACTGAAGGTAAACCCACTTAAAAGTAGGACCCTAAGTTGCCAGAGAGATAACTTGGAAGGAATCGCGACAGTAAGGCTTATAAGCCACAACAACTTGTGATATGTAAATTTGATCGGTTGCAGAAGTATATGTTACACAAGGAAATAGAGCGGAGAACGAACCACCTGCTTTAAGAGTGGGGATACCTCTCGATATTGTGAAACCGCAAGAGCGGTAGTTGTGTGGACCAAGTTCAAGAAGTATGTGGAGGATGGACCACGTTGTTATTACCCAGGATGATTTGAATAAAATAATACGAAAAGAAGTGCTCGTACCAGTTGTGTACACAGGAAGAGTAATAAGTCTGATAGCAATCACCATAGGTGTGTGAAGCTAAATGTGTAGCGAACAACGCTCAAGGAACATAAAGGCTAAAAAAAAATAGTATATTCAAAAAATCAGCCAAATAAGTGGCCAGATAAACCCAGTGTAATAGCGGAAGCTAATATAATAGAGGATGCAGTATAAGTTGATGTTGTATAATGGGTAAGGATACGGTGCGCAATAAGCGACCGTTGTATGAGTATTGTTAGATGATAAAATGGTGAGTGAGCAGCAGAGTTATGAGTTAACCCCAGTGGAGGTACAACAGTAAGTGATAGCAAACGAAACCGAGCAGTAAGCCGGTGACAAGTATTATGTGATAAGAATTTCGGTAAAACACAGTGTAAATTCCTATCGCAATCGCATGAGAGATTTACTGTCAAGAGTTTACGCCTCTGCACTCTGTATGACTGAGTGTTTTGGTATTGCACTTGCGCAGTAATGATCAAGTGGGATAGCTAGGAATCAGAAGCATGGTAATTGTGGAGGAATAATGTTATAATGGCCGATGCATAGGTAATGCAAGGCCGCAGGAATGAAAGAATACATGTGCAAAACCAAAGGTGGAGACATGAATAACAGTAAGTGACTACAGTAACACTAAATACCAAATGTCGGTATGAGATATACCCCAGGTGTGGCAAATAACTGAGAGAGCACTACACATTAAGTAGTAGCTCAATCTCAACCGACAGTAATCGGTAGAAGCAAGTCAATCATTGTGAATTACATAGTAGTTTACGCTGTAAGCTATTGGAGAAGTGGATGGAAAATTGTGAAACTCACCGAATTCGCTCAGGGTAAGAGATACCATACATTGGAGATGTACAATACAGTAGCAGTAACGAATGGGGCAAACTAGCCCTATAATTATCAGAATGGCGCAGCAGAGGCCAGTGAGCCCATGCATCAAATGCCGAATATACATGGTGAATATGAAAATGGCTAGCTATCAACGCCTAAAAGCCTCACAGGCCAGGACCGAAACCGGTTATGAGTTACAACTCCAATGCGAATTCTTGGTTTAGGGAACTAAACCGCTAATATGGTTAAGATCCTCTAATCAGAATCCATGTGTAATGGACCGCGTGGAAGTTAAAACACTTCACGACGGCAGAACATTTTAAGCCAAGGTTTAGTGATTGATTACGTGGGCGTAATCCCTTTTAAGGGGGGTAGAGCGCAAAACCACTTAGTGTGTTTTACCGTACAAGTGTACGTGAACGGGGTTGTGCATAGCACAAAATGATTTGTTATGATGGTTGGCGCGTGTGTTATATAAACATACGCATTTATTTGTGGTTAAATTGTGGTAATTGCGCACAGAAGATGCGAATACCATTGTGGGAAGTGTGTATTTTGTTAACAGTGTGTGTGTGAGAGTACAAGTGGAAGGGAGTAAAGAAACTCCCGGGGAACTAAAACCCCGACGGTGCATAAATGTAAACCATGTATTGTTTTTGATAAAAAAATATGTATATATATACAGTGTTGTGATTTATGAGGGGTATAAGACCGACATAGAACCTAGTGAGAATTAAATTTCCTAGGTAACTTGAATTAAGTTGGATTTGGGTGATGATTGATAGACGGAGTTCTATTCCTTGGAGATGTAATGATTATGACTAGAAGGATTTAAAGATAGAAAATGGGATACGCTTGAATTAGTTGTTGGTTGAAAAAGAAGTGGGAGGTGAAACTTGATTATCATGAGATCAAGGGAAGCCGAACACAAATTGGGGTGGAAAGATAGTTCAACACTGATGCTGATCACATCAGGGTTGGATGACTCTTGAAGCTCCCTGTAAGTGGTCACAAACAACCATGTTAAGAAAAATACAAGGAGCATAAATTGGACTTGGAGTTGTGTGGTGTTTTCAAAAGGATTTTCAATTGGTGTTTTCAAACAATCGATTAATATTTTGAATAAAAGATCTTCTTATACTTAACCTAGTAAAGAATATTTTTGTAGTACTTGCTCACGAGCTGAGGACGTATGAGCCTTTGTCTTCGGACCGGTGACATGAGAAGTACATATGTTAAAAATTAAGTGAATGTTTTGATCTCCCAAAGGAACGGGGACCAGAAGGTGTCCATCGCGACCGGGTTCTGCGGGATCACAGTGTATATGTACTCAACGTGGGATTCGAACCCATGGAGAGATGGAAAAGGTATTTCTGTTTGATATACATGCTAAGACATGTTGTGTGGAATAAGTAATAAATATTATTTTAGACCTTGAGTTCTAATGTGGGTGGGTTCTGAATTGATTGTGTTACCCGGGCCTACGAGTCCAAATGTGGTTATGTCACCCAGACCTAAGAGTCTGAGGGATATTATGTAAGTGCAAGTGTGGTGAAGGTACCCGGACCATTAAGTCCGAGGTTACCATGTGAGTATGATATTTTATGTATAATGTGGATATGTTGCCCGGACCATTAAGTCCGAGGTTGGATGTAAAGGGTGGTTGGTAATGGAAGTTTTATGGCTATAAGTAATTCCCGTATTCTAATCCAATGATGCGAGGAAATGTGAACTTCGAGGACGAAGTTCTTTTAAGGGGGGTAGATTGAAATACCCCAAACCTTGGTATGTTGTGTAAATGTTAAACTATGGTATTTAAAGGCTAAAAAGTGCCTTAGAAACATAAATGAACCATTTAAACCATGGTAAAACACAATAAAACACTAAGACACGGTTTGAGCAAAAACATGCTCTAAGCTTGGAGTGAACTTGGCTAGGACCCAAAGAGCCTACCAAGATTTGATAATATAAAATTATGATTTTATAAGGCTAATTAAGTCCTTAGGAAACCTTGGTAGACAATGAAACCAAACAAAACACAAATAAATACCTTAAGGTCAATATGGGCTAAAATGTGCTCTAAGCTTGGGATAAATGTGTATAAGACCTAATGGTCATACCTATGCCTTATTTATATGTTAATGAACATATTAAATCAATTACTAAAGAAAACCAAGCTTGAAAACAAGTTAAAACACAAAATGTGCTTTAAGAAGTCTTAAAGCACGTTTTTGAAAAATTGTCTTGTAAATGAGTTTTGTATGGCTAGATGTCCATCATTACTCTTTAATTAACATGTGTACTATATAGTATCACATTTGGAAGTCTATATCAATGGGAAATCAAAAATTTCACTTCTATGTGCCTTGTTTTTGTGAATAGTGATTTTTATAAGCTAGTTTGTAACATATGTTATCATAAGTAATTAAATTGACAAATAAGGACTAAAGTACCCTTCTAACTAAATGGGGGCCGGTTTTTCAAGGTGTGAGTCACCAACTTGTAAAGAAATCAAATAAGTAAAGTAAAGCTTAAAGTAAAGTACTATTTTTGCTTTATACATAAATATCTTAAAAAAGCAAACTTATCTCCTCATTCTCTTCTTTCCTTTCATTTCCCACGGTAGCCATCTTCTTCCTCCTCTCTCCATCGGTTTCCAACAGCACCATCTCATTCTTCATCTTCTTCACTTGTAACTTATGACTCCATGCTCCGAATTTAATTCCGAGACTACCGTTCTCTTAGTTGGAGCAAGCTCTACAACATTGTCTTTTCAAATCATCAAAACCACCATTTCGGTGCCATGGAGTTCCACCATTGAAGGAGCTTGAGCTGTCTTTTCACATATTATTGATCTCCTTTGCTTCTAGGTAAGGAATCTCAAAGAAAAATCAAGTTTCCTCCATGTTTTGTGTGTGACCGAAAATACTCATTGATGGAGCTCTTTGTGTGACTTTGTTCTAGCTTCATTCCAATCTCTTATGGACTAGGTGGAGTCCTCTCTTCATAGATATTCAAACTCCCTTCAAAGATCAAGGTAAAACAACTACATTAATGTTTTTGAAATAATGTAAACCTAGGGTTTACAATGAGATGAAGCATAAAGCTTATATACTCATTTCAATATTGGTATATTGTTTAGTAGTTGACAAGGAAAGAAACGCCTTACCGGTTTAAGAGGAAACAAGAAAGAAGTTTGAGTGGAAAAGAGGTAAATATGCTATCTCAATGTGGTTTAATGCCTTAGGAGAAATGAGCTTATAATGCTTGCTAAAACTACCTAAAGAGCAAATGGTAATGATGACTTAGTAAGGTGTTCTCAAGGAGACTAGTAAAGGAACATATGTCTTGGTGTGTGTAATTGCAGGTCAAAGGCTTATGTATTGTGGAAATTCAGTGTTTAAGATTTATGCAATTTAAGGGCCTAAGAGCCATGCATTTAAGGGCCTAAGTGCCAAGCAATTTAAATTATGCACTATATTGTGATGTAGTGTAAATTTGGTGAAGTCTTGTGGGTGATGGTGTTTTTGATGGATTTAGGTGTTCTTGAATGTTTAGTGGTGAAAACTATGAGTTTGGAAAGATGATGTGCTAAGAGAACCCATGGCGAAATTTGTAAAATGTATAAGGAGTTTTAAGTGCTTAAATGAACTTGGGTGAACTAGGAATTGTTAGGAATGGATACATGCTTCACTAAGGAAGAAAACATGCATTAAGGTGTTCTAAGGTGCTATAAGGATTTAGGCATTGTCTTGGAAGTTCTAGAAATCCAATGAGTGTTTTTAGGATGTATTTAAGTCTTGGAGATTTAGGGAACTAATGGATGACTTCTTGATACACCAAGGTGATGTGGAGGTGTCGTAAAGTCTTGTGCAAAGTTTGGTGAACAATGAAAGTGTAACGCCTTGTGAAGGTTTAATTATGAACTTGTGGGAAAAACTTGAGGAGTGTGTGTAAAGGGGGAGTGAGTGTAGTGCAAATGATGTTTAAAAGGGTGGTTATAAGGTAGTGAGGGAATACTTTGGTTAGGTGAAGTTTTAGGCAAGAATACAAGTTACAAGTGTAAGAAAAAAATGTTCTAAGTGTTAAGGACTTAGTAAAAGTTGAGTAAAAGTTTAAGGAATTTTTGGGATGTTTCGAGAGGGTTTAAGTGTGCCCAAAAGATGTTAAAACATGTGGGAGAACATGTGTAAAGCATAGGAAAAAATTGGGATGAATTTGGAGTTCAGAAAGCGGAGAAAAGCACATTAGAAAATTGGTTCTGAATGGACCGCCCCTGTGGGGAGGTCCAGTGCAGAGAAGTGAAAAAAAATAATACGTGTAGCATCTGTTGTGGACCGCCCCTGGGACCGCCCCAGAGGGGCGGTCCAGACCAGAAATGAAGAAAAAAATTTGTTTAAGGCTCCTAATGATGGGGGATTGAATGGTAATGGTTTTAGATGATGTTTAGGCCTTGTTTGGTGACTTTTAAAGGCCATTGGAAGTATAAACAAGTGTGAGAGTGAATGTGTAAGTTGTGAACTTAAGATCACATAAATAAATAAGTACAACGATGATGGGGTTAACTATGGGCATTAGATATTAAACAATCATGTCACCCCGATGTTAATGACAGTAATTGTGATGTTACCAGTTGTCGGGATTTGTTCGAGGAACCTAGGAGGACACAAAAAGTGGACCGTGGTGAAAGGTATGGTTTTCTTGCAACCTGTGTCCTACCGGATTACACCGGCTTGTATGCCAATGTGTTTTTTCTGAGTGTTTGCCACCTTGTAAGATTAAAACATGTAATGAGTTTATAGTAATTGATTATGTGGCGCTTTTAATCTCCGGTACCGTTTAACCTCAAATAAGTGTTTAACCTTAGCTAACAGAACCAGGAACACATGAGAGATCGGTATTCGGAGTTAACGACCCAAACCTTGGGAACGTTCTAACCACGGCTATGTGTGAGTTAGTTGGATATTGTTGTTGTATGCAAGTGTGTGAACCTCCCTTGTGTGCTTAACTCGGTTATGATACCGTATGGTGTGTGGATGTGGTAGGCTCCATAATGGATCTCTAACTACTTATTTATAAGTATATGTACTAATGGGGGGTGAGGAGTCCGGTTGTTCCGGCCACGCGTGTGATGGACGGGAGTCGATGTCATATCCGGTTCGGCTCTCTTGGTGTATGTATAGGTTGTATTCCAATTTGGTTTCTACCTTCCCTTAGCTTATCCAAAGCTAGTTACTGACTCACGTCGGGCCACAGGGGCATACGAATGTTATTTCGGTGTGCTTGGGATTACTATATCCGACACACCTTGGGTTTAAGTTAACCGTTCGATATAACTGGACGGTAACGAGGTTGGTAACGAGCTTAGCATGAGATTGGCAATAATCTCTAGGCTCACTATGTATACTAACTATGGTGGAAGGTTCCTTGTGTGAACCGATCTTATGTGTTTTTGTGTTGATATTGTGCTAGGCAATTTCCCTTGCTATGCTATGATATGTATACGTTAGGTGTTTAAAATGAATGCGATGTTATCATGTGTACGCCGAAACAAGAAAGGTTTTGTTATGTTTTGTTATGTGAGGAATGAGATATGTTGTAGGATATGGAGTGTGAGGATCATGGAAATGAATCCCAGTTGTGACAGGAGGCGTTTAAGGATAACCCGATTAATGGGTACGTGTCGTTCATTAAGGAAGTAGCTCCGTTTTTAGAGGAGAGCCACTCTAGGGTTAAAGGAATCATTGGATGATTTGTTAAGTGTGGATGTGTTGGATATATGTTGAGCCCTATTGTTGGGTGTATGCAAAGAGTTGTGTGTTTATGGTTTGTATGCATGATTTAAATATAATCAACTGCATGCTAAGACGACAATTAGTTGTGCGTGGCCCGGTAGCATGTGGGCTGCGGGATTACCATACCAGCAAAGGTGCTGAGCCCCTTGGGGGCCACCCTTCTCTCCTTTTCTATTTCAGGTACAAGGAGCTGGAAGCCGTTCGAGAGTAGGACGGGGTAGATGTTTATACATGGGTAGCCATTTAAATGGCGTGAGCATGGTAGGCGTAGTAAGACCGAAGTTGTTATCGGCATTAGTTTGTAAATACTTGGTACCATTGGAATGTATAAAGTATATGGGTTGTTGTTAAGGGAAGCAAATGTAACGTGTAGTGGCTCGGGAGTCTAGTCCATCAGACCGATACAAAGTACATGTATTAGCCTTGTTAGCCACGTGGGTGGTTAACGGCGTGTAACACCATTGAAATAAGTAATGTGATGAGTTGAGTTTCCGCTGCATGTGTTGTTAAATGTATGGTGGTTGTAGTTGGGGTGTTACATAAACAAAGCCGAAATCCTGAGAATTAATAAACAAAACCCGAGTGAGTTGAACAAAACAACCGACTAAGGGGGTTAACTACGGGATGATGATTAGAGTTTATTCTGGATGGGTTAGGTAGACTCGTATATAGACGCTAAATTAGAGCAATAATATTCCAGATATAAGGGCCGTTAGATACGAGCTTCGGTGGAGCGTGGTAGATAAGCGTGATACGTCACCAGCTTGTTCAGCGGTGAACGGTATGTTATTGTATGTTCTGATTGTGCCTGAGGACTTCCTCGGGTTGGATGTGTGAAAATGTGTGCTAAGAAGATATGCATGCTTGAATGTAATTATGTTATATGATTTTTGTTTGAATGCATGCGCCATTATTTGTACGTGATAGTTATACGAATTGGGACAGATACCTGACATATATGAGTAGTGATAGAGAAACATCACTCAATGAGAAATGAACTCGAGTACGAACTTATACTAGCTAGATGACTTCTAGGCGTACATCAAAGACCTAAAAGCTCCACATACACCCGAGAAAATTAATCACTGGATAACTAAGATTGAATCTTAGGCAATTAGTTTAAGAGAACTTAAACAATTCAGTGAGAGGTTGGCTATGAAGGAAGATTTGAAGATAGTGAGAAATCAAGACCGTCTGGTTGCGCATTGTGATCACAGAGGGGACGACTAACAACAGGTCCGCTCAAGGAAACTCCAAGTAACGAATGATTGCTTGGTCAGAGACCCCTGTTGGAGTGAGCAATTAGGCCCCAGTAAATTTATATCCTACAACTTCAAGTTGTGGATTTCTAACTAACGTAAACTTTGTTGGACGGAGGCACCGCCGTTGGTGTAAGGGCATTTGGGCCTAGAACTTGTGAACTAAGTGAGAGTGTGGTGGTAAAGTGGAAAAGTTAAGAAGTGAAATGGATCAAGGATTAAGTTGAGAACTTGACTATAAGTAAAGACCGAACAACGACCCTAGAGGCCCTGATACAAGAATTCATAAGACTAACTCTCGTTGTGTAACCTTACCTTCTTATGCATTGGATGTTATATGCTTGTTGTTGATTTGAAATGAACTATGTGATTATTGGATGTTATGCTGTTGTTGAATGGAATGAAATGCATGATTATTGGATGAGTTGCTGCCTGCTTTACTATTGTACTTTACCGTTGTTATGTTGTAAAACAGAATAGCATGAAACCGGAACTGCATGTTAACAATTGGGATAATTAATCTGAGTAATTCAAAGGTCCAAGAGGATCATATGAGAAGCATACCAGCCGTCGTGCTGAGCCTTCATGGGATCATATTACAGGACTTGATCCACCGCAGATGAGATAGGTGAGGAGGTATTCACCATCAGACGACGACAAATACCAAGGAAATATTCATAGATCTAACACTGCAGTAGGGTAAGATACCCAGCGATGGTCTTCATCTCAGCACGAGAAGAGACACTGAGCTGTCTATAGAGATGTGTGAGTGTAGCAGCACCCCACACGTACTCTGAGATGGTGTTGATGTCCTGTAGGGGCCAGCAAGTGTAGGGGCGCATCCTGTCATTCCCCTTGTCAGGGAATAATGTGCATCCAAGCAAGTAGAAGAGATATCCATGAGCCTTGCAGGTGTACGTGACATCTGTGTGGCCACACCAATCCCTGATCTTACTGTAGGGGACGCCGCCCTTGTGGTAGAACTGTAACACCCCTCTCCTTAAACCGTAATAATCACTCTCGTAGCATAATTAAAGTCGTCTTATAGCAGAAGTTAACCAGTAAAAATCCTCACTTGGGTGTCACATGCCATCACTCGCCCATGCGAGTGAAGAAGCAGAAATTAAATAACACAATTAACAACGATAATAAACCGTAGTGATGAGCGAGATGTTTACTACACTAACCTAATAACAATCCGATATACATGACTAGTGAGTGTCTAATATACTTCCCGTATTTACAACATTCTTAATACAGCTGATTCTAAGAAGTGCGATAAATGTAAAAGCGTTGTCGTCTACCCCGAAGTCCCACGCTCCAGCTTCCTAGCTCGATCATTCACCTGACAAATGCCGGGGAGGCTCAGCGAAAAACGCTGAGTATGCTAGGTGTGCTATTGGACCCTATCGGTCACTTAAGTCGTATTAGCCATCTTAATATTAGATTCATTTCATGCTTTGTCCACTTTACAGTTATAATAAGTGCTATAAGGAAACATGCGTAAACATAGAATAATTCAACCATCACATCCACTACAATCCACAAGTAATCATTTGCACAATATAAACACAATCAATTGACAACCACAAAATAGTGTGAAAGTCGTTAAGTATGAAATGCGTTTGTCACTTGGCCTTTAAGGCTCGCTTTAAGTCATTCGCACATACGAAGATGATCCTAACTTCATAATATTAATTAAGTTGTTCTCAGCAATTAGCACACTTAACTTTCCTTATCTCTTGACAGACGTCTTAATAGTCGATGACTTGTCCTCCACACATTCTCTTATTGTCACCTATTATATGGCGGGACACCAACGACAGTAACCATTCCCGTAACGTGGGACTCCGAATCCTCCTTATGTCACCTATTATATGGTGGGACACCAACGGCCATAGCCATTCCCTTTACGTGGGGACTCCGTCCAATGATCTATGCGATTGAATGGAGTACTATGTGAGTAGACCTGTACCAGTCATCCACTATATTGTGATCACTATGCGCAACCAGCTAGTCCGAGACTACACTGGGTTTCCCTCATACACCAAACCTCCATTATGTGATTAATTTGTTAATCAGTTACCTCAAGTAGAGTATTAGAATATGAAGAGTTCATATTATTTATGGCAGCCCTCGGGGTCCTATGCACTTCCTAGAAATAGTCTAGTTCACATTCATGTTCGAGATCCAAGTTCTAGAGACCGACATCATCGTGTCTCGTACCTAAGTGTTTTACTTAGGTTAGTATTTAATTATAATACTATACATATTATATTAGATAACCACAACCTCAGCACATTACGCGTATATGTATGCTTATATAAGTCGATCTATAGTCGACGTAGTATTAGTCCGAATGGACGTTCGCGCATAATAATAATGGTGCGAGATAAACAATCATGAATACATTCTTAATTCACACAAAATGCACATAATTACACACATACATTCTTAAACACACAATGAATGTCTGAACCCTTCCTCAGGTCAATTCAGACCACACCGTCCACATACCGTACACCGTCAAAACGCTAGCTTGATGGCCCTCGCGTATCCCCAAGTGCTCGTGTAACTCGTATCTATCAACCCGTACCTCTGGAATATCCATTGTTCTAATATCAATGTCGATAATCCCAAACTCACTTAATCATCCTATACCAAACTCTAACTTTCATCCCGTAGTAAATACCTTAGTTGTTTTCTCGTTCAACTTGGTTTTCGTTAATCCTAGGGATTTAGGTTTAGTTACTCGTTATTGTTCACGAGTATATAATAGTTGCTACGGTAAAAATATTTATTACGTGGAAGTTACGTTCTCGAATTATTCATGTATTGGTCGAGGTTCATGTATGCGGGAATAACATTTACGTGCGCGCATGCATGTAGTTTAAACCGTTTTGTTATATGGAATACCTTACGTGATTATAATTGCGAGCATGCATGGCAGTTATATATATATATATATATATACTTACGTACGCACGCACACATTATTGTTGTTAACATGCGTTGTGATTTACGTAACCTTTCTACGTGTATATATAAATACCATATACTTGTGAATGCATATAGTTGTTTTTATAGTCTTTTACTACTTGTAATTGTATAACTCCTTAAATGATTTATTCACCATGTTATATCCTCACTCCACATGATAAAATCTTATGGTATGCATTATGAGATTTTTCCATAGTAAATTAATCCCTCGTTTATTAGAAGTTCACATTATTTATTTGTGACTTCAATTTATAAATCCCTCATTAAGAACTTATTTTAATACCATGCAAAGTACTTATTAGAAGGCATATTTATTCCTTAATAGTTCCCTTATAATGTACCCTTTCATGCTTAAATATAATGTCACATTATCTCATTGGAAATCTTATTTTTATTTTTCTGCCTATTTTCGAAATTCCTAACCAGCCACCACAAATTTTCAGAAATCTCACTCTTTCCCAATCTCTTTTTATTTATTTACAAAACCAACCCCAAATATTATTCTTGTCACATTTTCACTCTTATTTATATAACCTAAGGTTTCCCACATTATTATGCACTCATATATATAAAATTCCAATCCTTCCCCACATAGTTTGATTATTTACAAAACTATCCCATATATTATATTGTTACATTATCAACCTTATTAACTTACAACCTAAGATATTCAAACCTTATGAAATACCCCGAACTTAAATATGGTGATTAAATTATTTTAGTATGGTATTTAAGGGCCTAATAGTGCCTAAGTAATTTTGGTAAGGAAAATAAATCCAAAAGAAATAAAGAAACGCTTAAAAGCGAAAAACGCTAAATAAGCGTTAAATAACCGTAGGAGGTATGAGACCTCGGTTAGCGTATTATCAGGATTCCTAAGGCTTATTCATGCCAATCAATATACGGGAACGACTCCCGAAGAAAATGGAACCAGATAACGTATTAAAACGCTAATAGAGCTTTAGCGCACGTTTTTCAAGAAAACCCGAAAACGTGATTTTAAGTGGTCAAACGAACCCGTAAAAATTATAAATCATTAAGTAACAATTATTAATCATTAATGAAAGCTTAATAGCCATTAAAATAAAGAAACGAGAAAATTCCAGAAAACAGGCCCGGTTAGTGAATAGTAACTAAACCGGGTAAAATAACGAGCGTTTTCTGTAAAAGACGAAAACGCCCCAGCCTAATTAATTGTGGGGGCCGGTTTTTATGAGTGTGGGACACTCTCTCTCTTACACACAAAACTAACTAATACTTTAATGGGTTGAAAAGTCAAAAGTAGAAAAAGAAAAGTATTACTCTCTCACCTCACCTTTCTCTTTTCTCTCTCCCCATTTCTCTTCCCCACCGATCTGCTCTCCCTCTCTCTGCTGGGTGGCGATTTTGAAGCTCCCAAAGGAAGCAACAATGGCTTCCCGTCTTCTTCTTCATGCTCTACCTCCATGTGAGCTCCAATCACAAAAATAATTACATATTTGTAATCCCCTCATCCTCCTCTATCATTCCCTCTTTTCAAAATTCGGAAAGGATGAGTTTCATCTCCATTGGTTTTGCCCATTTGAAGAGAAAGTGGTACCAAATTAAAGCTTGGAGACTCCTCTCCCCATTAAGGTAAAAATCTCCATAAACGGTTCAAGTTTTCTACACCTTCTTTTGGTAGTCGATTTTTGGCCCTATGTAATGCCTTGTTTTCTCTCTCTCTTTTGAGCATCAATTTCACCTTGCAATGGTGGTGGATTCTCCTTCTTGAACCAAGGGCTAAAACCCCTCCTAAAAGCTTCAAAAGGTAAACCCTAGAAATTTGTTTAAAAATATCTCAATGAATTAACATTAATTTAAGGGTTAGTATGTTAATTATACTTGTTTTGTGTGTATTGGGTAATGGGAATGGTGTTTGGCAACTCCATTCCCCATGTGGCCGATTTTTGCAAGAAAAGAGAAGGAGAAGAATTGGAAAAGAAATGAAGGAAATATAAGCTCAAGGTAAGAGCTCCTTCTTAATGCTAAATTTTAATGCATTAGAATAATGGGAATGGGTAAACCAATTTTAAGAAACCAAAAATGTATTAGTATTGTAGTTGTGAAAGTTTAGGTATTTGTGAACAAGTATGTGGATTGTAGGCCTTAGAGCCAAAGAATTGTGTATGTGTATTGATATTGTGTTTTGAGGAAGTAATGATGGATTGGTATTGATTTGAGTGCTGGTAGGACCCTTGTAACGGGTGTGGCTAGCTTAGGAATGAAAATTGGTGAAAAAGTATGTATGTGGAGAAGTAAGAAAAGTAGGTGAACTGTGGCAAAATTTTGGTAGGAATTGTACATTAATGGATGACTTGGTGAATGGGAGAACCAAGGTGTGTATTAGTGTTAGTAGAGATATTTAGTAACTATGGGATGGTAGTTGTAGCATAAGAAAAAGAAGGTAAAATCTGTAGCAAAGGTGGTTGAAAGGTATTGGAGGAACTAGGAGAAGACCTAATGAATGAGTGTTGGACTTGAAGAGGTGAGATAAGGCATGGTAGGCCTTGATAATGGCATTAGGAGATGAACCTATGAATGGAGGAAATAAGAACCAAAATCTGTAGCAAACAAAACTATGAAGGATTTGTGTAAGTGTTGAAAAGAAAATGTGGAGAATTTGTGTGTGAATTAGTATGAAAAGGAGTAATGGGTTAATAATGGATTTGAGCATGTTTAGGAGCTTAATTACGGATTAAAACAGGTGGGATTAAGTATAGGAACATTTGGAAATTTATTGGGCAAAGAAAGGAATTGAATAGAGGAAGAAAATGCAAAAATCTGTAACAGACCAGTGATGGTTCGGGACTTAGGTCCAGGACCAAGACCCGGACCACCCTCTGAAAGCATACCGAGAGTAGCAGATTTTGTCTGGTCTGGGACTTGAGCAAGGGACAAGGTCCCGGACCATAGTGAAAATTAAGCCGAGAGTTTGGACAATGTTTGGTCCGGGACTTAAGAGATGGATAATGTCCCGGACCATGATAGAAAATGTAACCGAGAGTTAGGACCAGTGTTGGTCCGGGACTAAGGAACCGGACAAGGTCCCGGACCAACCAAAATTTGTAAAATTAAGTTTATTAAGTGAAGTTTAAGGAAAGGTAATGAATGGTAATGTTAGTATAAGATAATTAAGACATATTAATGATGTTTAAAGGTCATTAAGGCCATGAACAAGTATGAGAAGTGATTAGGAAAGTTGTAAGTGTATGAACATTAAGTTAAACCGAAATAACGGGATAAACGGGGTAAGTACGGGAGTAGTAATTAAGTATGCATGGTAATACTTAGCATTAATAACAATGTTTGAAACATTATCAGTGGAACAAGTGTGAATCAAGGAACAAGGGAACACATGGTAAAGCTAACCCAGGTGAAAGGTATGATTTTCTCATGCCCCGTATGCTAACCGAGTTACGTTGATTTGTGTGCTGTATGCCGGCTAATCAAGACTAAAGCATGAAAACGGTTTATTGTCTTTCATTGTATGTCTTGCTGTATGTTGTATGAGCTAACCCTTCTTGATTGATTGTGTGGCTTCACTTAGTGCGTAGACCGACTCATAGATGAGTCATGTTGTTAGTGGCTCATAGTACGAGTTATGTTATGAACTAACGGAAACGTAGAAACGCACTAAACTAACGAACCAACAAACGATAACGCAAACCAATGAACTCACTAGAATGCGAGAGAGTGCACGGGAGTAATAACCTCCTGATAACGGTAGGAGAACCGACGAACAATCCACAAACAATAAGTAGTGGAAGCGTATAAGTAAACCTTACTAGAGGAATTAATGTTGGTGCAAGTCATGAACCATGGGAGTAGTAAAGAATGATGAGGGAACTTCAAACCCCTTAGCAAATTAGTCGACCCACTATGAGAGGACCTGACTGATGTGAGTAATGTCCCGAACATGAGAGTATTCGATACGTTGGGGGAACCCTTAAATCTGAGAATACTAGACGGTGGCAATTCCCTAAGCTAGTGGAGGTTATCGAGAGAGATACTTCTAGGCTAAACCATGAGATGGTAAGATACTCCAGGAGAGGAGTGTTGGGAATTTGATTAGTCTAGTAAAAATGGACATTTGTAAATTTGAGGAGCTAAGTGTATAGCCTTTGAATTGTAGGCCCGGTGGCGAGTCTTGTGTATGACTCCGCCCAGAGACCACAAGTAATGAGCATCGAGTATTGCGTACGTATGAGTACGTAATGTGTAGCGAGCAATGAGTAAGTACGAGTAAGGAGAAGAGTATAGGTACCGAGTATGAATAAGCAATGGTAGCAGTGAGTACTGAGTAAAGCATGAGCGAATTAATGAGTAAGGTATTGAGCGTAGTGTGAGTAAAACATTGAGAAGTAAGATTAAGCTTGGTGTAAGCCTGGCGAACCCGTGTAAGGAGAAAGTGAGCATCCGACGACGAAACCGGATGAACGAAAAACTAAACGAACGGTTGACTAACAAGTTGTTTCCTTGGTAGATAACGAACCTTGTATAAGTAAGTAAGTAAGTATTGTTGATTGTATTGTGTAGTATTAGTATGTATGTATGCATGTAAAACGAACTCCATGTATATCCGACCCAAAGTAGTCGGCGTACTGCGGTTAGCACGCGGTATATGCGAAAGTCATATTCAGCGTAAGCTGACCCCCTAGGGGGAACGTTTTTAGTGTGCAGATACCCGAAAGGGCGACGTTTTATTTTACAGGTATTCGAAGCTGACCACCGTTCGAGAGAGAGTAGGACGGGGATTGCTATGTAAGCATGGGTAGTTGAATTATACGATTTGTATTGTATTGTAATGCGAATTTGGAAGTCCAAACTGTATCGGTAATTTAAGGATTGTAGTATACTCGGTATAGTATTGTATTGGAATGGTAATTGATTAATGGTTGAGTATGCAAGGGAAAGTAATGTATTGTGTAGAGTACTCGGTATGTTCAATTCATCAGACCGATAGTATGTAGTAGTGTAGCTGGCCTTGTTAGTCACGTGGGTGACTAGCAGCATTGTACACCCGTCGTTGTGTATGTATTATCCGCTGCGAAGGTAAGTATTTGTACAGTAATGACGGTATTAGCGGTAAGGGTGTTACACCTTATAATATACATATATATAGATATGTATGTATATACATGCGAAAACCCCATTGCTTATTCAGCTTCATTTGTTCACCCACAATTTCCTCTTAATTACACTATAAGTCTATAACCCCCTTAATTTATAAACTATCATTTAATTTCTTAGAACTTTATATTATACACCTTAATTATTTTAAATCACAATTTTAGACCCAAATCTTTACCAGAATTACAAGCTGACCCCTAGAGTCTCAAAATTCCATTTTGTACCCCAAAGTTTTGGTATTTATGCATTATGCCCATAAAGTTTATAATTGTCACACTTTAACACTTAAACCATATATTATAACCCTTAGTTAATTTAATCACTCAAATAATACTGAAATCTTTCCAGAATTACATACAACCCCTCTACTTCTCTAAATTCACCATTTCACCCCAACTTTCGGTAATTTATAAAACAACCCCATAATTTTTGTAATTGTTACACCATAATATTTAAACTATATATTATCATCCTCAAGTAATTAAATCATAAAACCAATCCCAAAAATTCTATAAATTTCCAAACAAACCCCTAGCTTATTTAAATTCCAGTTTGTAACCAATTTTTTGGTAATTACCATATGGCCCACATAAGTTTTATAAATGTTACATTTGAACACTTAAACTATATCTTATAATCGTAAATTAATTAAACCATTGGAATTGACCGAAAAATTTATTTTAATATTCAAATTGACCCCTAGTGTCCCAATATTCATAATCCAGCACCTACATTTTTCGGTAATTACATAAACACATGATTTCTTTTTATAAATGTTATTTTTAACTTATTATTTCTTAAAATGTCCAAAATGATTATTTTATCATTCTAATTGGGTCAACCCTCTCATGTGTCAAGGTGACCACCAAATTTTTTTTCTTTGACCACATTGGTATTATTTACGAAAAACCCCAATCTTTTCTCTAGTTTTACATTTAACACCTTAAATTCATAAACTCATATTATATGTATTCTAAAATCCCTAAAAATGTTTCCTCACGGTTTTTAATTCTATTTGGTGCCCTATATTTTATTTAATCATGTTTTGATCCCATAATTAATTCTTTTATTTAATTTAGAAATTTATAAAGTTTATAATTAATTTAAAACACCTTATAACCTTATTCTTAATTCAAGCAACACCTAAAATCACTAATATCCATCTAAAATATCCCTAAGTGATTTTTGTTCACTATAATCATATTTTGCACATGAATTTATATAATTTATTTAAATTATCCCCAAAACTCAATAATCATTATTTAAGCCTTTAAATAAGCAAAATAAAAATGCCTAAATACATGGCTTAAACATAGCATGTCATTATATTATTTGACATCAAAATACCTCCAAATAAAATATTAGTCCACGGCTCTGTACAAAATTTAGCATTTCACCAATTAAATTCCTTTTCTTCCACATTTAACTTATAGACATAATCTTTATAAGCCAATTATACTTACGTACACCAATTAACTCATCACCATAATTATCTACATATTTTTAGGATTTAAATTGCACCCATATACACATATGCTCTCGGTTCCATTTAATTCTCTCAACTAATTAGCTTAAAGCATTATTAAGATTTTAAGAATACTTACTTGAACTTAATCACCAAGGAAGTTCCACTAATTTCTCATCAGCCACAACTTCTCGGTTGTATTTAATCACATAGCATAAATTAGTTTTTTTTTGTACTCAAAGTTTCTTTAAACCGTGACATAACCTTTAAGATTTTTAAGGAAATTTTTAGCTCTTAAAATCTTGTTTCCTCCCCTTGTAACCCCTACTGCAGCCTCAGGGTTTTTCATTTGGAGTGTAAACTCATTGGTGGACATTTTACAAGGAATAAAAAGTGGGTTAATCACTCTATTAAGTAGCTAGTTTAAAGGAGGTGGTTATGCATAATTTTTAAGCATTAGAAAGAGAGATCTTCTCACCTTGTGGTGTGGGGTATAGGTGGTATTCTCGGCAGCTAAAAATAAGGAGGGATATTTCCATTTTTGCATGGAAATAAAGTAGGAAAAGAAGGCTTAACAACCATGGTTCTTTCTCGGTTTTACCTTGTGTTTCACCATCCTTCAATGGAGCTCTTCCTTGGTTTGGTTTTAGCTCAACAAGAAGACTGAATGGGGTTCATGTGTGAGCACAAGAGGGGCAGAAAAGAGATGGTAAGGACTAGTAGTTCGGACATCAATATAACAAGGAAGGAGGTGTGTTTTTAGGTGGGTTTACTTACCTTGTAAACTCAACAAATACCTCTATGACTTGGTCGCCTTTTAGCTGGTTTCCTGGAGTCTCCAATGGTGTATTTTTAAGCCTTGAAAACATGGAGAATAAATGAGGAAAGTGACTGTTTTCCATGCCCAGAAAACCGGAAGCAAGCATGTGGAGGGGGTGTTCTTACCTTGGTTTCTAGCTGCTCCTCATGTTGTTCTAGTCCAGAAATGGGAGTGGTCTTATGGAGGGGAAGAAGGACAGTAATGTTCTAGCAAAAATGGGGCAGAAACTACAATGAGAAGCTGAAATTTCTGAAATCGTGAAGAAAAGAAAGAAGGAAGAATGAGGAGTGTCTTACTGATTTGTTGTTTTGTTCCTGCTGTTGCTGTACCGGGATTTGAGCAAGGGAAAGAAAAGGGGCTCTCTTCTACGGTTGCAGGAGAAAAGAAAGGAAAGAGATGAGGAGATAGAGCTGTCATAAGAAGAGAAAGAATGAGAAGGTTGAAGTGAATGTAGTATGGGTGTGGGTAATCGAGACAAACATGGGTAATGGGAAAAAAGAACTTAATTGTACTTGTTGTACTTTAAGTAACTATTTATTTGTAACATGCTTTTTGGTTCCTTTTTGCTAGCACATGTAGCCGGCCAACGTGAGAGAGTTGAGAAGGGTGTAGGGAAATTTAAAATTTTCATTAGTTATGAATTGTTAACATACACTTATTTATAATATATATTTATGACTAGATTATGTGTTAAATGGTGGATCTTCTGATTTATTTTTGTTTTAAAGATATATTTTATATATTTATATGGATATATATATATGTATTATATATGATTTGCTTAGACTATTATATATATATACTTTTTAAAAATATCTATAGCTAAATGAGGGCTAATATTTAATATCCATTTTGTGGCTATATGTTACATGTGATATTAAAATTGGGAGTAAATTTCTCCTTAATGATATTTCCTCTCTGATTAGAGATTTAGTGTATAGTTTAATGTCCATTTTGGACTATATGTTTATACAATAATATTATAGCAATTATTGCTCATGATTTAATTTAATCCTTATTAATTAAGGTAATAAATCTTTCAGGTATTTCAGTCTACCCCCTTAAAAGGACTTCGTCCCGAAGTCGTCTAATTCAAATATGTACATAACTGCCAAATGAACCTCAAGGTACCAATCCATCCAATCCTATCAATTCTAAAGTCTCAACACTTCCTTGAAGTGTAATACATTCCATTCAACACTAGTTTTCCGATCCCACAAACATATATGTGTCACGAGTCCCGAAGGACATCAGTACATAATTGTTCAAGTGCTCAAGGTACATACATATCACAAACATATCCCAAGTGCTTAAAGCACATATACACAACAAGTTCATCACAAGTGCTTAAAACACATATACACAACAAACACACCACATATGCGAAGGGCTCTACCCCCTTAAAAAGGGTTACGCCCTGTGACCCCCCAAGGTATCACACAGTCGCTATGAGAGGAGCGCTGGATACTTGGTCTCCCTTATTCTCGTATCGAGGATGAGGAGTGGAGTCGTCTCTTATGTGAGAGACGGGTCAATCTCTAGTCACTCGGCTCTAAGAGAAAATATGCAAGAGTGAGGCACGCACTACTTCAGCTGAGATACATGGAATACGTTGTGCACTCTCCCTAACTCAGCAGGTAATTCAAACCTGTAAGCTAATGGGCCCCCTTGATTCATGATGAGGTGTAGACCCACGTACATAGGGCTTGGTTTGCCCTTTTTGTTCCTAAGGATATTTTATAGATGATTTATTAGCAGTAATTTATTGCTGACCTCGTTCCAATATGACGGTGTCATTCACGGTCTTTTCTTAATTTGGAAACAGAGGTATCTCAATCGGTGCGGTATCGTTAATTGTACATGCACATGATTAGGTCTACATCGTATCCAGATGTCCTAGATTAATAGCGCGGAATATATTTTGAGTTATTGTTATCTTCACTCATTGGTTTCTAGTTGAGGTGAAGTATGACATTGGCTATAGTTAGTACTTAGTGCTCTTCGCACTTGCCTCTATAATGCTGAGACGTACTAGCCTTTATGTCCACGGAGATAATGCTTGTCATCCGTGCCTCCAGGTGGTTTTGTTTCGGAGTAATACGTTTATTGTAGTCTTTGCTACGTGTTTCTTATTGATGTACATTTTATCTTCCCGTGTGTCAGGCTAGCAGCAACGTACGTATGGTCCGCCCTGCTTTCTGCTAGGAGAGTCCATCTGTTGTGCTCTTTTTTAGTTTTACATCTTCAGCATTCGGTATGGTATGCTTTTTGGCAATTGAGGCACTTGCCCCTGTGGAGGGTGATTTTTCGGTATGAGGGGGGTCTATCTAAATGCCTAGAAACTGCCATTCTGTGGAGGGCGAAACCCCGTTATTCTGGCAACCCTCAAATACCTACTAAATCGTCCGTCTTTCCCAGAAAGCATGAGGGGAGTGCGAGTGAACACTACACCCGCTCTCAATGGGCTCCACACGGACTTATGCCTCTATAAGGCGGAATTGACTAGAGTCGCCACCTAGTTTGACCTAAGGAACTAGGAAGGGAGGAGAAGGGTTCTAAGAACCGTTAATTGACTCTAATGATTGTGGATAGGATTTATCTGGTCATGTCAAAGATTCTATGTGGGTTCGCACTGGGTTACACCCCTTAGAAGTGGCAACGACCACGACTTCGGATTGGTGCCCGAGGAAACCTCGGTCTCCAATTTTCGGGATTACCTTCTTTCAAAACCTTTTCAGAGAGATTCATTAAAAGCCAATGATAGGATTAAAAGAGGAGTGAGGAAAGGATGAGTTCGAAGAGTTAAGAATAGGCTGGTCTTGGAGTTGGTTGGTTGGAGTGTGAGATGGCTGAGTGAAAAATGGCATTTTGATTGACGTGGGGTCGCACCCTGTGTGGGTTGCCTACGTACTCAACTCCCTGTTGAGATCAGACCTTACGTAGTTCAGAATTTTTGGGTTTTGGAAGTTTTGATGTATGTGGAGCTTGAAGATACTTGAGGTGTTCGAGATTTAAAAAGTTTCGAAGTTTCGAAAAGTTTCGGGTTTGGATGCTAGTCTGTGTGACGCTCGGGTCTGTGAGACGTTTGGTGAAAAGAGATATCGAAGTCTATGAGGCGCTCGGGCCAGTGAGACGTTTGAATCTTAAAATGGTGGAGAGATTGAAGTGTTCGAGTCTGTGAGGCGCTTGGGCTTTGAGACTTTGGAAGCTTGAGAGAAGCTAGAATTTGCAAGATGATTTGAATTTAAGGTGAATTGGAGTTTGAATGATGACTTGAGTATGTGAGGCAATTGGAATTTGGGAGAGATCCTGGGTTTTTTGGGTTCGAGGTTCGAAAAGAGTTGAGGTTTTGGGATATTTCGAGATTTGAAATGAGATGATGATGTGTTGAGTTGTTTGGAGGAATGATTGTCAAAATCGTCTCTCTTAAAGTTTAAAAACCGAAAAGTCATTTTTGTTGTAAAGGGCGGATAATCCCGAGGGATTACCCTATGTACCCCTCGAACACGACACTTAATTAATGGTAAGTGCCGAGGCTCGAAAGATGGGGCAATGAATTTATGTCGAAAATAGGATTTAGAGAGAAACACCATGAATGAGATGTTCTCTGTCAAACTCTAATAACGTCTCTAACTCCCGGGTTTAAAACATTAAAAGCCAAAAATACTGAAATCGAGTGGAAGGGAGTTAGACGATTCTAAAATCCCAGCTGCAGCTAGGAAGGTCGTTACTTCCCCAACGCCCCGCCTCGTAAAAATCTAGGCTGCAATTAGGGGAGGTTTGTCACCCTAATGCCCCGCCTAAAGAGATCCAGACTGCGACAAGGGAGATTACGACCCCAGTGCCCCGCCTCGGATTTTTATTTTGGAAGGGAGGCAGGTGATGCCTAACTAAGAAGAAAACGTTCTTTGAAGGTGTTAGACATCCCATGTTCCCCGAAAACATTTTAGTTTTGAGTTTGAAAACTGAGTTGGAAAACTTTTGAAGTTGTTCGGAATTCTCGATGAAGAAACACTGATTTTGAGAAATGTTTTAGGAGAAAACTTTCTGTATATGTGAGAAGAACTTTCTGCATTTGAGAAGAGTTTTCTGTGATGTGAGAATAGTTTTTCCTTTTAAAATTCCACAAAATGGTTTCTTTTTGAATAAAATGATGGTTTGAAATTCTTTTTTTGGTTTTTGGAGTTTGAAAGGAATTTACAAGTTGAGTGTGGATTGGATGAAATGTAATTGGGTTTGAGTTGAATCGAGCTAAATGAAATAGGTTTGAATTGAATTGGGGTTCGATTTGGATTGAGGTCGAGTTTGAATTGGATCGAATTTCAAGTTGGGTCAAAGTTGGGTCAAGGCCAACGTTGTTTTTTTTTTTGGTCAAAGTCAACATTTTTGGGTCAAGGTCAACGTTTTGGGTCAAAGTCAACATTTTGGGTCAAGGTCAACGTTTTGGGTCAAAGTCAACATTTTGGTCAAGGTTTGACATTTATGAACTTGGGCCAACTTTGGGATTGGGCTTGTTTTGACTTGTGTGGGCTTGGTTTGACTTGGGTGGACTTGGGCCAACTTCGGTTTATGGACTTGGGTAATGGGCCGGTTTTATGGACTTGGGCCGGATTTATGGACTTGGACTGGATTGGGTTAATGGGCCGACTTGGGCTTATGGGCCAATTTGGGTTTGGGTCATGGGCTTTGGGCCATGGTGGGGGTATTTGGGCCGAGAGTGGTTTGGGCCATGGGCTCTGGGCCAAGTGTGGTGTGGGCCGAGATTGGGTTTGGAATGGGCCTTGAATTGGGCTTTGGAGTGGGCCTCGAATTGGGCTTTGGAATGGGCCTCAAATTGGGCTTTGGAATGGGCCTCGAATTGGGCTTTGGAATGGGCCTCGAATTAGGCTTTGGAATGAGCCTCGAATTGGGCTTTGGAATGAGCCTCGAATTGGGCTTTGGAAATTTGGGAAGAAATGATGAATCGAATTGAGATGAATTTTGAGGAAGTGTTTTTTATTATACATGTTATTATAATAAGATGTGGTTCGGGTCTAGGGATTACCCAGTTTATTAGGTGGGACCATGGCTCACCTAAATCTTAGGGTTCACCCTCTATCCTAAGGCTTGGACCTAAGGTCTAATAACTAGGGCTTAGATAGAGATAATATGAAACAACAAATATACACATGCGAGACTGAATTTAAAGCTGATGGTTTACACGTGATAAAATATACAAGGATTAGACAACATAGATCTATGAAAACAGAAGTAAATGGAAATGTGATACTTTGAAAGCAAAATCCTTGACGTTCTTCATTTAAAAACTAACTGCTACGCTGTAATCAAATCACCTACATAACAAGCTTAAGTGTGATTTCTTTCGAAAGTTATTGAAACAAACCTGACCTCATGGTTAGACAAACAACTTAAAGCATTTACAGATTAAATACTCCCAACGCAACAACCAGAAATCAAGGACATCAGTACCAAAACATAGCATACGCGTTACACAAATCATCAAGACATTCCAGCATTTTAGGAGAATTGGGGCAGAGCTGGATTAGAGAGGAATACCCAAAGATGGTTGTGGCTCATTCGAAAAAAGAAGGGACAAATACTGCTGTCCTCTTGACAACGGTGGTAATAATCGGCCTCAAAATGTCTCGAACGGAGTACACAATGGTGTGTACAGAATATACCAAAATCTGGCCAAAAGTCCACACGCTTGCAAACCTGATCCACGCCCGCGAGCTTGACCAAACCCGTTCAAAAACCCCAGTGGGAGGTACCTCAGCCAACATATAGACACAGCATTAGTGAATAAAACCAGAAGTGAACACAAGAGCAGCAAATGACCTCAAGTCAGCTTCGGTCAAGGCCAACGAGCATCGAGGAACGAAATTCAGGTGAAGGATAACAAATCAATCGGAACTTAGAACCGATCCTGGTACGGACAGACTCAAACGAGTCTACATGACCAGAACCAAACAAACCAGTTAATCATCCAGACAGATCCAACCCAGTAGTAGTAAATCGAATCAAACAAGTTCAAGATTATATTCAGATTGACCGGCTCGAAGCGGATGATTAAACAAAACGAAGAATAATCTCATACCTACAAATAAACGCATATCATTCGCCATCTTGCACAAAGCGTTTAACGAGAAGACGAAAGCAGATAACTAAGCCTTCAAAATCAATCACCATACTACACAAGAAGTGTCGGTCCAACACTTCAAAAACGTTAACAATGGCATGTACAGAATATTGAAACGCAAAACGAACACGTAGGGATTATTGGACTGAAACCAACCACACACAAACCATCGATCAGGCGCGCATAGCAGGGATGAAATCGACATAGTTAAACAAGTCGATAACGAAGGAAGTGAGAAGACAGTAAATCGACTCAGCGAAACCTAGCCAAACATTCAACATCCATCACCTTCGAGCTCAGGTCAGAATGGAGCAAAAGGAAGGAGAAGAGTACCTTTCGAGATGGAGTTTCACGTGCCGGTTTAAATTCGGGTTAGCTCCTTCTACCCCGATTTCTGCCGAACTCCCGATCTCTACTCGTACAAACCGAGAAGCTTCAACCGATAGGAGCAGCGTCGGTGATGATATTTCGTGGTGGTGTGAGACAGTAGTCAACGGTGAAGCTTGGATAAGCCGACTAAAGAGGTTCGAACGGGGAGACGAGAATGCTTGGAAAGGGTTACGGGTAATTAGCGAAACGAAGGAGGAAATTAGGCAGGAGTGTGGCGTTGATGAAGGGTGCGATTCCATGGGATAGGAGATTCGAAGGAAGGAGGCGATGTTCCTTCTCCGCCAGTCGGATTGCAAAATTACAGGGGAAGTGACGATTCTAAGTAGTTTTGGGTATTCTCATTTGAGAGAAAGAACCAGGAAGAAGGTGATGAACAACGTCGGTTCTTCCTCTTGTTTCGAAAAACATGAAAAAAACGGCCAAAGAAAGCCGGGGAAAGAAGATGGAAATCGGCCGCCCTGTTCTGGCTACTGTACAAGTTCTTTTATAATGAGAGGGTGGGGTTTAGGGTTTTTGAGTGGGTTTGAGCTTTTGTTTGGGCCTGTATGTCCAATGCTTGGAGCTGGAATGGGCTATGGGACTGGGCTAGACCAGACTTCAATCAAGTGTGGATTGAGTTTGTAAGATGAAAATGAGTGTGTATAGAAAATAAAAAGATAGTAGAATAAAAGAAAAACGGATAGATGAATAAATAAATAAATAGAATATAAACAAAAATAAGATAGTAAAATAAGTGAATAAACAAAGAGGGACGGTTTTGAAACTGGACTAGATCGTTTTGTTTTTTTTTTTTTTGAAAGAAAATTGGTTCGAAAACTGTCTTATAAAATAGTGGCTTCATTTTGGCACGCATGTTAATATCTTTTTGAAAAAGAAAGGCGACGACCCCTCTTATTCTATTCGGATTTCGGATTTTGCTTTATGGGGTGAGAATTTTTTGTGTCTACAACGCGGACATCACACATGTCCGCCTTGTTGTCCGCCTAAACTCACGCGGACATCACATATGTCCTCGCCTCTGTCCGCCTAGGCTCACGCGGACATCACTCATGTCCTCGCCTCTGTCCGCCTAGGCTCACGCGGACATCACTCATGTCCTCGCCTCTGTCCGCCCAGGCTCACGCGGACACAACTGATATGTTTTCTATTTTCACGCGATCTTCAACCGGCTCCAGATTCTTCGTTATAAGTCCGTTTTACTCGCCGTTTGTTGCGTTGGAAAGCTTGTGAAATAAACTATTTGATTCCAACACTTTTTCCTGTATTTGATATATAAAATATATCAGTCCATATCAAGATAAATCTTAGGAAAAACTACGATAAGTGAGAAATATTATCCTGAAAGTGAGTAAGTATAGGGTAAATTAAACCCTTAAATGTCTATGTATTTCTCACTTATCAAACTCCCCCATACTTATCTTTTGCTTGTCCTCAAGCAAATCTTTCTGACATAATGTTTAAACAAGTTAAACAGACAATAATCAAGTAAGGAGAGCACAGAAAAGGTAATTGCCAATCTTTTCAGATTTTAAAAGGGTACTAATAACATTAATTTTATTAGATATATTTCTCTATTTCTGAGAATAACTCTGAAATCCTATAAAAGAAAGAGGAGCAGTACCATGAGAATTCTGCTTTTAACCCTGAGCCAATCCACCATTTTCTTTCACATTTCCTTGAACGACAAGGGGCATGAAGTAAAATCTTATTCCATTATACCTTTCAATGCCACATACTCATGATCCATAATGATGATTTTTTTCATTTTTCATTTTTGGTACCGAATGCACAGATACTTCAATTTTTGAAGTTCATTTTTCTTTCACCACAGACTTTTCTCTCCACCCTTGTAGCGATTTTGGGTCTACTATCCCAGATACCGAGTACCTTAGGTAGCCGGGTGATGAAGCACCCCTAAGAACTTAATAACCGAGTGGACGAGGCCTGTTTAGGATCAGAATATGCCTGTTTGGATCAGAGGAGTACCTCGCCTTGTTCTTTTTCCACCGTTTCATTCCATTCAAATCCAGGCTCAAAGTCAAAACAAAATTCAAATGATAATATCCTCAGAATTTTTTGAGTAAGGAGCAGAGTGTTTTTTTTTTGTGTGTGTACCCTTTAAACCTGTTAATACCAGCATTACTCCCTCTATGGCTCCTTCTTTGATTATTAATCACTTAACAAATTTAAACACATTGTCGAAAAAGAAAACTTAAGAGCAAGCTTTTGATTATTATCTCTCCCCCACACTTGAACCAAAGCAATGCCCTCATTGCATAGAAAGAATTAAAATAACAGGGCATGCAAACTACCTGGGTAATGATCAAAAACATGGTAATAAGAGATATTTAAATTTAAAGAGCAAGGTATGGATAGTGTACTCCCCTGATTTCATGCAGAATATGTAGTAGCTCCCCCACTTGAGTTCTGCTGTCAGAATGTGCAAGATGTACCCGGAATAACTATTCTAAACAGCCAGAAGAACTCAAGTTAATTCTCCTCGTTCTTTCTTCTTCTTTTTTATTTCACTCTCTTTTTTTTGGCATAAATAAAATACAGAATATAAACACAATACAGATTAAAAAGATAGATAGTAGGGTGCCTCCTACCAAGCTGCCCATCTTTAAGGTCTTTGGCTAGACCGTACCTCAGTGATTCAAGTTGTAACTGGTTCTTTGAAAAGAAGCGCAGAAGCTTCTTCGTTATCCAACGTGTTTCCCATATACAATTTATTCGAGCTCCATTGACTTTAAATGATCCACCCTTCTTATTGTCCAATTCCACCGCTCCATAAGGGAGGTAGATATTATTTTAAATGGTCCAGACCAGAAGGATTTTAACTTACCTGGGAAGAACTTAAGTCTGGAATTATAAAGGAGGACATAATCTCCCACTTTGAAGTCTCGCTTGGCAATCATCTTATCGTGCCAACGCTTGGTCTTCTCCTTATAAATCACTGCATTTTCATATGAGTTGTACCTTAGTTCTTCCAGTTCTGTCAACTGGAACTTTCTTTTTTCACCGGCTTGTTGTAGATCGAAGTTCAACACCTTTAGAGCCCAATAAGATTTATGCTCTAATTCCACAGGCAGGTGACATGCCTTCCCAAAAACTAGTTTGTAGGGAGACACGCCGATAGGTGTTTTGAAGGCGGTACGGTATGCCCAGAGTGCATCATCCAATTTAATGGACCAATCCTTTCGAGAAGAGCTCACCGTCTTCTGTAGAATCCATTTTAGTTCTCTATTTGTTATCTCTGCCTGACCATTCGTTTGAGGATGGTATGGTAGAGCAACCTTATGTCGGACTCCATATTTCTTCAGGAGAGCATCAAACTGGCGATTGCAGAAGTGAGATCCACCATCGCTGATTATTGCTCTAGGAACACCGAATCGACTGAAAATGTTCTTCTTTATGAACTTCATCACAACTTTACCATCATTAGTAGAGCAAGCAAGGGCTTCCGCCCATTTAGAGACATAATCGACTGCTACTAAGATGTATAAATTTCCAAAAGAATTTGGGAAGGGTCCCATAAAATCAATCCCCCAACATCAAATAATTCGACTTCTAGCATATGTTCAAGGGTAGTTCATTACGGCGAGAAATATTACCTTGCCTTTGACACCGATCACAAGTAGATACAAAGGCATGACAGTCCTTGTGAAGGGTGTTCCAATAGAAACCGGATTCAAGTACCTTTGCAGCTGTACGGGTTGCACCGTGATGTCCGCCGGTTTCTCTAGAATGGCAATGGAGAAGAATTTTCTGATCTCTGTCTCTGGGACACATCTTCTGATAATACCATCTGCACAGATTTTGAAAAGAAATGGATCATCCCATAAATAATGTTTGACAATAGAAAAGAACCTTTTTCTCTGCTGATAAGTCATATCAGCTGGGATGATCTTTGTAGCCAGATAATTTGCAATATCGGCAAACCAAGGGTCTCTTGCCGTTTGAATTGTGAAAACTGCCTCGTCCGGGAAAAATTCATTGATGGTCTGTCGTCTTCTGGTCCCTCCATTCTTGAGTGGTCAGCCACAACATTCTGGATACCTCTCTTATCCCTTATCTCGATGTCGAATTCTTGTAGGAGAAGTATCCATCTTATCAATCTTGGTTTTGCATCTGCTTTGGCAAATAAATACTTGAGGGCAGAATGATCAGTATGAATAATGACCTTACTACCCAATAAATATGAACGGAATTTATCCAAAGCGAAAACGACTGCCAGTAATTCTTTTTCGGTGGTGGCATAATTTTTCTGAGCATCATTTAAAGTGCGGCTTGCATAATAAATTACTCTCAGAACCTTATCCAATTTCTGGCACAAAACAGCACCCACCGCATAATCACTGGCGTCACACATGATTTCAAAGGTTGTGACCAGTCGGGTGATACAACAATAGGAGCAGAGACAAGTTTTTCTTTCAACAAATTAAAAGCTGCTAAACATTCATCAGAAAAATGAAATTTAGCATCTTTTGTCAGTAAAGTGCAGAGAGGCTTAGAAATCTTGGAAAAGTTTTTAATGAATCGTCTGTAAAAACCAGCATGTCCAAGAAAACTTCGGATACCTCTGACAGTAGTAGGAGGTGGAAGTTTTTCTATTACCTCAATTTTAGCGCGGTCCACCTCAATACCTTTGGAAGACACATTATGTCCTAGCACGATCCCTTCACGAACCATGAAGTGACATTTTTCCCAGTTCAGGACTAGATTTGTGTCTTCACACCTGGCCAAAATAAGATCAAGATTCTCCAGGCAAGTGTCAAATGTCGAACCAAAGACAGAGAAGTCATCCATAAAGACTTCTATACATTTTTCAATGTAATCAGAGAAAATAGCCATCATGCACCGTTGAAAAGTAGCTGGTGCATTACATAATCCAAACGGCATTCTTTTATAAGCGTATGTTCCATAAGGACAGGTAAAAGTAGTTTTATCCTGATCTTCTGGAGCAATTGGGATCTGAAAGTATCCTGAATAGCCATCTAGAAAACAATAAAAATCCTGACCTGCTAACCTTTCCAGCATTTGGTCAATAAAGGGTAAGGGAAAGTGATCCTTACGTGTGGCAGTATTCAATTTCCTGTAGTAGCTCTATCAGACTCTCCAACCGGTAGTGGTGCGTTGAGGAATCAACTCACCTTTCTCGTTGGGAACTACAGTTATTCCGCCCTTCTTGGGTACCACCTGCACTGGGCTTACCCATTTGCTGTCTGAAATTGGATAGATAATGCCAGCGTCAAGTAGTTTTATTACCTCTTTCTTGACCACCTCTTTAAGACGGGGTTGAGACGCCTCTGTGGTTGTGCTAAAGCCCTGAAATCATCTTCCATGTAAATTCGATGAGAGCACAGAGATGGGCTTATTCCTTTGATATCCGCTATTGACCAACCGATAGCGGTTTTATGACGGCGTAGCACCCCTAAAAGTTCCTCCTCCTGCACATCTGTCAATTTAGAAGAGATAATAACTGGTAGATCAGATGGCTTTTTTAGAAAGCGTATTTTAAATGAGGAGGAAGAGGTTTCATTTCGACTGTAGGTGCTTTTTCGATGGATGGCTTGGTCTGTCTGCGTTTCTTTCTACTGGCTCAATCTATGTCTATTTTGTTAATACTTATGGCTTATTTTGTTAACTCTTCAGCCATGAGAGCAATATCGGGATTTTCGTCTTCAGCTTCACAAGATGCCATAAGACATCTTTCCAAAATTGTTTCTTCATCTCTGCTGAGAACGTCTCCTGTACTAAAGAGTCAATAGTGTCAATAGAAAAACAAATTTGTGTATCAGAAGGATGCTTCATGTTCCAGGTCATGTCGAAAACTACCTGCTCATCATGAAGCCTTAAAATTATTTTTCTCCTTCAACATCAATTAAAGTTCTCGCAGTTCTCATAAAAGGTCTACCTAAGATTAGTGGGACATCTTTATCTTCCTCAATGTCTATAACAATGAAATCAGCGGGGAAAATAAACTTGCCAACAGAAACCACTAAATCTTCAATTTTTCCTTCGGGGTGAATTATGGAACGATCAGCTAGTTGGAGCTGAACAGGAGTAGGAGAGCATTGACCTATGCCCAATTTCTTGAATATAGATAAAGGCATTAAGTTAATACTTGCGCCTAAATCGCATAACCCGTTACCACAATTTATGTCTTCAATTGCGCAAGGAATGATAGGGAGACCTGGATCTCCCAACTTTGGTGGTAGCTTCTTTAAGAGTACTGCAGAAACTCTTTCGGTTAGTTTCACCGTGTCATTTTCCTGTAAAGATCGCCTGTTAGACAAGATATCTTTCATAAATTTTGCATAAATAGGCATTTGTGTTAAGGCATCAGAAAAAGGAATATTAATAGTTAATTTCTTAAAAATGTTAAGAAATTTTCCAAATTGGTCGTCCAAATTCTTTTCTTTAATCTGTCAGGAAATGGATTGGAATATCATATGAAACCTGTGACGGTTTAATAGTAAGGGATGCAGGAGACTCCTTCTCCTTGGAAATTGTTACGTCTTCTTTGTCAGATTTTTGTTCATCAGATTTCTCCTCAGTTTCAGGGGCATCGGATACCAGCTCTTTCCCGCTCCTTAGGGTTATTGATTTTGCATGCTCCCTGGGATTTGGATCCGTCTGGCTCGGGAGTGACCCTGCTGGTCTTTGAGCCAACTGTTGGGAAATCTGACCTATCTGTCTTTCTAAATTTGTGGTTATGGTAGCCTGATCAGCAACTTTGGCTTCTATCTCAGAAATTTTGAATTTATCGCCTGACCTTGTTTCAGAAGCTGATTCATCATGCCTTTTGTTCGCCCATGTCTCCTTGTGAGTTGGTTGGCTGTTCCTGTTGTCGGTTGTACTGCGGTTGTCGGTTTTGGTTAAAAACTTGGTTGCTCGACTGTGGGTCATAATTTCTCCATGGTTGTTGATTGCTCCTCCAATGTTTTTTGGTTGTAGGAGTTCGGATAAGGATTTGGTGGTCTGTTGTTAATCAGACTTACCTCCTCAAGGGTCCTGTTGCAACCTAAGCCATCACAGTCTGTGGTTTCATGAGCTCCTCCACAGTTTTCGCAACAGGGAGTCAGATATGGGGAAGTGGCTACTGTTTTCACAGCTTTTTGTTGTGGTTGACTAAGAGTTAGTTTCTCCACAACTTTTGTGAGTGCAGCTAGTTGAGCAGACACATGATCCTGCGGGGGAATACTGTAGATACCGGTTTCTTTCTTTACTTCACCTCTCCCCTTATTTTTACACCATTGTCTGGTGCTGGCGGTCATCTGGTCCAGTAGATCAACTGCTTCTTCTCCGGTCATTTTCATAAAATTTCCTCCAGATGAGGAACTTAGCAACAATTTGTTAGAATCATTTAAGCCTCTAAAGAATGATAAAACAAGCTCCTGGCTACTCATACCGTGATGTGGGCATAATATCTGTAATTCTTTGAATCTATCCCACGAATCATAAAGAGATTCACCTGGTTCTTGACAGAAGTTTGTGATCTCAGCAATTTTTCTCTTGTTTTTGGACGGGGGATAGTATTTTTCGCCAGAAATTTGTTTGCTAACTCAGCCCAACTGTGGATGCTGCTGGGTTGTAAACTTCTCAGCCACCTGGAGGCGCCATCTTTCAATGAATAGGGGAACAATTGCAGACGGATGCGTTCGTTCAGACTTCCTGTTTTGTTAAAAGTGTTACAAAAATCAAGAAATGCAGATATCGGTGTGGAGCATCATCTAAATCTAGCCCGCTGTATTGGCCCTGGTGGTAGAGTGTGGTAGAAACTGGTTTTGAATTGCCAGGCATCTAGTTCAGCCTGAGTGACCTGAGGAAGGACAATAGCAGAAGGCCTCCCTTCAACTGACGGTTGCTGGTATTGACAGAGAGTTTGTCGAGTTGCCATCTCTACACGTTGTTGTCGTCTTTCTCTGTGGAGAAATCTTTCAATCTCAGGTTCAAGATCGTTTTGAGGACTACCTGCAGATCGAGTACGACGCATATATAGAAATAACTAAAGTGTTAATGTTAGGAGTTAGTATACTGGAAATTTGAAGTTAGTAGTTAGTATACTGGAAATTATAAGTTAGTTACTGAAATTAAACGACAGAAACTTTAAATGACAGAAATTATAAGTTAGTTTTAAGGACAGAAATTATAAGTTAGTAGTTAGAGACAATGGAAAGAAATGACAGAATTTGAAATGACAATGGAAAGAAATGACAGAAAATTAAATGACAATAAAATAAAGAGTTAGTAATTAGATGTTAGTAATTAGATGTCCGAAGTCCGATGTCCGTAGTTAGATGTCCGATGTCCGATAGTTAGATAGTTAAATAGAAAACTAATAAAATTAAAAACTGTCAGTTAACCGTGCCGGAGGTCCCTGGCAACGGCGCCAAAAACTTGTTGGAGTAAAAGTGTGTTAACCTCTACCTTAGGCAGTGTACCTAATCGTTTTGCGGAATAGTGGAATTGTGGGGTGTCGAACTCTTGGGGACCTTGCTGTGGTTTAACTGATAGTGTAATTTAATTGAGAATTCTAATTAGACTGTTGAATAGAAACTCATCATTTTTTAGGGAGGTTTGTGGTCTAATACTTGATGTAAACAAAACAGTGAAAAAGAACAATTAATTAAAACAGAACAATAAAAAGTTATAAAACTCTTTTGTTTTTAAGGAAGCACCCCGGTTGTTCTGCTCACCTATTTTACTCAATTATATTATTGTAGACTTCCCCACTTTAGCAATAAACTCAAGAATCTTAATTAGTTTATTGACCGTTCTCTGTCTAATAAACCCTGATTAATTTAAACAACAAGCACAATTCCTTGTTCAAGTCATTAATAAATTAATCGCATTATTAACAATTCCTATTGGAGACTGGTTAACCTATAGGTGAAAACTCACTTCTAGTCGTTAACCTGTTTTGACTTCTCTTGTCTAGAATCTTGTCTCAGCACTGCATTTTGACAAGAAACTACAAATATCACTTTAATAATGGCCTAAATATTAAAGCGCATTAAGGAGGAGAATCAAAATATTGCTTGAACAATTTTATTAGAAAGTCTACGTAACACAGTTTAGTAAAATAAGCTTGCTTCTCAACCCGGGAGCTAAGGTTTTTACTCAGACATAATTATACAAACAGACGTCGTAAGCACGACAGCCATTAAAACAAAGTACAGTTAAAGAAAAGAAAGAGCTCTCTGCATTCGTACGCACTGTATGGAATTTTGTGGAGGAAGTGTGATTTGGGAGAGAACGTGAGTATTACAGAGAGTTACTTCGGCCAAATGTGCGCAGGTTTTTCTGATGAAGTGGTAGTGTTTATATAGAGGAGAGGAAGAAGAAGAAACAGAAGAAGAGCTGGAGCATGCGTGCTAGTGGATTAACAAGATAAGGGAGGTAGATGGATTGGGTTTGCAGAACGCGTGAGGATTTTCAGGACTGTCGGCATCCCCTTATCTTGTTGTCTGTAGGCGCCGCAACGAAGAAGGAAGAAGAAAACTGTTTCACGTCGAATTCAGTCACGTCCGCCTCCTCTGTCCGCCTAAACTCACGCGGACATCACATATGTCCTCGCCTCTGTCCACCTAGGCTCACGCGGACATCACTCATGTCCTCGCCTCTGTCCGCCTAGGCTCACGCGGACATCACTCATGTCCTCGCCTCTGTCCGCCCAGGCTCACGCGGACACAACTGATATGTTTTCTATTTTCACGCGATCTTCAACCGGTTCCAGATTCTTCGTTATAAGTCCGTTTTACTCGCCGTTTGTTGTGTTGGAAAGCTTGTGAAATAAACTATTTGATTCCAACACTTTTTCCTGTATTTGATACATAATATATCAGTCCATATCAGGCATAAATCTTAGGAAAAACATACGATAAGTGAGAAATATTATCCTGAAAGTGAGTAAGTATAGGGTAAATTTAAACCCTTAAATGTCTATGTATTTCTCACTTATCAGGTTCCTCTGATATAACGAAGAGTATGCATGGCTGTCTCCATATGAACATCACTTGGATTTTTCATAAACTGGCTAAGAACCTGAACTGTAAAACTGATATCTGCTCGGGTGTTGGGTTAAGTAGTTGAGTTTACCCACTAACCGTCTGTAAAGTGTGGGATCCTTGAGAGATGTGCCATCATCAACACGTAGCTGTTTGCCCCAACCATTGGACCTTTCGAAATTCTTTCATCAGCGCTTGCGTATTCCTTCAAAAGTTCCAAGCAAAACTTTTGTTGTGAAAGAATATAACCCTGATTGTATGGAATAAATTCTATTCCCAAGAAATAATGCAAGCTTCCTAGATCCTTGATACAGAAGTTGATATCTAGAGCCCGCTTAATTCCATCTATTTCCTTTTGACAAGCTCCAACGATCAACATGTCATCCACATAAACTGCTATGTATATCTTGCTCTGAGTAGTCTCCTTATAGAAAAGAGAATATTCATTCATTGACTGGACAAAATCAAGAGTGTGAAGGAAACTGGCCAGTTTGGAGAACCACTGTCTAGAAGCCTGTATGAGCCCATACAATGATTTGCGCAACTGACATGCCTTGTTTGCCCCTGTGACCTCTAGACCCTGAGGCAAGCGCATATAAACCTCTTCATCAAGATCACCATGCAAGAAAGAATTATTAACATCGAGCTGGTTAATAATCCACCCTTTGCTAAAAGCCACAACAATAAGAGAATGGATCGTCATGAGCTTAACCACTAGGGAAAAAGTTTCGTGATAGTCAGGACCATGACGTTGAGTGAAATGGAAAATCATGAACATGAAATTTAACATCTCTGCAGACCTCAACAGTACGAGTCTCTATGCTCATGATTTTATACCCTTTCTTCCTTGGATCATCTCCCAGATAAATGCAAAACTTTCCTCCTTTTGGACCAACAATTGTCTTATAGCATAAACATCCAAAAGGCTTGATCTCATGATATGAAGGTTTGCTACCATACAACCTCTCATATGGTGTCACACCATTTAATGCCTTGGTAGGGAGACGATTGATAAAAAAAGATTGCATATAGAATACACTCTCCCCAGTATTCAAGTGGTACATTGGATTGAAAGAATACTGCCCTTGCTGTTTCTAGAAGATATTGTGTTTCCTTTCTACTATGGCATTCCGTTGAGGTGTATAAGAACATGTTGTTTGATGAACAATTCCTTGTTGCGCATAATAAGATTTTCCTTCATTAGAACATCCCAGCTCTTTGGCATTATCTGTTCTCACCACTTTGACCTTTGCATCAAATTGTCTTTCCACTATTCTAATAAAATTAATGATGGTCTCCCAAGCATGTCTCTTCTGTTTGATGAGAGTAACCCAAGTAGTACGAGTATAATCATCAACAAAACACACAAAGTATTTGTACCCGTTGTATGTGTTGGTACTAAAGGGGCCCCAAATGTCAATATGTAACATCTCAAAAGCTCTCTTGGTTTTGCTTGTAGAATTAGCAAACGGTAAACGTTGGGCTCTAGCTTTGTAACAAACATCACAAGCATACTCTGGAGAAAAATCCATCTCTTTTATTATTCCAAGTTTTACAAGCTTTCGAAAAGGCACATGTCCTAGCCTCATATGCATATCTAGAGCCTTTGGGCTGACTACATTGACCACACCATTATAACAGCCCATACGACTTGACGATCCGGTCCATTCTCGCGTCTGTGTTGAGTGGTACTAGATCTGATAGTGCTGAAAAAACTGGAACGACCCAATTTGCTTCTGACCCAAGTGTCAAGATAGTCCGCATCCAAACACCCGCTGATTCCATGGTGCTAGCTAGAGCAGCCAAGCACTTGTGAACATAAGGGAAACACCCATTGTATGTGCCAGGTGGAAATTCGGGTGAAGGCGGGCTCGATGATGCTAGGGGATAATTTGACAGCGGATCAACATCATAAGGTTATGGTCATGTCCAAAATGGAATTGAAGGTAACTATGAGGCAATAACATGATTATAACATCCCTTGAGTTGGAAGAGTGGTGGAATGTGAATTGGTGGAATGCGAATAACTAATGCTAAATCATGCAAGCAAAGAAAATCAAAACTCTGGTCATTTTTAGTTCTACCTTTTAAAATCAAGATGAGTGTGATTAACATGCTAATAACCTTAACCTATTATTTATTGATGATTTATATCACCGGTAACTTGTTACTTCCATGCAATAAAAATGGTAAGAAAGTTAATTACACTTAAGACACACACTTTTTTTCTAATAAACTTCAAAATTTGTTTTTAAATTTTCTAATCAAAATGGAGAAGTTGGTTATGATATTTTTGTAAGGAATGGCTAGAACCTTTCTATTTATGATAGTTGGACCACAAATTGATTGATGATAACGTTAACAAAAAGTAAAATACATCAAATCAGTAGTTATAGCTACATCAGTTCAAACGGCATCTTCAAATTTTCCTAAATTATAAAAATGATAGAAAAATATAATTATTTTATTTATTGGTCATAAATTGTAGGATAAAGTTATATATATAGCTTTCAAAAATTATAATATAATATTTTAATTTAATATAAAATATTATTTTGATATTAAAATTTTGTTTATTTGGATCATAAATATCCATAGTATCACTTTTTTCTTGTTATATATAGTATTTAGCATGTTATAGAAATATAAAATATAATTTAACATGGTATATATACTTTGTATATTTCAATGTATTAAATTTTTTATAAATTTTGCATGATTTTTAAATATTTTTTACACGACTATTGCTAACAGCTTATCAGTTATTTACACACAAAACCATTTTTATTATTAAATAATTAAAAATACGTTTTGGTTGTTTCTTGAAGTAAAGAAGTCTTTTTACTACTGCCCAAGAAAACAATTATTGATGTTAAGGAAAACAAAATTAATATGAATGATAATAGTTAAGGCGTTTTCGAGGCTGGCGCTTGTGCCAGGTTGTACGGTGGAGAAAATGGGTTTTTTTGTCTTTAATATTTATTTTGTCTTTTTATACTACATGATACATCATACATGCCATTAATGTTTATGCACATACGGAAACATACCGAGAAAAGTTAGGAAAGAGAAAGCGTTAAAGTGATTTTTTTTTTCATTTTTTTCTTTTGAAGCTCGGAACGCTAATCCACGCAATTTCAAACTTATGAGATGGATTTTTTTTTTTAATTTACCATTTTTTTTTTTTTTTAATTTTATACTTTTGTAAAATTTTAAAATACTGTAGTTTATTAGATATAAGTCCAAATAACATAAATTTTATACCTTGTTCATCATAATTCGAGCTCTTCAAAATAAGACCAAACATGAATGTTTTCATGAATTTTAAATTTTTTTATTTTTGTATGTACATATTTTTTAAGATTAATTGTGAATCTTAAGTTTAAGAAAAGTGAATCAAAGTATGTTAAAAAGTGAATCAAAAGTTGTTAAAAATGAATCAGAGAGTTGCTTAAAGTGAATAAGAGGATTAAAAAAAGTGAATTTCATAAACAGAGATTGTTTAACTAAGTGATTTTAATTGTTGACTAGTGTGAATTAGAGGTTTTAGAGAAGTGAAACAAACTACTAGAAAAAACGGAAATACCTACGGAATTTTCCGTGGGTAAGTGGTGGGTAATCAATTTTACCTACGGAAGACCTACGGAAACGTTCCGTGGGCATATACCTCGTGGGTAAGCTAATTACCCACCAAAAAATTTTCCGTAGGTAATTAGCTACCAAATACCTACGGCTTTTTTTATAGGTAAATACCCACGGAAACGTCCGTAGTTAAATGCCCACGGAATACCAACAACATACCCACGGTTGTCATGTTTGTATGCCACGTGGAACCAACGGAAAAAATACCCACGGAAAACTTCCGTAGGTAAATACCATGGAATACCCACGGACAAGTCTCTGGCTCTCCTTCGTAGCTTAGCCACAGAATACCTACGGAATTGGGACATACAATGGGTGTTTCCCTTATGTTCACAAGTGCTTGGCTGCTCTAGCTAGCACCATGGAATCAGCTGGGTGTTTTGGATGCGGACTATCTTGACACTTGGGTCAGAAGCAAATTGGGTCGTTCCAGTTTTTTCAGCACTATCAGATCTAGTACCACTCAACACAGACGCGAGAATGGACCGGATCGTCAAGTCGTATTGGGCTGTTATAATGGTGTGGTCAATGTAGTCAGCCCAAAGGCTCTAGATATGCATATGAGGCTAGGACATGTGCCTTTTCGAAAGCTTGTAAAACTCTTGGAATAATAAAAGAGATGGATTTTTCTCCAGAGTATGCTTGTGATGTTTGTTACAAAGCTAGAGCCCAACGTTTACCGTTTGCTAATTCTACAAGCAAAACCAAGAGAGCTTTGAGATGTTACATATTGACATTTGGGGCCCCTTTAGTACCAACACATACAACGGGTACAAATACTTTGTGTGTTTTGTTGATGATTATACTCGTACTACTTGGGTTACTCTCATCAAACAGAAGAGACATGCTTGGGAGACCATCATTAATTTTATTAGAATAGTGGAAAGACATTTGATGCAAAGGTCAAAGTGGTGAGAACAGATAATGCCAAAGAGCTGGGATGTTCTAATGAAGGAAAATCTTATTATGCGCAACAAGGAATTGTTCATCAAACACATGTTCTTATACACCTCAACGGAATGCCATAGTAGAAAGGAAACACAAATATCTTCTAGAAACAGCAAGGGCAGTATTCTTTCAATCCAATGTACCACTTGAATACTGGGGAGAGTGTATTCTATATGCAATCTTTTTTTATCAATCGTCTCCCTACCAAGGCATTAAATGGTGTGACACCATATGAGAGGTTGTATGGTAGCAAACCTTCATATCATGAGATCAAGCCTTTTGGATGTTTATGCTATAAGACAATTGTTGGTCCAAAAGGAGGAAAGTTTTGCATTTATCTGGGAGATGATCCAAGGAAGAAAGGGTATAAAATCATGAGCATAGAGACTCGTACTGTTGAGGTCTGCAGAGATGTTAAATTTCATGTTCATGATTTTCCATTTCACTCAACGTCATGGTCCTGACTATCACGAAACTTTTTCCCTAGTGGTTAAGCTCATGACGATCCATTCTCTTATTGTTGTGGCTTTTAGCAAAGGGTGGATTATTAACCAGCTCGATGTTAATAATTCTTTCTTGCATGGTGATCTTGATGAAGAGGTTTATATGCGCTTGCCTCAGGGTCTAGAGGTCACAGGGGCAAACAAGGCATGTCAGTTGCGCAAATCATTGTATGGGCTCATACAGGCTTCTAGACAGTGGTTCTCCAAACTGGCCAGTTTCCTTCACACTCTTGATTTTGTCCAGTCAATGAATGAATATTCTCTTTTCTATAAGGAGACTACTCAGAGCAAGATATACATAGCAGTTTATGTGGATGACATGTTGATCGTTGGAGCTTGTCAAAAGGAAATAGATGGAATTAAGCGGGCTCTAGATATCAACTTCTGTATCAAGGATCTAGGAAGCTTGCATTATTTCTTGGGAATAGAATTTATTCCATACAATCAGGGTTATATTCTTTCACAAAAAGTTTTGCTTGGAACTTTTGAAGGAATACGCAAGCGCTGATGAAAGAATTTCGAAAGGTCCAATGGTTGTGGGCAAACAGCTACGTGTTGATGATGGCACATCTCTCAAGGATCCCACACTTTACATACGGTTAGTGGGTAAACTCAACTATTAACCAACACCCGAGAGCAGATTCAGTTTTACAGTTCAGGTTCTTAGCAGTTTATGAAATCCAAGTGATGTTCATATGGAGACAGCCATGCATACTCTTCGTTATATCAGAGGACCTGATAAGTGAGAAATACATAGACATTTAAGGTTTAATTACCCTATACTTACTCACTTTCAGGATATATTTTCTCACTTATCGTATGTTTTTCCTAAGATTTATGCCTTGATATGGACTGATATATTTTATGTATCAAATACAGGAAAAAGTGTTGGAATCAAATAGTTTTATTTCACAAGCTTTCCAACACAACAAACGGCGAGTAAAACGGACTTATAACGAAGAATCTGAACCGGTTGAAGATCGCGTGAAAATAGAAAACATATCATTTGTGTCCGCGTGAGCCTGGGCGGACAGAGGCGAGGACATGATGATGTCCGCGTGAGCCTAGGCGGACAGAGGCGAGGACATGAGTGATGTCCGCGTGAGCCTAGGTGGACAAGGCGAGGACATATGTGATGTCCGCGTGAGTTTAGGCGGACAAGGAGGCGGACGTGACTGAATTCGACGTGAAACAGTTTTCTTCTTCCCTTCTTCGTTGCGGCGCCTACAGACAACAAGATAAGGGGATGCCGACAGTCCTGAAAATCCTCACGCGTTCTGCAAACCCAATCCATCTACCTCCCTTATCTTGTTAATCCACTAGCACGCATGCTCCAGCTCTTCTTCTGTTTTCTTCTTCTTCCTCTCCTCTATATAAACACTACCACTTCATCAGAAAAACCTGCGCACATTTGCCGAAGTAACTCTCTGTAATACTCACGTTCTCTCCCAAATCACACTTCCTCCACAAAATTCCATACAGTGCGTACGAATGCAGAGAGCTCTTTCTTTTCTTTAACTGTACTTTGTTTTAATGGCTGTCGTGCTTACGACGTCTGTTTGTATAATTATGTCTGAGTAAAAACCTTAGCTCCCGGGTTGAGAAGCAAGCTTATTTTACTAAACTGTGTTACGTAGACTTTCTAATAAATTTGTTCAAGCAATATTTTGATTCTCCTCCTTGATGCGCTTTAATATTTAGGCCATTTATTAAAGTGATATTTGTAGTAGTTCTTGTCAAAATGCAGTGCTGAGACAAGATTCTAGACAAGAGAAGTCAAAACAGGTTAACGACTAGAAGTGAGTTTTCACCTATAGGTTAACCAGTCTCCAATAGGAATTGTTAATAATGCGATTAATTTATTAATGACTTGAACAAGGAATTGTGCTTGTTGTTTAAATTAATCAGGGTTTATTAGACAGAGAACGGTCAATAAACTAATTAAGATTCTTGAGTTTATTGCTAAAGTGGGGAAGTCTACAATAATACAATTGAGTAAAATAGGTGAGCAGAACAACCCGGGGTGCTTCCTTAAAAACAAAAGAGTTTTTAACTGTTTTTATTGTCTGTTTTAATTAATTGCTCTTTTCACTGTTTTGTTTACATCAAGTATAAACCACAACCTCCTAAAAAATGATGAGTTTCTATTCAACAGTCTAATTAGAATTCTCAATTAAATTACACTATCAGTTAAACCACAGCAAGGTCCCCAAGAGTTCGACACCCCACAATTCCACTATTCCGCAAAACGATTAGGTACACTGCCTAGTGGTAGAGGTTTAACACACTTTTACTCCAACAAGTTTTTGGCGCCGTTGCCAGGGACCTCCGGCACGGTTAACTGACAGTTTTTATTTTATTAAGTTTTCTATTTAACTATCTAACTATCGGACATCGGACATCTAACTACGGACATCGGACTTCGACATCTAATTACTAACATCTAATTACTAACTCTTTATTTATTGTCATTTAATTTTCTGTCATTTCTTTCCATTGTCATTTCAAATTTCTGTCATTTCTTTCCATTGTCTCTAACTACTAACTTATAATTTCTGTCCTTAACAACTAACTTATAATTTCTGTCATTTAAAGTTTCTGTCGTTTAATTTCAGTAACTAACTTATAATTTCCAGTATACTAACTACTAACTTCAAATTTCCAGTATACTAACTCCTAACATTAACACTTTAGTTATTTCTATATATGCGTCGTACTCGATCTGCAGGTAGTCCTCAAAACGATTTTGAACCTGAGATTGAAAGACTTCTCCACAGAGAAAGACGACAACAACGTGTAGAGATGGCAACTCGACAAACTCTCTGTCAATACCAGCAACCGTCAGTTGAAGGGAGGCCTTCTGCTATTGTCCTTCCTCAGGTCACTCAGGCTGAACTAGATGCCTGGCAATTCAAAACCAGTTTCATTACCACACTCTACCACCAGGGCCAATACAGCGGGCTAGATTCAGATGATGCTCCACACCATATATCTGCATTTCTTGATTTTTGTAACACTTTTAACAAAACAGGAAGTCTGAACGACGCATCCGTCTGCAATTGTTCCCCTATTCATTGAAAGATGGCGCCTCCAGGTGGCTGAGAAGTTTACAACCCAGCAGCATCCACAGTTGGGCTGAGTTAGCAAACAAATTTCTGGCGAAATACGAATACTATCCCCCGTCCAAAACAAGAGAAAAAATTGCTGAGATCACAAACTTCTGTCAAGAACCAGGTGAATCTCTTATGATTCGTGGGATAGATTCAAAGAATTACAGATATTATGCCCACATCACGGTATGAGTAGCCATGAGCTTGTTTTATCATTCTTTAGAGGCTTAAATGATTCTAACAAATTGTTGCTAAGTTCCTCATCTGGAGGAAATTTTATGAAAATGACCGGAGAAGAAGCAGTTGATCTACTGGACCAGATGACCGCCAGCACCAGACAATGGTGTAAAAATAAGGGGAGAGGTGAAGTAAAGAAAGAAACCGGTATCTACAGTATTCCCCCCCCGCAGGATCATGTGTCTGCTCAACTAGCTGCACTCACAAAGTTGTGGAGAAATTAACTCTTAGTCAACCACAACAAAAAACTGTGAAAACAGTAGCCACTTCCCCATATCTGACTCCCTGTTGCGAAAACTGTGGAGGAGCTCATGAAACCACAGACTGTGATGGCTTAGGTTGCAACAGGACCCTTGAGGAGGTAAGTCTGATTAACAACAGACCACCAAATCCTTATCCGAACTCCTACAACCAAAACAATTGGAGGAGCAATCAACACCATGGAGAAATTATGACCCACAGTCGAGCAACCAAGTTTTTAACCAAAACCGACAACCGCAGTACAACCGACAACAGGAACAGCCAACCAACTCGCAAGGAGACATGGGCGAACTAAAAGGCATGATGAATCAGCTTCTGAAACAAGGTCAGGCGATAAATTCAAAATTTTCTGAGATAGAAGCCAAAGTTGCTGATCAGGCTACCATAACCACAAATTTAGAAAGACAGATAGGTCAGATTTCCCAACAGTTGGCTCAAAGACCAGCAGGGTCACTCCCGAGCCAGACGGATCCAAATCCCAGGGAGCATGCAAAATCAATAACCCTAAGGAGCGGGAAAGAGCTGGTATCCGATGCCCCTGAAACTGAGGAGAAATCTGATGAACAAAATCTGACAAAGAAGACGTAACAATTTCCAAGGAAGGAGTCTCCTGCATCCCTTACTATTAAACCGTCACAGGTTTCATATGATATTCCAATCCCATTTCCTGACAGATTAAAGAAAAAGAATTTGGACGACCAATTTGGAAAATTTCTTAACATTTTTAAGAAATTAACTATTAATATTCCTTTTTCTGATGCCTTAACACAAATGCCTATTTATGCGAAATTTATGAAAGATATCTTGTCTAACAGGCGATCTTTACAGGAAAATGACACGGTGAAACTAACCGAAAGAGTTTCTGCAGTACTCTTAAAGAAGCTACCACCAAGTTGGGAGATCCAGGTCTCCCTATCATTCCTTGCGCAATTGAAGACATAAATTGTGGTAACGGGTTATGCGATTTAGGCGCAAGTATTAACTTAATGCCTTTATCCATATTCAAGAAATTGGGCATAGGTCAATGCTCTCCTACTCTCCGGTTCAGCTCCAACTAGCTGATCGTTCCATAATCACTACACCCCGAAGGAAAAATTGAAGATTTAGTGGTTTCTGTTGGCAAGTTTATTTTCCCCGCTGATTTCATTGTTATAGACATTGAGGAAGATAAAGATGTCCCACTAATCTTAGGTAGACCTTTTATGAGAACTGCGAGAACTTTAATTGATGTTGAAGGAGGAAAAATAATTTTAAGGCTTCATGATGAGCAGGTAGTTTTCGACATGACCTGGAACATGAAGCATCCTTCTGATACACAAATTTGTTTTTCTATTGACACTATTGACTCTTTAGTACAGGAGACGTTCCAGCAGAGATGAAGAAACAATTTTGGAAAGATGTCTTATGGCATCTTGTGAAGCTGAAGACGAAAATCCCGATATTGCTCTCATGGCTGAAGAGTTAAACAAACATAAGCCATATTTCCAGTCCTACCGACATAGATTCGAGCCAGTAGAAAGAAACGCAGACAGACCAAAGCCATCCATCGAAAAAGCACCTACAGTCGAAATGAAACCTCTTCCTCCTCATTTAAAATACGCTTTTCTAAAAAAGCCATCTGATCTACCAGTTATTATCTCTTCTAAATTGACAGATGTGCAGGAGGAGGAACTTTTAGGGGTGCTACGCCGTCATAAAACCGCTATCGGTTGGTCAATAGCGGATATCAAATGAATAAGCCCATCTCTGTGCTCTCATCGAATTTACATGGAAGATGATTTCAGGGCTTTAGCACAACCACAGAGGCGTCTCAAACCCCGTTCTTAAAGAGGTGGTCAAGAAAGAGGTAATAAAACTACTTGACGCTGGCATTATCTATCCAATTTCAGACAGCAGCAATGGGTAAGCCCAGTGCAGGTGGTACCCAAGAAGGGCGGAATAACTGTAGTTCCCAACGAGAAAGGTGAGTTGATTCCTCAACGCACCACTACCGGTTGAAGAGTCTGTATAGACTACAGGAAATTGAATACTGCCACACGGAAGGATCACTTTCCCTTGCCCTTTATTGACCAAATGCTGGAAAGGTTAGCAGGTCAGGATTATTATTGTTTTCTAGATGGCTATTCAGGATACTTTCAGATCCCAATTGCTCCAGAAGATCAGGATAAAACTACTTTTACCTGTCCTTATGGAACATACGCTTATAAAAGAATACCGTTTGGATTATGTAATGCACCAGCTACTTTTCAACGGTGCATGATGGCCATTTTCTCTGATTACATTGAAAAATGTATAGAAGTCTTTATGGATGACTTCTCTGTCTTTGGTTCGACATTTGACACTTGCCTGGAGAATCTTGATCTTATTTTGGCCAGGTGTGAAGACACAAATCTAGTCCTGACTGGGAAAAATGTCACTTCATGGTTCGTGAAGGGATCGTGCTAGGACATAATGTGTCTTCCAAAGGTATTGAGGTGGACCGCGCTAAAATTGAGGTAATAGAAAAACTTCCACCTCCTACTACTGTCAGAGGTATCCGAAGTTTTCTTGGACATGCTGGTTTTTACAGACGATTCATTAAAAACTTTTCCAAGATTTCTAAGCCTCTCTCTGCACTTTACTGACAAAAGATGCTAAATTTCATTTTTCTGATGAATGTTTAGCAGCTTTTAATTTGTTGAAAGAAAAACTTGTCTCTGCTCCTATTGTTGTATCACCCGACTGGTCACAACCTTTTGAAATCATGTGTGACGCCAGTGATTATGCGGTGGGTGCTGTTTTGTGTCAGAAATTGGATAAGGTTCTGAGAGTAATTTATTATGCAAGCCGCACTTTAAATGATGCTCAGAAAAATTATGCCACCACCGAAAAAGAATTACTGGCAGTCGTTTTCGCTTTGGATAAATTCCGTTCATATTTATTGGGTAGTAAGGTCATTATTCATACTGATCATTCTGCCCTCAAGTATTTATTTGCCAAAGCAGATGCAAAACCAAGATTGATAAGATGGATACTTCTCCTACAAGAATTCGACATCGAGATAAGGGATAAGAGAGGTATCCAGAATGTTGTGGCTGACCACTTATCAAGAATGGAGGGACCAGAAGACGACATACCCATCAATGAATTTTTCCCGGACGAGGCAGTTTTCACAATTCAAACGGCAAGAGACCCTTGGTTTGCCGATATTGCAATTATCTGGCTACAAAGATATCCCAGCTGATATGACTTATCAGCAGAGAAAAAGGTTCTTTTCTATTGTCAAACATTATTTATGGGATGATCCATTTCTTTTCAAAATCTGTGCAGATGGTATTATCAGAAGATGTGTCCCAGAAACAGAGATCAGAAATATTCTTCTCCATTGCCATTCTAGAGAAACCGGCGGACATCACGGTGCAACCCGTACAGCTGCAAAGGTACTTGAATCCGGTTTCTATTGGAACACCCTTCACAAGGACTGTCATGCCTTTGTATCTACTTGTGATCGGTGTCAAAGGCAAGGTAATATTTCTCGCCGTAATGAACTACCCTTGAACATATGCTGAAGTCGAATTATTTGATGTTTGGGGGATTGATTTTATGGGACCCTTCCCAAATTCTTTTGGAAATTTATACATCTTAGTAGCAGTCGATTATGTCTCTAAATGGGCGGAAGCCCTTGCTTGCTCTACTAATGATGGTAAAGTTGTGATGAAGTTCATAAAGAAGAACATTTTCAGTCGATTCGGTTTCCTAGAGCAATAATCAGCGATGGTGGATCTCACTTCTATAATCGCCAGTTTGATGTTCTCCTGAAGAAATATGGAGTCCGACATAAGGTTGCTCTACCATACCATCCTCAAACGAATGGTCAGGCAGAGATAACAAATAGAGAACTAAAATGGATTCTACAGAAGACGGTGAGCTCTTCTCGAAAGGATTGGTCCATTAAATTGGATGATGCACTCTGGGCATACCGTACCGCCTTCAAAACACCTATCGGCGTGTCTCCCTACAAACTAGTTTTTGGGAAGGCATGTCACCTGCCTTTGAATTAGAGCATAAATCTTATTGGGCTCTAAAGGTGTTGAACTTCGATCTACAACAAGCCGGTGAAAAAAGAAAGTTCCAGTTGACAGAACTGGAAGAACTAAGGTACAACTCATATGAAAATGCAGTGATTTATAAGGAGAAGACCAAGCGTTGGCACGATAAGATGATTGCCAAGCGAGACTTCAAAGTGGGAGATTATGTCCTCCTTTATAATTCCAGACTTAAGTTCTTCCCAGGTAAGTTAAAATCCTTCTGGTCTGGACCATTTAAAATAATATCTACCTCCCCTTATGGAGCGGTGGAATTGGACAATAAGAAGGGTGGATCATTTAAAGTCAATGGAGCTCGAATAAAATTGTATATGGGAAACACGTTGGATAACGAAGAAGCTTATGCGCTTCTTTTCAAAGAACCAGTTACAACTTGAATCACTGAGGTACGGTCTAGCCAAAGACCTTAAGATGGGCAGCTTGGTAGGAGGCACCCTACTATCTATCTTTTTAATCTGTATTGTGTTTATATTCTGTATTTTATTTATGCCAAAAAAAAAGAGTGAAATAAAAAGAAAGAAGAAAGAACGAGGAGAATTAACTTGAGTTCTTCTGGCTGTTTAGAATAGTTATTCCGGTACATCTTGCACATTCTGACAGCAGAACTCAAGTGTGGGGGAGCTACTCTACATATTCTGCATGAAATCAGGGGAGTACACTATCCATACCTTGCTCTTTAAATTTAAATATCTCTTATTACCATGTTTTTTGATCATTACCCAGGTAGTTTGCATGCCCTGTTATTTTAATTCTTTCTATGCAATGAGGGCATTGCTTTGGTTCAAGTGTGGGGGAGAGATAATAATCAAAAGCTTGCTCTTAAGTTTTCTTTTCGACAATGTGTTTAAATTTGTTAAGTGATTAATAATCAAAGAAGGAGCCATAGAGGGAGTAATGCTGGTATTAACAGGTTTAAAGGGTACACACACAAAAAAAACACTCTGCTCCTTACTCAAAAAATCTGAGGATATTATCATTTGAATTTTGTTTTGACTTTGAGCCTGGATTTGAATTGGAATGAAACGGTGGAAAAAGAACAAGGCGAGGTACTCCTCTGATCCAACAGGCATATTCTGATCCTAAACAGGCCTCGTCCACTCGGTTATTAAGTTCTTAGGGGTGCTTCATCACCCGGCTACCTAAGGTACTCGGTATCTGGGATAGTAGACCCAAAATCGCTACAAGGGTGGAGAGAAAAGTCTGTGGTGAAAGAAAAATGAACTTCAAAAAATTGAAGTATCTGTGCATTCGGTACCAAAAATGAAAAATGAAAAAATCATCATTATGGATCATGAGTATGTGGCATTGAAAGGTATAATGGAATAAGATTTTACTTCATGCCCCTTGTCGTTCAAGGAAATGTGAAAGAAAATGGTGGATTGGCTCAGGGTTAAAAGCAGAATTCTCATGGTACTGCTCCTCTTTCTTTTATAGGATTTCAGAGTTATTCTCAGAAATAGAGAAATATATCTAATAAAATTAATGTTATTAGTACCCTTTTAAAATCTGAAAAGATTGGCAATTACCTTTTCTGTGCTCTCCTTACTTGATTATTGTCTGTTTAACTTGTTTAAACATTATGTCAGAAAGATTTGCTTGAGGACAAGCAAAAGATAAGTATGGGGGAGTTTGATAAGTGAGAAATACATAGACATTTAAGGTTTAATTTACCCTATACTTACTCACTTTCAGGATAATATTTCTCACTTATCGTATGTTTTTCCTAAGATTTATGTCTTGATATGGACTGATATATTTTATATATCAAATACAGGAAAAAGTGTTGGAATCAAATAGTTTATTTCACAAGCTTTCCAACGCAACAAACGGCGAGTAAAACGGACTTATAACGAAGAATCTGGAGCCGGTTGAAGATCGCGTGAAAATAGAAAACATATCAGTTGTGTCCGCGTGAGCCTGGGCGGACAGAGGCGAGGACATGAGTGATGTCCGCGTGAGCCTAGGCGGACAGAGGCGAGGACATGAGTGATGTCCGCGTGAGCCTAGGCGGACAGAGGCGAGGACATATGTGATGTCCGCGTGAGTTTAGGCGGACAACAAGGCGGACATGTGTGATGTCCGCGTTGTAGACACCAAAAATTCTCACCCCATAAAGCAAAATCCGAAATCCGAATAGAATAAGAGGGGTCGTCGCCTTTCTTTTCAAAAGATATTAACATGCGTGCCAAAATGAAGCCACTATTTTATAAGACAGTTTTCGAACCAATTTTCTTTCAAAAAAAAAAAAACAAACGATCTAGTCCAGTTTCAAAACCGTCCCTCTTTGTTTATTCACTTATTTTACTATCTTATTTTTGTTTATATTCTATTTATTTATTTATTCATCTATCCGTTTTTTCTTTTATTCTACTATCTTTTTTATTCTATACACACTCATTTTCATCTTACAAACTCAATCCACACTGATTGAAGTCTGGTCTAGCCCAGTCCCATAGCCCATTCCAGCTCCAAGCATTGGACATACAGGCCCAAACAAAAGCTCAAACCCACTCAAAAACCCTAAACCCCACCCTCTCATTATAAAAGAACTTGTACAGTAGCCAGAACAGGGCGGCCGATTTCCATCTTCTTTCCCCGGCTTTCTTTGGCCGTTTTTTTTCATGTTTTTCGAAACAAGAGGAAGAACCGACGTTGTTCATCACCTTCTTCCTGGTTCTTTCTCTCAAATGAGAATACCCAAAACTACTTAGAATCGTCACTTCCCCTGTAATTTTGCAATCCGACTGGCGGAGAAGGAACATCGCCTCCTTCCTTCGAATCTCCTATCCCATGGAATCGCACCCTTCATCAACGCCACACTCCTGCCTAATTTCCTCCTTCGTTTCGCTAATTACCCGTAACCCTTTCCAAGCATTCTCGTCTCCCCGTTCGAACTCTCTTTAGTCGGCTTATCCAAGCTTCACCGTTGACTACTGTCTCACACCACCACGAAATATCATCACCGACGCTGCTCCTATCGGTTGAAGCTTCTCGGTTGTACGAGTAGAGATCGGGAGTTAGAAGGAGCAAACCCGAATTTAAACCGGCACGTGAAACTCCATCTCGAAAGGTACTCTTCTCCTTCCTTTTGCTCCATTCTGACCTGAGCTCGAAGGTGATGGATGTTGAATGTCTGGCTAGGTTTCGCTGAGTCGATTTACTGTCTTCTCACTTCCTTCGTTATCGACTTGTTTAACTATGTCGATTTCATCCCTGCTATGCGCGCCTGATCGATGGTTTGTGTGTGGTTGGTTTCAGTCCAATAATCCCTACGTGTTCGTTTTGCGTTTCAATATTCTGTACATGCCATTGTTAACGTTTTGAAGTGTTGGACCGACACTTCTTGTGTAGTATGGTGATTGATTTTGAAGGCTTAGTTATCTGCTTTCGTCTTCTCGTAAAACGCTTTGTGCAAGATGGCGAATGATATGCGTTTATTTGTAGGTATGAGATTATTCTTCGTTTTGTTTAATCATCCGCTTCGAGCCGGTCAATCTGAATATAATCTTGAACTTGTTTGATTCGATTTACTACTACTGGGTTGGATCTGTCTAGATGATTAACTGGTTTGTTTGGTTCTGGTCATGTAGACTCGTTTGAGTCTGTCCGTACCAGGATCGGTTCTGAGTTCCGATTGATTTGTTATCCTTCACCTGAATTTCGTTCCTCGATGCTCGTTGGCCTTGACCGAAGCTGACTTGAGGTCATTTGCTGCTCTTGTGTTCACTTCTGGTTTTATTTCACTAATGTCGTGTCTATATGTTGGCTGAGGTACCTCCCACTGGGGTTTTTGAACGGGTTTGGTCAAGCTCGCGGGCGTGGATCAGGTTTGCAAGCGTGTGGACTTTTGGCCAGATTTTGGTATATTTTGTACACACCATTGTGTACTCTGTTCGAGACATTTTAAGGCCGATTATTGCCACCGTTGTCAAGAGGACAGCAGTATTTGTCCCTTCTTTTTTCGAATGAGCCACAACCATCTTTGGGTATTCCTCTCTAATCCAGCTCTGCCCCAATTCTCCTAAATGCTGGAATGTCTTGATGATTTGTGTAACGCGTATGCTATGTTTGGTACTGATGTCCTTGATTTCTGGTTGTTGCGTTGGGAGTATTTAATCTGTAAATGCTTTAAGTTGTTTGTCTAACCATGAGGTCAGGTTTTGTTTCAATAACTTTCGAAAGAAATCACACTTAAGCTTGTTATGTAGGTGATTTGATTACAGTGTAGCAGTTAGTTTTTAAAATGAAGAACGTCAAGGATTTTGCTTTCAAAGTATCACATTTCCATTTACTTCTGTTTTCATAGATCTATGTTGTCTAATCCTTGTATATTTTATCACGTGTAAACCATCAGCTTTAAATTCGGTCTCGCATGTGTATATTTGCTGTTTCATATTATCTCTATCTAAGCCCTAGTTATTAGACCTTAGGTCCAAGCCTTAGGATAGAGGGTGAACCCTAAGATTTAGGTGAGCCATGGTCCCACCTAATAAACTGGGTAATCCCTAGACCCGAACCACATCTTATTATAATAACATGTATTAATAAAACACTTCCTCAAAATTCATCTCAATTCGATTCATCATTTCTTCCCAAATTTTCCAAAGCCCACCAAAGTTCCAACAACTCAAACAAGGCCCAAAACCAAATCAAGCCCAAAAATCATTTCAGCCCAAATTCTAAATTGGGCCCATAAATCAACTTAGCCCAAATTCCAAATGAGCCCAAAAACAAATCTGGCCCAAAGCTTGATCTTCCAAAGACCCCAGCCCGTTTCGAGGACTAAGCCCAATTTGAGGCCCATTCCAAAGCCCAATTCGAGGCTCATTCCAAAGCCCAATTCGAGGCTCATTCCAAAGCCCAATTCGAGGCCCATTCCAAAGCCCAATTCAAGGCCCATTCCAAACCCAATCTCGGCCCACACCACACTTGGCCCAGAGCCCATGGCCCAAACCACTCTCGGCCCAAATACCCACCCCATGGCCCAAAGCCCATGGCCCAAACCCTCTCGGCCCAAATACCCACACCATGGCCCAAAGCCCATGACCCAAACCCAATCTCGGCCCATCAGCCCAAGTCGGCCCATTAACCCAATCCGGTCCAAGTCCATAAATCCGGCCCAAATCCATAAACCCGGCCCATTACCCAAGTCCATAAACCGAAGTTGGCCCAAGTCCACCCAAGTCAAACCACCAAGCCCACACAAGTCAAAACAAGCCCAATCCCAAAGTTGGCCCAAGTTCATAAATGTCAAACCTTGACCAAAATGTTGACTTTGACCCAAAACGTTGACCTTGACCCAAAATTGACTTTGACCCAAAACGTTGACCTTGACCCAAAAATGTTGACTTTGACCCAAAAAAAAACGTTGGCCTTGACCCAACTTTGACCCAACTTGAAATTCGATCCAATTCAAACTCGACCTCAATCCAAATCGAACCCCAATTCAATTCAAACCTATTTCATTTAGCTCGATTCAACTCAACCCAATTACATTTCATTCCAATCCACACTCAACTTGTAAATTCCTTTCAAACTCCAAAAACCAAAAAAGAATTTCAAACCATCATTTTATTCAAAAAGAAACCATTTTGTGGAATTTTAAAAGGAAAAACTATTCTCACATCACAGAAAACTCTTCTCAAATGCAGAAAGTTCTTCTCACATATACAGAAAGTTTTCTCCTAAAACATTTCTCAAAATCAGTGTTTCTTCATCGAGAATTCCGAACAACTTCAAAAGTTTTCCAACTCAGTTTTCAAACTCAAAACTAAAACGTTTTCGGGGAACATGGGATGTCTAACACCTTCAAAGAACGTTTTCTTCCTAGTTAGGCATCACCTGTCTCCCTTCCAAAATAAAAATCCGAGGCGGGGCACTGGGGTCGTAATCTCCCTTGTCGCAGTCTGGATCTCTTTAGGCAGGGCATTAGGGTGACAAACCTCCCCTAATTGTAGCCTAGATTTTTACGAGGCGGGGCGCTGGGGAAGTAACGACCTTCCTAGTTGCAGCGGGATTTTAGAATCGTCTAACTCCCTTCCACTCGATTTCAGTATTTTTGGCTTTTAATGTTTTAAACCCGGGAGTTAGAGACGTTATTAGAGTTTGACAGAGAACATCTCATTCATGGTGTTTCTCTCTAAATCCTATTTTCGACATAAATTCATTGCCCCATCTTTCGAGCCTCGGTACTTACCATTAATTAAGTGTCGTGTTCGAGGGGGTACATAGGGTAATCCCTCGGGATTATCCGCCCTTTGCAACAAAAAAATGATTTTTCGGTTTTAAAAACTTTAAGAGAGGCAATTTTGACAATCATTCCTCTAAACAATTCAGTCCACCATCATCTCACTCTAAATTTGAAATGTCCCAAAACATCAACCCTTTCAGAATCTCAAATCCGAAAAATCTGGGATCTCTACCCAAACTTCAATTGTCTCGTACACTCAAATCATTATCCAAACTCCAATCACTCCAAATTGAAATCTTCTCCCAAATTCGACTCCTCTCTAACTTCTAATGTCTCACAGGCCGAGCGCCTCACAGACTCGAACATCTCAATTTCTCCACCATTTTAAGATTCAAGCGTCTCACAGACCCGAGCGTCTCACAGGCCTTGACATCCCATTACTCCCACTATATGAACATCCCAACCGTCTCACAGACCCGAGTGTCTCACAGACTAATCTCTCACACCCAAAACTTTAAACCCTTCAAAACTTCAAAACCCAAACCCTGAACTACGTAAGGTCTGATCTCAACAGGGAGTTGAGTACGTAGGCAGCCCATCTAGGGTGCGACCCCATTCCAAACACAAAACCCTTTTCCCCCTCTAAGGTGGCTCTCATATCTCTCAAACCTTCTTCGGCTCCCACAAAGTTTAAACCATCAGACTTCAAGCTTTGCCTATTCACTTAACCTCGAACTTTTCTTAAATCTTCATTCTATACTCCTTCGAATTCCCCAATTCCCTTCTAGGCTCTAGCTTGGCATAAAAACTCACCTCACCCTCTCTCTCTCTCTCCTCTCATCCTAATCCTATCCTCGGCTTTTAAATGAATCTCTCTAAAAAGGTTTTGAAAGAAGGTAATCCCGACAATTGGAGACCGAGGTTTCCTCGGGCACCAATCCGAAGTCGTGGTCGTTGCCACTTCTAAGGGGTGTAACCCAGTGCGAACCCATAGCAGAATCTCTGAAATGACCAGACAAGTCCTATCCATAGGCAATAAATCATCAGAGTCAATTAACGGTTTTTAGAACCCTTCTTCTCCCTTCCTAGTTCTTCAGGTCAAACTAGGTGGCGACTCTAGTCAATTCCGCCTTATAAAGGCATAAGTCCGCGTGGGGCCCATTGAGAGCGGGTGTAGTGCTCACTAGCATTCCCCATAAGCTTTCTGGGAAAGACGGACGATGTAGTAGGTATTTGAGGGATGCCACGAATAACGGGTTTTCACCCTCCACAGAATGGCAATTTCTATGGTCTAGATTTCTTAGTCAGACCCATTTAGATAGACCCCCCTCATACCGAAAAATTACCCCATCCACAAAATGGCGACTCTGCTGGGGAAAACTTGAGTAAGTTTTTCTCAAACTCAAGGAAGACTGAACTCCATTCAAAATTGTCGGGACTTCCCCACTTCTTTCAAAACCTTCAAGAGATTCATTCCAAGCCTCTAGGATTATTCTACTCCACACTTAGAGTGTGTAGCTGATGAGGACAGCTAGGACATATTAGATCCTTAACAAACATTGCAACAATTGGGTTAATGATTAGCTCACACATTAAAAGAGACACTTAGGATTGAATGAAGCTGACTTCCCTTTAGGTTAATAAACAACCAAATTGAAATCACTTTCAAGATAAAACTCTTAACAAGTAGATGTTACGGACTTTCATCGCTTTTATATATATATATGTTATGATTGTGGGGTGCATTGGGAGGGTACTTAGGACATGCATTCCTCTGTGTCACCCGATTTATCCACGAGTCACGGAATCCCCGACCGGTCCACGGTTGATTTCCCATGAGCTGGGTCATTTATATAAATGGCTAACCCACGGGGCAAGATGGTCATCGACCTACGCCCTGCGGGCTCATGATCCAAAAATACCCTCCATTATCCGAGTCTAAGCCAGCATATAGTGACCATGAGCCTTCAATGTCCAGCTGCCTAATCCGGTGTCTAAGACGGGTTTACGGGTAGTCACCCCCTTGTATGCCGCCTGTCTGACCACCCTTCTACCTTACCCTGAAGATTGCATGGGCTCAGTTCTCCATTGTTCCTCTGCACCACGGGTGTCTCTAAAGCCCAATGTCACGCTACACGTCCATAGAGGATCCCGTATTTACCGGATACCCATACATGGCACAACGTAGTCAGTGAATAATTTGGACTTTAGACACACCTGACGTCGAAACGACGGGGAGACCCCGACACCATGCAATCTTCCCAAGTTTTCCAAAAGTGGAATGTTGTGATAATCACCGGCCGTGGCTCATGTGACTGTATCACTTCGGGTATCCTGACCTTTCGAACTTAAGCACTCCGGACTTTCTTGATGACGTGCCCTACAAGGCATAACAGAGATAAATCCCGAGAGATGAATAGTGAAGGAACGACGGTTCCCCCGGTGGTATGGAAGCATTGATTGACCTGGAAGGTGATTATCCCAACATTAACACTTACAGCTCCACATCAAACATAGCCACGATTTCTTTTATGCTATACATGTGTGCAAACCACTTTTTCAAACCAATCTGTTTCAAAACGTTCGGAATTCTCTTTTGCACATCTCTTAAAGCTGTTTTACGAGCTCGTTTAATTTCAGATCCCACCTAAATTTTACTCATAAACATTTACGGTTTAATCTTGTCACGTCATCTTTAGAACGTTATTCCAAAACAATTTTCATAAATAGATTTCGAAAACCTACTTTCTACAAACTACTTTCTACCTTTTCTACAAAAATTTCAAACAACATTTTTCACCAACATTATTTCAAAATGGGTTTCGAAAACAGTTTTCAAGTTGATTTTCACAAACGTATTTCAAAGTAAATGATTTAGTCCCCATGTTGTGACCCCTATTTTTGAAGTTCTGTCCACCTTCAAGAGCAGCGGTCATTACCGTGGAGCGTACTAGACATTTCGTGTTTTCACAAGTGGTGGATTTTCTCATAAATTTAGTGTCCGGTCATTCACTTTTCCTTTCTCAAAATACCCCTATTTCCTCTCGTCGGAGCAGTGAAGCAGCATGAAGATCGACTACGCGGATCGAGCCGAAAGCTAGAGGCCCACCAACTTGTGGAGCCTGCCGAGCGACATGAAGACCAACACCACCATTCAAATACAAAACCAGGGGTGTACCAACCCGAGTCAAGCGGCACGAAGATCAGCAACACCGGTTCAAGTTCAAACTGTTGAAAATCAGAAGAACACCACTCGTTTTGTTTGATCACAATACTGCTTCGCTGCAACAACCTGATCTCGAGCGAGCAACCAGTCAAACGCCCGAAGACGAGCGAACAGCCAATCAGGAGCCCGAAGACGATTGAAGCAGTCAGTCAGAAGCTCGAAGACGAAGCAAAGAGTTCGGGAGAAGTTTTTAAGCTCAAACTCCCCCCATTTAATGACTTTTAGAATTGATGTATAGGTTTTCCCCTAGCATTCTTTTCTCTCTTGTCCATTTCTGAATAGATTACATGTATAGGTTTACACATTCCCTTTGAATTTATTTAGATCAATGTGTATAGGGTTCCCCATCCCCTATTTTATTTGCGAATGATCGAGCATCAAAATTTCTATTAAGGAAATCCACCACTTTGAAAACACGCGTTTTCAAAATTGTTTTCTAAAACTTGGTTTCTTTTCTTTTGGCATGCACGAATAAAGAGAAGAATGAATAAGGAACGACTCCTCACAGTTATATATCATTTTATCAACTTTGCTTTATGGGGCGAGAATTCACGGTATCTACAGGAGGTATCCCCTAAATAAACAACACCAACAAATGCAACCGAGCACAAAGCAAACACATGCACCGCATTCCACACAAAAAAAAAGAGTCACTTGCACTTCCAGCCATTTCAATTCATCAATCATTCACGAGTCATGTCCATCTCAAAGATTGCATAACCATGTGTTTCATTGTCACCACACCACACACCAGCTTTCATCCCAATATCTCGACCGCTAGAGCCCGATCTCAGAGGGATAGAAAAGAAAAACAAGCTCAAACCTTTCCCAATCTCAAAGTGCATCATATCATGGGGCTACCATGCGGGAGTGACCTCCCCAAAATCCAAAAAAATAATACATCCAAAAATCCCAAAAATGCAGTCTCCGTCATATCGTTGGGCCACCATGCGGGAGTTGTCACTCCCTAGAAATTCAAAAATACAGGAGCCAATCACCAGCCCTACCTCACCTGAGAATCACTACTCTGACAGTGACCCAACAGCTAGACATCATCAGAGTTTATAATGGCGGGATGAGCTTCATAGACCATAAACTGGAACCGACTCAAGCGATTAGACTAGGTGTAGCCTTACCACGCATGCATTGCATCCAAAAGGAAAAACACACAAAAAAAAAACATTCAGTCAAAATCCAAAGTCAACCATTTTCATTCATCACTTTCAGCATTTCACGCATCTTATACGTAGTAATTCCATATTACCACAATAGATTGCATTGTAGATAGTCGTGTTTGCATACTCTCGTATCGAAACGACATCTTTGGAAAAAATCTTGAGAGAATGATTGAACGGAGTGCGTGAACCACTAATCTCTCGACCCATCAATGAACACTAGGGTCCAATCAAAATTAGCACCACAAACCAAGTGAGTAGTGTGCAAGAGGCGGTATTTTCTCTTGAATTTCGATTGAGTGTTTTGGACGATCTATCGAGCGATGAGGGAAGATAGAGAGATCAAACGGAGGTAAAACCACGAGTGACTTGTGCTTTCTTTAGCACATGGAGAGGCATGATTGAAAGTGAGATCAATGTCGATAACAGGATACTAACTGTGATTCATGCAAAGATCCGAGAATAGTAAGAAAACAATCTTTAACTAATGAGAATGACGGGGCACTTAGGATCAAAAATCTCCACAAAACCAAAGACTTTAACTGCCCTCTACATAATCCCTTAGTGAGCCCCGCTGAGCCTTTCACAATAAACCTTCTTCTACGAACTCCACAACATGCCAACCCACCACATATGCTTACTTGTCCTTGCAATAGAGGATCTCGATGGAGCCAGAGCCATGGTCTCTCCCCCACCATCTTTCACGAAAACAACAATGAAATGTTTGAAGAAATCAGTGAGTCAATGCAACTCCAAAGCAAAACTAAAAAAAAAAAAAGAACACCGAAATGTTCAAGAAGATCGATGAGTCAATGCAACTCCAAAGCTGAAAGCCAAAAAACAGAGCAAAGAACGTTTGAGAGAATCGAAGAGCCAAATGCAATTTCACAAAGGAAAATGAGAAGAAAGTTCAAATCGTACGCCAGAAGAGGCAAGAAGGAGAAATCCAAACCAGAAGGACCAATGATGTCTCGAAGAAACCGATAAGGGGTTATCAAAACCAGTCTAATCATTCCACGCATGGCGAAGGCGAAACTTATCCTCTATTCACAAAAGCTCTGCAACTTCCAATAAATCCTACAGTTCCATGTGACATACATCATACCCCTCAGCCCCGTTATAACCCAATAAAAGACCTCTGACTCCTAAGTCAATGAGCGTTAACTGAAAGTATCGGATCTGAAACATGAATCATAAGCTTCGTACTTGTTATCAACATGTCCTGTCATACCAAAGGGACCATGAGCATATGAGCGTGACCTTACCCCACAAGGTCTTATGAGCGCGAGTGGATCTTCAGTCTAAGCACCAAATCATAAACAACCTACCCCATTGTAGGAAAGGAACTTGTAAGGATTGGAAAGTCCAGAACCTCTAAAGAAATTCTAAGGAAAATACTGCTCCGAGCATCGAGAGCATCATCACACCATTTGCACACACAGCCATACTCATGAAAGATTGACCCATATCCCTCCGTGAGAGGAAAGTGATTCACGCATTCTAGCTCAACAATCACTCAAGATCAAACTGAAGATGTCTTATATTCGTAAACCTCATATTAATAGAGATAGGACCGTACCTTCTCTCCAAAAATTGCACACACATTTTGCATCGTATCTAGCAGTTAGCATTTGCATGCATCATAACCACTTCATTTTCAACATCCGGCTGGTAAGAACCATGCCTAGTCTCGTGGAAGGTCGACTTCAGTTTCCCGCTATCGAAGCTCAATCAAAATCAAAAGAAATCAAAACCGAGGCCATCCGGAGCCATACGACGATCTTCCCGGAGCCATCCAGCGTCATCGGGCCTCATCAACATCATATCCAAAACCAAACTAGAGCCATGCGAGAGCCATCCTCAAACGTTGAGACCGTCCTAGAGACCTCAAGACTATACACGAGCCATTTCGTCACCAGGGCTTTGCCTACAAAGATCGAACTACGTATGGTCTGATCTCAATATGGAATTGAGTACGTAGGCAACCCGCCCAGGGTGCGACCACCTCAAAGAAAAAATGCCCCTTTCTTCCTCGCCATCACCAAATAGAGCCATCTCATAGCCCTTCCCGGAGCCATCCCGAGCTATCCTGGAGCCATCATGAGAGAACCCTGAAGTCATAACCGGGCCGAAGCCATCCATCCATGACCAAGAATTTGTCTATCACATCAAAATACGTCAAACACAACACAGTCCACTAATCACATCAACCCACCATTCACTCAAAATCTCAATACAAATCAAAACCCACCAACCACCCCAGAGCCGTTGCTCATAATGGGGTCATGAATCATGTCGGAGCCCTCTGACCACACTGGAGCCACCCAACCGCACCGGAACCATCAACGTAATCCGGAGCCATCAGTCCATACCGGAGCCATCACCACATGCCAAAGTCATCTCAAAATTTGAAACAACTCTGGAGCCGTCTGCTCACACAAAACCTACATCCACAAACAGGGAGTTTAATTCAATTAATACATTGGTTAATCACCACACATCACATATCATCTGCATATACCCACAAAATTTGCTCGCTATCTGACGCATCTGCACACCCGCTAGACAGCTATTGCGCTACTAGTGCGGTCGACTTTCATTTTACACCCGCTAGACAGCTATTGCGCTACTAGTGCGGTCGACTTTTCGTTTTACACCCGCTAGACAGCTATTGCGCTACTAGTGCGGTCGACATTTCATTTTACACCCGCTAGACAGCTATTGCGCTACTAGTGCGGTCGACTTTTCGTTTTACACCCGCTAGACAGCTATTGCGCTACTAGTGCGGTCGACATTTCATTTTTACACCCGCTAGACAGCTATTGCGCTACTAGTGCGGTCGACTTTTCGTTTTACACCCGCTAGACAGCTATTGCGCTACTAGTGCGGTCGACATTTCATTTTACACCCGCTAGACAGCTATTGCGCTACTAGTGCGGTCAACTTTTCGTTTACACCCGCTAGACAGCTATTGCGCTACTAGTGCGGTCGACTTTTCGTTTTAACACGCTAGACAGCTATTGCGCTACTAGTGCGGTCGACATTTCATTTTACACCCGCTAGACAGCTATTGCGCTACTAGTGCGGTCGACTTTTCGTTTTACACCCGCTAGACAGCTATTGCGCTACTAGTGCGGTCGACATTTCATTTACACCCGCTAGACAGCTATTGCGCTACTAGTGCGGTCGACTTTTCGTTTTACACCCGCTAGACAGCTATTGCGCTACTAGTGCGGTCGACATTTCATTTTACACCCGCTAGACAGCTATTGCGCTACTAGTGCGGTCGACTTTTCGTTTTACACCCGTTAGACAGCTATTGCGCTACTAGTGCGGTCGACATTTCATTTTACACCCGCTAGACAGCTATTGCGCTACTAGTGCGGTCGACTTTTCGTTTAACACCGCTAGACAGCTATTGCGCTACTAGTGCGGTCGACTTTTCGTTTTACACCCGCTAGACAGCTATTGCGCTACTAGTGCGGTCGACTTTCGTTTTACACCCGCTAGACAGCTTTGCTACTAGTGCGGTCAAATTTTTCATTTTACACCGCTAGACAGCTATTGCGCTACTAGTACGGTACCGAACTTGCATTCTAGGCCCGTTATAAGCCCTAGGGCTGGATATCAGAGGTCCAGTTGAGGCACTCTAAGCCCTCGTGCACCGTAAACCAATCTAATTGTTAGTTCATAGGCTCGTCATAAGTCCTATGGCTAGATACCAGAGGTTAGTTGAGGCTCGTCATAAGTCCTCGTACTCTCGATTGCATTATAGGCTTGTCATAAGTCCTATAGTTAGACGTCAAGAGGTCTAATTGAGGCTCGTCCTAAGTCCTCGTACTTCCAATCACATTCATACACTCACGGTCACGTCCCAATGCACCACTAAACCGTTGTGAGAATTTTTGGCGCCCCGTCAACCTTGATCCAATTCTGCAAGTCTTCTATTGCAGAATTGAATCAAGGGGAGCCATCTGTAGACACCAAAAATTCTCACCCCATAAAGCAAAATCCGAAATACGAATAGAATAAGAGGGGTCGTCGCCTTTCTTTTTCAAAAAGATATTAACATGCGTGCCAAAATGAAGCCACTATTTTATAAGACAGTTTTCGAACCAATTTTTTTTTCAAACAAAAAAAAACAAAACAAAACGATCTAGTCCAGTTTCAAAACCGTCCCTCTTGTTTATTCACTTATTTTACTATCTTATTTTTGTTTATATTCTATTTATTTATTTATTCATCTATCCGTTTTTTCTTTTATTCTACTATCTTTTTTATTTTCTATACACACTCATTTTCATCTTACAACTCAATCCACACTTGATTGAAGTCTGGTCTAGCCCAGTCCCATAGCCCATTCCAGCTCTAAGCATTGGACATACAGGCCCAAACAAAAGCTCAAACCCACTCAAAAACCCTAAACCCCACCCTCTCATTATAAAGAACTTGTACAGTAGCCAGAACAGGGCGGCCGATTTCCATCTTCTTTCCCCGGCTTTCTTTGGCCGTTTTTTTCATGTTTTTCGAAACAAGAGGAAGAACCGACGTTGTTCATCACCTTCTTCCTGGTTCTTTCTCTCAAATGAGAAAACCCAAAACTACTCAGAATCGTCACTTCCCCTGTAATTTTGCAATCCGACTGGCGGAGAAGGAACATCGCCTCCTTCCTTCGAATCTCCTATCCCATGGAATCGCACCCTTCATCAACGCCACACTCCAGCCTAATTTCCTCCTTCGTTTCGCTAATTACCCGTAACCCTTTCCAAGCATTCTCGTCTCCCCGTTCGAACTCTCTTTAGTCGGCTTATCCAAGCTTCACCGTTGACTACTGTCTCACACCACCACGAAATATCATCACCGACGCTGCTCCTATCGGTTGAAGCTTCTCGGTTTGTACGAGCAGAGATCGGGAGTTAGAAGGAGCAAACCCGAATTTAAACCGGCACGTGAAACTCCATCTCGAAAGGTACTCTTCTCCTTCCTTTTGCTCCATTCTGACCTGAGCTCGAAGGTGATGGATGTTGAATGTCTGGCTAGGTTTCGCTGAGTCGATTTACTGTCTTCTCACTTCCTTCGTTATCGACTTGTTTAACTATGTCGATTTCATCCCTGCTATGCGCGCCTGATCGATGGTTTGTGTGTGGTTGGTTTCAGTCCAATAATCCCTACGTGTTCGTTTTGCGTTTCAATATTCTGTACATGCCATTGTTAACGTTTTTGAAGTGTTGGACCGACACTTCTTGTGTAGTATGGTGATTGATTTTGAAGGCTTAGTTATCTGCTTTCGTCTTCTCGTAAAACGCTTTGTGCAAGATGGCGAATGATATGCGTTTATTTGTAGGTATGAGATTATTCTTCATTTTGTTTAATCATCCACTTCGAGCCGGTCAATCTGAATATAATCTTGAACTTGTTTGATTCGATTTACTACTACTGGGTTGGATCTGTCTGGATGATTAACTGGTTTGTTTGGTTCTGGTCATGTAGACTCGTTTGAGTCAGTCCGTACCAGGATGGTTCTAAGTTCCGATTGATTTGTTATCCTTCACCTGAATTTCGTTCCTCGATGCTCGTTGGCCTTGACCGAAGCTGACTTGAGGTCATTTGCTGCTCTTGTGTTCACTTCTGGTTTATTTCACTAATGCCGTGTCTATATGTTGGCTGAGGTACCTCCCACTGGGGTTTTTGAACGGGTTTGGTCAAGCTCGCGGGCGTGGATCAGGTTTGCAAGCGTGTGGACTTTTGGCCAGATTTTGGTATATTCTGTACACACCATTGTGTACTCTGTTCGAGACATTTTGAGGCCGATTATTGCCACCGTTGTCAAGAGGACAGCAGTATTTGTCCCTTCTTTTTTTCGAATGAGCCACAACCATCTTTGGGTATTCCTCTCTAATCCAGCTCTGCCCCAATTCTCCTAAAATGCTGGAATGTCTTGATGATTTGTGTAACGCGTATGCTATGTTTGGTACTGATGTCCTTGATTTCTGGTTGTTGCGTTGGGAGTATTTAATCTGTAAATGCTTTAAGTTGTTTGTCTAACCATGAGGTCAGGAGGTTTGTTTCAATAACTTTCGAAAGAAATCACACTTAAGCTTGTTATGTAGGTGATTTGATTACAGCGTAGCAGTTAGTTTTTAAATGAAGAACGTCAAGGATTTTGCTTTCAAAGTATCACATTTCCATTTACTTCTGTTTTCATAGATCTATGTTGTCTAATCCTTGTATATTTTATCACGTGTAAACCATCAGCTTTAAATTCGGTCTCGCATGTGTATATTTGCTGTTTCATATTATCTCTATCTAAGCCCTAGTTATTAGACCTTAGGTCCAAGCCTTAGGATAGAGGGTGAACCCTAAGATTTAGGTGAGCCATGGTCCCACCTAATAAACTGGGTAATCCCTAGACCCGAACCACATCTTATTATAATAACATGTATTAATAAAAACACTTCCTCAAAATTCATCTCAATTCGATTCATCTTCTTCCCAAATTTTCCAAAGCCCGCCAAAGTTCCAAACAACTCAAACAAGGCCCAAAACCAAATCAAGCCCAAAATCATTTCAGCCCAAATTCTAAATTGGGCCCATAAATCAACTTAGCCCAAATTCCAAATGAGGCCCAAAAAACAAATCTGGCCCAAAGCTTGATCTTCCAAAGACCCCAGCCCGTTTCGAGGACTAAGCCCAATTTGAGGCCCATTCCAAAGCCAATTCGAGGCTCATTCCAAGCCCAATTCGAGGCTCATTCCAAAGCCCAATTCGAGGCCCATTCCAAAGCCCAATTCAAGGCCCATTCCAAACCCAATCTCGGCCCACACCACACTTGGCCCAGAGCCCATGGCCCAAACCACTCTCGGCCCAAATACCCACCACATGGCCCAAAGCCCATGGCCCAAACCACTCTCGCCCAAATACCCACACCATGGCCCAAAGCCCATGACCCAAACCCAATCTCGGCTCATCAGCCCAAGTCGGCCCATTAACCAATCCGGTCCAAGTCCAAAATCCGGCCCAAATCCATAAACCCGGCCCATTACCCAGTCCATAAACCGAAGTTGGCCCAAGTCCACCCAAGTCAAACCAAGCCCACACAAGTCAAAACAAGCCCAATCCCAAAGTTGGCCCAAGTTCATAAATGTCAAACCTTGACCAAAATGTTGACTTTGACCCAAAACGTTGACCTTGACCCAAAATGTTGACTTTGACCCAAAACGTTGACCTTGACCCAAAAATGTTGACTTTGACCCAAAAAAAACGTTGGCCTTGACCCCAACTTTGACCCAACTTGAAATTCGATCCAATTCAAACTCGACCTCAATCCAAATCGAACCCCAATTCAATTCAAACCTATTTCATTTAGCTCGATTCAACTCAAACCCAATTACATTTCATCCAATCCACACTCAACTTGTAAATTCCTTTCAAACTCCAAAAACCAAAAAAAAGAATTTCAAACCATCATTTATTCAAAAAGAAACCATTTTGTGGAATTTTAAAAGGAAAAACTATTCTCACATCACAGAAAACTCTTCTCAAATGCAGAGAAAGTTCTTCTCACATATACAGAAAGTTTTCTCCTAAAACATTTCTCAAAATCAGTGTTTCTTCATCGAGAATTCCGAACAACTTCAAAAGTTTTCCAACTCAGTTTTCAAACTCAAAACTAAAACGTTTTCGGGGAACATGGGATGTCTAACACCTTCAAAGAACGTTTTTCCTAGTTAGGCATCACCTGTCTCCCTTCCAAAATAAAAATCCGAGGCGGGGCACTGGGGTCGTAATCTCCCTTGTCGCAGTCTGGATCTCTTTAGGCGGGGCATTAGGGTGACAAACCTCCCCTAATTGTAGCCTAGTTTTACGAGGCGGGGCGCTGGGGAAGTAACGACCTTCCTAGTTGCAGCCGGGATTTTAGAATCGTCTAACTCCCTTCCACTCGATTTCAGTATTTTGGCTTTTAATGTTTTAAACCCGGGAGTTAGAGACGTTATTAGAGTTTGACAGAGAACATCTCATTCATGGTGTTTCTCTCTAAATCCTATTTTCGACATAAATTCATTGCCCCATCTTTCGAGCCTCGGTACTTACCATTAATTAAGTGTCGTGTTCGAGGGGGTACATAGGGTAATCCCTCGTGATTATCCGCCCTTTTGCAACAAAAAATGATTTTTCGGTTTTAAAAACTTTAAGAGAGGCAATTTTGACAATCATTCTCTAAACAATTCAGTCCACCATCATCTCACTCTAAATTTGAAATGTCCCAAAACATCAACCCTTTCAGAATCTCAAATCCGAAAAAATCTGGGATCTCTACCCAAACTTCAATTGTCTCGTACACTCAAATCATTATCAAACTCCAAATCACTCCAAATTGAAATCTTCTCCCAAATTCGACTCCTCTCTAACTTCTAATGTCTCACAGGCCCGAGCGCCTCACAGACTCGAATCTCAATTTCTCCACCATTTTAAGATTCAAGCGTCTCACAGACCCGAGCGTCTCACAGGCCTTGACATCCCATTACTCCCACTATATGAACATCCCAACCGTCTCACAGACCCGAGTGTCTCACAGACTAATCTCTCACACCCAAAATTTAAACCCTTCAAAACTTCCAAAACCCAACCCTGAACTACGTAAGGTCTGATCTCAACAGGGAGTTGAGTACGTAGGCAGCCCATCTAGGGTGCGACCCCATTCCAAACACAAAACCCTTTCCCCCTCTAAGGTGGCTCTCGTATCTCTCAAACCTTCTTCGGCTCCCACAAGTTTAACCATCAGACTTCAAGCTTTGCCTATTCACTTAACCTCGAACTTTTCTTAAATCTTCATTCTATACTCCTTCGAATTCCCCATTCCCTCTTCTAGGCTCTAGCTTGGCATAAAAACTCACTCACCCACTCTCTCTCTCTCCTCTCATCCTAATCCTATCCTCGGCTTTTAAATGAATCTCTCTAAAAGGTTTTGAAAGAAGGTAATCCCGACAATTGGAGACCGAGGTTTCCTCGGGCACCAATCCGAAGTCGTGGTCGTTGCCACTTCTAAGGGGTGTAACCCAGTGCGAACCCATAGCAGAATCTCTGAAATGACAGACCAGTCCTATCCATAGGCAATAAATCATCAGAGTCAATTACGGTTTTTAGAACCCTTCTTCTCCCTTCCTAGTTCTTCAGGTCAAACTAGGTGGCGACTCTAGTCAATTCCGCCTTATAGAGGCATAAGTCCGCGTGGGGCCCATTGAGAGCGGGTGTAGTGCTCACTAGCATCCCCATAAGCTTTCTGGGAAAGACGGACGATGTAGTAGGTATTTGAGGGATGCCACGAATAACGGGTTTCACCCTCCACAGAATGGCATTTCTATGGTCTAGATTTCTTAGTCAGACCCATTTAGATAGACCCCCCTCATACCGAAAAATCACCCTCCACACGCGTGAGTTTAGGCGGACAGAGGAGGCGGACATGACCGAATTCGACGCGAAACAGTTTTCTTCTTCCTTCTTCGTTGCGGCGCCTACAGACAACAAGATAAGGGGCTGCCGACAGTCCTGAAAATCCTCACGCGTTCTGCAAACCCAATCCATCTACCTCCCTTATCTTGTTAATCCACTAGCACGCATGCTCCGCTCTTCTTCTGTTTCTTCTTCTTCCTCTCCTCTATATAAACACTACCACTTCATCAGAAAAACCTGCGCACATTTGCCCGTAGTAACTCTCTGTAATACTCACGTTCTCTCCCAAATCACACTTCCTCCACAAAATTCCATACAGTGCGTACGAATGCAGAGAGCTCTTTTTTTCTTTAACTGTACTTTGTTTTAATGGCTGTCGTGCTTACGACGTCTGTTTGTATAATTATGTCTGAGTAAAACCTTAGCTCCCGGGTTGAGAAGCAAGCTTATTTTACTAAACTGTGTACGTAGACTTTCTAATAAAATCTATCAAGCAATATTTTGATTCTCCTCCTTGATGCGCTTAAATATTTAGGCCATTTATTAAAGTGATATTTGTAGTTTCTTGTCAAATGCAGTGCTGAGACAAGATTCTAGACAAGAGAAGTCAAAACAGGTTAACGACTAGAAGTGAGTTTTCACCTATAGGTTAACCAGTCTCCAATAGGAATTGTTAATAATGCGATTAATTTATTAATGACTTGAACAAGGAAATGTGCTTGTTGTTTAAATTAATCAGGGTTTATTAGACAGGGAACGGTCAATAAACTAATTAAGATTCTTGAGTTATTGCTAAAGTGGGGAAGTCTACAATAATACAATTGAGTAAAATAGGTGAGCACAACAACCCGGGGTGCTTCCTTAAAAACAAAAGAGTTTTATAACCACTTTTATTATTCTGTTTTAATTAATTGCTCTTTTCACTGGTTTTTTACATCAAGTATTAGACCACAACCTCCCTAAAAAATGATGAGCTTCTATTCAACAGTCTAATTAGAATTCTCAATTAAATTACACTATCAGTTAAACCACAGCAAGGTCCCCAAGAGTTCGACACCCCACAATTCCACTATTCCGCAAAACGATTAGGTACACTGCCTAAGTGGTAGAGGTTTAACACCACTTTACTCCAACAGAACCCTGAACTATGGAATCGTCCTCGCCAAAGGTTCTACTTCTACTCTTGATCTTCTTGCCTACTGTGACTCTGATTGGGCTGCCTATCCAAACACCAGAAAATCTGTGTCCGGTTATTTCATTTTCCTAGGAGATAGTCTATTTCTTGGAAGACTAAGAAGCAAGGCTCGGTGTCTCTTTCTAGTGCAGAAGCGGAATACCGTTCCTTGCGACGGGTTACAGTGGAATTGACATGGCTTACACGTTGTTACACGAACTGGATGTCACACATATTACTCATGTACCGGTCAAGTGTGACAACCAGTCAGCTATATATATATAGCACGCAACCCTGTTTTTCATGAACGTACTAAACACATTGAAATTGATTGTCATTTTGTCCGGGAGAAGATTCAACAAGGTTTGGTGGACATCACTTACACTCATACTTCTGATCAACTAGCTGATATGATGACTAAAGTCTTACCAGGAGTCAAATACAAGGACCAGCTCTGTGTATCGGCATGCGTGCAGATGATAAGTCAAGCCTTGGTAACTTCGCTTACCAAGGGGGTATTGGGCTAGTATTCAGCCCAGTCCAGTATTTAATTAGCCTAGTATAATGTTTAGGCCCACATTATATTTACAAGTTTACAGTTTTGTTTCTTTATCTGTAAACATCTAAATATTTGGTTAGTTAGGATTTTATTAACAACATTATTTATCTTTACAAAGAGATATATTAGTATATAAACAGTTGGGTCATTAGTTCTATAATACAACGTTTTATTCTTCAAACTTCCATTCGTCTTCATGTTTTCCAATATTCTCTTCATAGCCACCTTTTTAATTTTACCCCAGTACATTCGATTCCCTTAAAAAATATTCACATCGGGCAATCTCAACGCCTGAACCTTCACTCAAAATTCTACCACTTCTACATCTTCCTTGTATGGAATTTGATTCCCACCTGAAAACTCAAACCACCGGAAACACTTCCACAGTAGCTGGAAAAACCCACTGTAACCAGACAAGCCGATCTCCCCTACATTTTCTTACATCACTGAAGCCTTTCCTATTTCACCTAGCTGAGGGAACAAAAATACAGAGACAATATTGTAGCCTGAGAATTCATTTCCTCTGAAAATCCTACACCAAATCATCACCTACACTACGTTGTTTGCAGGAAAAACTCACTTCGATATCTTTCCTACCGATTTCCAACACTCATTGTTCCATCAACGAGGGTAAGCAAAGCTCTGTTTCTCTAGGACTGAAATCTGTCTCGATCCTCGCCATTTTCATTTTCGGGTTTCTTTCACTTATTATTTCTACCCGGTTTTGCTCCTGGATTTAATTTGCTGTTCTACGCTATAATGGAGTAAGTTACCGTTTTGCTCGTCATTTCGTTTATCATTGAGTTGAACTGGCTTTTCTTCCTCTTTCGATTTCTTCCTCATCTGGAGGTTTTATTTTATTTTATTTTTGATTTTTCTTCCAAAGACCCAAAAATCGGTGATGGCGGAGGATGAGCAAAGCTCTGTCAGAAATCTATTTCGAGGAGAGAGCCAATTCGCATTTCATGTTTTTCTGTTTCACATCCACCAAGATCCAGAATTCAGAATGTGAAATTTCCATTTCAATTTTCGTTTCACATGGAAAATAAAGATGAATTTCAAAGTTAGTTTTGATCTTTCAAATTGTGCAACACGTTCACCAGAGTGAACCCAAACTGAGTATATATTGTAAGTGTCGATTTCATTAAGGACCGGTACCAGCGTCACTTCACTCATACTCTTTCTATATGATTTTCTTTGTGTCAACTTTGTAGTTCTCTTTTATGCTATGTACTTCATCGCCAAACAAACCAGAACAAGGTGATTAGTTAGTTATCTTTTTACTACTTTATTCTTTTACGACTGCTTACTACTAGTCTTCCTCTTTCTATCTATATTTGGTTACAAAATTGCGCTCGAAAGAATACCAAACTCTTATGGGTTCCAGGGTTCAGAGAGATGCGCATCAAGAGCATGAATGTCGGTGGTTTATTTTATTGAACAGTGCCTTATACCCTGCTTCATCGAGTCTGGTCTCTTTAGTTTATGGTGGATCATTCGATTAATAAGTTGTTCCTGAGTAAATATAATCTCACAATTCTTGGCATTACTTACTTGATTTTGGTCTCTGTGTTCCGTGCATGAGCCTGCTTTGTCGCACCCCAAAACTTGACCGTAGTTTGTCTACCCACTTGTATAACCGTTTTGAGCTTCTATTCCCCATCGTTCAATTTATCCCTTCCGTAGTGCCGTCATCCTTGTGTGGATGCCCGTAAATCTGAACAGTGCAATGGTAAAACACGCTCGAGTTTTCTTTTCGGATGTCCATACCTTTATTTTTGTGGACTAATATCATCTGGTTGTCACCATGTGTTTTTTTTTTTTTCTTTGTAGATATTTGCAGGTTTTATAAAATCGTTTCGCCTCCTCGGTATTAATAGGTTTTGTGATATGCGGAAGCATTAATTTGTAAAACGTGTTATGAAGAATTGTAAACTCCTGTGAATTGCCGTGTGAGAATATCATATATTGTTCTTCTTTTATCTGTCAGTACATCCTTATATATAACTACTAAAGATAACTAAAGATAAAAACTACCTAGATAGAAAATCTAGGAAATTTTAACAACTTAAAACAACTTAAAAATATAAATCCTAACAATATGAAAATCAGCCTTTATCTAATTAAACTTGGGCCTAGAAACAGATGGGCTGGAACATATTCCAATACCCCCCGCAAGCTGCAGATAAGAAAAGTTAGCAAGGCTTGAACTACTCGCGCATGCCCATGTGATGGATTTGTTCTTTGTAGCGTGTCCCTGGAAGAACCTTAGTCATCATATCAGCTAACTGTGTGGAAGTGTGTGTGTAGACCACATCAACGAGGCCTTGTTGAATTTTCTCACGCACAAAATGACAATCGATCTCGATGTGTTTCGTTCGCTCGTGAAACACTGGATTGTGTGCTATATGAATGGCTGATTGATTGTCACATTTAACTAGGATCGGTGTAATATATCAACACCAAGTTCAGATAAAACACGAGTCAACCAAGTCAACTCTGTTGTAACACGTCGAAGTGATTGATACTCTGCTTCTGCACTAGAGAGTGAAACAGAGCCCTGTTTCTTGGTCTTCCATGAAATTGGACTGTCACCCAAGAAGATATAGTACCCTGAAACAGATTTCCTTATGTTTGGACAAGCTGCCCAGTCTGAATCACAGTAAGCCACAAGATCTAACTTGGAATGTCTTGTAGCAGAAAGAACGATGCCGTAAGTAATAGTACCCTTAACATAACGAAGTGGTGCGTGCAATGCCGCCTCCATGTGTATGTCAGTTGGTCTCTGCATAAACTGACTCAGTGTCTGAACCGTGAAACTGAATCTGGCCATGTGTTAGACAAATAATTCAGCTTCCCAACAAGTCTTCTATAGGGAGTAGGATCATGTAATGGAACCCCATCATCGGATAACAATTGCTTTCCCAAAACCATGGCCCTCGTGCGCAACTGGCTTGTTTGCAGTCAAACTCTTCTATAAGATCGGCACAAAACTTTCGTTGGGATAGAACATACCCTTGGTTTGTTGGGATAAATTCTATACCCAAGAAATAATGCAAAACTCCTAGGTCCTTGATCTTAAAATTTGAGTCAAGAGCCCGTTTGATACAATCAATCTCCTTCTGTGCAGCCCCAACAACCAGGATGTCATCAACATAAACAGCAAGAAATATGCGTCCAACATCCGTGTCTTTAAAGAAAAGAGAATAATCATTTTTTGACTGAGAAAAATCAAGTGTGCGAAGAAAACCTACTAACTTGGAATACCACTGACGTGTTGCTTGTTTGAGACCATACCGCGATTTTCTAAGTAGACAAGCTTTGTTATCTCCATGTACCTCAAGACCATCTGGTATTCTCATGTAGACTTCTTCATCCAACTCACCATGCAAGAAAGCATTATTAACATCGAGTTGATTGATAATCCATCCTTTGTTAAGAGCTACAGCAATGAGCGCCCGGATTGTTGTCAACTTAACAACCGGAGAGAAAGTCTCATTTTAATCTAGCCCTTATCGCAGAGTAAAACCTTTGGCCACTAACCTTGCTTTATACCTTTCTAATGACCCGTCTGATCTGAGTTTAACCTTGTAAACCCATTTGCACCCTATTACCTTCTGCCTCGAGGTAAGGAAGGTAACAACATCCACGTGTCATTATGATTGAGAGCTTCTAACTCAGCATCCATAGCCTTACGCCAATGAGGATACCTTACTGCATCTTAGTAAGTAGTGGGTTCCCTCAGATCTGGAACCTCGGCGACTGTATGTTGAGCTTGGACAGTAAGGATAGAGAGACATTTGGTGTAAGCTCTGTGAGACTTTCACATCCCATTATAAGATTTGTTGAGGACTCATTACCTCTGTAGACCCTCTCATCCAAAACCGCTTGAAAAACAGTATTACAAACATAATCATTCAAGTAATTAGGTTTGTGACTTTCTCTCTGGAGCGCAAACCAAGGATGGTGGTGTTCAACAATCTCTCCTGCAGTCGGCTAGCTTGATTGTTCTGCTTGTGTGTCCATATTGTCCTCATCAAAAAACCGATGAGGATCATTTACATGCTGGTCATTCTGTTCATTTACATGCTGGTTATTCTGTTCATTGTGGGAAAATTTTCAGTGCTCTCTTGATAAGGAAAAACATTAGGGTGAAATCTGACATCTCTACAAATCTCTATTGACCGTGTAACAAGACTCAAAACTTTATATCCTTTCTTCCTCGGATCATTTCCCAAATAAAACAAAGCTTCACCCCTTGGATCAAACTTGCTCCCTTGTTGACTATGGTTTTGTAACACAAGCAGCCAAAAGGTTTTATCTTATCGTATGTTACCTTGTTACCATATAGAATCTCAAACGGTGTTTTTCCTGCCAGAGCCTTGGTGGGAAGCCTATTAATTAGATAAGGCGCATGCAGAATACCACTCCCCCCAATAAAGAAGCAGAACATTGGACTGAAAATACAATGCTCTTGCTGTCTCGAGCAAATACCTGTGTTTCAGTTCAACCACTGCATTTTGTTGTGGGCTGTATGCACATGTAGTCTTGTGGATAATCCCTTCTTTTTGAGAGAAAAATTTTCCATCATAAGAGTTCCCAAGTTCCTTAGCATTATCTATTCTAATCACTTTAATCTTTGCTTCAAATTGCCGCTCTATCATTCGGACAAAACGACACAACTATTTCCCAAGCCTCACTCTTTTGTCTGATAAGATGAATCCATGTTGTTCTGGTGAAATCGTCTATGAAACAAACGAAATGTTTATAACCATTATGCGTTTCAACTTTGAATGGTCCCCATATATCAACATGTAACATATCAAATGCCCGTTTCGCCTTGATAGAAGAATTATCAAAAGGCAATTGTTGAGCTCGACTTTTGAAGCCAAATCACAAGGATAACCATCAGAAAAATCAGATGTTGTTATTAATTTCATTGCAACAAGTTTCTGAAACAGTACATGACCAAGTTTAATATGTAAATCTTTAGCCCTAGAACTGAGTTTATGTTGCTGGCCCAAATGTAACTCCACCGAACTAGCACAAACAGGAACTGGGCTCGACTTTGATCCAGTCTCCGTCCGATTCTTGCGCAGTCCATCGATAACTTGACAGGGGCCCAAGCCAACATCGACTCAGCCCAGGCTTTATTCCTCCGCAGATTGTCACCTTTCACGGAAAAGTCCAGAACATACAAGCCTTGTACTCGCCGCCCCAGGCTCTTAGTCATCCCTGAAGAGTGGACCTGAACAAAACACTCTCTACTATTAAACACACAGTGCAGTCGAGCTGATCAATCAGCTTTGTCACTGAAATTAAATTGAAATGAAAGTCTGGGACGAACAGAACTTCCGTCAAGTGCAATCCGTCACCCAGTTTCACATTTCCCTCAAACTTCACCATTTGAAGCCGTCCATTAGGTAAGACAACACTTCTCCTTTCTCGTGCTTCTCTCAGATTTTCAAATACATTTTCAGTTCCAGAAATATGATCTGTAGACCCTGAATCGATGATCCATTTTCTTTCGAAACTGTTGTGCGAATTCATGAGACAGTAGGAATATTACCCGAAAAATGCAGTAGCTAGTTTCTTCTATTTTCGATGCGGAAGTTGTTGCTCGAACAATCTCTGTATTTGTTGGATTTGTTTGGTTGTAAACCCGCCGTCCTGTGTACCTTGTACTGTAAGCCCACCGTCCTGTGATGTCTGTTAAACTGATTCCTCAACCTTGACACTGTTAGCAAAAGCCTTCTTTTTCCGGGCAAGGACATTGTCTCTGCCGTGCAAGTGGTAACAGTCACTTTCGAGATGCCAATTCTTCTTACAGTAGGTGCACTTCAACCTCTGGAAACAGGCTTCAAAATTATGTCTAGTCTTCTTACAGAGACTGCATTCCAATTTCTTCCTGTCATACTCACCCTTCCCGCTAGGGTTCCTAGTATTTTCTGTGTTGGCAGATTTACGAACGTAGAAAGACATGGCATCTTCCGTAGAAGATTTTCCGCCTCTTTGCTCTTCTTCCTGAATAACAAGCGCAAAGGCTTTTTTGAGACTAGGTGGTTTTGCATTGCAAGTATCTGACCACGAATTGTAAGGTAATCCCTGTTGAGACCCATCAAAAAATGCACCAGCTTGTCTTCATCTAGTGCTTCTTTAATTGATTTGTTAACACCGCAAGTACACCCGAATTGTAAAATACTCCGTGACTGAATCGTTTCCTTGCTTAACTTCTGCGAGGTCCCGCTTCAAGCTGTGAACTACCGCAAGGTTACTATGTTGGTAACGCTCGCACAAAGTGTCCCAAATCTCCTTCGGGTCGTCACAATACCGAACGCCACCAAGTGCATCAGCTCCTAGCGATTTTTAATCCAAGACACAACCAATGAATTGGACCTCTCCCAAGCTACATAACGAATGGTATTCCCTTCTTCCGGTTTTTCGATTTTACCAACAACAACCCGTATTTATTTTTGGATTTGAGTGCAGTAACCATATCGAATTTCCAACTGAGAAATCCTTTTCCATTGAACTTAGACACCAAACTAAGCCCTAGATTTTTCGCTGCGTGTACGTATATAGGATCGTTGACATCGATGACATTACTCGAGGACGGCTGCGACACTGCCTCCTTCTTCCCTTTGCCGTCGTCGACCATGCCTGCTGTTGAAGCTCAAACCAGAAGATGAAATAATTCTCCTGCACTCTTGATACCATAGGTTTGTGATATGCGGAATCATTAATTGTAAAACGTGTTATGAAGAATTGTAAACTCATGTGAATTGCCGTGTGAGAATATCATATATTGTTCTTCTTTTATTCTGTCAGTACACATCCATATATATAACTACTAAAGATAAAAAACTACCTAGATAGAAAATCTAGGAAATCTTAACAACTTAAAAATATAAATCCTAACAATATGAAAATCAGCCTTTATCGAATTAAACTTGGGCCTAGAAACAGATGGGCTGGAACATATTCCAATAGGTATTTATATCGATTACCAATTCAACCTTCTATTTTGTCTCCTTGGAGATGTGATTCAACGCCTTTGCTTAATATCTTCGTTGTCTTTCATAGGCCTTGCTTTCAACTCTCGAATGAGTTTTGCATGTTCTTTTTTTCTTCTCTTTATAGGATGCAAGATCTATAAATGAGACCGTTCAGACAGTTTTTGTTGTTTTCATGCTCGACAAGGATATGTGAATGTAAGTTTGGGTTCAATATGCAATTCTTGACAAACCTGTCTACCTTTCATGATTGGATTATTGGTTGTTAAAAAGAGGAGTAAACTTGACTGATTTCATGTATACCTGACTTGGATGCGCTCGGACTTGTATTCATGACCAGGAAAGAGAAGGATAAACCTTAGTCTGGTAATTCTAGTTTAAGTTTCATGATTTCGCTTTAAGGGAAATAAAATGACTTAGCAGCTTGGTCTAGATTTTTTTCGGCTAATGTTCAAGATGGCTTAGATCATGGCTCTGAGTTTTGTATATAAAAGCACTTTTAATCCCGTTCTTTTCTGGCGACTTGAGGTTAAAAGGACACATCAACGGATTAACAACCCGACTACATTCCTAGGTCCACATGAGCTCGTAAAGAATAGGAAATCTGAAAGGAACTTTGCGATTTGAATTTCGTCATATGCGTATCTTCAGTTTTACTATTTATCTGCAAAACAAGGATCCAACAAAGAGATAATCAAGCCTATTACCAAATTATACTATAACAAGGCCCTCTTTGGTTAAGATAAAGCAACAATGTGGCTATTGACGGCAACAAGGCCCTGGGGCTAGGATGAGCTGAATTTCAATATAGTAAAAAATGTATGGCAAATAATTGGGCGGAACTTCTCCAGAGCAATTCTAGACTTCTTTGACTCTTATAAGTTACCAAAAAGAGAGTAGTATGACATGGCTTACACTTATTCCTAAACTACTAGACACCTTCAAAGTTGAAGACTTTCAACCTATAAGCGTGATAGGGTGCACTCTATAAGGTCATTTCCAAACCAAAAATCTTGATAACCAAGTTTGTTTGTTTGTTTGTTCATGGTGGGTGATTGTGATATATAGTTACAGTCTATCATAATTTTAAATAGAAATGGAGAGAAATAAGCTATCAAACACTAGTCTGATATATTTGGTTCAGAAGCAGCAGGGGTGGCACTAGATTGATTTGTACAATTTTTTTTTGGATGATCGACCGGGAAAGGTAGGCCCATTGATTCATCATGGGGCCAGGGGCATGCCCAACTTGATAAGAGAAACTTACGAGTCGCTAACTTTTCTGATAGGACATGAATTGAGACTGATTGACTTATTTGGATGTTTACAAAATGAACAAGCCCAGTTCTTCAGGTTGCACAGTGGGTTGGTCATCAATCTGGTTCCCCATTATGGTACCAACATTGAGATTTGATCACTAATGTCGTTGTAACTTATGAATCTAGATTGCAAATAACACAATAGCGTAAAGTGGATGACAGGAAGGTCATTAACAAATATACAAATAACAGCGTATAAAAATGTGGACAGATATCATAAATAATTTTGGACCACCTAGCTTGTGGATGTGGGATAATAACCTTTGATCTTTTCTTTTCAATAGATTAGATGCTTGCTTCTCTTTATTATTTATGTCAGGCTTATGCATCAGTACTCATTAACATTTACGGTCTCCATCTCCAACCACAAAAACTCACTCCTCTCTCTTCTACTCTAGTAGTACATCTGGTGTAAAACGACGTGTTTAATCATAAAGGCTCTCAAATTTTAGGTAGGTGGCTGTTGTTTTTTTTTTTTGAAACCAACAAATTCATTTATGATATATGCTAGTAAAAGTAGTATATATCATATGATATGATCCCATCGATAAGATCCTTCCAGCTGATAATAATAATTTGTAGAGAAAAAAAGATTTAATTCACAAATCACCATCACACTCATACCAAACACATGTTAATTTCTTAGCTGCATTATAATCGAATTTGCATTTGGAAACTGATATTGTTGTTGGAGGACCATGGAACCAATTCCGCAGGTTTTCAATTTCGTTCTATTTTCCCATAATAATATAGTATGGTTTTTTCCTTTTGTGGTTTGTGGTGGGCCGCTGGTCAAACAACAAAAAAATAGTTAGGCGGCAGGGCAGGAGTGGAGTGGAGCAGAGGACCATCTACTTCATAATTAAATTGGTTTCCAGATGATGATGAGAGTCGTGAAGTGTAGTTAGCAGTATTAAATGTGATTTCTACAGCACCACACCAACACGTAACGTAACCATATGGCCGGCGTGCAGTATGCACATGATGAAAAATGAGCAGGACACTCATAAACGCAAAACAAAGCTCTATTGGTACTTATTTTTCTTTCTTTTTTTTTGATAAATATTGGTACTTATTTTTCGATTTAGTCTTAAGTTTAAATTACTTTTATCTTTCCGACTCACTAAGAATCAAGGAAAGTAGCTTTTTTTTTTATTAAAAAAATCTTGATTATGCTTGTTACACACTTGCATGTGCAACTTCATAACGTCACCATCACCTAAGTTGAACAAAACTCATCAAAGTGACACTATAACTATATAATATGTGTGTTTCATCATTAACAATGAAAATAAAACATAGATTTCTTAATTCGTTGAGAAAACAGCAAAAAGTTAACATAGTAAGTGGGCCAGATAGTGTGGCTGGCCATATTATTGTTATTAGGTTCAAATGCTTTACTTACTTTTACAGTCTTTTACATTACAGTCTCTATTGTACATATATAGGGTAAAACCCTCGCATTCAATAGAAAACGAGATTACATTTCTTTCACTGTTCTATTGCCTAATCAACTATGGTATCAAGAGCTCCTAGATCCATGGCGCCTCATACAATTTTTTTTTCGCAACTTCTTCTTCTAGATGGCGGACGAACCTACTACTCAGGATACCTCCGGTGGATCTGACAGATTTCCAGGTGGCACTCCTCCTCCTCCACCGCCAGCTGCTCCTTCTTCATCGACCACACCAACATCCTAGTCCATTTTATCTGCAACAACAAATTTAGTCAAGCTTAAAATAGACAATTGCAGAATTTGGAATGGCAATTTGGTTGCCTTCCTTAGAGGTATGGATCTATATAATTTTTTTGACGGATCTCACCCTTGTCCCACCCAACCAGTGATCTTGGTCTGTATACATTGTTTCTAAGTGGCAACAACAGGATCAGCTAGTTTTAACTGTGATCTATGCTTCCTTAAGTGATGTTATCATCAACCGGGTTGTTGGTTTTTCACCTTAGCCATGGCCTGGAATTGCTACATGAGACTTATGCAGCCCAAAACTAATGCACATATTGGCCATCTTCTCTTACAACTAGCCTCTATTGAAATAAACCCACAAAATCCATCACTACCTATTATAATTATGCTCGTGCCCTTGTGGACTCTTGGCTATTACTGGTCCATCTGTTTCTTGAAATACCCCAAACTTAGATATGGTGTTTAAATGATAAACCAAGAGATAAGAAGGCTAAATAATGCCTTAGAAACATTAAGAAACATTTCTAATCAAAGAAAATATAAGGAAACACCAAAAAGAGCAGTTTAAGCAAAAACGTGCTCTAAGCTTGGAGAGACATGGGAGAGTACCCAAATATTGTTCTAAGACCTTAGTAATATCCTAATGGTCATTTTAAATCAATTACCAAAGAAAACCAAGCTTGAAAACAAGTTAAAACACAAAATGTGCTTTAAGGAGTCTTAAAGCACGTTTTTGAAAAATTGTCTTGTAAATGAGTTTTGAATGGCTAAATGTCCATCATTACTCTTTAATTAACATGTGTACTATATAGTATCACATTTGGAGGTCTATATCAATGGGAAATCAAAAATTTCACAACAATGTGCCTTGTTTTTGATGAATAGTGAATTAATTAAGCTAGTTTATAACATAAGTCTATATAAGTGAGACATTTGGTCAACAAAGACTAAATTACCCTCATTACTAAAAGGGGGCCGGTTTCTTAGGAGGTGAGTCATCACCTACATGAGTCATTAAGCAAATAAGAGAGCAAATGAGAGTTATAAAGTAAAAAACACTATTCACCTTTTACATAATATCACTTTATTAGTTCTCTCTCCTCACTTCTTCATTCTCCTTTGTTTTCCCACGGTTGAACTGCTCTCTTTCCCTTCTCCATTCACGTAGAACTCAACCTCCATGAAAGCTCCACCTTCTCTTGCACACATCTTGCTCATTTTAGCTCCAAATCCAAAACAAAATACATATTCTTCTTAGTTAGCTCAAGCTCCTCCTTTCTATCTTTTCAAAACTTCAAGAGCTTCATTTTGTGCCAAGTCAAACCACCATTAGAGGAGGAAATTCAAGTTTGGAGACTCCATTGGCATCTCCATTCTCTTAAGGTAAAGAAAGTGTAAGAAAATCTAGGTTTCCACCATTTTCTTCACTTGACCGAAAATATATACTCATGGGACTCCATGTTTATGCCTTGTTCTAGCTTGTTTCTACTCTTCAAAGGAGAGGAGATCCTTCTTGCTTCACATCCAAGTTGTCTTGAGAAACCAAGGTAAAACAATCACATTAATACCTTAAAACATATTTTAAACCTAGGGTTTGTTCCTTAGGGTTAATGTATTATCTAGTACTCATTGGAGTCATTGGATATTGGTTAGAACATTGGCAAGGAGAATCACATTGGTGACCGAGATTGAACAAAGAAAACCTAAGGAGAAAAGCTTTTAAGCTTGTGAGAAAACAAGGTAAATTACTTACCTTAAGTTGTTTTGTTGTTTAAGGGAATGAGATATGGGTATATGATGAGTTTAGTGTAGAGTTTATATTGGGAAGGTGCTATAAAAACCTAGGAGAAACAATGACTATTCTTGTGAACTTGTGTCTAAGGAGCAAATGAGAAAAGAGATAGTTTAAGAATATAAAGGTGAAGTACAAGAAGCATTTTATTTCAATGGGAGCCTTGTGAGTGTATTCGCAGGTTGAAGGCAATATGTGGAAATTCAGTGGTTAAGATTATTGTCATTTAAGGGCCTAAGTGCCAAGCATTTTAAGTTTAAGCATTATATGATGATGTGGTGAAGTTTTAGTGTAAATTGGGTGTTAAAGTGTTGTGATGAGAATTTGTGTGATATTGGTTGTTTGATGGAGAAAAACCATTTGTTAGGAAGTACTATATACTAGAGAACCCATGGCAAAATGTAAAGGAGAGTTTAAGTGTTTAAGATATCCTAAGGGAATTTAATGACTAAGAAAGTACTAGAAGTGTTCTATGGGTTTCCTTGATGAAAAAGGGTGAAGTTAAGATGTTTTAATGACTTATGATGACTTAGGTATCACCATGGAATATTTAGGAATCAAAAGAATGTATTTGGGTATTTAGGACTTAGGCAAATGTTGGTGCACATCTAGGAAGGAAATAATGTGATGATGATGGAAGTTTAAACTTGTTAAGGAACCCTAAGTAAATGTTTAAAAGTTTTTTAGATAGAGAGAGATGCTTGGGAGATGATGTTATAGTGGTGAAGAAAACATTTGGCATAGTGGTTACACTAGGTATGAACCACCACCTAGAAACCTAGAGGAAAACATTACAAGTGTTAGCATTATTACAAGGAAAATGCATAATGACTAAGGTGGATCTTGGTGGATGATTTAAGGTATTTTAAGGAGGGCTTAAGGTGTATTTGAGGTGCCCAAATGAGGTTATAACATATTAGGATATATGAGGAGAAGTTTGGAGTTGAAAAGGAATTTAGAAACAAGTTTTTGGAGCCGACCGACCGGACTTGCAAGGTCGGTCGGGCTCTGTTACACTACCGGGAAATGTTTCTGGAATCGACCGGACTTGGGGACCGGACTTACAAGTCCGGTCGGGCTTGTTTTGTGAGAGGGAAAATGTTTCTGGAATGGACCAGGACATGGGACCGGACTTGTCAAGTCCGGTCGGCATGAATTTTGTACGGATTATAAGTCTCTGGAATCGACCGGACATAGGACCGGACATGTAAGCCCGTCGGAGTGAATTTTCCAACGGTAAAAGGGTACTGGAATGGACCGGACTTGGCAAGTCCGGTCGGTAAGTCCGGTCGAGCTTAAAAAAAAAAAAAAGAAATTTCAATTTCTAAAAATGGTAATGGGTATGAGGTATGCCCTTGGTAGGGTAGTAATGATTGGGACCCTAAGAACTTAAGGAATTAAGTTAAGATTAAGTATAAGTTTTTAATGTTTAAAGTTAAGTTTGTAAGACTAAGTGAGTTAAGTAAGGAACAAATAACTAATAACCTAAAAATGAATGAATGTTTTAGGTTGTGAATTGGGACCCCGAAGAAGGTTAAACAAACAACGATCGACGGTGAACGGTACAATCCTTCTTGTGACCTGCTTGCTAACGAGGTGTCCCTCGGCTTGTGTGCTATCTGTTTATTTGCTATGACTAAAACAAGATAAAGCATGCAACCGGTTATATTGTTCTCGTTGTGATTGTGTTATATTTACACTAACCCGCGAGACTTGAGATTGCTACTAACCAAGTTTAGTACTTACTGAGTTAAGGTTGAGAACTAAGTATCGGTGATTGTTGTTTTTACCCGTCAAGGTTTAACTAACACTTGGTAATTAAGGCTTTCACTAACCATAACTTGGGGTGGGAGTGAGGAATCCGGAATGGTACCGGCACATGTGTATTGGGGGAGGTCGGTATCTGAATCAGATCCGACTTCCAAATAAGACTGGTCATTAGACTCGTCGCCTAGGGTCAACAAATCGACCCGACCACCCGGGCTACTGTTTGAGGTGGGAGGCACATTAAGGAAGGCGTGGGGATCAAGCCTACATCCCCAATAAATTAAGGAAGGTAGCTTATCGTCGGATAGTGCACTGCTACCGGCTAGGGTTAACCAAGCCCTACAAAGATAAGCAACCAATTAAGGGCTAACCAATCTAATAGTGGAGAGGTTGGCAAGTATAAGACTAAGATTGAGACTGAGATTAAGATTAAGGTAAGATAAGGAACTGAGATTAAGGAAATGAGGACTAAGGAGGGGGTTACTAACCCACTTGATAAGGGAACGCTTGAGTCGTTCATTGCTTGTGGACTATATATGTTCATCTGTGGTTATTGTTATTGCACTTCATATTATGTTTGTGTATGTAATCAATTTCCATGCTATCGACAATTAGTCGTCGTAGCCCCGTTAGCTTGGGGCCATGAGAGGGTGTACCAGCATTCGTGCTGACCCCCTCGGGGGCTATTTTTACACTTGCAGGTAAGAGGCCCATGAGGACGCACTACGAGAGTAGGAGCGGTTAGACTTAGGAGGGACATTTATTTTTGAATTCGGGTTGCGCCTGTGCACCCGACTGTTTATATTAAATTGTTGTAAGTTTGAGATTACGTTTGAGATACTAGTACTCGGTTGGTTGTGGGATTGTGGATGTTGATTTTTGAGTTGGATAAGTATTTTGGTTAAGTATTGTATATTTAAGCCGGTATATTCTAACGATCAGACCGTGGCAAGGTCCAGGAGTTGTTTATTTCCGCTGCGACGTTTCAATAAGTGTTCAGATTGCGATAACCACGATAGGCTTGGATGGGGTGTTACAAAAAGTGGTATCAGAGCGTAGTTACGCTCTGATCAAGAAATACCGGATATAAGTACCACCGAGTTAGGATACAAGTTAAGGAATAAGTGTTGGGTTAAGGGGTGTGAGAGTTAGAGTGAGTAGAGTCAGATGACCACTATTAAGTGTGGATTGTCTTTACCGTCTACGGACGTTATAAATTTACTAACCAAACAGTGGTGAATGTGAATCTAATGTAAGTTGCTGTTCAGATGGCAGGACGCCTAGAGGAGGCCGAGGTCACGGCCGGGGTGAGGACATTCCAGGGATACCTGGAGGGCAGACGATCGCAGAGATCGTAGCTGCCGCTTTAGAGCACATGGGCTATCAGCCTGGTGTGGGTGCACCACCTCCACCGCCACAAACCTAGGGAACCAAACTGGGTGAAGAGTCTAGCAGACCTTCGACCCGCTCATTTCAAGGGGGAGACCGATCCCGCCAAGCTTGAGGCGTACATCTCCGAGCTGGAGACCGCCTTCGAGACCCTTGATGTCCCTGCTGGGATCAAGGTGCGCTTAGCTGCTTTCTACCTGAAGGGGGCGGCGGGCGATTGGTGGAAGCTGGTGAGGGCCGAGCATGTGGCCAACCCAGAGTTCGGCTGGGAGCAGTACACCGCCTTGCTACGGGCAAAGTACTACCCCGCCCATGTCCAGACGAAGAAGCGCTTGCAGTTAGATGCGCTTAAGCAGTCGGACAAGATGACGATGGACGAGTATTACTCAGAGTTCACCGCCTTGCTCCGTCTTCTGCCAGGTCTAGGGTATTCTGACCAGATCTTGGTAGACCGCTTCTATGGCGGGCTTAGCCATCGACTCCGCTACGGCATGGGGCGACGAGTTACACTACCTTGCAGTAATAAGAATGATTGAGAATTGAGTAAGTGATGAATAAGATTTAGATTATGATGAATAAGTATGACTAATACCATGGAAAAGCAGGAGTGCTATCATGTCGCTGCTAAGGTTGAGATTACCGTCCAGCTGAGGGACGAGGAGAATGCAAAGCGGAAGAGTGCTGGGAAGAGCTCAGAGAGTCAGGGCAAGGAGGGTACAAGAAACAAAAGTACCAGCCTCAAGCCCAGAAAAATCAGAACCCGAAGGGGAAGGAGGGAAAGGAGAAGGCTCCAGAAGAGCCATTGAAGCTGACATATGCTTATGCAGCTACACCCCTGCGCTCTAAGGCGCCGAAGGGTAAGGAATTGGTATTACATAAGTTAAGAAACAACTAGTAACCATTTGGGATGTGAATATTGACATTGTGAATGATCAGGATCAGAGACTGAGAAAGGAGCCGGTGGTGGCTACCATCGACGCTTCATCTGTAGATGGTGTCACAAGGACCACCCCGGGCTCGACTGTAAGGGGAACAAAGTAGAGTGCAACTTCTGCGGAGTACTTGGACACCGAGCATATGAGTGCTACGGGAATCCGGAGAGTAAGAATTTCAGACCCAGTTTTAAGGTTAAGGCCAAGGCTGATCAGGGATCTGGATCTGACGGTCAGAGGAGGGGGCAACCAGCTGCAGACAAGAACCCAAGGGCGACCCAGAAGACGGGCCCACTCTACACATGGTGGACCGGGACGATGAGCCTGAGCCCTAATCGAGGCCAGGTACCACTATAACCATTAGTAATAAAACTACCTGCTTACCTACCGCATTATCATGCATGTTTGGTGAAATATATGAGTTAAGTAAAAATAAGATGAGATTAGAACCTAAGTAAGATATAACCTACTACCACTTTAGGAAGATTCAACATTTGCTACCTAATGCCATCTACATCTAACCCGGAGCACACCGACATCAAAACCATACACTTTCCAACCGAACAATGTCAGGTTATCCGCCCAGGTATGATTTTATTAAGGGGATACCTGACCCCGACGCACAAATAGCCATCATCAGGAGATGCAATCAACTAGGATGGGGACCGGGAGGTTTTTACACACCGGAGTAACCCAGGGGGAGCAAGGATGAATTAAAGATGATGAGCTTGGGCAAGGATTGGAATCCGTATGCCAAGACTTACCAAACCATGAGGGAGCAAGATGGAGCCTCACCACCGGGAATACCCGAAGAGTTCCATCCAGTTGTTACACAAGTCATGGAAATCGCTCAGCAGTTGGAAGCTGAACCGATTCCAGACATCCAGCCAGACATTTGCATTGTAAACTTCTACGAAAAAGATGGGAAACTGGGACTACACCAGGATAAGGACGAGACAACGGAGTCTCTCGAAAGAGGGATACCCGTAGTGTCTTGGTCCATTGGAGATGATGCGGAGTTTTTATACGGCGAGCAGAAGCGTGCGGACCGTGCAGATAAAATAGTACTCAAGTCAGGTGATGTATTAATTTTGGGAGGAGAATCAAGATGTTGTACCATGGGATTAAGAGAATCAAGCTGAATACAGCACCGTCAGCAGTAATCAATGCGACGCATATGAGACCAGGAAGATTAAACCTAACCTTTAGACAATATTAGCAATGTAATGTTAGAAGAGATGAGAAATGAGATGTAAGATTGAAGCACTGTTGTAAACAGGATGGTCATGAATAAAATAACAGTGTTGTTCATATAAATTGATTACGACTCTTGTTATACCATCAATACTCATGGAGCTTGTGAACACAATTAGGTCATGGACTCGGTACGGAAGGTGCACTAAGCATACTCACAGAGGCATAGGCCGACGCCAGCGGTACTATCCTCACCTCACCGGCACCTTTCCGATCAATGGGATTGAGGCATCAGTTCTCTCTCGCGACTCAGGGGCCTCGCATACCTTTGTCTCGCATCATTTGCGGGCAGGTTGGGGCTAGACGCTGAGGAGCTACCCGACTTCACGGTTACGCTCCCGTCTAAGGAGAAGGTTCGTTGCACTCGTTACTACCGAGGAGCCACCATCAGAATTAAGGGGAAGACTTCCCAGTCAGTTTCATTGAGTTCAGCAAACTAGGATTTGATGTTATCTTCGGGATGAACTGGTTGGAGCGGCACAAGGGACGTATCCTCTGCGCCGAGCATAGATTGCTGCTCAGGAGTCCGTCTGGGGTAACAATATCATACCGCCAGAGGCCCAGAGAGCCTTCGACTAAGATCATCACCGCCATGGCAATGCATAGAAATTAAGGAGAAAGGAAGAAGTATACCTCTGCTATGTACAGGACATAGAGAGAGACCCCGAGTTCGACCCCGACTTACCGGTAGTGTCGGAGTTCCCCGACTTATTCCCACGGGAACTGCCCTGCCGCATGCCACCCACTCGGGAGGTAGAGTTCACCATTGAGCTGCTGCCTGGTACCGGACCGATAGCCAAAGCACCATATCGTATGGCTCCGGCAGAAATGACTGAGTTAAAAGAACAACTGAAAGATTTGTTGGATAAGGGATTCGTAGACCAAGTGTGTCACCATGGGGAGCGCCAGTCCTCTTCGTGAAGAAGAAGGATGGTAGTCTCCGCCTCTGCATCGACTACAGAGAGCTGAATGCAGTGACAGTGAAGAATAAGTACCCACTACCCCGCATTGACGATCTGTTCGATCAGTTGAAGGGAGCATCTGTGTTTTCCAAGATTGATCTCAGACCGGGTATCATCAGATAGCCATTAAGGAGGGAGACATTGAGAAGACGGCATTCCGGACACGATACGGCCACTACGAGTTTACAGTGATGTCGTTCGGTTTGTCGAACGCGCCAGCGAAGTTATAGGATCTGATGAACCGCTTGTTCCGGGAGCAGCTGGACAAGTCGGTGGTGGTTTTATTGATGATATTTTGTATATTCAAAGTCTAAGGTTGAGCATGAGGAACATTTGAGGAGGGTGTTGGAAATATTAAGGGAGAACCAGCTATATGCTAAGTTCTCCAAGTGTGAGTTTTGGCTTGACCAGGTCTCTTTCCTAGGTCATGTCATCTCAGATGCTGGGATCGCAGTGGATCCAGCAAAGATTGATGCCATACTACCTGGCCAAGGCCGAAGACTGTTACCGACATCAGGAGCTTTCTCGGTCTGGCAGGTTACTACAGGAGATTTTTAGAGATTTCAGCAAGGTCGCGAAGCCGATGACCAGTCTGATGAAGAAAATGCACCATTTCTATGGACAGTTGACTGTGAGAGATCATTTCAGCGCTTGAAGGACTCACTGACCACTGCAACGGTATGACTATTCCAGACGGTACAGAGGGCTTTGAGGTTTATTGTGATGCATCCGGCAGAGGGCTGGGTTGCGTGCTCATGCAACATGGCAAGGTGGTGGCATATGCCTCACGCCAGTTGAAGAAACATGAGGAGAACTACCCCACACATGATTTAGAGCTGGGAGCTGTAGTCTTCGCTTTGAAGATATGCGCCACTACTTATATGGGGTTAGTGTCACGATCTACACCGATCACAAAAGTTTTGAATACTATTCACTCAGAAGGAGTTAAATCTTCGACAGAGGAGATGGTTAGAATTTCTGAAAGACTATGACATTGACCTCCAATACAAAGAAGGGAAGGCCAATTTTGTAGCAGATGCCCTGAGCCGTCGAGCACACTCACTCCATTCGCTAGTTTCTTTCCCAGCTTGGTTGATGAGGTGCGAGAGGCTCAGAGGACTGATGAGTATATGAGAGAGGTCAGACAGAAGCTGACAGATGGTACCTTTGAGAGTCAGAAATACGACTTCAGACTTCATGATGATGATCTGATCAGACTTAAGGGCCGATTATGCATACCACGAGGTAACACGGATCTGAAAGACCGTATACTTAGAGAATCACACTGTTCTTCAGTTTCCATCCATCCGGGAGCCTCTAAAATGTATAAAGACATGAAGAGATACTTCTGGTGGTCGGGAATGAAGACAGATGTTACCGAGTTCGTCTTGAGGTGTCTCACATGCCAGAAGGTGAAATTCGAGCACAGACGACCGGGGGGCGGAATGGTACAGTCGATGCCAGTTCTCGGAGTGGAAGTTCCATGATATCTCCATGGACTTCGTAGTTGGGCTTCCACCTGCTAGGGGAGGTCTCACATGATATGGGTGGTGGTGGATCGCCTTACCAAAGTAGCCCGATTCATACCGATGAAGGATACTTGGAAGGTGACCAAATTAGCTGAGTTATTTGAGAAAGAAATCATGAGGCTCATGGCACACCAAGACCATAGTGTCAGATAGAGATACCAGATTCCTTTCGAGGTACTGGAGAGTATTACCAGAGAAGCGTTGGGTACAGAACTCAAACTGAGTACCGCGTTCCATCCTCAGACAGATGGTCAGACTGAGCGTACTATTCAGACACTCGAGGACATGCTGAGAGCATGTGCCTTAGACTTCCAGGGCAGTTGGATTGACAGATTGCATCTGATCGAGTTTTCATACAACAACAGCTATCACGCTTCGATCAAGATGGCACCTTTTCAAGCGTTGTACGGTAGACCATGTCGTACACCGCTCTGCTGGGATGAGTCGAGTGAGACGGTCATTATAGGACCAGAGTACTTGGAAAAGTTAAGGCTGAAGTTCAGCAAATCAGGGAGAACATGAAAGCTGCTCAAGATAGGCAGAAGTCGTATGCTGATGTTCGACGACGGGACCTGGAGTTCGCAGTGGGCGACCGGGTATTTCTGCGAGTATCATCGATGAAGGGTGTATTCAGGTTTGGGCAGAAGGGCAAATTAAGCCGAAAATTTGTTGGTCCTTATGAGATTACGGAGCGGGTGGGCCCGGTTGCTTACAGGCTGAATTTACCTGCTGAGCTGGGTAAAGTGCATGATGTTTTTCATGTTTCACAGCTAAAGAAATACATACACCACCCCTCCCATGTGTTAGAACCTGAGAGGTTGACTTTAGAACCAAATATGAGATCCGTGGAGACTCCTCAGAGAATCTTGGACAGTAAGACTAGGGACACTCGCCACAAGTCAGTGCGACTGGTGAAGGTTCTCTGGTCTAACCAGGATGTCGAAGAGCCACGTGGGAGTTAGAGGATAAGATGAGGGCGAAGTACCCTTCTTTATTTACCGACTAGATGTCTGTATAGGGTACGGGGCGTACCCCTTTTTAAGGGGGGTAGAGCTTCCTCGCTTTTGAGTTAGGAAACGATCATGTTTGTCGTTTGTTTGGTTGTTTAAGATGTGAATTGGGTAAGTTGCTACACTTCGGTGTAAGTTTGAGTTTGAGTTATGTATAATACTTATGTATTGTATTTGAGATTGACCTTTGAGTCTTGAGATGTATGAATGTGAATATAAGATGTGGTATTAAGATTAAGAGAACTGTGTACCGTGAATGGTTAAACACATGTGTGAACTTTGAGGACAAAGTTCTTTTAAGGGGGGTAGATTGAAATACCCCAAACTTAGATATGGTGTTTAAATGATAAACAAGAGATAAGAAGGCTAAATAATGCCTTAGAAACATTAAGAAACATTTCTAATCAAAGAAAATATAAGGAAACACCAAAAAGAGCAGTTTAAGCAAAAACGTGCTCTAAGCTTGGAGAGACATGGGAGAGTACCCAAATATTGTTCTAAGACCTTAGTAATATCCTAATGGTCATTTTAAATCAATTACCAAAGAAAACCAAGCTTGAAAACAAGTTAAACACAAAATGTGCTTTAAGGAGTCTTAAAGCACGTTTTTGAAAAATTGTCTTGTAAATGAGTTTTGAATGGCTAAATGTCCATCATTACTCTTTAATTAAATGTGTACTATATAGTATCACATTTGGAGGTCTATATCAATGGGAAATCAAAAATTTCACAACAATGTGCCTTGTTTTTGATGAATAGTGAATTAATTAAGCTAGTTTATAACATAAGTCTATATAAGTGAGACATTTGGTCAACAAAGACTAAATTACCCTCATTACTAAAAGGGGGCCGGTTTCTAGGAGGGGTCATCACCTACATGAGTCATTAAGCAAATAAGAGAGCAAATGAGAGTTATAAAGTAAAAAACACTATTCACTTTTTACATAAATATCACTTTATTAGTTCTCTCTCCTCACTTCTTCATTCTCCTTGTTTTCCCACGGTTGAACTGCTCTCTTTCCCTTCTCCATTCACGTAGAACTCAACCTCCATGAAAGCTCCACCTTCTCTTGCACACATCTTGCTCATTTTAGCTCCAAATCCAAAACAAAATACATATTCTTCTTAGTTAGCTCAAGCTCCTCCTTTCTATCTTTTCAAAACTTCAAGAGCTTCATTTTGGTGCCAAGTCAAACCACCATTAGAGGAGGAAATTCAAGTTTGGAGACTCCATTGGCATCTCCATTCTCTTAAGGTAAAGAAAGTGTAAGAAAATCTAGGTTTCCACCATTTTCTTCACTTGACCGAAAATATATACTCATGGGACTCCATGTTTATGCCTTGTTCTAGCTTGTTTCTACTCTTCAAAGGAGAGAGGAGATCCTTCTTGCTTCACATCCAAGTTGTCTTGAGAAACCAAGGTAAAACAATCACATTAATACCTTAAAACATATTTTTAAACCTAGGGTTTGTTCTTAGGGTTAATGTATTATCTAGTACTCATTGGAGTCATTGGATATTGGTTAGAACATTGGCAAGGAGAATCACATTGGTGACCGAGATTGAACAAAGAAAACCTAAGGAGAAAAGCGTTTAAGCTTGTGAGAAAACAAGGTAAATTACTTACCTTAAGTTTTTTTGTTGTTTAAGGGAATGAGATATGGGTATATGATGAGTTTAGTGTAGAGTTTATATGGGAAGGTGCTATAAAAACCTAGGAGAAACAATGACTATTCTTGTGAACTTGTGACTAAGGAGCAAATGAGAAAAGAGATAGTTTAAGAATATAAAGGTGAAGTACAAGAAGCATTTTATTTCAATGGGAGCCTTGTTGAGTGTATTCGCAGGTTGAAGGCAAATGTATGTGGAAATTCAGTGGTTAAGATTATTGTCATTTAAGGGCCTAAGTGCCAAGCATTTTAAGTTTAAGCATTATATGATGTGTGGTGAAGTTTAGTGTAAATTGGGTGTTAAAGTGTTGTGATGAGAATTTGTGTGATATTGGTTGTTTGATGGAGAAAAACATTTGTTAGGAAGTACTATATACTAGAGAACCCATGGCAAAATGTAAAGGAGAGTTTAAGTGTTTAAGATATCCTAAGGGAATTTAATGACTAAGAAAGTACTAGAGTGTTCTATGGGTTGCCTTGATGAAAAAGGGTGAAGTTAAGATTTTAATGACTTATGATGACTTAGGTATCACCATGGAATATTTAGGAATCAAAAGAATGTATTTGGGTATTTAGGACTTAGGCAAATGTTGGTGCACATCTAGGAAGGAAATAATGTGATGATGATGGAAGTTTAAACTTGTTAAGGAACCCTAAGTAAATGTTTAAAAGTTTTAGATAGGAGAGATGCTTGGGAGATGATGTTATAGTGGTGAAGAAAACATTTGGCATAGTGGTTACACTAGGTATGAACCACCACCTAGAAACCTAGAGGAAAACATTACAAGTGTTAGCATTATTACAAGGAAATGCATAATGACTAAGGTGGATCTTGGTGGATGATTTAAGGTATTTTAAGGAGGGCTTAAGGTGTATTTGAGGTGCCCAAATGAGGTTATAACATATTAGGATATATGAGGAGAAGTTTGGAGTTGAAAAGGAATTTAGAAACAAGTTTTGGAGCCGACCGCCTTAGGACCGGACTTGCAAGGTCGGTCGGGCTCTGTTACACTACGGGAAATGTTTCTGGAATCGACCGACTTGGGGACCGGACTTACAAGTCCGGTCGGGCTTGTTTTGTGAGAGGGAAAATGTTTCTGGAATGGACCGGACATGGGACCGGACTTGTCAAGTCCGGTCGGCATGAATTTTGTACGGATTATAAGTCTCTGGAATCGACCGGACATAGGACCGGACATGTAAGCCCGGTCGGAGTGAATTTCCAACGGTAAAAGGGTACTGGAATGGACCGGACTTGGCAAGTCCGGTCGGTAAGTCCGGTCGAGCTTAAAAAAAAAAAAAAGAAATTTCAATTTCTAAAAATGGTAATGGGTATGAGGTATGCCCTTGGTAGGGTAGTAATGATTGGGACCCTAAGAACTTAAGGAATTAAGTTAAGATTAAGTATAAGTTTTAATGTTTAAAGTTAAGTTTGTAAGACTAAGTGAGTTAAGTAAGGAAACAAAGACTAATAACCTAAAATGAATGAATGTTTTAGGTTTGTGAATTGGGACCCTGAAGAAGGTAAACAAACAACGATCGACGGTGAACGGTACAATCCTTCTTGTGACCTGCTTGCTAACGAGGTGTCCCTCGGCTTGTGTGCTATCTGTTTATTTGCTATGACTAAAACAAGATAAAGCATGCAACCGGTTATATTGTTCTCGTTGTGATTGTGTTATATTTACACTAACCCGCGAGACTTGAGATTGCTACTAACCAAGTTTAGTACTTACTGAGTTAAGGTTGAGAACTAAGTATCGGTGATTGTTGGTTTTACCCGTCAAGGTTTAACTAACACTTGGTAATTAAGGCTTTCACTAACCATAACTTGGGGTGGAGTGAGGAATCCGGAATGGTACCGGCACATGTGTATTGGGGGAGGTCGGTATCTGAATCAGATCCGACTTCCAAATAAGACTGGTCATTAGACTCGTCGCCTAGGGTCAACAAATCGACCCGACCACCCGGGCTACTGTTTGAGGTGGGAGGCACATTAAGGAAGGCGTGGGGGGATCAAGCCTACATCCCCAATAAATTAAGGAAGGTAGCTTATCGTCGGATAGTGCACTGCTACCGGCTAGGGTTAACCAAGCCCTACAAAGATAAGCAACCAATTAAGGGCTAACCAATCTAATAGTGGAGAGGTTGGCAAGTATAAGACTAAGATTGAGACTGAGATTAAGATTAAGGTAAGATAAGGAACTGAGATTAAGGAAATGAGGACTAAGGAGGGGTTACTAACCCACTTGATAAGGGAACGCTTGAGTCGTTCATTGCTTGTGGACTATATATGTTCATCTGTGGTTATTGTTATTGCACTTCATATTATGTTTGTGTATGTAATCAATTTCCATGCTATCGACAATTAGTCGTCGTAGCCCCGTTAGCTTGGGGGTCATGAGAGGGTGTACCAGCATTCGTGCTGACCCCCTCGGGGGCTATTTTTACACTTGCAGGTAAGAGGCCCATGAGGACGCACTACGAGAGTAGGAGCGGTTAGACTTAGGAGGGGACATTTATTTTGAATTCGGGTTGCGCCTGTGCACCCGACTGTTTATATTAAATTGTTGTAAGTTTGAGATTACGTTTGAGATACTAGTACTCGGTTGGTTGTGGGATTGTGGATGTTGATGTTTTGAGTTGGATAAGTATTTGGTTAAGTATTGTATATATTAAGCCGGTATATTCTAACGATCAGACCGTGGCAAGGTCAGGAGTTGTTTATTTCCGCTGCGACGTTTCGAATAAGTGTTCAGATTGCGATAACCACGATAGGCTTTGGATGGGGTGTTACAGTTTCCAACCAAGAATTCCAGTGTTACCTCTTGAAAGGCATCCGCTCTAACTATTCTGGACTTGTCTCCAACATTCTCACCATATCTATTCCATGTACCTCATCCCAACTCTACAGTTTCCTATTATATAATGAATGTTGGTTAGATCAGTCATCATCTACTACTAGATATGTTGTTTCTCTTAACAACACCACTACTTCTGGATCTAGTGGCTCCACACAAGGTAGAGGCAAGAATGGAAATTATAATCGTGATATATCTAGCAATAACAGAGGCAAATGGAGTGGTTTACTTTCTACTCCTTCCTCTTCCTCTTCTATCAGACCATCTCAAACACAAAACTTTATAGGCCATGTGGATACCAGGCCTAGTTGTCAAATTTGCAAGAAGAAGAGGCATGATATTGTGGCATGCTATCATCTTAAAACTACACTTATCTGTCTCGCCCTCCCTCCTTTATTATAGCCAATGCCACAGGCTGTCAAGCTCAGTGTGACTGGTTCTCAGATTCTGCTGTAAATAACCACTTTACAGGGGACTTTTCTAAGCTAAACCTCTCTACCTCTGATTATACAGGAACAAAAACTGTTTCCCTAGGGGATAGATCCTCATTACTACATATCATCAGGGTACAAGTTCCATCTCTACTCCTTTCAAAGATTTCTTTCTCTTTAATGTTCTCCATGTTCCTTTTCTTAATAAGAACCTTATTTCTATCAGGAAAATTTGTGCTGATAACCAGACTTATTTTGAATTCTATCCTACCTTTTTTCTATTGAAGGATATTCAAACAAGAGCACTCTTCTCAAGGGAGTCACTAAGGATGGCACTTATGTTTTTCCCTACAGTGTCACCACATCATCTCCTTCAGCTAATGCCACTATGACCGTGTCTCCCCCCACCTGGCACCAAGACTTGGTCATACTAATGATGATCTCACCAAAATACTACTACTACCTTAATCTGCCTACTAGTTCTAAACATGATAAGTTTTATTTTTGTTCTGCTTGTTGTCAAGGCATAATTCATGCCCTTCCCCATTATCCCTCCCCTCCTGTATCTATCAGATGTTTTGAACTACTACTACCTTTAATTTGCCTACTAGTTCTAAACATGATAAGTTGTTTTTTTTTCTGTTTATTGTCAAGGCAAAATTCATGCCCTTCCCCATTATCCCTCCCTCCCGTTTCTACCAGATGTTTTGAATTACTTTTTCTAGAATTGTGGGGGGCCTGCCACTATACTTATTATGAAGGTTATAAGTACTTTCTTGTTATTATTGATGATTGACCTCGTTACATTTGGCTCTTTCTTCTTAAAAATGAATCTAAGGTGGGACTATTGTTTCTCCAATAAACTTTGGATTGTTCTCGCTAAATAACTTTGTCATGACATATTTCTTCAATCCTTGTCAGTCGAAAAGAATTATAAGGTCATGTAGCTACACAAAGCACTGAATAAGAGAATACATGTTCATTATTAGCGTTAGAAGACATGAGAATTGTCCCTTGAGACACCAAGTACCTCATAATAAGTCCATTTCCAATAATGAAAAAAAAATAAGTAAATCATAAAGATTCACTTTGGTAAAATGAGGAGAGAAAAAGTGTGTTTAGGAAACATGAGAATTGACTGATCACATCTCTAGCACTTTCAAGCTCTTCTTCAAAGCAACCATACCAGAGAGGATGCGCTCTGAAGGCAGATTCCATGTTGGCCAGGAACTGCTGCACAACCAATAAAAATAACCCTTAATCCACTTCAAGTTTAATGCAAGGGCATTTTGTGAACATCAAACTTAGACAGTGGTGTATTGTAAACTACTAAACTTAAATAGTGGCATATTGTAAACTATAAAACCAAACAAGGGTATTTTATGTATTCAGTGTTTTAAAAAATAATCATTGCACAGTTGAATTAGCGTCATTCATTTTTTTTTAAAAAAAAAGAAAATTCAAATTTTCCGTCAAGTATATTTTGTTCATTTTCCAAAGATGGTTAAAGGCGAGTTTAACATCTTACCAAATAGTGACATTTTGTGAATTTAAAACTCAAATCGTGACATATTAAATACAATTTTCCAAAAAGGGATATATTATGAATTATAGACTCAAAATGTGATATATTGTAAATTTCCATAAGAAATAATTCGTGAGGGGGGCGCTGTTTTGGATCTCCCTTTGTTCCCGTGAAACTAGACATCCAGAAAGTCATACATACGACTAGCTAAGTTAAAGTTCAAAGAACTCGTCACGTGGTTGGAGTTAAACCCACCACGGTATACTATTTAATGACCCATCTGCAGTGCACATGCAAAAACTTGCTACTGTTAAGCTATGTGTACATGATCAGCAGTATGGCGGGTAGAGAATTAAGGGAGCCGCGCGCAAGTATGGTGATTAATACTATTAGCTGATCATCAACAACTTTTTACCCGTGAATACCAAAGCATCAATTAATGTAGCATGACAGCTGGGAGAACATACTGCTATACTATTAGCTTTCAGTTTTTCATTTTTATAATGTAGGTGGGATTTTTTAAATTAATTTACCTCATGGGTTGGTTTAAGGGTGCCATGGGGTTGTTCCGAGCAATTTGGAGTTGGTCCGGAATTACACTATGGTTTATGCTTTAGTATGGTGAATTTAATAATGTTGGAGGCTCGTACAATGGAGGCTCTTTTCAGGGTGACATTAAGTTGGGATTTGGACATTTGAGTTTTCATTGGAGGTGTGTGTTTCCTTACGGTAATTTGGTAGTGATAGTGGAGGTAGCATTTTCATGAAAGGAGATATTCATAGACATTGATTCAAATATGCTGTTCACACTAATTAACACATTTTTGATGTAGTTGTGAACTTCGATATCTACTTCCTCATGCATTTTGTATACAGCTTTACCACATTATTATTAATAGATTTATTATTACCACTTCAAAGAAAAAATTGAACTTCGATAGAATTTAAATTTGTTAATACAGTGTTGCTCACCGGGGTCGACCCAAGGCACTCGGGTCATGTGATACGTGACTTTTGTGAAAAAAATTTAATTATAGTAAGTTTTAATATAGTTTTTTATTATATGTTAGATATTTTATATGTTAGTAATCCCATAAATTTTTAAATAATTTTATTCCCTCCGTCCCACCTTGACCGTCCTATTTACTATTTGGGCATGTCGTTGACTTCAATTTTTAACATATAAATAAATTAATTTTGAAAATTTAAGTTTTACATATGATTCCTTACATGATAAACTATATAATACAAAATTTAGTTTTATAAAATTATTTTACCTTATATGTTTAATATTGAGGTGGAAAAACGTGCCAAAAAGCAAACAGGACACTTATGACGGGACGGAGGTAGTTTGTTAATGACCCCACAAATCTCCAGTGCTTGAATTGTTACAATACATTGATGATGGTTGGTTGTACCTTAATTGATGAGCAATATCTAATTACAAACACACTTCCATGTAAAGTGAAAACTGTCAATCAAGACTTTCACTGAAAAGAAACCATATGAAAAAACAACTCAAGGTAGAAACCATGTCAAGGAATCAGAGAGATGAATAGAAAAGAAGGAGAAGACTGCTTAAAGTGACGGGTCATAAGAAAGTGAATGTTGACAATTTTCCTAAAGTGAAGAATGCCTTACTTCTTTGTTAATACTCCCTCTGTCCTGAATTGAAGTCCTGTTTACTGACATTCGTTTGACTTAATTTTAACATATAGTAAATTAAGTAAGTTTAAATATTTTAAAACTATATGTTACTAAAGTTTTATAAAATTATTTTATCCATAAAGTGGAAAACGCATGCCACGTCATTCGACATAGTAGTAGTATGATTTAAAAATAATAAAGTGGTCTATTCCAATACGGCACATGCAATAGGTCACTTACATCATCATCACACAATCGAGAATCGACCACTCCCGAGTCTACTCTGTAAGCAAAAAAAAAAAAAAAGCAAAATGGAGAGGACACAGACAGACAGACAGACCGGTAACGCATTCGCTGATGGTGATATAATTGCTCTTCTCCGGTTTTTGGGCTTTCTATTTAGCTCGGTAACTTTTTTTTTTTTGGTTGGTTTTCCACCGGTTCACCACATTGGATTATATCTGGTTCGGGGATCCGTACTGGGTAGCCTAATGGCAAGGTAAATCCCCTCCCAATGGACGTTGTGGGGGATCAAACCATGATTCTCCCTGCCAAGTGCAGCCCCAAACACCACTGCACCAACGCGTCATTGGTCCTCGGTGACTCTTTCTGACACTATACACCAAACCAAATTAAATAGACACATATGTATTATGTAGCGTGTAGGGACATGCTTACTAATCGTACCATTTTCTCTATTTTAATTTTGTTTGAGCCAACCCGAAATAATTGGTCACAGACTCACAGCTAATGTTTGTACCCACATCTTCTGTTGTTTGAAAAAGGTACACATTTCTTCTTCTTTTTTTAAAAAAAAAAAACACCTATTTTTCATTGAATGTAGAAAACGAGGGCAGACTAACCTCAAAGAGGTAAAGTAAATTCACAATATACCCCTGTTTTCTTTCATAATTCATAATATATTCTTTTTTTTAAAACTTTGTCACAAGATATCCCTGTTTTCTTTGTTAATTCACAAAATGCCCCTTTTTAAAAATGGCGTCAAATATTCCGTTAACCTCCTCTGGAAAATGACTATTTGCCCTTGACCCGTTTTTTTTTCTTTTTTTTTGAAAAATTTGCAGTTTTTTTGGCTACTTTTTTTTGAAATTTTTTAAAATTTATAATATACCTCTTTTAAGTTTGTTATTCACGAAATACCTCTGTTTATGTTTTGAAGTTCACAAGATACCCCTATTTATGTTTTGTAGTTCATGAAATACCCTTATCACTCTGATGTCCTGGTAAAGCATCGCCTAGTTTTCTCTTGTTTTTCAAGTGCCTTCAACCTCTTCATAATCCCAGGACAAATGTTGTTTGCATTCCAGTTCTCTGGTTTCTTGTCTCTCGGAATGTCTCACCAATAGCTGAGTACGAATCCATGTCATTCACAATTAGACACAATTATAATATATGACTAGAGACAAACTAGTATAGCATGGATTATTACATAGTTAGATAAATACCTTTAAGTAAAGAGTAGACTGATTTAGTCATGTGGATAAACAATAATGTCATAGGCATTGGGTTTAAAAGGCTACCTCTTGGTCGAACTCAGTAGCGGACCAGAACTTTTGTTTAGGGGGGCAAAAAAAATCTTGACACTATTGGTCTTTAAAACATTATGTTATTTTGTATTTTTCAAAAAGTTATAAGAGCATTTTGCAAATTTTCAAAAGTTTCGGGGGGAGGGGGGGCTTCCCCCTTTGTGTCCGCCCCTGGCCAAACTTGTGTTGTGCCAAGCACTCTAATGGGATATCGCTCAGATATTTGAATGCACCAAAATCCATCTCCCTAATGGCCACTGCCCCCACTGAAACTTTTGAAAATTTATAAAATGCTCTTATAAATTTTTTAAAAATACAAAATAACATAATGTTTTAAAGAACAATAGTGTCAAAAAAATTGCCCCCCCCCCCCCTTAAACAAAGTTTTGGTCCGCTACTGAGTTCGACCAAGAGGTAGCCATTTTAAACCCAATGCATGTGACATTATTGTTTGTCCACATGACTAAATCAATCTACTCTTTACTTGAAGGTATTTACCTAACTATGTAAATAATCCATGCTATACATGTTTGTCTCTGGTCATATATTATAATTGTGTCTAATTGTGAATGACAGGGATTCGTACTCAGCTATTGGCGAGACATTCCGAGAGACAAGAAACCTCAGAGAACTGGAATGCAAACAGCATTTGTCCTGGGATTATGAAGAGGTTGAAGGCACTTGAAAAACAAGAGAAAACTAGGCGATGCTTTACCAGGACATCAAGGTGATAAGGGTATTTCGTGAACTACAAAACATAAACACGGGTATCTTGTGAACTTCAAAACATAAACAAGGGTATTTCGTGAACAACAAACTTAAATAGGGGTATATTATAAAATTTCAAAAATTTCAAAAAAAAGTAGCCAAAAAAACTGTGAATTTTTAAAAAAAGAAAAACAGGTCAGGGGTAAAATAGTCATTTTCTAGGGGAGGTTAACGGAATATTTGACGTTGTTTTTTAAAAGGGGCATTTTGTGAATTAGTAAAGAAAAACAGGGGTATCTTGTGACAGTTTTAAAAAAGGGATATATTGTGAATTACGAAAAAAATAGAGGTATATTATGAAATTTCCCTAAAGTTAATATCTCTCATGTTGTCTCATGGAGTAACTGAGTTGGATACAATGTTGTCTCATCGAGTAGCTGAATTGGTGGAGGATATAATAGGGTGCAATTGATCTTTAAGTTCAAATCCTCCAACCTTGTTATTGTATCAGTTTAACTCTATTTAATTTGTTTAACCGAATTATCCATTTTTAAAAATATATTCTTTTTTAGTCTTTAGGGAAAGTGGAAATGAAATGATACATTCTATATTGAAAACCAAACAAAAAAAATTTAGTTTTCAATTTTCCCCTAAATTTTGGTTAATTGAAATCCAAACTAACTAAAATTTAATTTAGAATTCCCAATTCTTGGCTACAAGTGCTTGTAGATGGCTACATCCATGGGGCTTTTGTAGTTTAGAAAATAGGGAAAGAGTGGTTTTGTAATAGAAAATAAGAAAAGTGGTGGTTTTGTAATTAGTTGGGAAGTTTTCGAAGCATTCACGCTAAAACTTTGTATTTTTTTCTTTATCTTTATCATAAGAATAATAATTTAAATGGTTGTAACTTTTAATATATAAGTCTAAAATGAAAAAAAATTATATAATTGTTCATCTAAATTCAAGCTCTTCAAAACAAGACCAGTCATGAATATGTTTTGACAACTTTTAAAAAAATATTATTTTACATGTATACCATGATATTTTAATGTGAGGATGTATGTACATATTTTAATGTGAGAATGTACATGTTTTAATGTGATGATGTATATATTAAAATGTGAAAATGTACATGTTTTTAATGAACATTTGTACATCTTTGTATGACCATCTGTACAAGTTTTCTCCCTTATGTGTACAGATTTTAATTTAAGGATGTACATATTTAATGATTCGTACAGATTTATATGATCATCTGTATATTTTTAATGCGATAATGTACATGTTTTTACATGTAGATGTACATATTTTTACATGTAGATGTACATGTTTTAATGAACATTTGTACAGGTTTGTATGAACATCTGTACAAGTTTTCTTTTACGTTCAGTACACTATACATGTAAAAATATTTTTTTTAAGTTGTCAAAACATATCCATGGTTGGTCTTGTTTTGAAGAGCTTGAATTTAGGTGAACAATGATATAATTTTTTTTATTTTGGACTTATATATTAAAAGTTACAACTATTTAAATTTTTATGATAAAGAAAAAAGAATAAAAAACTTTAAAAAAAGAAAAAAAAAACCAAAACAACACGCGCACACACTGTAGTTTAAACTGACTGTTTACTTTTTGTAAAAAGAAAAGAAAAATAATTGCCAAGTCAGCAGATGTAGCCATCCTAGTTACACCCGGATGTAGGTCAGACAACATAGTTCGCTTTTCAATTTTTCACTCAAAATTTTTTAGATTTGGATAATTAGATAACGGTTAATTCGGTTTTGTTCAAAATTATAAAAAATAACCAAAACCTAATTTCTTTACGATTTGAATTTCAGTTAACCGAATTATCCGAATGACCACTCCTAGTCACTGTGCTTATTATTACATTTTAGTTTTCATAAGCGACCAAAGTAAGCATATTCCAATAAGCTACTCCCTCCGTCCCACCTTGACCGTCTATTTACTATTTGAACATGTCGTTTGACTTCAATTTTAACATATAAGAAAAATTAATTTTGAAAATTTAAGTTTTACATATGATTCCTTACATGATAAACTATATAATACAAAATTCAGTTTTATAAAATTATTTTACCTTATATGTTTAATATTGAGGTGGAAAAAACGTGCCCAAAAAGCAAACAGGACACTTATGACGGGACGGAGGTAATAGTAAGGATAAACTAGATTACCGAAGGTAAATTACGTGAACTTAAATGTTCATCTGGAAACCGGACATACATTTATGGGGTGTTTTGTTCGGATGAGAAAAACGAAATGGAATCAAGAAAGAGAATGGAGAGGAATGAAAAAGAATTCCCTTTTATTTTCCTAACTGCTTGTTTCTACAGGGAAAATAATTAAAAATGAATAGCCGGTTAACGACCGTTGGTCAATGATCAACGACTACTGTTGCCGGTCAATGACCATCAATTGTCAGTCAACATCACCGATCATGGTCAATGGTTGTTGGTCATGAGTCTTAAATTAGGAAATTTAGGTCAATAATTATCTTTCTCTTTCCTGAAAATAATGAAAAAAATAGATAAATGAATAACAAAAAAAGAATCATTCTGATTCTCTTTCTTATTACCCGCAACAAATGCTCCTTAGAATTATCTACAACTATCAATCACAAATACAAATTGACTACTATACAATGAGAACATTGCCTTAGTTGTAAAAATATTATTACCATATACAAAAAGCTGATAAGCAATCATATTTTATTACTTAAAATAGCAAGTAAAAAAATATAAAGGTAATTATTTGTATACATCGAATGTAGTTATGCTGAACCCAATTTGATAGTTTGACTAATAATTGAAGCTACTATATATGTTTGTGCCGCTTCTTAGCTTCTGTGATAACTTGTTTATACTTTATTGTAATAATAGATCTAATAACAGTCTCAAAACCAACCCAATGTTTAGTACTATATAGCACAACATTATAGAAAAAGATAACGTAAAACTTAATCTGTAAAAAACTGTTCGTAGCAGAGTTAATAGTAGTATTCTAAAGGTTGGGAAAGATCATCATCGATAATCTTATATTACTCCAAACTAACACCTTCAAAAAAAAAAAACCACCTCGGTAAGGTGTTAAGTGTTAGCCTAAGCTAGGCAGTCGAAAGAATGTTAATGTTGTTTTTGTCAAAGCTCGGTCTTGGGAAAGTGCAAATCCCCCGATATAATACAATACTAGTATACAGTATACTACTACTATTATATTACTATAATACATCAACATACTCTTGGGAGCAGTTGAATCAAGTTTTTTTTCTCAGCCAAAAAAAAAGTTGACCATAGCAAAGAACTGTGAAACCAGGTACCACTGGTTTTCTTTCCTGCTTCCTCCTCTCGGACATATCATATCATATCATTACACAATTTATATTCTCGGTACACTTCTATTCCTGGGAGCCGGTACTAGGGAGCTCATATGGCTTATATTTCAGCTGAAAGCTAAGGCCTAGTTTGTTTTTAAGCTATTGTTCGTTTGTAGCTTGTTGCTTTTCAACAGTGAAGTGACACAGGGAACAAAAACTATAGTAGTACTCAACCTCAGACGCATAAGAGCAAAGCCATCCAGCAGAACCAATTAATTCCGTCGATTTAGGGAAGGAGAAGAGATCAACTATAACTACAGATAAAAAATAGAGTACTAGTACTACAAGTGGATCAAGCGAAAAGTAGGACCAGCAATCAATCGAAAGAAACCCAGAAAGCTAATTCGAAAGTGCACTTTTGGATTAGTAATACCTCGTAAATCGTAATTAACAAATGTTAATTAATACTAACCCACCACAATTCAACCCCACACAAAGAGGGCAGAAAACAAACAAGCAGATATCTCATCAGATTGAATACAACAGATCAGATCGATCGATCACGATCATCATCATTCTTCCCGAATTCCCTTCCCCCCACAAAGGAATTATTAATTTAATACAGTCAAACTCAGAGCTTAAATCCTCCTCTTAACACTCTCTTTCTACCGAAATTCAACTTCTATCGACCGCTAACTCACTAATCAGCCTAAACCTACTAAGCTAATTAAGTTTATTTATTTCTAAACCAAAATCAGAGGGGAGACGGATAACTAATTGGAAGCCACATAATAAACTGAAGAAGATGATGACGAAGAGTGAAAAAAGACCCATAATTAGTACCAGTAGCAGCTGCACTGCACCGTCTTCTCCAATTTCACTAATAAGCAATTACCCAATTGTAGTCGCCGTCGCCGTCGCTGTTAAAATATTCGAACAATTGGCTGTGGCTGTTGCTGCTGCTTTTACCGGTGTCGTTCTCGTTTCCGCCTGTAGAATCTCATTACTGTTCTTTTCATCATCTTCCTCATGTCGATGCTGAATCTCCTCTACTGTACCACTACTAATAAGATTTCCGTTGAAATCCCGCTTCCCGTAAGTATTCTTATTGTTATGCATCCAAACCTTCAACACACCTCTCTCAACTCCAACTTCATTGCAAAACTGCGCCACCATCTCGTCGTTACATTTCTGCATCTTCCATCCAACTTTCTCAGCGAATTCGTGCATCCTCTCTTTCTGATCCGGCGTAAACTTCGTTCTGAATCGTTTTCGTCCCTGATTACCACCTCCTCCCGCTGTTGGTGCTGAATTGTGGTCTGGACCAGCCGATCTCCCGGAGCCAAGATTGCGAGAATAGGAAGCTGGGGTGTGCCGTGGCTGTTGTTGTTGGTGGTGGTGTGTATGGCACCGTCGCTGAGAGCGAGGAGCATGTGGTGTGGAGCGTAGGAGGAGGAGATTGGAGAGGGGATTGTGAGCTAGGGCTACGAGGAATGTTATGGTGTGAAGGTGGTGGTGGGTGGTGGCGGTGATGTGGGTGGTACTCGATAACGTGGTGAGTGGTGGAGTGAGTGGGAGTGGGGAGGAGGATTCTTCCGGTTCGCGGCGGTGGAAATTGCGGTGGCAACCACCACGGCGCATTTTAGGGAAGTGGGGTCAGTTGGGATTGTGTTTGGTGACGGCATGAACTCGCCGCAGCCGTCTAGTGCGTGGCCACCAATTGCTGCGCAGCGTGGTTCTTTAGGCATTCTTTGTAGGATGTGGTGGTGGTGGAGTCCGGTTTGTGGGTGATGGTGGGAGGGTGGCGTTTAAGGACGCCGTTAGTGAGAGGTGAGGGTTTTGTGGGTTGGATCCGTGTGGTGGGGGTGAAGATGACGGCGGCGGTGGGTGGGGTTTGTTCGATTGGGTTGGGTCAGATTCCGGAGATTTGGGATTAGGGACTGGTGAGGGTAGGGATAAGCTGGTTGCAGCTGTTGTATTGGTGCTAATCTCCATGGCATTTAAAGATCAGAGAGGAAATTAATAGATGGAGAAGGTGTGCTAATTGAGAATTGTGTGTAGTTTAAAACTAATTACGACAGTTAATGAGTAATTAATAGAATTTAGAGTCGAAAGCTGGGGAATTAATTAAGACATGGATTATATAGTCGAATTTTGATCTAGGAGAAGGTGGTCTGTGGTAAGATTGAAAGTGAGCTCCAAGATTATTTATGAAACCAGAAAAGGTTTCTGTTGTTGGTTGTGGTGGTTATAGTTGCAGAGGGGTCTTATTAAGGGAAGGAACAGAAGAAGGTGGAAGACTGAGAGGGGGGAGGGTTTAAGGGTAAGAAGAACGATGAAGAAGATGAGAAAGAGAAGAGAAACCTTCTGGGTTGGGTTATGTGGTTCGTCGATGGTCGCCCCTCATTAACTAGCAGGAGTACTAGTACTTTCGCAATAATTGTTTGTCCGTCCTGCGTTTTTTAAGCTTAAAATATTCTTCATCGTTGTTCAAAAAGATTTCTTTTCTTTTACTGTATCTTCTAAAAATGATTTTCGCTAACTTTAACCGCGGTTCGGGTTTGTCTTGCTTGGTTTGGGTTGGTCACTTGCCTCGATGGCTAAATTTCTGTGGGTTTGAGTGGTTCCGAACCAAATTACTGTACCTGCGTGACGTGGCACGGAAAGAAGAAGGACGGACACGTTCGTGAGGTGGTTTCAAAAAGTAATTTTAATAACTTAATAAAGTTGTTTAACTTTTAGAGATGTAATTGTTATTCCGCAGATACAAAACTTCCTTACTTCTACATGTTAAGTATTTTTTAATTAGGGAAATTTACATCCCCACCTATCAGGTTTAACCTAATTTCATTGCCCACCCATGAGGTTTGTGAAATTAAATTGCCCACCCATATAGTTTTGAACGTTTTACATCCGTCACTTTTGTTCCACTCTCCGTTAATTCCTCCCAGGTGACATTTCATAAACGTGGATGACTCTATCTCTCCTACCCATCACTTATGCTCGCTCTCTTCCTCTCCCCGATCTGAATCTCCTTCTGCTCTTGTTCGCATCTGCTTCGCGGTTGATTCGTGGTGCCTCTCTGTGTATCTCGGGTGGAGAGGTTCAACGCTATCAATCTGGTTTGTGCTTATCAACTCTTGCAAACGGTTTTCTTTTTACGAAATTTTGGGATTTCGTCTTTTCTGTCTAGTGACTTTGTGAACTTGCGCACTGTTGTTGGTTACGAAATTGGTGGTGTTTTATGTGTGGTTGCTGGTGGAGAACTCTTCCACTCTGGTTTGTCACTTTGTGAACATGCGCTCTGTTTCTGGTTACGAAATTTGGGGCATTTGTCACTGGTAGCTGGTGGCGAAGCCTTCCTCTCTGGTTTGTGCCTTTGTGAACTAGCGCATTGCTCCTGGTTACGAAGTTGGTGGTGTTTACTTGTGGTTGCTGTGTTTGTCAGTTGTAAACCCTAGATCGGTTTTTATTAATTACATTTCATTGAATGCATTGTTCAATTAAAATGTGCAATGTATAATAGAATTCAATTACTAAATGAACGTTATATTTGACAGCAATGGAAGTGTATATTGAAGTGATCTACAAGAGTGGCAGATACAAGTTTGAGGACCCCTTTGACCCAGATAGATACTCTACCAATAGAGTTGGTGGATGATTGTCTTAAGGCCATTCAGAAGCAGGGCAATGTCGTAACACCACAAACCCAATCTTCTTGTATCAACATCCAAAAGTAACAAGAGGATTGAGATACGGTGTGATAGGCAGCTCATGAATATGTTTGCGTTGTTTGAGGGAAAGGAACTGATTGAAGTTATAGTGGAAGATGGTTTGAAGGAAACAAATATCATGACAACGTACATAAACTGGTTAGGAGATGCTGATAAAAGGGATGTGTCTAATCAAAATTTCGGCGGATATGCTGCAAATGTTGATGCAACATGGTTAGGTGATGAAGAGAAATATGTATCAGTTCACCACCCCCTCAAACACAGCCTTCTCAAACAGTATCCCCCAAAGCACACCCACCTGAAACACGACCTTCTCTAACAAAACCCCCTCAACCAGAACCTGTTCGAACAAGACCGCTTGAAAACAGATTACACCAGCCCCCACGGTCTTGAACGACAAAATCATAAGAAGAATAGGCCACGAGGTCTAAATCTCATTGATAGCTCAGGCTCCCATAACAAAGCATTGCCTCCTCCACCCACTGAAAAAGACCAACAAGAATCCAGCAAGTCTGTACAATCTAGAAGACAAGCTGATTCCATTGAGCCCATTGGATCAGGCACAGCCACATTGTCCAGTCCTAGAGTTGCGTCTAACCATAACAGCGGTTCTGACAATGCAGTGGTAGGCACGAGGATATCCGGGAACTACGACTTACAAATAGTACCTGTTGATAAACCCTCAAACTTGCAAATAGTTCAAGCCGACGAGTCATTTCCTATTTCTCCGATGATTCTTGGGATCATGAACCTGACAAAGAGCAAGATTTAGTATCTTCCGAAGAAAGTGGCTCAGATTCTGGCTGTGATGGTGATAAGGATGATGTGGATATGGAAGAACTAGAAACATTGAAGGAAGGAGGGTGCTATTCTGGTGATGAGGATGAAGGCGTTGCTAGAGATGAGAAGCACCTGAAACAAGGTAAAAACTTTGAGCTGCAACCTGATGGCACAATCAAGCTAGAACCTCGTCAGATGTTCTTGAACAAGGACATGTTTAGGGAAGTTATGGAGGACTACGCAGTACAAGAAGGAATTGACTTGCACAGGGTTGCTAACGATCCGTGGAAGTATACTGTGTTATGCAACAACCAAGATAGTTGTCAATGGCGGTTACATGCTTCTCTCCTAGCCGATAATATCACTTTCATGATCAAGACAATCAGGGCAGAGCATACTTGCTCAAGACTGTCAGAGAACCCTGCCGCCACATCGAAGTGGATAATGAGAAAGGTGTTACCTGAGTTGAGGGCCAATAATGCGATGACTCCAAATGCCATTCAGCAGTTCATTCAAGCAAAATTTGGTGTCATGGTGAACTACATGAAATGTTTCAGAGCTAAGAATGATGCTATGAAGTTGCTTCAAGGAAACCAAAGCGAATCTTATGCTAGGCTGCATCAGTACACTAAGATTGCACTTGAGAGAAATCCAGGTTCAATCATAGATCTCAAGTACCAAGAGTACGTTAATGGACCTCCTACTTTCAGCAAGCTGTTTATATGCTTTCATGCACTCAAGGAGGGTTTCCTAAGAGGATGTAGGCCATTTCTCGGAGTAGACGAATGTCATCTTAAGGGACCATACGGGGGTGTACTTCTTAGTGCTGTTTCTATTGACGAAAACAATGGAATTTTTCCTGTGGCATTCGCTATTGTGGCTAGTGAAACCACAGAGACTTGGACCTACTTCTTTAGTAACTTGAGACTAATTGCAGATGAAGAAGCAAGGCGAAAGTGGGTCATCATTTCTGATAGGCAGAAGGTGATATCATTACTACTTATACTTTCTGTTCAGCAGTTTATGATTGTTTATGTTTCTAAGTTGTGACCTTGTAACAGGGAGTCGAGCCTGCACTACAGGCCGTGTTGCCAGAAGTGACTAGGAGAATATGTTGCAGACATAAGTATGCTAACTTCAAGAAGGATTATCCAGGTGCGTTAATAAGAAAGTTACATTGTGTCTATGACATTATTGTGTAAGTCGCATGATTTATGACAATTTCCTACCTTATAAAGTTACATGGTCTCTCCCATATTAGGTGCTTTGTTGAGAAATTTTTTTTGGGAGGCTGCTCAATCTTACACAACTGTTGTCTTGAGAGATGTTTTGAAGAAAATCGAAGAGTTATCTTTAGGGGCATATATGTATCTGAGAGATGTTGATTATAACCTGTGGGTGAGGTTTCACATGCCGAGAGAAGTGAAAGTAACGGAGATAACTTCAAATTTCGTTGAGTCATTCAATAGCAAGTTGTCTGGAATTAGGAGCAGCCCTATATTCTCTTTTTTAGAAAGCCTTAGACGCATCTTGATGAAGAAAATCAATGGGAGAAGGGAGTTCATAAGAAAGATGGATGGAAGAGTAACCCCTTATGCAAAGAAGATGCTGTATAAAAACACAAAGGCTGGTTGTAGGTGTGCCCATACAGCAAGCAGTGAGATCGAATTTGAGGTTACAGACTTCAACAGACATTACATTGTCAATTTGAGGGATATGCATTGTGACTGTATGGCATGGGATCAATCAGGAATCCCGTGCAAGCATGCATGTGCAATATTAAACTGGAAGAGAATGGATAAGGAGCTGTTTGTGGATCCTTATTTCTCTATGTCTAAGTACGCTGCTGTATATTCACTAGCAATCTCTCCAATCCCAGACCCGTCACTATGGCCAGAGCCCGAGGGTTTGATAATCTTGTCTCCTCCTTTTCTTAGAAAACTACCCGGTAGGCCAAAGAAGAATAGAAGGAGGGAAGATGGTGAGGCTAGAGCTATCACTAAGAGGTCTACACATGTGACTTGTGGGAAGTGTAAAAAAAGGGGGCACAATTCCAGAACGTGCTCAGCCCAAACAAACAGAGGGGAGGGTCAAGGTGAGGGTCTTCTTGCTACTGGAGAGCGAGGTGATGGAAATGGGGCTGCACTAGAAGATAGATCAGCTATTTCAAAGGCGAAAAAAAAGAAATAGAAACAATGACGTTGCCTCTACATCGACAGAAGTGCAACGCAAGAAAGTGAGGACCAGGTCACTAGGTAATCTTTGTGTTCTGTATTTTACTGGTTTTACAAAATGGTTGTTGTTTTTTGTGTTTGCTTCTATTTTACGTGTCTGAAAACATTGCTGTTGTTGTAGGTGTTTGAAAAAAAATTGCTGATGTGTATGAAGGTTGCTGTTTTTTTGTTGCTTCTTCTATTTTACGTGTCTGAAAACATTGTTGTTGTTGCAGGTGTTTGAAAAAAATTGCTGCTGTGTAATGAAGGTTGCTGTTTTTTGATGCTTCAGTGGTTGTTGTTTTGGATCAGCAGGCAAGATTATATGAAGGAATGGGTTGCATGTTTGAGCAAATGTGGACAGGCCTAATTCATTTGGTTTTTTGGTTGTCTAAAGTCTTAGAAACTGATATATGGTAGCTAATTGAATCTTGAAAATGTAATGTGATTAGTTCACATTTGCAGCTCCTGTAAACACTCATTTGCAGCTCCTGTAATATGATTAGTTGACATTTACAACTACTGTAAGCACTATTGTTATAATATAGCTTCATTTGGCTCTAATAAGCACTTCTGATTCTGTTAATTTTATGTACTGCTTGTTTAGCCTATTATAACTTGCGCACTATTATAATAACAAGCTAGGATGGAAATAGTGCTGAAAATGTATGCAGAATCTGTTTCATACATAAGAGAAACGTGTAAAAAGATATGGTCTCTCTATTAATAGAGTATTGCCACTACAATATTGCAACAATACCTTAATACATTAGAGTAGCATCAAACTCTTTCAGCAAAATGTGTTAGAGTATCACTAGTACATTCGAAATGATATAGAAACTAGCTAACCTAAACTAACTTTAAATACAACAACACAATTGCACCCACTATTACATAGGAGAGGATAACAAGTTTGTTCACTTCTGACTTCAAATCGGCTCTATCTTTTTGAAGAAGAAGCTTCAACTCCATCAAATCATCTCTCGATAGTCTCAGCTGATGTTGAATAACCATATCAGAATTAGGATCATTTGAATTCACCTCTCCACTGTAGATGTCAGACCGTAGTAGATGCCTATTGTGTTCCTCCTCGTACCACCACTTGAAGATCCCATTAGGACAATCACATCGATAAAACAATTTTCCAGAATTTTCACATGTCAATGCAATGAACAACCGAGCGTTCCTCTTACAACAACACTTCACACTAACAAATGTGAAGTGGCTAATGCTGTTTCTGTTGTCTGATGATGACATAGTACAAGGATTTACCTACTTCGAATCAATAAGATCAATAGCATATAACAATATCAGCAACAAATCAATTGATAGATGCAGAACTAGTTGGATCATAGCTTATGCTCACCATTACATAAAATTGACAGATAATGAGCTCAGATTAGGTTTCCTGCCCCCATCATCACAGCTAAAAAACAGTACCAGCATATAATAAGGCAAAGTGGAGCAATTCCAGTTCTTCTCACAATGGTCAGGAGCAACATATGGTATTTCTCAGTTTTATCAAACAAGGAAAACGACAACTGATATTACACCAATATCGCTTCAACAAACCAAATGAGCAAGAAACTGGTACCGCTTCAACACAGATGCACATCTTGGATCAAAGTAAAGCTGGGATCACTAGGGGTGGGGGGAAATTTCATGACACATATCGTATCAACACTTGCTGTAAAGGAAAGAACCCAAATCATGTCGGCACCCTGAAACCCTAAATTTTGGCACTTGTTCATAAAAACCGATCTAGGGTTTACAACTTACGAACACAACAACCACAAGTAAACACCACCAACTTCGTAACCAGGAGCAATGCGCTAGTTCACAAAGGCACAACCAGAGAGGAAGGCTTCGCCACCAGCTACCAATGACAAATGCCCCAAATTTCGTAACCAGAAACAGAGCGCATGTTCACAAAGTGACAAACCAGAGCGGAAGAGTTCTCCACCAGCAACCACACATAAAACACCACCAATTTCGTAACCAGCAACAGTGCGCAAGTTCACAAAGTCACTAGACAGAAAAGACAAATCCCAAAATTTCGTAAAAAGAAAACCGTTCGCAAGAGTTGATAAGCACAAACCAGATTGATAGCGTTGAACCTCTCCACCCGAGATACACAGAGAGGCACCACGAATCAACCGCGAAGCAGATGCGAACAAGAGCAGAAGGAGATTCAGATCGGGGAGAGGAAGAGAGCGAGCATAAGTGATGGGTATGAGAGATAGAGTCATCCACGTTTATGAAATGTCACCTGGGAGGAATTAACGGAGAGTGGAACAAAAGTGACGAATGTAAAACGTTCAAAACTATATGGGTGGGCAATTTAATTTCACAAACCTCATGGGTGGGCAATGAAATTAGGTTAAACCTGATGGGTGGGGGATGTAAATTTCCCTTTTAATTAAGATAGTGGTTTGTTGTAAACTGGTGATACAAATAAAGTAAAAATGAAGTGGTTGGATCGGTTAAAGAACATTACTACTTCAATTTCAATATCAATCCAACCATTTCAATAGCAGTGGACTGATATTTGAATGATGTAAATAATATAAAAAACGCCGGAAGATATATAACTGCACAAGCACAAAATTAATAAATTGTAAAAATGTATTAAAATCAACAAAATAAATTAATTATATGTTAGTTAGTTTTCACAAAATAAATGTATAAGTCTATATAATTATATAGTTTAAAAATATATTTAACAATGTAACATATTACATAGAAGCTACAATTTTCATATATATATATATATATATATACTAATTTAGTATTTGCTATATATATATATATATATATTTCTAGTATTATTGAGAATACTAATTTAGTATTTGCTAAGATGATTACTTTGATAATTTATATAAAAAACGCTTAGGAGAAAGTGAAGAGACAGAAAGTTTTTTTAATAATTTTGTATTTTTAAATATATAAATTAAACTTGTAGCATCTAAATTATAATTTTGTAATTTTCTTAAAATCTATAAAGTGATATTATTTTTAAAAAATAAAGTTTTCTTTTCTTTTTATATTTTTTGAAATTTTTATACATATTACAAATAATCGATGAAATTGTATTTTATTATTAATTATTGGAAAATTTCATGAAATGCCACTATATTTTAGGTTAATTCATGAAGTGCCACTAAAAAAAGAAAGTCACCAATGCCACTATATTTTTATAAAAGTTCATGAAATGCCACTATAGTCATTGACCATAATAAAAAATGACAAAAGTACCCCTACTAGTCAGCAAAATACTTTTAAAGTTTACAATATACTCCTGAGTGCTAAAAAATTCACAAAAATTTCAAAATACTATAAACATATAAAAATATTTTGAATAAAAACTTGAAAAAATAAAAAAAAAATCCTAAAAAATTGAAAAATAGTAAATATCTTTTAGATGTTTTTAAATTATTGAAATACCCCGAACTTAAATATGGTGATTAAATTATTTTAATATGATATTTAAGGGCCTAATAGTTCCTAAGTAATTTTGGTGAGGAAAATAAATCCAAAAGAAATAAAGAAACGCTTAAAAAGCGAAAAACGCTAAATAAGCGTTAAATAACCATAGGAGGCATGAGACCTCGGTTAGCGTATTATATGGATTCCTAGGGCTTAATAAGACCAAAATAATATATGGGAACAACTCCCGAAGAAAACGGATCCAAATAATGTATTAAAACGCTAATAGAGCTTTAGCGCGCGTTTTTCGAGAAACCCGAAAACATGATTTTAAGTGGTCAAACGAACCCGTAAAAATCATAAGTCATTAAATAACAATAATTAAGCATTAATGGAAGCTTAATAACCAATAAAATTAAGAAACAAGAAAATTCCGGAAAACGGGCCCGGTTAGTCAATAGTACCGAAACTGGGTAAAATAACGAGCGTTTTCTGTAAAAGACGAAAAACGCTCCAACCAGTAATACATGTGGGGGCCGGTTTTTAATAAGCTAATTAACCCCTCTCACACACTCACACACTAACTAAATAAAGCAAAAAGCAAAAGTGAAAGAGGTACAAAAGAGAGGGGGGGATTCTCTCACCTCACCTCTCCTTTCTCTTTTCTCTTTCTTCTTCCTCCCTTCCCAGCCGATTCTATCTCCTTCTCCCCTTATGGCTGGCGATTTTGAAGCTCTCAACAACCATCCATGACTTCTCCACTTTACCTCCATGCTCTACCCTCCATGTGAGCTCAAATGTAAAAATAATTACATATTCTTGCTCCCCTCATCTTCCTCTACACTTCTCTCTTTTCAAAATCTCAAAATGGGAAAGTTCATCTCCATGGGTATTGCCCATTTGAAGAGAAAGTGGTACCAAATTTAAGCTTGGAGTCTCCTCTCTCCATTAAGGTAAAAATCTCCATAAAAGATTCAAGTTTTCTCCACCTTCTTTTGGTAGCCGATTTTTGGCCCTTTGTAATGCCTTATTTTTCTCTCTCTTTTGAGCTTCAATCAAACCTTGCAATGGTTTTGGAATCACCTTGTTGAACCAAGGGCTAAAACCCCTCCTAAAACACTCCAAAGGTAAACCCTGAAATCTTGCCTTAAACATTTCAATGAACTAGCATTAATTTAAGGGTTAGTATATTAATTATACTTGTTTGTGTGCTTTGGGTGATGGGAATGGAGTTTGGCAACTCCATTCCCCATATAGCCGATTTGTGCAAGAAAGAGAGGAAGAGGAGAATTGGAAAAGAAATGAAGGAAAAATAAGCTCAAGGTAAGAGCTCCTTCCTAATGCTTAATTTTAATGCATTAGAGTAATGGGAATGGGTAAACGAATAAAAGAACCTAAACAATTGTATTAGTATTGAGGTTTATGAAGTTTTGAGTATTTGGGAACTAGTAAGTGAATTGTAGGCCTTAGAGCCAAGTATATTGTGAATGAGTATTAGTATTGTTGTTTGATGGAGTATTGATGTATTGAGATGGATTTGTGTGTTGCTTTGATTGCTGGTAGGACCCTTGTAAGGGTGTGGCTAGATTAAGAATAAATTTGACGAGGAAGTACGTGTGTGGATAAGTAAGAAAAGTAGGTGAACTATGGCAAAATTTTGGTAGGAATTGTGCATTAAGGGATGACTTGGTGAATGGGAGAACCAAGGTGTGTATTAGAGTTAGTAGAGATGTTTAGTAGTTATGGAATGGTGGTTGTAGTATGAGAAATGAGAAGGTAAAAATCTGTAGCAAAGAGTATCAAAAATGCATTGTAGAAACTAGGAAAAACTAGTGTGCAAGATTTAGTAAAATGAGTGTTGGAACTTGGGTGTAGATAGTGTAGTTGTTGGAGAATGAATTGGAATGGTAAATGGAATTAGAACCAAGTGCAAAATGCAAGAGAGGTGTAGGAAATGCACAAGTGTGCAAAGTGTGAAAATGAGAATGGAAAAATTTGTAGAAATGGAGCAAGAAGTTGAGGAAGTATTGGACCATGGATTTAAAGAGCTTTAGTGAGTGTTTAAGTGTGTTTAAATATGTACAAAACATGTGGAAAGATTATGGAATGATTGGAGGTGTATTAAGGGTTGATTAGGGGTTGAAAAATCACCCTTGTAGCAGGTTTTAGCAGGGTCCAGGACTTGGTCCTTGGACAAAGTCCCGGACCATCCATTAAAAACAGGCCGAGAGTTCTTGCAGCACTTGGTCCGGGACTTGAAGGATGGACAAGGTCCCGGGCCCCCCATGAATATGTTGCCGAGAGTTATAACCAGCGCTTGGTCCGGGACTTGACCTAGTACAAGGTCCCGGACCACATGTTAATTTCAGCCGAGAGTTTAACAAAGCATTGGTCCGGGACTACAGATAGGGACCAAGTCCCGGACCACCCCCAAAAACTTGCAGAATGTGATTTTTAGGGTTTAAATGATGGGGGATTGATTGGTAATGGTTTTGAAGTTGTTAAGGCCTTGTTTGGTGATACTTTAAAGGTCCTAATAAGTGTAAACAAGTGTAGGAAATGAATGGGAAGTAAGGACATAGTTTGACATGAGTGAAACTAAGTATACCGGGACAACGGGGTAAGTACGGGAGTAGTATTATTGATGTACCGTATGAGCATAGCATTAATAACAATGTTTGAAACATTACCAGTGGAACAAGTGTGAACCAAGGAACAAGGGAACACATGGTAAAGCTAACCCTTCTTGATTGATTGTGTGGCTTCACTTAGTGCGTAGACCGACTCATAGATGAGTCTTGTTGTTTAGTGACTCGTAGTACGAGTCATGTTGTGAACTAATGGAAATGTAGAAACACACTAAATTAACAAACCAACAAACGATAACACAAACCAATAAACTCACTAGAATGTGAGAGAGTGTATGGGAGTAGTAACCTCCCGGTAACGGTAGGAAAACCGAAATGAACAATCCACAACAATAGGTAGTGGAAGTATATAGATAACCCCTATTAGAATAAATGTTGGTGCAAGTCAAGAACCATGAGAGTAGTAAAGAATGACGAGGGATCTTCAAACCCTTAGCAACTAGTCGACCCACTATGAGAGGACCCGACTGATGTAAGTAATGTCCCGAACATGAGAGTATTCGATACGTTGGGGAAACCTTAAATCTGAGAATACTAGGTGACGGTGGTAATTCCCTAAGCTAGTGGAGGTTATCGAGAGAGATACTTCTAGACTAATCCATGAGATTATAAGATACTCTAAGAGAGGAGTGTTGGGAATTTGATTAGTCCGGTAAAAATGGACACTTGTATATTTGAGGAGCTAAGTGTACAACCTTTGAATTTGTAGGCCCGGTGGCGAGTCTTGTGTATGACTCCGCCTAGAGACCAAAAGTAATGAGTATTGAGTATTGCGTATGTATGAGTAAAGTAATGAGTAATGAGTATGTAATAAGTATCGAGCAAGGAGAAGTACGAGTAAGGAGAAGAGTATGGGTACTGAGTATGCGAGAGCAAGTGTTGAGTACTGAGTAAGAGTAAGTAATAGTAGTAGTGAGTACGGAGTAGAGCATGAGTAAATGAAGAGTAAGGTAGTGAGCGCAACGTGCGTAAAATAACGAGTAAGTAGGATCAAGCTTGGTGGAAACTTTGCGAACAAGTAGCTAAATGAACGGTTGACTGACAACTTGTCTTCCTTGGTAGGTAATAAACCTCGTATATGTATGTAAGTATGGTTGATTGTATTGTTGTAGTATGAGTATGTATGTATGCATGTAAAACGAACTCCATGTATATCCGACCCAAAGTAGTCGGCGTACCGCGGTTAGCACGCGGTATATGCGAATTTCATATGCAGTAATTTTGCTGAGCCTCTAGGGGCGACATTTTTTTTACAGGTATTCAAAGCTGACCACCGTTCGAGAGAGTAGGACAGGGATTGCTATGTAAGCATGGGTAGTTTAATTATGGGATTTGTATTCGAATTGTAATGTGAATTTGGAAGTCCAAACTGTATCGGTAATTTAAGGATTGTAGTAGACTCGGTATAGTAATGTAGTGGAGTTGTAATTGAATTATGGTTAAGTATGCAATGGGAAGTATTGTATTGTGTAGAGTACTCGGTATGTTCATATTCATCAGACCGATAGTATGTAGGATTGTAACTCGCCTTGTTAGTCACGTGGGTGACTAACGGCATTGTACACCCGTCGTTGAGTATGTAATATCCGCTGCGAAGGTAAGTATGGTACAGTAATGACGGTATTAGCGGTAGGGGTGTTACTAAAAGTGGTATCAGAGTGAAGTATCGCTCTGATGGATGAAATACCGAGTTTAGGAAAATACCGAGTTAGGAATTAGAGACTTAGGGCTAAGGGTTGAGTGTTAGCCTATGAGGTACGCTAGATAGGAACTTCCGCGTGAACCGGAAACCTACAACTACCATACCCGCCCTCCGCAACCCATGGTATTAAGTTGGGAGAAGAACTCCAGAGAGATGGAAAAGACCTCTCACACTCGGGTAAGACCCGATCTGGCAGTTGTAAAAATAAAAATCATTAGAAAAGGAACCTGTCATACGGTAGATTCTGAGAACCGGAAATCCCGGAGACGGTTCCCTTTGGAACAACAACAACCACATTTAATGATCGTAGATCGAAGATCCTAAACACGGGATAATGGAATTTACGGCACCATGGGGCGACGTGCTCTGCAGTCGCGAGAACCATGAGTAGCCAGCTAGAAGAGGAGCACAACCACGTGACGAAGCGAGGAAGATAGAGCTACAAATCCAAGGCAAGAGAGTTTACAGACTGTAATGTTCGATAATACCAATAACGGTATACAAACTGACTAAGGAATTAGTCGAGGTTGGATTAATACCAAACCTACACGCCAAGAGGCTATAATAACCGAACAACATGGTTCAGATAACTATGAAAGTATTCATAAAACATACACCTGTAGGACCACAACGTGGTTCCTAAGGATAAGTCAAGTCTCGTTAACCACAGTGAAGGTGTGAGACACCCAAATGGACGAAAACCATGTCAAGTACTCTGAGAACGACTCAGGAGATCGATCACCAAGATCAAAAGATCAAAGGAAGATCTAATAAGACCACCAAATATGAATGGAAACGATACCGTAATCGGTATACGTTAACCGAAAAACAACCTACCCGCGCACTTGCCCAGGGCAAGTGCAACAACTATAAGACGGTTCAAAGACTCATAACAACCCGCAAATACTTGCAAGTACCGCTATGACGAATGGAGCAAATATAGGATCACCAATCCTAAGGATTTTAAATAACGAAACCTTGGAAAGGCCTAACGGCCCGACCATTGTATTAAGAACATACCAGTCAGCGAGAAGCTGGACTTGGTCAAGACCTCAAACATGGCAACGCCATGAAAAATTTCTTTTCACACTGAACTGTTATTACAAACCCAAAATTTTCTTTCAAAACCACAAACCCTTCTTTTAAACCTCGGATTTTAAGACCAAATCAACTGAGTTACGGTGAGTATCATAGAATGATACAAGAGGAGTTGACAATAGAATACTTCACCTGGGCATGTGACGAACACTACGAGTGTACCCAAATACGGGATGTGGGACGACCGCACTCCGAAGGAGCTTGCGGGCCTGACAGATAGTTGGGTAAGTGGTAACGTACCAACAAGGTACCCCACGTATGTATACATGTAGTGTACGAAACACGGGAAGTAGTCAACTCCGTTCTACGGACCATAAGTAAATTCAAACCAGAACAGTTGGATACCTCAAACGAGCAAAAAGGGAACTCAGATAAGCTACAAGCTAAGGAGTCAGAAACTCACTCCAGGAGAACCATTAAGAGTTAAAAGTGCGAGAAGCACCAACAACGGAATAAGATATTGGATATGTCTCGAAGATGTCGAGGTAAGACATGATAACTGGGAGGAATACCAGTCTAAACACTGCAAGGCAAATGCCTAAACATTAACACATCAATGTTCAACGAACGGGATGGAGTTCCCAGGACAACCACCACAAACACACAGGGTGATCACATAAGGTACCGAGAAATACCATTCATCACCGAAGGGAATATCAAACCCGTTATAACATAAGGAAAAACACCAATGGTCTACCCTAAGAACGGGAGACATTATAACCCTCAACGGATAATTCAGATCCAAAACCGCAAGGTGGGATAACCAACTGGACACACTCATAAATGTCAGGCAGATGCAATAGCCTAATCAATAATACCCAGGAGCAATCCATAAAGGGTATCAAATCAACACAGTTGAAGAAATGTCGTGATAAGGACACCACAATTGGAACGAACATTCGGTTAGAACACCGAAGGGATCCCACTTGACGGGGGATACCCTAAATTAATAAATGATACCGATCAACACCAAGATACTAAAAGGGCCTCCAACAAACGGAAGCGTGGTGCAACGATCTTATCATGGAGCCCAATATCACCCCCAAACCCAGTGATGGCTTACGGGAAGTAACCACTTGGGAACAGCCTGTGATGAGCAGAGCTCTAGGCAATATGGCTAGTATGCCATGAAACTATTACAATACAGAGTTCAACGGTTGCAAAACTAGTTGTGAACCATATGGAGAGTGGTCAAGGACGACACTAGTAAAGGTTAATAACCAACGAGCAACGATACCTCTCATAAATGTGAGACCACGAGAGCGGTGAACACATGGATTCTAAATAAGGGGATACCATCAATAATATCTGATAGTACACCCCTTTCAGAACTACTAAGGTAGTGAAGCTTGAGCATGCAATTACTGCCAAGCGATGTCAAATAAGCTTAAATAGCAACTGTTGACAACTAAGGAGTAACCGGTTCAGGAGGAACACGCTATGTGGGAATGTAAAGTATAAGTAAATGACACTCGAGGAGCTCAGACGTATAAACATCGAACCATGATATAAATAGTGGGAATGCATGAGCTGAAGCTAGCAACAGCGGATGCCATGTAAACCAATACCGTGGAATCGGTAAGAACATGGTGCGCAGCAGGCGGCCAGTGTATGTGAATAATCACCCAATGCTACAGAATTGTTAATACAAGATGGTAGACGGACCGGGCAACAAGCCAGGAGTCTGCACCAAATGATGAAGCACCACCTGAAGGAGTAACGATCATTCCTATTGCGATCTCATAAGAGAGTTACTTCCAGAGTTTACGCCTCTGCACTCTGTAGGACTGAGTGTTTTGGTATTGCACTTGTGCAATTAATGATCTGGTGGGATAGCTAGGAATAGAAAATGTAAATCGTGGTAAATTCTTCCTTTCACCAACGAACATGGCATAAGCCATTTAAGCAAAGCTTAGAAACAAACCGTGCGGCCCAAGGCTAAAGAAGCACGAGGAGTGTGAAACACACCGACAATCATAAGATGTGAATTCCATTGGAATAAAAGGGAAAGGAGACTTAAGAAAGTCATAAGGACCGACACATAGAAAATGCAAGGTCACACAAGTAAAGAACACTTGTACTGAACCAGAGAAACTGGCATAATTCAGAATTCACTGATAATAGAGGAAGCACTACAACTAAGTAGTGGCTCGACCTCAACCGACAATAAGTCGGAGGAACCCATGAATAATAATCATGGGAGTACAAACAATATGTATATAGATTGCCAGAGAGCTGGTTATAAATCTAAAACTCATTGAGTTCGAGCATGGTAAAAGAACACCCCACTTGGTCAATAAACCTTATTCCCACACTAAGAGGGATAAAAAGGTGATGTGTAACACGTTAAGGATAACAAGAAGGGCGAATAACCCAAGTTATCAGGGTCGTGCAACAGAAGCTAGTGGGCCCAGAATTCTAAGTGAAAGACACCTGGTGAATAAAAGGTTAATCATCAATGCCTGAAAGCCATTTAGGCTAGAACCGAACCCGGTTAAGAGTTAAATAAACTCCGATAAAATTCTTGATGCAGGGACTAACCAGTAATACGGTTAAGACCCTTTGATCAAGGAACATTGTGTAATAGATTGTGTGGAAGCTGAACCACTCCATGACGGCTGAATGCCTTCGACCAATGTTCAACATTGACACATGGTAGATTACGTGGGCGTAATCCCTTTTAAGGGGGGTGGTAGAGCGAAAACCGCGAAATGTATGTTTTACGTGATAAGGGCGTAAACTACAATGTGCATAGCGCAAGGGAATTCGTTTTGATGGTTGATACTTATGTTACATAAACATTTGTATTCACTCATCGTGTAACTATAGTTATTTGGGAAATAAGAATAGAAAGGAGTAGAGAAACTCAAGGGGAATGAGAACCCCGATTGGTAATAGTATGAGGAATGAGTACGTATGGGAGACTTGAGGAGTACAAATCGGTATGAAACCGATGTATTTTATGAGTATTTTGGAGTATAGTAAATTTATGGGATATTATACCCGTGAATTTCCTAAGTATAGTAGTTGGAGGAGATGTAGTAATAATTGATGAGATGATTAGATAAATGAGCAAGTGAATTCTAGAAATGGGAAAATGTATGTGCGTGATTATGAGTAGAAAGATTAAAAAGATAGAAAATGAAACAATGTTTGACTATCTATCTGTTTGAAAGGAGGTGGGAGGTGGGGTGGAACTTGATTGCTAGCGATTGAGGGAAACCGAACACAAATTGGGGTGGAAGGATAATTCAACACCAATGCTGATCACATTGAGGTTAAAGGACTCTGGAAGCTTCCCTTAAGTGGTCATAGTAATAACACTAGTAATAGGTATAATCATCATAAATGGAATTTGGGAGATGTATGCGAGTTTTCAAAATGAATTTCCAAAACTAATTTGGTACAATGTTTTCTTCAAACCTGAGAATGAGGATTGGTTTTGAAACCGCTCCCACGGGCGCTAGTGGATCTTCCATGCCTAGGCACGGGTATCCGGTCGAAACCATAGGAGGTGAAGCTAGTTTTGAGTCAGTGGAAGTGTTGATTAGTTTTGAAACCACTACACCGTTCGTGCGGTGACAGTGTGTGTTTTGTATTTTCCAAAGGCACTGGGGCAGCGTAGTCCCGAAGTAAGTATGAGTAAGTGCCTGAGGATCTCTATATGTGCAAATGAATTTGATCTGAACCAAAGGACCGTAGAGCCAGAAAGAGTAAGTGCTCAATGTCATGACGGCCGTGAACCAGAAAGCGTAAGTGTTCAAACGTGACCGGTACCTGAGGGATCGCTTGACGTGGGAGAGGGATTACCTCATTTATCTGCGGACGGACCCCATGAAGAGCTTGTAACAGATATTTTTGATTGTTATGCATGCAGTGACATGTTTTTGGATGTGTAGTATACATCGAGTCAGACACTTGGAGTTTGACAAGTCATATGTAGAGGTCATAACCTTAGCATAGAGTATTTATACGAGTAACAATATTAGATTCACCAACTTTGAGGGCAAAGTTCTTTAAGGGGGGTAGATTGAAATACCCCGAACTTAAATATGGTGATTAAATTATTTTAATATGGTATTTAAGGGCCTAATAGTGCCTAAGTAATTTTGGTGAGGAAAATAAATCCAAAAGAAATAAAGAAACGCTTAAAAAGTGAAAAACGCTAAATAAGCGTTAAATAACCATAGGAGGTATGAGACCTAGGTTAGCGTATTATATGGATTCCTAGGGCTTAATAAGACCAAAATAATATATGGGAACACTCCCGAAGAAAACGGATCCAAATAATGTATTAAAACGCTAATAGAGCTTTAGCGCGTGTTTTTCGAGAAAACCCGAAAACATGATTTTAAGTGGTCAAACGAACCGTAAAAATCATAAGTCATTAAGTAACAATAATTAAGCATTAATGGAAGCTTAATAACCATTAAATTAAAGAAACGAGAAAATTCCGGAAAACGGGCCCGGTTAGTGAATAGTACCGAAACCGGGTAAAATAACGAGCGTTTTCTGTAAAAGACGAAATCGCTCCAACCAGTAATACATGTGGGGGCCGGTTTTTAATAAGCTAATTAACCCCTCTCACACACTCACACACTAACTAAATAAAGCAAAAATAAAAAAAGTAAAAGAGGTACAAAAGAGAGGGGATTCTCTCACCTCACTCTCTCCTTTCTCTTTTCTCTTTCTTCTTCCTCCCTTCCCAGCCGATTCTCTCTCCTTCTCCCCTTATGGCTGGCGATTTTTGAAGCTCTCAACAACCATCCATGGCTTCTCCACTTACCTCCATGCTTACCTCCATGTGAGCTCCAAATGTAAAAATAATTACATATTCTTGCCCCTCATCTTCCTCTACACTTCTCTCTTTTCAAAATCTCAAAATGGGAAAGTTCATCTCCATGGGTTTTGCCCATTTGAAGAGAAAGTGGTACCAAATTTAAGCTTGGAGTCTCCTCTCTCCATTAAGGTAAAAATCTCCATAAAAGATTCTAGTTTTCTCCACCTTCTTTTGGTAGCCGATTTTTGGCCCTTTGTATGCCTTATTTTTCTCTCTCTTTTGAGCTTCAATCAAACCTTGCAATGGTGGTGGAATCACCTTGTTGAACCAAGGGCTAAAACCCCTCCTAAAACACTCCAAAGGTAAACCCTAGAAATCTTGCCTTAAACATTTCAATGAACTAGCATTAATTTAAGGGTTAGTATATTAATTATACTTGTTTGTGTGCTTTGGGTGATGGGAATGGAGTTTGGCAACTCCATTCCCCATATAGCCGATTTGTGCAAGAAAGAGAGGGAAAGGAGAATTGGAAAAGAAATGAAGGAAAAATAAGCTCAAGGTAAGAGCTCCTTCTTAATGCTTAATTTAATGCATTAGAGTAATGGGAATGGGTAAACGAATAAAAGAACCTAAACAATTGTATTAGTATTGAGGTTTATGAAGTTTTGAGTATTTGGGAACTAGTAAGTGAATTGTAGGCCTTAGAGCCAAGTATATTGTGAATGAGTATTAGTATTGTTGTTTGATGGAGTATTGATGTATTCAGATGGATTTATGTTGCTTTGATTGCTGGTAGGACCCTTGTAAGGGTGTGGCTAGATTAGGAATAAATTTGACGAGGAGTACATGTGGATAAGTAAGAAAGTATGTGAACTATGACAAAATTTTGGTAGGAATTGTGCATTAAGGGATGACTTGGTGAATGGGAGAACCAAGGTGTGTATTAGAGTTAGTAGAGATGTTTAGTAGTTATGGAATGGTGGTTGTAGTATGAGAAATGAGAAGGTAAAAATCTGTAGCAAAGAGTATCAAAAATGCATTGTAGAAACTAGGAAAAACTAGTGTGCAAGATTTAGTAAAATGAGTGTTGGAACTTGGGTGTAGATAGTGTAGTTGTTGGAGAATGAATTGGAATGGTAAATGGAATTAGAACCATGTGCAAAATGCAAGAGAGGGTGTAGGAAATGCACAAGTGTGCAAAGTGTGAAAATGAGAATGGAAAAATTTGTAGAAATGAGAGCAAGAAGTTGAGGAAGTATTGGACCATGGATTTAAGGAGCTTTAGTGAGTGTTTAGTGTGTTTAAATATGTACAAAACATGTGGAAAGATTATGGAATGATTGGAGGTGGATTAAGGGTTGATTAGGGGTTGAAAAATCACCCTTGTAGCAGGTTTTAGCAGGGTCCGGGACTTAGTCCTTGGACAAAGTCCCGGACCATCCATTAAAAACAGGCCGAGAGTTCTTGCAGCACTTGGTCCAGGACTTGAGGGATGGACAAGGTCCCGGACCACCCATGAATATGTAGCCGAGAGTTATAACCAGCGCTTGGTCCGGGACTTGACCTAGGTACAAGGTCCCGGACCACATGTTAATTTCAGCCGAGAGTTTAACAAAGCATTGGTCCGGGACTACAGATAGGGACCAAGTCCCGGACACCCCCAAAAACTTGCAGAATGTGTGTTTTTAGGGTTTAAATAATGGGGGATTGATTGGTAATGGTTTTGAAAGTTGTTAAGGCGGTGTTTGGTGATACTTAAAGGTCCTAAGAAGTGTAAACAAGTGTAGGAAATGAATGGGAAGTAAGTAGGACATAGTTTGACATGAGTGAAACTAAGTATACCGGGACAACGGGAACGGGGTAAGTACGGGAGTAGTAGTTATTGATGTACCGTATGAGCATAGCATTAATAACAATGTTTGAAACATTACCAGTGGAACAAGTGTGAACCAAGGAACAAGGGAACACATGGTAAAGCTAACCCTTCTTGATTGATTGTGTGGCTTCACTTAGTGCGTAGACCGACTCATAGAGTGGTTGTTGTTTAGTGACTCGTAGTACGAGTCATGTTGTGAACTAATGGAAACGTAGAAACGCACTAAACTAACGAACCAACAAACGATAACACAAACCAATGAACTCACTAAAATGTGAGAGAGTGTACGGGAGTAGTAACCTCCCGGTAACGGTAGGGGAACCGAAATGAACAATCCACAAAACAATAGGTAGTGGAAGTATATAGATAACCCCTATTAGAGGAATAAATGTTGGTGCAAGTCATGAACCATGAGAGTAGTAAAGAATGACGAGGGATCTTCAAACCCCTTAGTGAAATACCCCAAACTTAAATATAGTGATTAAGATTATTCTAATCCTGATTTAAGAGCCTAATAATATGCTTAAGTAATATTGGTAAGGTAAAATAAATCCAAAAGAAATAAATAAATGCTTAAAAGCGAAAAACGCTAAATAAGCGTTAGACAACTGTAGGAGGTATGAGACCTCGGTTAGCGTATTATATGGATTCTAAAGGCTTAATAAGGCCTAAATAATATATGGGAACAACTCCCGAAGAAAACGGATCCAAATAACGCATTAAAACGCTAATAGAGCTTTAGCGCACGTTTTTCGAGGAGGAAACCCGAAAACGTGATTTTAAGTGGTCAAACGAACCCGTAAAAATTATAAATCATTAAATAACAATTATTAAGCATTTATGGAAGCTTAATAGTCAATAAAAATAATTAAACGAGAAAATTCCGGAAAACGGGCCCGGATAGTGAACTATACCAAAACCGGGTAAAATTAACGAGCGTTTTCTGTAAAAGACGAAAAACGCTCCAACTAGTACAACATTAGGGGGCCGGCTTTTAAGCAGTCAAACAACCCCTCTCACACACATGTAACTAGCTAACAAATAAAGGGAGTCAAAAAGCAAAAAGAGATAAAGTAAAAAGTATTTACCTTCTCTCTCACCTCACCTTTCTCTATTCTCTCACCTCCCTTCTCCTCTTCCCACCGATCTGCTCTCCCTCTCTCTGCTGGGTGGCGATTTTGAAGCCCCCAAAGGAAGCAGCAATGGCTTCCCTTATTCTTCTTCATGCTCTACCACCATGTGAGCTCCAAATGTAAAAATAACTACATATTCTTACTCTCCTCATCATCCTCTACATTCCTCTCTTTTAAAAATCCAAAAATGAGGAAGTTCGTTTTCGTGGGTATACCCATTCAAAGAGAAAGTAGCACCAATGGGTAGCTTGGAGTCTCCTCTTTCCATTAAGGTAAAATCTACATGAAAAACTCATGTTTTCTCCATCTTGGTTCATAACCGATTTTTCCCATTGTAATGCCTTGTTTTCTTTCTCTTTGAGCATAAAATCAACCTTGCAATGGTGGTGGAATCAACTTCTTGAACTAAGGGCTAAAACCGCTCCTAAAACACTCCAAAGGTAAACCCTAGAATTTGTATTTTTAACACTTCAATGAATTGGTGATACTTTAAAGGTTAGTATTTTAATTACACTTATTTTGTGTATATTGGGTGATGGGAATGGAGTTTGGCAACTCCATTCCCCCATATGACCGATTTTGGTGCAAGGAAGAGAGAAAGAGGAGAATTGGAAAAGAATGAAGGAAATTAAAAGCTCAAGGTAAGAGCTCTTCTTTAAATGACAAATCTTAACGCATTAGAGTAAAGGGAATGGGTAAACTAACTTAAAGAACCCAAAATGTTGTATTGGTATTGTAGTGTTGGGAATCTTGGTATTTGTGAACTAGTATGTGAACTGTAGGCCTTGGAGCCAAGTATATTGTGTATGTGCATTGGTATTGTATTTGAGGAAGTAGTGGTGTATTGAGATTTTTTTTGATTGCTGGTAGGACCCTTGTATGGGTGTGGCTAGTTTTAGGAATGAACTTGGTGAGAATGAACTTATGTGGAGAAGTTAGAAATGTAGGTGAACCATGGCGAAATTTTGGTAGGAATTGTGTAATTATGGGTAACTTGGTGAATGAGATAAACCAAGGTGTGTATTGGAGTTAGTAGAGAGGTTTAGTAACCATGGAATGGTAGTAGTATGAGGATATGAGAGTGCAAAATCTGTAGCAAAGAGTATTTAAATGCATTGTGGAAACTAGGAGGAATGAGTGTACAAGATTTGGTGAAATGGAGATTGGACTTGGGTATAGATATTGTATTTGCTTGGAAATAAATTTGGGATGCTGGGAGTAGCATTGGTAGAGGGAGTATTGAATGGTAAAGGTTAAAATAAAAATCTGTAGCATAAGAGGAAAGAAAATTATTGTAAGTGTTGGAAGGAAGTGAGGAGAAATTGTGTATGTGGATTTAGAAATGAGTAAGGAATTTGGTGGATGAACTAAGGCAATTTGGAGGGCCTAAGTAGTGTTTAAACATGTGGGATTACATGTAGGAAGATTGGGGAAACAATGGGAAAGTAAAACACTAAGAAACAGATTTAAAACTGAAGTACTGGGCCGGACCGACCTTGGGACCGAACCCGCAAGGTCGGCCGTGCCTTAAAATACACAGACGGGAAGTCTTCTGACTTCGACCGACCTTGGGGACCGAACTTACAAGGTCGGTCGAGTCGTAAATTGTGAAGGCCAGAGGTCTACTGGAATGGACCGACCTTGGGACCGAACTTGGGCAAGGTCGGTCGAGTCCAGAAAACTCGAACCCAGAACATACTGGAACAGACCGACCTTGGGACTGGACTTGCAAGGTCGGTCGGGCCTGACATTTTCACGTAAGTAACTCACTGGAATGGACCGACCTTGGGACCGGACTTGCAAGGTCGGTCGAGCTTGGAATTTTGCCTTAACGAAACTTACTGACTTTGACCGACCTTGGGTCCGACCCTGGGTAAGGTCGGTGGGAGTAAAAAATAAATAAATAAAAAATATGTTTTATTATATGACTATGGTAGTCATATGTATGTACATATAGGCCTATACACATATATGCATATGTATGTAGTGATACACCATTAATGAGGTAGTAATGGTAAGAAAATGAGTAATGAGTAAGAAAACTAATTAAGAAAGTTGTAAGTATAAGAACATTAAGTTAAACCGAAACAACGGGATACAGGCGTAGTAGTTAAGCATGTATTGTAAAGCTTAGTATTAATAGAATCATTTGGCATGTAGTCATCGATTCGAGAGTAAAGATTCGAGGAACAATGTGAACTAAGGAACAAGGGAGCACCCGATAAAGTAAATCAATGGTGAAGGTATGATTTCTTCATGCTCTGTATCCTAACCTGGTTACCCCGATTTGTGTGCTTATGTGATCACCAATAAGATAAATGCACGAATCGAAACTTATATGCACTTAACTGTGTTTGAACTATTTTGTTCTTGTGTATCTTCTTGAACATTTAGTTTGTATAATTCATGAAATGTATGAATGGAAATGAAGAGTATGTATAAGTAATGTGTACTTGTGTATTGTATGGATGTATGGAAATGAAGTAAGTACTGACTTTCTAATTCCTAACAATCTAACTCCTAACATGAGTAATGAGTAAATGGAATGAGTAGAAGTCTGATATAGTTTCGGCCACGCGTGAGGATAAGGAAACACAAGAGGTTGGATCCGAATCCTGGCTGTAATCTTTTCCATGGACCAATCCCTTGAATGGGTAGCATCTTGGATTAGTGGGCCACCCCAAAGCCCGGTGGTGGGATGTAGTTATAATCCTGCCCGGAGGTCATACCAACTTGACTGGAGTAAAGTAAGTAAGAAGTAGTATTGTATGTTTATCGGTCTTGGCTATTGTAAGTCATTGACCTTGAGTAAATGAGTATTGAACACCCGATTACCCGGGTGTGTAAAGAAGCTAACAAGCCTTATGTGTGAATTGGAGAAGTGTATCTCCGTATTGCGTATTGAGTAGGTAACGAGTATGTTTGTGTATGTGTATTGTGGAAGATGGTAAGTAAGTGTTGGTTGACTGGTATTATCTTCCAAACATGTATTGTACTGGGTGTATGTACGTATACCTTGTGTAGTATTGTAGTATCATGAATGAAAGCATGTATGTATGAATGTATGTATTGTAAATTGAATTGCATGTATTCGACCAAATGGTCGGCGTACCCTCGCTAATACCCGGGATATGCGGATATCATATTCAGCGTAAGCTGACCCCCTAGGGGGAACGTTTTAGTGTGTAGGTACCGAAGTGGATATGGTCAAGGTAAGAGACTGGCGGATCTACCTAGATCATTGGAAATGAAATGTAGATAGTAGTAAATGGTATAAGGCTTGTAGCCTTGAGGTAGTAGTGTACCAATGGGGTACACCTTATGCATTATAAGCATGTAGATGTGAGAAATGGGTAGATGTAGACTCTTAATGAGTGTGTATGAGCTTGGAAGAAGTATTGCATTGTATAAGAATCCTAGTAAACTCGGTATGTTATTTTGTATTGGATGGTATTGTGATGGAGTATTGTACTGAATGGAAAGTTGTAGTACTCAGTAAGTAATGGGAGTATGTACTGTATTTGTGTAGTACTCAGAGATTCCGGTCCATCAGACCGATGGTGTATGTAGTAGTAGTAGCTTGTTAGTCACATGGGTGACTAGCGGCATTGTATCACCCACCGTATGTAAGTATGTATCCGCTGCGTGATTCTAGAAGTACGAGGAGATTGGACGGTAATGATGGTATTAACGGTAGGGGTGTTACACTTAGCAACTAGTCGACCCACTATGAGAGGACCCGACTGATGTAAGTAATGTCCCGAACATGAGAGTATTCGATACGTTGGGGAAACCCTTAAATCTGAGAATACTAGATGTGGTAATTCCCTAAGCTAGTGGAGGTTATTGAGAGAGATACTTCTAGACTAATCCATGAGATTGTAAGATACTCCAAGAGAGGAGTGTTGGGAATTTGATTAGTCCGGTAAAAATGGACACTTGTATATTTGAGGAGCTAAGTGTACAGCCTTTGAATTTGTAGGCCCAGTGGTCAGTCCTTGTGTATGACTCCGCCCAGAGACCAAAAGTAATGAGTATTGAGTATTGCGTATGTATGAGTAAAGTAAGTGAGTAATGAGTAATGAGTAAGTATGAGTATGTAATAAGTATCGAGCAAGGAGAAGTACGAGTAAGGAGAAGAGTATGGGTACTGAGTATGCGAGAGCAAGTGATGAGTACTGAGTAAGAGTAAGTAATAGTAGTAGTGAGTACGGAGTAGAGCATGAGTAAATGAAGAGTAAGGTAGTGAGCGCAACGTGCGTAAAATAACAAGTAAGTAGGATCAAGCTTGGTGGAAACTTTGCGAACAAATAGCTAAATGAACGGTTGACTGACAACTTGTCTTCCTTGGTAGGTAATGAACCTCGTATATGTATGTAAGTATGGTTGATTGTATTGTTGTAGTATGAGTATGTATGTATGCATGTAAAACGAACTCCATGTATATCCGACCCAAGTAGTCGTACCGCGGTTAGCACGCGGTATATGCGAATTTCATATGCAGCAATTTTGCTGAGCCTCTAGGGGCGACGTTTTTATTTTACAGGTATTCGAAGCTGACCACCGTTCTAGAGAGTAGGACAGGGATTGCTATGTAAGCATGGGTAGTTTAATTATGGGATTTGTATTCGAATTGTAATGTGAATTTGGAAGTCCAAACTGTATCGGTAATTTAAGGATTGTAGTAGACTCGGTATAGTATTGTAGTGGAGTTGTAATTGAATTATGGTTGAGTATGCAATGGGAAGTATTGTATTGTGTAGAGTACTCGGTAGGTATGTTATATTCATCAGACCGATAGTATGTAGGATTGTAACTCGCCTTGTTAGTCACGTGGGTGACTAACGGCATTGTACACCCGCCGTTGAGTATGTAATATCCGCTGCGAAGGTAATATGGTACAGTAATGGCGGTATTAGCGGTAGGGGTGTTACAATTATTAAGTTCAAATTGGTAAAAAAAAATAATTTAAAAATGAATAGTACAAAATTATGGTACTTAACATTGATACAAATTAGTAGAAGTATTTGGTATACATTATGATTTCAAAACTCTATATTCTTTTTATGGTACTCATAATTTAAAAACATCTAAAAATATTTATTATTTTTCAATTTTTAAGATTTTATTTTTTCAATTTTTCAACTTTTTTTTAAATATTTTTTTTATATTTTTATAGTATTTTTAGTTTGTTGTGAATTTTTTAACACTTAGGGGCATATTGTGAACTTTAAAAGTACTTTGTTGACTAGTAGAGAGTATTTTTTGTCATTTTTCATTCTGGTCAATGACCTCAAACGTGTCCTAGTTCTAGGGTCACGACACGCGGCGTACTAAATTACCTAAGCTACACAAGGCTCTAATCCAGAACGATCCATAAGTCGAAAGAGTAACTCAAATTGCATTAAAGAACCAATGTTTACAAAGTCTGAATCCAAAGTAAATCCATAAGCGCTAACGCCCGTAGGCTACAAATACCAAGGAAAATCAAATACGAAATGTCCAAAATCCATAGTCAGTACATAGAAAGTAAATGCAAAAACTATTAGACTTCAAGCTCAAGGGATCGCTAGCAATCGATCAAATCTGTAAAGTAATATATATTGTGGAGAGGGGTGAGCAACCATAGCTCAGCAAGCAGTGACCGTCATCAATAAGGTCACTTAAAACATTTGAAACAGAAGCGGAAGCAGATAAATGTAATTATAATAGTAGTTCCAAAACATGCAGAGGAAGAGCAGCTCCAATAAACAGAATGGTACACACGGGTTCTATCAGGAACACTCAGAAGCTCCACAAAACAGAGGGGACACTAGCACCAAGCATAACACTCAGAAAGTGTTGGAGACCCATGGATCTACAGATCCCTCGGCAACGCAGAAATGACAAAAGGCCAAAGGGCCCATCGACCCCACAAATAGAAATGGGAATGACTCAACACTCAGATAGATATCTACACAGTATACCACGGGATAGCTCGACCCTCCCATCCACGGCTTAGAAGCACAACACTAAGTCCTAAACATAGAGAATTGCAAACCTAAAGTAATTATGCGTTAAACACTCCCAAAGCACAGTTAAATAGGTATTACGGACTTAGGGGAGTCTAATCCCACAAACGAATCTCAAAACGGAGCTAAAACAAATAGTTTGGACAAAATCAGAGGGGTGTCCGGACATGTGTCCGAAAATACAAGTCTGGACGCATGCCGTGACACAAGATAGAGGTGCACGTCAGACTATGAAATCAAACACGTCATGACATCTGTCCAGACTTATATGTCTGGACATTTCTGGACATTTCATGGACTTTCACAAAAATATAGTGGCATTTTGTGACTTTATTTTTTGGTTGCATTTCATGAATTAGCATAAAATATAGTGGCATTTCATAAAATTTCCCTTAATTATTTATTGTTCTAATTTTGTGGTATATTGTAAATTTTAAATTATCAACATAGCATAATGAGAATTGGGTTTATAAACAAATAGGGGTATTTTGGTCTTAGGATTTCAAGTGTTAGCATCTTGGTCTTAATATATCTGGTATTTGTGGTATTTTGGTCTTAATTAAAGGCTCGGCTACCGATTGACCCAACTGACCGGCTCCACATGGGTTGGCCAACCATTATTTTGCCAGGTAATGTGCATGTGACCACCTTCATTCTTCCTGTGGTGACCGACTACGTCTGATCGGCTCTGTCGGTCGGTCACCCATTTTGTGCCCATATATATATACGGTATATATATATATATAAGCAGCCCTTAACATTTGGTCTTCTCACTTTTGGTCAACCGCCAACAACATAAAATACCTAATTTTGGAGCTTTAAAGCCCTTGAAGAGCAATAATAGAAGAGGGAGACATTCTACCTCATTCAAGCTCATCTTCCATTACTCGAATGGCTATCATTTTCCTTACCTCTTTTTTTCTCTTCTGATGAAGGATCAATCTCCCTGTACCTAGGTTAAGAATTTTATCCCAAAATCTCTAAAACCTTCAGTGTTAATTCTTAAACTTCTTTGTTGCTTAGTTTTTGCTCATGTGCTTAATGAGTGTTGATAATGAGCATTATAAATCTTAAGCTTATCAATATGGGATTGAGATTTGTTTTAGGATTTGTTCAATCCCTAATGTATATGTTGGATTTGGTTGGTTGCTCTAAATTTATCAGCATGTGATTTTGACATGGATTCTAGAATGCCAATTAGTTTAGCATTATAACTCTTAAGATTCAAGTCCTAGTTGTGTGTGACACGTGTTTTATCCTTTCAAATTTATACTACAAACTCATATCCATATTTTTATCATATGTCATAAAGAATATTGAAACCACAACACATAAATAAAAGAAATAGTACTAGCAACCAAGATTTTCTTGTGGGTCTGACCATTTATGGAGTTGCCATGAATTTTCTGTCTTCCAAGTGATAATCACAATGAGATGTTATAAGTTATATGTCTTTTTGGTGTCTTGAGTATCCTCACCTCTCATAGTATTAACTTATATGAGTAGATATTTAAATCATCCATCTACCAGACTACACAAGTCTTTAGTTCCTCATATCCCATATATGCATCATTGAGTCATAACCAGAATGATGGTTAACAATTAGTTACCAACACTAGTCCCACAAGTTTTGCTTTTGAAATTAGGAGTGGAACTTTAATTGTTCTTATTTGGTGTGGTCATTCAAGCTGAAGTGACTTGTAGGAGGTTTAAGATGAATGACACCTTTTGAGAAGGATCGCTAATGGGTCTCGATCCACCATTTTGGTCAAGTCGTCAAAGGAGCCTTCATGACATGTACCAAGGTCTTCTTATTCTTAAAAGTTTCTAATAATTGCACGTTGTACTCAATCTTGCCATTCATTTTTCTTTCTTATGTCCTCAATCACATACCTTCGAATCTAAGGTTAGATATGATGGTCCATCTTTGGGATGACAACGGGTCAGGTTAGGTGACGCTCCACTTGCACCGTCCCATATTAACCTATGCCACCGGCTCGATAGTCACCCAAAATTTCATCACCTGCGCACCCGTTTTCATCGGTTCACCTGTCACCCATTTGTGATGTGGGTGAACAGTTGTTTGCTTGTGTTTTCCAACAAGACGAGAATGAACAGAGGCACATAGCATGTATGTTTCTTGTTCGCCCGTTAAGGTTACAAAATTAGCATGAGTGAAGAGAATCAACAGAGGCGCAGGGCATGTATGTTCTTTTTCGCCAGCCAGGGTGGCAACATGCCATGAATGAAGAGAATAAACAAAGGCACAGAGCATGTACGTTCCTTGTTTGCCGGTTAGAGTTGCAAAAATTACTAAGAGTGAAGAGTATGAACAAAGACACTAAGCATGTATGTTCCTTGTTTGCCAGTTAGGGGTTTAAAATCTTATGTGAGTGAAGATAATGAACAGAGGATCAAAGCATGTATGTTCCTTGTTCTTCATTTAGGGTTGCGAAATTACCGTGAGTGAAGAGAATGAACAGAGGTGCAAAGAATATATGTTCCTTGTTCGCCAATTAGGGTTGCAAAACTATTGTGAGTAGAGAATATATATTATATATATATATATATATATAAAATGCAAAACGAGTGGACGAGTCGGGTGGTCGGTCGGAAAACGTTCATCCAAATCCAACCCAAACCCTCACTTGTTCCAACTGTCACTCGTTTTTCACCTATTTTTGTGAGTTTTCACCCGTTTTGGGTGGGTTATTATGATTGAGTGATAAGGGAACCTATCAAAAAAATGTCATCCCTATCTATGATAGATAAATCTTGGCATATCTGGAGTCAAGGGTGAGGTCCCACAAGACTTAATTTTGTCATCCTAGGCTAGGATGAATCCACGAGACTTGTATATATTCTGAGGTAAGGATGAGTCCCAAGAGATGTGAAATTTGTGTTCAGGGTTGGTGGTGTGCAATAAGAAAAGTGAAGCTATGCGAAAGGGGCAAGTGTACATAGTCGAGTAAGTATAAACAAGTGTCATTCAACTAGGAAATTGAGATTTTTTAATTGTCTAAGTTGGAATGGAAATAATTTAAAGATTAGATTCGGCTTACTTTTGTGCTAGCTTTAACGATTCGGAACTTTACCAAATGGTCAAGTAAGATTTTTCAAAATGGGTGGAATTCAGTCTTAAGATAAATGAAACATTATTGCTTTTATTCCTTAATTGAAGACATCAAAGATTATCCATCAGTTCAAACTAATATATCTCTATAAGGTGGAATATAATACTGTAACAAAGATACTAGTAATAGGTTGAAACCCTTTACTCTAACCTTATTTCTCCAAGTCAAGTTAGTTTTGCCTTGGGAAGAAAAGTCACTAAAAATATAGTGGTCAAGTAAGAGATGGTTCATACCCTAAGAAAAACAAAGGCCAACAAGGGGATAATTGTAATTAAAATCACCTCAAGAAAGCTTATGACAGGCTAAGAAAGGGTTATATAATGGATAATCTAAAAAGTATTGTGATACCTGGAAGAATTAATAATTTAGTGATGATCCTTTTGTCACATATGCTTCATATGAGAATACAGTGAAAGTGAATTTCTTTACAAAACTCCAATTCTACAAGAGAACCAACAAGGGGACCCTCTCTCCCTCCACATATGTTTTTCTTATATACGAAGAAACTTTTCTACCATATAGAAATTTATGTTACAACAAGGGATGGAAACCAGCGAGAGTTGGGAAAAACACTATATTTTCCCATCTTTTTTCGATGAAAATGTTGGAATGCTTGAAGAAGTCAGATTGAACCAAGTTACTTTAATGAGAGATTTTTTTTTTGATAAGTTATGTGAGGAGTCTTGTAAATTTGACCCTTGATAAGTGTATAATCTACCTTTCACATAATTTACCTTTGGATGAGAGCTAGAGATCTGAGCAAAACGGTGGGAAGGAAGTCCACCAGAAATTTTGGAAAGTACTTGGGCTTAAAGAATGCCTAGGAATGGGGAAAGTTATCCGCTTTGACAAAGATAGTTGAGAAACCAAAGAAATAGCATGCTAGACGGAAGAGCAAGAATATTTCAACTGCAAGAAGGGCCACCTTGGTGAAATCTGTGACCTCAGTTGTCCTTGTTTTTGTGATGCAGGTCCAAAAAATTTAAGTCAAAGTTTGAAAGAGTTTATACAAATTGGAAAGATGTTTCCTTTACGGCCATAAAGAATACAAGAGGAAGATGCACTCTATTAATTGAGGTGTTACTTGCAAGTCTAGGAAAAATAGATGCTTAGGAGTCATAAAATTTTCATAAATGAACAAGAGCGGCTTGTGTAAGTTTGCTTTAAGACTAAAGATTAATCTAGATTCCCTTTGGACCCAACAAATTTTATAGGTAAATATCGCATCAAGAACCTGTCTAACCCCTTATAAATTTAGAGAGGGGTTAAAGCATCAAGATATGCTTGTTAAGGAACCATATGGATCCTTGAGAAATGGAAAAAACTAGTTTAGTTTTGACAAGATAAGTGACTAACGTGACAAACCTCTTCATGAATGGTTACATTATAAGATGGGGGGAGATGATTGAGTAAAAAGTGATGATTTATGGGGGAAGGGAAGGACGGGATAGGAACACATTGTGGTGCAATGCCATAAAAAAATTAGAAGAAAGCTTTTAGAGAGCATGATCTTCCCATCAGTTTTCGAGGATATTCTAACCTAGAAGGCAAACCACAATGGAAAAATGTTGGTTCCTCTATCTAAATCTAGTAGCTAACTATAAGAGGATGGAAAATCTCATATCAAGATTATTTGTGGTATAAAATCAAAGTGAGATAGCTTCATGTGGATCATTGTACAAGTGAGGTTGATGGAGAACATTCCAAGATACAAGATGGGTTTTATTAACAATAGTAATTGCAACATATTCACTTCAGATGAGAATTTTTTCACAAAGGAGAACTTTTTACTTGCACTAATATAACAAAGCTACATAGGGTGCATGGGGCGGGTGATACTTGTGGGGTAGGATCCGGGGACTATTAGGATACTTGGACAAGATTGGTAATGCCAATTATCCAAGTATGACGTACATCGAGGAGTGTAGATGTTTGTCAAGCTGACAAGTTGGTGGATGAGCAAGACATGCTCATAGAAACATGACAAGCCAAGCGAAGGCCCAGGGCACAAACCCCAACTTAGAAGATAGACCGAAAGTTCAAAACAAAATAGAATTAAGATGACTAGGCATCATAACTATCAAGCTACCGGAAAAAACAAGACCAACAATAGAGGTTATTGCTGACACCATGACTACCGTGGACCCTTGATATCCCTGATAGTCATAAAGAAAGGAGTCATGGCTGCTGGCAGCCTCCACTAGACCGGGGCTGCTGCATCAAAGAGGGTATGCTGGGACAAGTCGATAATGATGAAAGGATCTTTTGTAGTTGATTCATCTTTTCCCTTCTTATTATTATAGTTTTTCCTTTGAGATGGAATTAGAGAGGTATGCTCCTTTATGTTCAAAATCCAGTCAAATTGTGCTTTCTTCCTTCAATCAGGTCAGTGATTGAAGACGTGCCTACCTAGGATGAGCCTCAAGGCAAATCTGAAGGAAGCTCGGAGTCGGGATTGAAGACTAGGGGTAGAGAGACAAAATCATTCAATCCCGATGCCCCATGAGTCGGCTCATGTTGATCAGGACTGCATGTTGACATGTGATTATGCTAAGAGCCTAGGAGACCGCAAGCCAGCTTCTAGACGTCTGGACAATCCCCTATGGAGTTCCGATGCCCCATCTGAAGTCCTGTTGCACAAAGCCACGAGCCATAAGGATAAACTCCCCCCAAAATGATCAAGTGATTAGGACATGCAGTACTTGGTCAATTGGGTAAAGAGACTGCATCTGAACCAGATCGACAGGAGATTCTCATAAGTGAGACACAATAGATTCCACTCCTTTCAGATTAATCTTAAGGCAGCGAAGGATCAGTTTATGAACAATATTTGAACCTTGATTCTGAGGATGTCACCACTGAAATGGCCCATCATCGTCCGCATCCTCTAGATGAAGGTCCCAAATCTGCATGCAAGGCCACCATTTTAGTCCCTGTTGGTGTACAACACAGTGGGGGCATCATCGATCCGAATCCATATTGGAAAAGTGGAGAATTCGTGATCTAACGGGCCTTTAGTCTTGACAATTTGCTAAAGAATAAACCATTAAAGGATGAGGGCCCCTTGTTAAGCACATCCTTCATAAAAACCGATTCTTTCAAACTCGAAAAGGAAGATCTGTGTGTCTGCAAGCTTGACCTTAAGGTGAAATTTGAGTTGCCAAACCTTGGTGAGAGTGGTTTCCATGGCCCGAATGTCGGCACTATGATCGGTGATGAGCTTTCCTAGGAGACATCATTCAAAAGTAGTCGTTGATTATGCTCCATCAGACCGTCAATTGAGTGGGCAATCTTCTCGTCTTTGGTGAGCGAAAGCTCTTCACATTGAGAGGACAAGTCGTCGACCGATTTTCCCATTAAGGTAGCCATGCCTAGCTGAAGTGGAAGAAGAGGAAAACCCAGAGATTTCAAAACCCGTAGAAGTACCAATGGAGAGGGAGATGTTTTAGTAATGGTGAAGATAGAAGAGAAGCAGCCACTCAGAGTAACCAAGACGTCGGTGAGAAAAAAAGCTTCGAATGGTGACCAGGAGGAGGGAGATCAGAGGTGGAGGGAGTGAAGATAAAAGGCGAGACGACGGAATAGGCAGTGCTGCAATTGGAAGTGGATGGGGAAGAAGAAGAAAGTGGTGGAGAAAACAAGAAACATCACAACATGATTAGTCTCATTCCTTCATGTAGGAATATAAGTGAGGGCTCATAAATGCTCACTGGCAAGAAATTTAATTATTGGCACAAAAAACAAGAGAAACGTTGCTTGGACAGGAGAGAAAGAAAGCAAAGGAAAAGTAAATCTACTTTAGATGGGAGTTGAATACATGTACTCAGAGATTGTCAATAGGCTAGAGAAGTTTGAAAATATTTAGTGCCAAAGAATAGAAAGATGAAGTCTTTTGGCTAACAGTAAAGAGATTGGTTCCTTAATCTATAATAGGTTTGCAAGCTAATGATGAATAAAACTTTGATCGTTATTATTGCTTAAGATAGATATAGCTAGTGGGTGTGGAGAAAATGAAAGGATTACGAATATAGTTACCTTGTTGTAATACCCCTATCCCACATGGGATATGAGTAGTAATGTGAATGGTTTATAAAGATACATATGGGTTGACTACAACAACAAGGTCTTCCACTTTTAAGCCCAAGTGAGGATTAAGGGCTTAAAGTGGCTAGTTTTCAAGCCCGAATGGCTTGGGAGCTAGATTGTTGGATAGTTGCTCTTATGGGGTTACAAATGGCATCGAAGCTGACTCGGGACCGTGTCGGGATGATTTACTTGACACCTACCGAGGAGGTCCATGGACTTTGATGTTAGGCTTGCGACGAGAACGTCATGTTCTTTGAGTGGGGGACTATGTAATACCCCCATCCCACATCGGGATATGAGTAGTAATGTGAATGGTTTATAGGGATACATATGGGTTGACTACAACAACAAGGTCTTCCACTTTTTAGCCCAAGTGAGGATTAAGGGCCTAAAGTGACTAGTTTTCAAGTCCGAATGGCTTGGGAGCTTTACGAGAGATAACATAGTTATGAGAAATAGGAAAAACTGTTATATAAGAAGGGTGTTAGCAATATTATAGGCTAACTCAAATGGGCCCGAATAGAGTCTGTTAAACTTGCCACATATGGAGCAATAATGGGTTTTGTTGAATGACTGGGGTGGGGATGCATCCATCCTGGAAGCAGAGTTGAGTTATGCATGCATGGACATTCTTTTTTGCCTCCAACTTCTCAATGACGTGTGTGCAGAGCATTTATGTTGCCGAATTTGATTCACTCGCAACTAGAATCTGATTATTGAGGGGGTGCATACTAGTCACCACCACTTCCAACTAATTGAATGATGCAAAAACATAGACTATCTAGTGACTAGTATTCTAGAACATATATACTCCCTCCTATTCAAAATATCTGTTGTTTTAGAGATGAATCTGGACAAATTTAAGTCCGGATTAATCTCTAAACGGCAGATATTTTGAATAGAAGAGTACTTATTATGAAAGCTAACTAAATTGCAGATATATTGGTCAACCATGCTTTATCGTCTGTAAAGGATATCATGTTCTTACTTGACCGTCTAAGAAGTTCTTAAGTTATTGGAGTTTTAGAACTTGTTCTAGTGCTATAGAAGGCCTAGCATGTAGAAGAAGTTATTTCTCAGCTAGCTAGCCTCATTAATCACCTATAAAGAATTATAGGAAATTTCACCATATACCCCTGAGGTTTGAGAGAACTTTACGAGATACTCCTGAGGTTTCATTTTCACTATGAGATGCCCCTAAGATTTCATTTTCTTTATGAAATACCCTTGAGGTTTTACTTTCATTACGAGATACCCCTGAGGTTTCAATTTTATTACGTGATGTCCCTCCATTCAAATTTTGATATATTATATTTTTCATATCCCTATTTTAACCTTGCACCGTAACGGAGGGGTTTATGGTCAATTTTTTTTATAAATTTTAAAAACAAACAAAATACACAAAAACTAATTAAAGGTCATATAAATTTTGAAATCAATTTTTTAAAAATGAATATAATTAAATAAATGAAAAACAAAGAAATCAATAAATGGAATGATGATGAAATAATTAAAATTAAATTATTCTGAAAATAAATATAAATTGTTAAAGTGCTACATAGCGATGACTTAAAATCATAAAAAAAATTATAACAATAATACGACGAATATTAAAAGTAACAATTATATAGTACATAGAAAAAAATCATTATTTAATTAAAAAATAAAGTATAAAAATCATAAAATGTGATCTTTTTCTTGTGATTGTTGAATAAAATAATATATTTGTTGATAAATTTTTATAATTTATAAAAAATTAATACTTAGTTAACATTTATGTAATTGTTATAACATTTTCGATTTTAAGTCACCACTGTATAGTTTTTAAATTATGTAACAACATATGTTTTCCAAATAAATAATTTTTATGATAGTCATTTTTTTTTATTTATTTTTGAAAAGGGGGTTGCTATTCGCAGTACAAAATTACTAATCACCGCAGTACAAAATTTTTTAATTCATATTGACGTTGTACACATGTAATGATGTGTCGCTTGTTTTTTTTTCAAAAAATGATATCAGAAAGTAAATTTACCGAAGTAGTTTGTAGTTGATTAGTAGCGAATTTTACTAGTTACTTTTTTGTTGGAATCAATACAGGAACCTTTTTTTGTAAAAAAAAAGTGTTGGATTACATTTTTATGTGTTTATATTACATTTTTATGTGTTTTTATATTATTAATTTGACTAAAATTAATTTGTACTGCGAATAGCAAATACTTTACTATTCGCAGTACAAATTTTTTTTTCACCAAACTTAGTTGAATAAGTTTGAATGTTACGGGGAGACACTTTTTTTGAAATAATAGATGTCTGAATAACCAAATTTAAGTCAATATGAGTAAAACAACAACTAAGTTAAAGAGCAACTAATTTATAGAAAAACTAATTATACAAAACTAAGTTACAACAACTAAGTTACAACAACTAAGTTAAGAAAGACTAAGTTACAACAACTAAGTTAATGAAAAACTAAGGTATAACGTTTCTCCAACTATCTAACCTAGATTGTATTTGATGAATCCAAGGTCCGACAGTGTTTGGATTTCTATAAGTGAACCACTGCGGATAGACAGGGGGGAGTGGGGAGTCATGAACCATGCCGAACCTTATATGAAATGACCCTCGGGGCAAATTCCTATGTGGATCTCTCCTCTTGGGCTATCACGATCGGTATAATTATCGATCGGAAGGTATGTTGCACTTGCCGCCCCCATAGAGCACAGTAGAGTAGAAAAACTACTATCGAAGTGTACCTTGTCGCGATCACCAACCCCATTTCCGTGTGCATCCATTTATGGAGGTGCTGGCCCTCCTGAATTCCAATGAAGCGCTCTTAACATGCCGTTGTACGGTCCTTCGTTAAAAATGGCCTTGTATAGTCCATTCGCTGGTGCTTGATTCTTCATGTGATTGTACAATTGTACACGGACATCTTTCCACCTCTCTTGGTCTGAATATAGGTAGTCAGCAATGACCCTGAAACCACAATTCCCATCTCCACGAACATCAATATACCCAGTCATATATTGATATAGGTTGGGGTTGAAATTCTGGTAGTATGGGAAGTCGTCAAAGGGCTTGAATCGACTCGGATTTGATGATCCTCTATTACGTGATCTTGTATTTGATGTCGCTCCTTGTGACTGGCCTGCCCTTGGTCGGTTACGCTCCCAAGACGAAGGTTCCGTCGGTTTGGTCTTGAGGGCCCGGTAGGTCTGCCAATCCCAACCTGTTCCAACGGCTCTCCTAATTGGCACACCATATCTGGGTGAAGGAAGTTTTGGAGTTGACTGTAACATCTCGCAATCAGAGTAGGATCATCTGACTGTGCTACCTCAGAAGCTATGTGTCGCCATCTATTTGTTCTTCCTCCATGTAGGATACCATATCAATCGTCGATTCATGCTTCTCCCAGCTTAGGGTATACCAAAACGATGTATATCCCTCTTGGAGCATAGTATACCATTATCCAGCATGTAGTTTAATTTACAAGCGCAAGGTAATCCATGAGAGGTTACCTTGTCACATCCACAGATTGAGCTGTCCATTTGCACATAATTCGTCCTTCCAAGCTCCTTGACTAGCTCATCTAAGCAAAGGGTACTAACCTTCCCGATCAGGTCAGCGATTGGAACCCTCATGTGCTCTCTTCTGTGTTTTGTCCTGGCTGCCTCAAAATCCTTTTTTAACTCCCGGATGCTTGTATTCACATGATCGTGAATCTTTGGAAAGATTACATCCAAAGTGTGTCTAGCACTCCTTAATCTCGCCTTTAGAGAAGAATGTGCGGCCTCCACCCTATCAAATGTTTAAGTAAGTTTTATAGATCTATAACAATCACTGTATTATCTTAAACATTACAAGATTAACAATTTTACCTATTTGTCGTTGTGTTGCCGAAGTGCAACACATTCTTGACCCAAGCCTCCACAAATTTTTCCTTGTATTTCTCCCAGACTGATGCAACATACGTAATGAAACGTGGGTAGCTTCGGTATGTCTCCTTGAAATATGCGTACCTCTCGTTGTAGTCCTGCTCTGTGCTCGAGTAGACAACCGAAGTCCACATTCGGACTGCAGCCGCCGCCCTTCCTCTATCACCCATATAAGTCTCGGCTTTCCCCTGAACGTTCCTACTTATGTGCCACCGACATAGTAGGTGATGAGATTCAGGAATACCTCATCTAAGGCATTCATCAGGGCCAGACATCTGTCGGTGATAAATGTAGAGGTTGTAGTCCGCCCGAGGAGGACCCTTAATTGTTGAAGTGCCCACACATACATGTCTGTTGCTTCTGATACAAGGAAGGCGAAGGCAATGCTGAAGTTTTTGCCTATACTCGTCATCCCGATGAACTGAACCAAGGCATTTTGCTATGTTTGTTTTATAGGTAGCATCAATGCCTATGACATACGGGAACGCATGGAGCAGTAATCTAGATGTAGGGTGTGCAAAGAAGATGGACCCAAGTCGTGTTTGATCAACTATAATTGTGAAATATAATCATGTTATCTATCAAATTAACATGAAACCTAAATGATTGAAGTTATTTGAGACATACTGAGTTGACTTACTTGGATCTGTTGTGTAATCGTAGTAGTAGCTGTTTTTGTCTAGTCACTCAGCAGAGTCTGCACCATAGATCGACCATCTCTATTTACTAGTTTTGTTTTTTGTATCCGGTTGTATATGTCTTTCCTTGTTGCTGACGTTTCTGGGTTGATTGTTGTGAGCTCGGAATAAATTGCACAGGGGGGCACACCGACTCTGGTTCTCTGATCGATCATAATCTCCTCCGCCTCAGTCAGGCGTTTTCCCACAAAATGACCCTCTGCCCACTCTGCGAGATCATGGTTATGCCATCCGTTACCCACTTGCAAGAAACACCCGTAGCTTGTGTAATACCCCTTAATTTTAAAAGGGCAACCACATTTCTTTGAACCCGATGATCTGCGCCGGTTGATGACACCAGGTCGTGATGTCCTTCGTGGTTTCCAATACCTTCGCACGTTATGTGGAAATCTTGGCCTGACCGAGAACTTTGAATTATGGTGTAGATATGGTTGGGATGGCCAACACTATCTACCCAAGCTTTCGCTTCTTCTTTACCACTAAAGGCCTGGTTTGTTTGAAATAAGTAACCTGTGTCCACCACCGGAGCTCGATTATACATCTCTTGCATGTAGTCATCCATCTGTGCATTATGATCCGGAACGCCTTCATCAAATTCATCCCAATCTGAATCAGTGGTTGAGTCACTATCCTGCAATAAGGGTCGAGAGAATGTTAGATGAATATTGAAATATGAAATGTTAGTGCGAATATGATTAACAAAGACAATAAACTAAATACTTACTGGGCTTGATATTGGAACATACTCATGATCGGAATCTGAAGATTGACTCATGTTTAGAGAGAGAGCTTGCACAGTTTAACGAAATAAGTGTTGGAAGAGAGTAAGGAAATAGAGAGCTTCGAGAATATGGAGAGAGAGTGTGTGAAGATGAAATGGAGGAGGCATCCCTTATATAGAGGTTGGTCATGAACTAGCCACAAGGTTAAAAGTTAAAAAAACGGTAACCTGGTACGTGTACAGTGACCTGGTACGTGTACCTTTCCTGACAAAAGTAATTACCTAAGGTAACTTTGAATTCACTTTGTACTGCAAACGGTAACCTGGTACGTGTACAGTGACCTAGTACGTGTACCTTTCCTGACAAAAGTAATTACCTATGGTAACTTTGAATTCACTTTGTACTGCAAACGGTAACCTGGTACGTGTACAGTGACCTAGTACGTGTACCTTATGACAAAAGTAATTACCTATGGTAACTTTGAATTCACTTTGTACTGCAAACGGTAACCTGGTACGTGTACAGTGACCTAGTACGTGTACCTTTCCTGACAAAAGTAATTACCTATGGTAACTTTGAATTCACTTTGTACTGCAAACGGTAACCTGGTACGTGTACAGTGACCTAGTACGTGTACCTTTCCTGACAAAAGTAATTACCTATGGTAACTTTGAATTCACTTTGTACTGCAAACGGTAACCTGGTACGGGTACATTCCTGACAAAAGTAATTACTATGGTAATTTGATTCACTTTGTACTGCAAACGTAACCTGGTACGTGTACCTTTCCTGACAAAAGTAATTACCTATGGTAACTTTGAATTCACTTTGTACTGCAAACGGTAACCTGGTACGTGTACAGTGACGTAGTACGTGTACCTTTCCTGACAAAAGTAATTACCTATGGTAACTTTGAATTCACTTTGTACTGCAAACGGTAACCTGGTACGTGTACCTTTCCTGACAAAAGTAATTACCTTGGAACTTTGAATTCACTTTGTACTGCAAACGGTAACCTGGTACGTGTACAGTGACTAGTACGTGTACCTTTCCTGACAAAAGTAATTACCTATGGTAACTTTGAATTCACTTTGTACTGCAAACGGTAACCTGGTACGTGTACCTTTCCTGACAAAAGTAATTACCTATGGTAACTTTGAATTCACTTTGTACTGCAAACGGTAACCTGGTACGTGTACAGTGACCTATTACGTGTACCTTTCCTGACAAAAGTAATTACCTATGGTAACTTTGAATTCACTTTGTACTGCAAACGGTAACCTGGTACGTACCTTTCCTGACAAAAGTAATTACCTATGGTAACGTGAATTCACTTTGTACTGCAAACAAACCTGGTACGTGTACCTCCTGACAAAAGTAATACCTATGGTAATTTGAATTCACTGTACTGCAAACGGTAACTGGTACGTGTCAGTGACCTAGTACGTGTACCTTTCCTGACAAAAGTAATACCTATGGAACTTTTTCACTTTGTACTGCAAACGGTAACCTGGTACGTGTACCTTTCCTGACAAAAGTAATTACCTATGGTAACTTTGAATTCACTTTGTACTGCAAACGGGTAACTGGTACTCAGGACCTAGTACGTGTACCTTACCTGACAAAAGTAATTACCTATGGTAACTTTGAATTCACTTTGTACTGCAAACGGTAACTGGTACGTGTACCTTTCCAACAAAGTAATTACCTGGTAAATTTGATTCACTTGTACTGCACATGGTGTGTTGGTACTTGATGTTAGTAGTCGTTGAACAGCCGTTTGGACATGTCAGTGTTACTCAAATATTATAAAAGTGGGTATTAGTGTCCCAACATACTCATTCCTTACCCCGTGCTCTCTGAATCTGTCTAATTACATCTTGTTTGAACTCTTCACACCTTAATTCCCATTTCGCTCCCAAAATCAAATGGAGTTTCCTTTCTGTTTGCACGTTAATTATGTAGCTACTTTGGTCGTCATGGAGCACAATTTGATAGAAGAGTGGGGCACAGACGCGTAGAAGTTACTATGCCATATCCTAGTAATCTCCGGGATCTACAACGACGAGTAATTCGAGCACTACAGTCCTCCTCGGCAGATAAACATAACAACAATGGTGTATTTGGGGCTGGAGGGCGACTACGAGTGGACTTTTATTCATGTACGAAATGATACATCAGTTCGCCGGATGATGGAGAATTACATGGAGTATAATGATTTCATCGCTCATATTCCATTACTTGTTATTTATGATCCTATTGAGCCCGATGATGATGATGATTTTCAACACCAAGAACCAATTTATGAGATGAGACGTAATGTAATAGCACGGGGAATAGAGAGACAAAGGTTAGGAAATAATTAGGTTATTGGTATTGCGTATTTGATCTTGTTAGTTCTCGTGTTGTTATAATTTTCGGGATTTATAATCTTTAGTAGATATTTGGACGTGGAATAAACGTGTTGTTATAGTTATTGAAGTTGGTCACACATCTTTTCTTTCTTAGGAATTTTGACATTTTGATATATTTCATTTCTCGTGACATATACAATCTTTGGTACATGTTAGATATTTCATTTCGACACTATCATTGCTGGAGAACATTCAACGACCAACAAAGAATTTAGACCGCCCAGAAAGGGATTGATCTTAAGAAGCACATTTGTCAAATACTGATCGTTAACTTTGAAGTGAAACAAGCATTGTGAAACGATGCATTTCTAGAAAATTTTTGCCATAGTCCTCCCCTGTTTTTCTTATCTCCACCGGTTCTAAGAACCTCCACAAAGGTCACCAGCATTGTCAGCAACAATTCCACCATCACCAAGTCCTCCAAAAAAAAACTACAACCACAGAAATTGTACTACCGTCTAACACACCGAATGAAAATGAAAGACAACAAACAGTTCCAAGATGATACTAAAGTTTATTACATCCAAATCCAAGATGACAAGCACTAGGGTGCACCATGCTGGCGCTGGTAACTATCCCATATGTACAAAGAGCTGAACACATCCACAAGACCATCAGTTGCAGCCCTTTGTTCTTCTTCTGGCATCCCCTGACGATAGTATGACCAGTCCCATGCATTGTTCTCTTGGTAGTACGGGCGTGCAAGCTCACTTGCCTCAGACAGTAGCTGTAACACACTTGGTCAGGTAAGTACACATAAAAAATAAAAGTGATATTAATGATGTACTATGACAAAAAGAACTTACTAGACAGGGATCTGGACGATGAACCAGGGTGGTCTGATAAGTCTCAGGGTTTAGGATCTTCGGGTGGTGTTGGTGGTGTACCAATCTAGGTAGAGTGGGTCACAAGCATGCAACCGCGCATTTGTGCGCGTATACCCTGGAACCAGCAATTTAGGAGTGTTTTCCCAGAAATTATACATGGGGGGGTATACACAGGTGTAGGGTTGGGCTTTTCCTCTTTTTTCAGACCTTGGGTTGGGTCTAATAGGAGGTTCAGGGATATCCTGAATGTAACCAAACTGGCGTAGACAGCGACCAGGCATGTATGGCTCATTAACCCCAAAATCGGTATGTTACTCTATACCATGTACGCCCTCCATGAACATTAACATTATCTCGACCGTAGGGCAACCAATCAATCTACAATGAACATTAATAGTAAAATGTAACCAACAACGAAAGACAAAAATAATAATGGTACAATGTGTTAGCAACTACAAACACTTACATTTAGAGCAGTCAAAGCATCTAGATGCTCACGATATCCTTGCAGTGAACGATGATCCTGCACTTGAGAGGTAGATCTCACCCATCTTAGAGCCCAAGGTCTACCATCATTAGCGCCCCAGTCCGGGCTAATCGCTGGTCTTAATGTAGGGAAGTACGCATAAATCCAGCACTGTGCATATAAAACACTAGAATGATTAAGCAGTACCAATTATTAATACTCAGCGAGTTATCATATACTAGATGCACATTAGGACACATACCTCAAGTAACGTCATAGAACCACCTATCCCACTGGAGTCGGCACGAGATGCTATCCCTAGCTGGCGATATAACCATGCAAGAGTACCAGCTCCCCATGCATATTTACGAAGCTTGGTACCTTTCTTCACAGGAGCTACTAAACTGAACAGCTGTGGACTCAGACGACCATTTGATTTCCAGCTAATATGGTGGTACCAATCAGATGATACAACCAACCACATGCCTGCTTCATTGCCTCTTCATTTTCATCTCTACATTGCTGCAACAAGCTCGAAATTGATACAGCAACGGTATTCCACAGTGCCTCTGTCATACTCTCAACATCTGCCCCAAAATTAAGACAATCAGCCATTACCTCCTTCAACTCAGGGGTGGATGAATTCGCTGTCAATGAACGACCGACGATGGGGATTTGCAGTATCATCCACACATCATGCAGGGTAATCGTCATCTCACCAAACGGCATATGGAATGAGTTTGTATCAGGCTGCCACCTCTCCACAAAAGCACTGATCAGGGACAATTGTTGTATGGCATCGTAATATCCTGTAGGTGCTCTATACCAGAATACTCAAGCATCTTCCTTGTTCTTGGTTTAGAAATTTGATCTTTTTGCCAGCAGGTAAGCATCACCCTACGGGATTTGAAACTCAAAACCCACGATCCTACATAATGACCAATATTTAACACTTACAAAACGTAGTATGATATTAAATGATCAAATACAGGAGAAGATAGAGAAACATACCTTAGCCGAGGTCAATAAGTCAAGCGACATGACCCCCGAAGCTAGTGATAACACTAGTGAGTAGTGGACCGCCAGGAAATGGCACCTCTGTCAACTTCCAAGAGGTAGGATGACTGGAACATCGCTAGCGCTGCTCCTCGTCAGTGTCATCCTCCATATCCATCAATTCATCATCTTTCCTTATCCTGCTCCTCATCCACGTCGGGTGAGTCCTCATCATCAGCACCACGACCATCGTCATCAGCATGTGGCGAACGCTCAGTCATCACATGGTCCTCAACAGCACGGGCAGGTGATGGGCGTGGTTGACGTGATGAACTACCACCGCCTGACGGAGCAGTCTGGTGGCTTGATCCCCCGATATATTGAAGCTAGAGCTGTGCAGTGATCTGTCAGAAAAAGCACTACTGGATGATGACAACACTGGCATGCGTCTCCTCGGTATATTGAACACCGCCGAGTCATCCTCCGCTACCATTGGTGGTGCTGGTACTTGAAACGCCGGGTCGTTGGAAGATTGACCCGGATGGAAAGATGAATGGCGTGCTGCTTCCATGCGGGGGGCAGGATTACTCGGCCCTTCACCAGGAGCATGTGCACGACGACGGTACGAGGCCGTCATCGCCTGCTGCACACCCGGTCTTTATTCTTCCTCTTCGTGACATGTCTCACTGCTTTTTCAGACGATCCATCACTGCATACGAATATCACACAGTTATATTCCTCATTCATAACATAAAAATTCAAACATTTATAATCATATCATTCACAATATTACAATTCAAAAAAAAATTCAAATATTAATAAATCATTCACAATATTAGGTAGAATTCAACAAAATAACAAATTAAAAACATTTAAGAATCATTCACAATATTATAAATCATTCACAATATAAGTTAGAATTCAAAAAAATAACAAATTAAAACATTTAAAATTAAAAAAAAATTAAAACATTTAAAACAATATTAGTTAGAATTGAAAAAAATTCAAATATTTATAAATCAATATTAGTTAGAATTGAAAAAAATAACAAATTAAAAAATTTAAAATTATAAAAAAAAAATAGGGTCGAGTAGCCCTGCTACTCGCCCGTCTCCGACAAGAGGACTGGTGGTCCTCTACTTCCCCGGCGACGAGTACTGGTGGTCCTCACACCTCTCCACTTCGAGCCGCCCACAGACTCGCGCCCCCCTTGGTCGCTGGAGAACCGGAACGCGAGCCGCCATCCTCCTCGCCTTGGTCTGGTCCGAGTCGCACGCCTACTCGCTCAACCCCGAGCCGAGTCGCGCAGGTCCTCGCCCAACCCCGACCCGAGTAGCCCAGATTCTCGCCCAGCTGCAGGTCGAGCCGCACCAGGGCTCGGCTCTGTTTTTTTTTTTCAAAATTTTCAAGTTTCCTACGAATTTTTCATGCTAGATCTAGCTCAAATGATGTTGAATTTCAAAAAACTAACACCAAATTCATACTCAGGACACCCAAATCTATAAGTTGCAAAAAAAAAATTTGAAAAACTCACCGGAAAATTTTTCCGGCGGTGGTTGGCGGCGGCAGGTGGCGGCGCCGGTGGCGGCTCCGGTGGCGGCTCCGGCAGACAGAAGAGAGCTTCTTAAGGAAGAGAGAGAGAGGAGAGAGAGTGAGCAAGAGAGAAATGAAGAAAATAAGGGAGGTTCCGCTATATATAGTACGAGCGTTTTTTACCCGAAATTGACGTTTTCAACTGCGATTTCAATACAACGTTCTGAAAGTGTAACAATGTTTGTAATTTAGTCAAACACAACATAAAATGTAATTAACTTATGTGGAGTCACAATTATAACGTTTAAATGCGATTAAAAAGGGTTTTTACGTCTTTTGTACGGGTTTTTAATGTTTTGTAACAATCGGAGTGTTTTTTACTGTTTACGCTCAAGAAATAATTTTTAAAAAAAACAAGAGTTACAACACGACATTATTACATGTGTACAACGTCAATATGAATTAAAAAAAATTTGTACTGCGGTGATTAGTAATTTTGTACTGCGAATAGCAACCCAGTTAATTTTTAGCCATTTCCATTTTTTAAATTTTATGTTTTTTGTTTATTTAATTATATTCACTTTTTGATATTGATGTCAAAATTTAATTTTTTGAACATTTTATTAAGTTTCAAATTCAAACAAAACTTTGACTATATATCCTTGAGGTTATTAGGGGGCATATGGTGCGAGGTAAAATGAGGATACAAACAATATAATATATCAGAATCTGACTGAGGGGCATCTCGTAAAAAAATTGAAACCTCAGGGGTATATCGTAATGAAAATGATACCTCAGGGGTATATCGTAAAAAAAAATGAAACCTCGGGGGTATCTCATAATGAAAATGAAACCTCGGGGGTATCTCGTAAAATTCGCTTAAACCTCGGGGTATATTGTGAAATTTCCCTTTTTTTCATTTTTCAATCGAAGTGGAGAAAATTGAATAAAGTTAAATGAAAAGGTAAATTTCACCAAATAGACATGTGAATTTTACAAAATATTCCTATAATTTGCTATAAAATATTCCTTCAATCAAATTTTAATATATTGTAACACCTCTACCGGTAATCACACAATTATCTCCTAACCTGTCTCAATTACCAACAACAAGCAAAATTCAAACTACAACCGATGGGTGATACATGCCGTTAGTCACCCACGTGACTAACAAGACCAACCAATCTCAATACAGCTAACCAAATTACAATATCGGTCTGATGATGAATATACCGAGTGTTCTAATCCAAACAATATTTCCATTCCTTAATCAATTCAAATACAATACCAATACAAACCTCAATCAAATCTATACCGAGTTTCTACAACCATCAAGTTGCCGATACAATTCGGGCTTACACTTTAACAATTCAAATAAATACAACTTTCAAATCAATTACCCAAGCTTATGAAACCACCCCGTCTTACGCTCTCGGACGGAGATCGGCTTCAATGTACCTAGAAAATAAAACGGTGCTCTAGGGGCTCAGCAAAATTGTTGCATATGAAATTCGCATACCCCGCGTGCTAACGGGGGTACGCCGACTACTTTGGTCGAGAACATGCGATTCATTTCAGTTCAATCAACATGCTAGACAACATACATTACATATGTACATTAACATAAATACTCACAGGCAGCCAAGGAATACAATCACACTAACACAATAAGTTTGTTAGTTAGTATTACTTAATCTAGGCCTTGGGGGTTTCTACCCCACTATGCCTTACTTAATTTTCCCATTGTCTCACCCCACTCTCTTAGGTCACTCTTACTCAAGTCTCTTACTCTCAACCTCAAGCAAGTTCTACAATACTCAACTCAATCCTCCGCTCAAACTCAATTCTCAAGTCTCTCAAGTTTCAACTCAATACTCAACGCTCAATTCTCTAACCTCAATCAAATTCCCAATTCAAATACTCAAAGGTATATTTTAAGTCATTACCCATGACCTCCGGGCAGGGTCATACACAAGACCCACCACCGGGCTTACAAATACAAATGGGGCTATACAATTAGCTCCTCAAATTCTCAAATGTCCGGTTCTCTACTGAGCTACTCAAATCCCCAAACTCCTCTCTCGAAGTCATTTCACAATCTCATGGATTAGCCTAGAGGTATCTCTCTCGATAACATCTATTAGCTTAGGGAATTTCTCAATGTCTGGTATTCTCAGATTTAAGTTTTACCCAACTTATCGAATACTCTCATGTTCAGGACATTGTTCATCTTAGTCGGATCCTCTCATTGTGGGTCGACTATCGTTCTAAGGGGTTTGGTGATCCCTTACCATACTTTACTTTTCTCAAGGTTCACATCTTGAACATTTATCAATCCTCTAAATAGAGGTTCATTATATACTTCCACTATTAATTGTTTCGTGGATTAAATCAATTCGGTTCTCTAACCGTTATCGGGAGTTTTCTAATCTCGTATACATTCTCACATTCAAGTGAATTCATAGATTTACGTTATCGTTTCTTGGTTCGATAGTTTTAGTGTGTTTCCACGTTTTCGTTTATTGCAACTTGACTCTTTCTTCGAGTCTTTAACCAAACAAGACTCAACTAGGAGTCAAACTATGATACACAATCACATTCAAGCAAGTCATCCACAACCACACGTTTCATGAATTATACAAACTTCAATCTCAAAATATAGTTCCACAAGGTACACTACATTACAAGCACAAGCAAGTGCAAACAATCCGATTCGTGCATTTATCTTGTTAAGGTGATCACACAATTAAACAAGCACACAAATCAGAGTAACACCGTTAGCATACGGGGCATGAGGAAATCATACCTTTCACCGGGGTTAGCTTTACCGTGTGACCTCACGTTCCTTGGTTCACACTTGTTCCACTGATAACATTCAAACGTTTCTATTAACATTAAGGTGTTACGGTATGTAAAACTAATACTCCTGTACTTAACCCCGTTATCCCGTTATTTCTTAGCTTTGTTCTTGTGTTTTTAAACTCACCACTTCCTCACTCACTTATCAATCTTGTTTATACATTCAAGGACCCTTATAGGTCACCAAACAAGTCCTAAACATCATCTAAAACAATCCCCAATCAATTCCCCATCATTAGGCCCCTTTAAAACACTTTTTGTTGAATTTTTATAGTGGTCCGGGTTTGTGGCTGGGGTTATAAACCCGGACCAAACACGAAAATAAGTTTCTGGTGCATTTTTCATGTGGTCCGGGTTTGTGTCCGGGGCTATAAACCCGGACCACCCCTTGGGATGACATTCTGCCTAGTTTTTTATGTGGTCCGGGTTTGTGTACCGATTTGCAAACCCGGGCCACCCCTGGAACTGTCAAAATTTACAGTTTTTGGTCAGCTTTCAACCCCTAATTAACCTCTAATCATTTCCTAATCTTTCCACACATTTCCTACATGTTTAAACACCTTAAAACATGCTCTAAACCTCTTCAAATCATTGGTCAAATCCCTACTCAATTCCTTGCTCAATTTCTACACATTTCCATCATCACTGTTACATTTTGCACACTTGTGCATTTCTAAACTCCTATATGTAGTTTACACTTTGTTCTCTCTCATTTTGACCATTCCAATTCATTCCTAGACAATGCACTAACTATACCCAAGTTCATCTCTTATCTTCTAAGTCTTGCACACTAGCTCTTTTCTAGTTTTTCCAATGCATTTCAACACCCATTCGCTACAGATTTTACCTCTTCCTTTCCAACTCTTATATCCACTCAAGAGTGGTTAACTAACCCAAATAAATCCCTTACAATACCTAGTTCATTCCCTAGGTTGTTCTCACTCATTACAACCCATAAAACACTTTATTTCTACCAAAATTTGCCATAACTTCCCCATTAACCTAACATATCCAAACTCTTATATTCTCATCCAAATCAATCCTAATCTAGCCACACCCACAAGGGGTCCTACCGGCACTCAAAGCAATCAAAATTTACCAAAATCTCCTCAAACAACAATATCGATATACATATTCAAATCATTTGGCTCTAAGGCCTTTAATTCAAACAACAATTCACAAACTCTCTCTAGCCTCAACAAAATGCATTTCCATTCCAATTTTGGTTCATTCATTCATTTACCCATTCCCAATATTCTAAAACAATAAATAAGCACCAAGGTAGTTTATTACCTTAATTTCATAAGTTCCTTTTTCCATTTCTCCTTTTCCCTTCCTCTTGCCATTTTCGGTCAAGTGGGCAATGGAGTTTCCAAACTCCATTCCCATCATCCAAGGAACACAATATGAGCATAATTAAAATCCTAAACCCTTGGAATAACACTAATCCAATGAAATGCTTAAAACACAAAATCTAGGGTTTTTACCTTTGGAGTTCTCGGAGGGGTTTTCACCCATGAATCAAAAGAAGGGTTCCACCATCATTGGAGAGTTTAACCAAAGCTCCAAAACAAGAAGAAAGCAAGGTATCATAAGGGGCAAAAATCAGCCAAGAGAGAAAGATGAAGAAAAATGGCTTTTTTCTTGAATATTGTTACCTTAAATGAGAGAGGGACTCCAATCTCCAAGAAACTCTAGCTTTCTCCTCAAATGGGGTATACCCATGAAATTCAACTTCAATGTTTTGGAATTTTGAAAAGAGAGGATTGTAGCTCTTGATGAGGGGAGTTCAAATATGTAATTATTTTTGGATTTGGAGTTGGGATGTAGCTTGGGTGAGCAAGAGAAGGTGAGGAAGCCATAGAAGGGAGCTTCATTTTCGTAACAGAGAAGAGAAGAAGAGAGCTGGCTAGGAAGGGAGGATACGGCTGAGAGGGGAGAAATGTGAGAGTGAGAGGAGAGAGAAGAGAGAGCAAAATGTGCTTTATGCACCTTTTTGTTTTTTTCTTTCTTTTTCTTTTCTTTCTAGCTTGTTACTACTTGTGAGAGAGCTGATTTATTAAATAAAAATGGCCCACATGTGTACATATGAGCTGGAGCATTTTTCATCTTTTACAGAAAACGCTCGTTAATTTACCCGGTTTTAACACTATTCACTAACCAGGCCCGCTTTCCGGAATTTTCTTGTTTAATTAATTTTAATGGTTCTTAAGCTTCCATTAATCTTCAATTATAGTTATTTATCCAACTATAATTTTTACGGGTCCGTTTGACCACTTAAATTCATGTTTTCGGGTTTTCTTGAAAAACGTGCGCTAAAGCTTTATTAGCGTTTTTAATTCATTTTATGGATCAGTTTTCTTCGGAAATTGTTCCCGTATATTAATTAGGCATTATTAAGCCTTGGAAATCCATCTAATACCCTTTTCGAGGTTATATTCCTCCTATGGTTATATAACGCTCATGTTAGCGTTTTTCGCTTTTTAAGCGTTTTCTCTTTTATTTTGGATTTATTTTCTTTTCCAAAATTATTTAGGCACCAATAGGCCCTAAAATATCTTATTAGAGTAATTTAATCACCCTAATTAAGTTCAGGGCATTTCAATCTACCCCCTTAAAGAACTTTGCCCTCAATGTTGGTGAATCTAAGATCATTAGTCACCTAAGTACTCAATGCTAAGGGTATAATCTCTCTATAACCTGTCAGACTCCAAAATCCTAACTCGATGTATACCACACATCCAAACAACATGTCACAGCATGCATAGCAATCAAAAATATCCGTTTCCAAACTCTCATTGGGGTCCATCCGCAGATAAAGAAGGCACAACAATCCTCTCCCATATCGAGTGATCCCTCAGGTACCGGTCACGTTTGAACACTTACGCTTTCTGGTTCACGGCCATCATGACTTTGGGCACTTACACTCTCTGGCCCTACGGTCCTTTAGTTCTGATCAAATTCATTTGCACATCTAGAGATCGTCGGGCTCCAATGTGGGTACTCTTCCCTGACTGCACTACTCATATCCGGCGGCCCTTGGAAAAATACAAAACACACACTACAAACGTCCTACCGGTCACTTAGTACCGTTGCTCATCCGTTGTATTGGTTTCAAAACTAATCATCACTTTCCATCGGCTCACAACTAGCCTCACTTCCTAGGTTCGACCCGATACCGGTGCCTAGCCTTGAGAAGATCCAACTAGCACCCGTGGGAGCGGTTTCAAAACCGATCCTCATTCTCAAGTTTGAAGAAATTCATTTGTGTCAAAATCAGTTTGGAAATTCATTTTAAAAACTCAATACAACTCTAAATTCCAATTTGTGTTAGTTTCACCTATTACTAGTGTGATTACTTGTGGCCACTTATAGGGAGCTTCAAGAGTTATTCAACCCCAATGTGGTCAGCATTGGTGTTGAACTATCCATCCATCCCAATTTGTGTTCGGTTTCCCTTGATCACTAGTAAATCAAGTTCCACCTCCCACCTAATTCACACAACCAAATAGTCAAACGTTATTTCATTTTCTATCTTCTTAATCTTTCTAGTCATAATCATACAACACTACATTTTCAATTTCTATAGTTCATTTACTCGCTTACTACTAATCTCATCAATTGTTACTTCATTTATCTCCTAATGCTTACTTAAGAAATTCAATACATGTTGTAACTTCATTTAGTTTTCTATCCTCCAATCATTCGCAAGTAAAAATCAATTTCTATCCTTCATTCATTGCCAAATAAAATCAATCAAATCACCTAGGGGACTCAATTCCCACTAGATTCAACATCGGTTTCATACCGATTTATACTCATCAAGTCTCCCAAACATACTCGTTTCTCATACCATTACCAATCGGGGTTCTCATTCCCCTGGAGTTTCTCTGCTCCATTCCACTTCCAATCTCACAAACAACCATAATTTACACAATGAGTGAGTACAAATGTTTATGTAACATAAGTACCAATCATCAAAACAAATTCTTTTGCGCTATGCGCATTGTAGTGTACGCACTTGTAACGTAAAACATACACTTCACGGTTTTCACTCTACCCCTCTTCAAAAGGGAATACGCCCACGTAATCTACCATGTGTCAACATTGGACATTGGTCTAAGATGTTAAGCCGTCATGGAGTGTTCTAACTTCCATGCGGTCTACTATACAATGTATTCTGGTCAAAGGGTCTTAACCAATTTGCTGGTTTAGTCCCTGCACCAAGAATTTTCATCGGAGTTTATTTAACTCTTAATCGGGTTCGGTTCTAGCCTTAGAGGCTTCAAGGCATTGATAATTAGCCATTAATTCACTAGGTATATTAACCTTAGAATTCTGGGCCCATTAGCTTCTGTTGCGCGACCCTGATAACTCGGGTTGTTCACCCTTTTCGTTATTCTTAATGTGTTAGACATCACCTTTTTATCCCTTTTTATCTTGGGAATAAGGTTCATCAATCATGCATGGTATTTCTTACCGTACGCGAATCAATGAGCTTCAAATTTTCTATCCAGCTCTTTAGGAATATATATACATACTATTGTGTACTTTCGTGGATATTCACTTGATTCCTCCAACTTATTGTCGGTTGAGGTTGAGCCACTACTTAGTTGTAGTGCTTCCTTTGTTGTCAATGGCTTCTGAATTATGCCAACTTATCTAGATTTTATACAAGTGTTCTTTACTTGTATGACCTTGCATTTTCTATGCGTCGGTCCTTAAGACTTTCGTAAGTCTTCTTCTGCTTTTTATTCTGATGGAATTCACATCTTGTGATTGTTGATGTGTTTCACACCCTTCGTGCTTCTTTGGTCTTAGGCCGCACGGTTTGTTTCTAAGTTTTTGCCTAACTGGCTTATGCCATGTTCATTGGCGAAAGGAAGAATTTACCACGATTACCATTTTCCCATATTCCTTGCTATCCCACTCGATCATTAACTGCCCAAGTGCAATACCAAAACACTCAGTCCTATAGAGTGCAGAGGCGTAAACGCTTGGCAGCAAATCTCTTATGCGATTGCTATAGGAATGAACATTGTTTCCTTGTGGTTGCTTCATCACTTGGTGCAGGCTCCTGGCTTGTTGCCCGGTCTGTCTACCATCTTATTCCTTAACTCCATCTCATTGTGTGACTTATTCACATGTATTGGTCGCTTGCTGCGCACCATGTTCGTATTTATTTGCGACTTGGTTTCCATGGCATCCGCTATTGCATTAGCTTCTGGTCATGTATTTTCACCATCTTTACCATTTGTATCTCTGAGCTCATTGTGCGTTATTTACTTTACACTTCCCGTTTATACTTCACGTATTTCTTCTAGACCGATTACTATTCGGTTTTTTGTCAATAGTCCTCAAAGTTTCCTTCCGTTACATCTTATCCAAGTTCTTGCTTGGCAATGACTACATACTCAAACTTCACTACATTAGTAGTTCTGGAAGAGGTGTATTTTCAGACATTTACTGATGACATCCTCTTCTTCGGGATATGTTTACCGCTTTAGCGGTCTCACAGTAATGAGTGGTATTCACGCGTGTTAGTTATTACCCATTTTCCTTATGGTTCTCATTAGGTTCTGCAACCGATGTATTATGTATTGTAGTAGGTTTATGGCATACTAGCCACATTGCCTAGAGCTCTGCTCATCTTAGGCTGTTACAAGCATTGCTTCTCCTTATACCATCAAATGGTTTGGAGGTAACGTTAGGCTCCGTGATAAAGTCATTGCATCACGCTTCCATTTGTTGGTGGCCCGTTACGTATCTTGATATTGATCGGTACTATTTGTCAATCTAGGGTATCCCCTATCAAGTGGGATCCCTTCGGTGTTCTAACCGAGTGTTCGTTATAGCTCTGGTGCTCTTATTATGACTCTTCGTTCAACTATGTTGACTTTGATACCCGTCGTGGATTACTCTTGGGTGTTGTTGATTATGCCATTATATCTGGCTAACATTTTGAGTATGTTAAGTTTATTACCCGCTTGCGGTTTTGGATTTCAAACTGCCCTGTCTGGGGTTATACGTCTCCCGTTCTTATGATAGATTACAATTACTTTTCCTTATATCTTGACTGAGTCAATATTCTCTTCGGTGGTTGATAAGTGTGAAACATATAGGCTTTTTAGGGTAATTACCTTATAATTTGTAACAATTCAGGCAATGTTTCCCACTTATTATGTGTTTTTCCTAAGATTGATGTTTTGATGAGAACTAATGTATTTTATATGCTAAATATAGGAAAAACCCAGAGAAATGAAGAAATTACATCATAAGGATTGCAACGCGACAAACGGGGAACAAATCCGGAAAAAGAGGCGAAGATTGGTCATGTCCGGACCAAGATAGCGGACGCAAATCCGGACATCACATGTCCGGATCCGGACAGGTCGGACGTGACCCAAATCCAGATCCGAGAGTTTTCTACCTTGTCCAGATCCGGACACAATCCGGACATGTTCTGAGTTTCAGATCTAGATCTAGAGTTCTGTGTCACGTCCGGATCCGGACACAACCCGGACACAATCCGGACGTCACACAGCGATGAAAAATAAAAACGCACTCGTACTGATAATTGTGCTTTCGGCGCAATTATCAGACGGGCGGCGCAATTATCAGACCTCAGTTTTTAATAAGCATCACCCATACTCAATTACTCAACACGCCAATACTCCCACCAACGTCTGTCTATTTCCTCAGCCTATTTAAGGAGTCCTTAGCCTTCATTTGAAATCGTCTCAGACTCTCTGAGTCTCTCCATTCCTTTCTTCTCCCTCTCTACACAAATCTCCTCTGCGATAAACCAATCCCCCACTCATAAATCGTTCTCCGTAAAACCTTCACCCTCAACCCACAGACCAAAACCCTGCTCACGAGCTTCATTTAGCCGCGTCCGGTTGACGTCCGGATCCGGACAAGCACCTGGAGAAGGCGTCCGGATTGCGTCCGACCCTAGACAGCCGGACAGGAGACGTCCGGATCGCGTCCGACCCTAGACAGCCGGACAAGAGTGGAATTTGCAGAATCGTCTCGACGGCTTCTAAAACCAGTTTTCTGCTAAATCCCTCTATCCTTATGCTGTTTATACTGAGCATTGTTATTTTGTCTATGGCTGAGTAGTCGCTTTTAATTTCGGTTTACTATGTATCTCTAGAATAATTATTTTCTGAACCTTTGTGATTTTCTGCAGTACAATAAAGTTCTTTACCCTCATGAATTCTTAGACTTGTTAATCTGATCAATTAATTGAGTCTATCAGTTTGTTAGCTTATAATGAGAACTGCGGCTATCAATTGACTACAGGGAAAGAACCGGTTAGTATAGAGATGGTAATTCCTCTAAAACACTAGCTGACCATTAATCTAGACTATGCTTAAAGCGATTAGTAAACAGTGGATTCATAACGAGAGTTAGGATTCGGTCTTTGCTAATTAGAATTCGTGGAGCGGGAGACCGAATACGAGTTATCCTTATTCTAGGGTTTTATTCAGAATATTGCAGAAATCACTTAGGGGAAGAAATTGCAATCTAGAGAGAAGTAGTAAACCGGAATTTCCTTTATCAAACAAAACCAAAAACAAATTGTTTACCTGTTATTTATTGTTTAGTGAACTCTTTTACAAACATTCACCATCACAAACAAAAACCCCAAATTTCCTGTTATTTATAGTTCTTCTTGTTTTGTGTGAAAGTAGAAATTAAACTAGCCGCTGCCTCCTTGGATTCGATACTCAGGGAATACTCCGAGATTTAAACTTGCTATAATCGACGGTACACTTGCCGTTAGGTTGAACCCTTAGCACAATTTACTGTTAGGTTTACCTCAACAAGTTTATGGCGCCGTTGCCGGGGAGGCACGGTTGCTTAGTTAATTTTTATTTTGGTATTGTCTCATTTAATTTTGTTTTGTTTGTTTTATTTTATTTCCCTTGTTTATTTTCTTAGCTTTGTGCAATTTATTTCTTATTTTGGTTCTAAGTATTATTTTTGATTTTACCCGATTGAGTTCACTTTTACAACTACTTTACTGTCAGTTATCTGATTTTGGTTTATGGTTAAAACTCGTTCTGAAGGAACTCCTGAATTTGATCTGGAACCCGAGATAGAACGACTTGCGAGAAGAAGTCGCCAGGGACTAGTACTGGAGCCTGCAATTGAACCAGAGGTGTTTCTCAAGGACTCACCAGGGGATACCTTTGATTCCGAAGAAAAAAATCTTATGGACGGTATCAGCAGAGAGAGAAGGATGAACGACTACACTCGTCCAAATGTGGAGGGACTCACATCACCAATAGTAATCCCTGCACTGCCGGAAGGGGTAGAATGGCAATTCAAGACCCATTATGTCACAATGGTCCTAAATGCGCCGCAGTTCAGTGGAACAGTCACTGAAGATCCAAATGTTCACCTCACCTCCTTCCTGCGATTGGTTGGAGCATGTTCAACACCAGCTTCTCAAGAGGTAGCCAGACTAACTTTATTTCCTTTTTCACTCAGGGACAGGGCTGCAGAGTGGTTGAACTCCCTATCTCCAAATAGTATCACCTCCTGGACCGAGCTAGCAAACACATTCTGGCAAAATACTTCCCACCATCTCGCATGCTGACCATGAGAGGTGAGATCACAACTTCAAGCAATACAGTGGGAAGACTCTTTCAGAGGCTTGGAGAGATTCAAGGGAATTGTTCGAAGAGTACCACACCACGGTCTGGAGAGGAAGTCGTGTTACAATCCTTCTACAAAGATCTTGATCCCCAGAGCCGACTTTTGGTGGATACTTGTGCAGGAGGAAGTCTTATGGAGCTTCCAATCAAAAGGATACAGGAGTTGTTGGAAACTCTCTCCAACTCGGCTAATCAGTGGGGAGGTGCTAGGGCATCTACTGAGGTTCCCCCAAGAAAGACCGCTGGGATCTATGAGGTAGATTCGAACACTCTTTTAGCTGCTAGGATGGATAGCATGTCTAAACAATTTGAGAAGATGTGTGCAATGATGAAACCTCAGTCAAGTGCAGCTGTTGTGACCGACTCTTTTCCACAGTGTGAGTATTGTGGTAGAAGTTCCAATATGTGTCAGTGTAATCCTCAGCAAAATGAAGAGGTAAACTATCTGGGAAACAGGCAAGGGAACTTCTACAACAACCAAACAATCAAGGGTATCAGCAGCAGAGGTTCCAGGGAAATAACTACAGTCAGAGGCCCCCACAGCAGAACACTCAGCATTTTCAGAGACCTCATCAAAATCAGCAAATGCAGAACCAGCAGGCACAGAAACAGCCAGCTAGTGTGAGTTCAAGTTTGGAGGATATGATGCGAGAGTTTATCCTGTCAACCAATAAGAAACTCGAACAGCAAGAGCACATAAACCATGAGAACAAGACATTCATCTTGGAGCAGAAAGCCTTCAACAAACATCTCGAGATACAGATTGCCCAATGAATGAAAATTTTTCTGATAGACCTGCAGGGGCTCTACCTAGCCAGCCAGAAAAGAATCCTCGGGAGTATGCTAAAGCTGTGTTTGTTGTGGAAGAAGACAATCCACTTGTCACTACAATTTTACCTGTTCAACAAGAGGTTAAGGACTCCAGTAAAAATTTTGAAAAACCCAAGGAGAAGGAGTCTCCTGAAACTCAACCTCTTATTCTTCTGTCTCTAATCGTAAATTTGAAGAAACTATCCTTTTCCTGACAGGTTAAAGAAAAGGGACCTGATGAACAGCTTGGAAAATTTCTTAAAATTTTTAAGAAATTAACTAAAGATATTCCCTTTCTGATATGCTTAAGTTAATGCCAAATTATGCTACAATGGTGGATGATATTTTGGCTAACAAATGTCCTTTACAGGAAAAAGAAACAGCGAAGAAGGTAACCACGAGAAGTGGTAAAAGTAAAGCTACTGAGCCTGAGGTGAGCATAGAGCAACCGGTGCTAGAGAATGAGCAGAATTGTGAAGTTACCAAATCTCTTTCACCTACACCACCGACAGTTAAAGTTGCTCCTCCAATTCCATTTCCAAACAAAACCAAGCATTCCAAGGAGGATAGTGAGTTCGATAAGTTTCTTACTTTACTTCGTCAACTATCTGTTGATATCCCTTTGTTGATTTAGTTGTGAAGGTACCTAACTATGCCAAGTATTTAAGGAAGCTTTTATCCAATAAGGCAAAGTTAGTTGAGACAGGAACTATTCAGCTCACAGAGACTTGTCCAGCGATCATACAAAAACGCTTACCAGAGAAATGCAAAGATCCTGGAAGTTTCACAATTCCATGCAGAATAGGAGACATTGATTTCGACCATGTCTAGATGATCTAGGAGCGTCGATTAGTCTCATGCCATACGCTTTATTTGAAAAACTTGGAATTGGAGACTTACAGCCTACACGAATGACGCTTCAGCTAGCAGATCGCTCAATGGTCTACCCTTGTGGAATTGCAAAGATGTGATGGTTAAGGTGAAGCATCTGTATTTCCCCTGCGACTTTGTCGTACTCGACATGGCTGCAGATCCAACGGTCCCTATTATCCTTGGAAGACCCTTCCTAGCAACAGCCGACGCTAGAATCGAAGTTGCTCATGGTACAATCACTTTGAATGCAGAAGGTGAGCAGCTACTGTTTTATGCTGGTAGGTCTTCTAAAAATGTTTTGGAAGCTTCTCGGAGTTCATGCCACCAGGTTTCAAAAACGGCTCAATCTTCTGGAATCTCCTGAAAGAACAGAAACAAGGTCTAGCCAAAGACCGAAAAGATGGGCAGCTTGGTGGGAGGCAACCCACCAGTAAAAAAATCTTCTCTCTACTTTCTTTTTGCACTTTCTTGATTTACTTTACTTAGAGTTTTTACAATTTTAGCATGAGCCCCGACTCCCCGATTTTAATAAACTCTGCCTGGTTCCACTTGAGTTCTTCTGGTTTTGCAGAATTAATCTTACAGGTACTTCATTCTAATGCTAAACTGAACTCAAGTGTGAGGAAGTACCATGGCAGTATTCATCACGAACAGGGAGCCCTTAACACTCTTGCTATTTCATTTCTGCATTTCTTTGTGTTTGTTTATTTAATTATTTTTGGAAATGTTTTTATTTTTAAAATAATGAGGTGTTTTAGATTAATGGTTTTTAATTTAATAATATTAATATATATATTTATAAAAAAAAAAGTTTCAACGTGTCCGGCTAAATCCAGCCGGACGCAAATCCGGACATGTGCCGTCCGGTTCTGCGTCCGGCAAAGTTGATCCGGACATGTAAAAAAAAAAAAAGTTTTCAACGTGTCCGGCTAAATCCAGCCGGACGCAAATCCGGACATGAGACGTCCGGTTCTGCGTCCGGCCAAGTTGATCCGGACACACACAAAAAAAAAAAATTGCGATTGTTTTCTAGGTTAATGTTCTACTGTTTATTATTATTATTTGCCATGTTTGGATGTTTTAATGCCTTGGTTCTCATAGAACAATTATGTGCCAGAATATGTTCAAATAGAAATGCTGCTCGATCGGTTTCGGGTATTGGTGCATTATTTGCTTCTTTTTTCTTGTTGTTTAGGTTTCTCACTGCATTTGTTTATCGTTTAGAAACTCGCCACTTTTGCTCTGGACGACACGCATACTGTCTGTGACTCATGAGGAATATCTCGACCCCTGCAAAACTTCAAGTGTGAGGAAGAACATCTTCCTCAATCTATAACACCAGGGGAGTCTCAGTTCCTAATTTAACTTTTTAATGTTCCACCTTTGTTGCGTTGCGGGTTAATTATTGCATATGTATCTATTATGAGTATAGCATGTTTTGAAAGCTCTTTTCACTGTTTTTCTTCTCTGACCAATGAGGACATTGCTCCTCTTAAGTGTGAGGAAGGAAAGACCTTTCCCTGAAAACATGCTAGATGTTCTTTAATGCCACACTTGCTTTTTGCTGCTCTAATACTTATGCACACCGAGTGAAATTAAACCAAGTGAAAACCGGAGGAATCTTTTTGCTTAATGAGGTTTGTATAAATAATTTTATGTAAAATACTCCCTTTTCACTAAAATATGGTAGATTGGCTAGTTGTGGAAACCAGATTATTTTAGCTTGGGATTTTGGAAATGAAGTGAATGTTTGGAATGAAAAGGATAAGGCAAGGTACTCCACTGATCAAAAAAAAATTCCTAACAATAGCAGGCCTCGTCTATCCGGTTATTAAGTCTTAAGGGTGCCTTAACACCTATCTACCTAAGGTCTCAGGATCTGGGATAGTTGGCCCAACACCGTTACATGGATAGAGAGAAAAGTCTGGGTTATGGAATAACTCTACAATTCGCAAAATTCAATTGTTTTATATCTCTTGAAAAAGAATGTTCATGCAGGCGAAAAATTGATTGCAGTTTAAATTTTTGATCATGAGTGCGTGGTGTTGAAAGGTATTGCGGAATAAGGCATTACTTCACACCCCTTGTCATCCAAAGGTTAGAGGAATGAAAATTGGTGGAAAGTCCCAAGCTAAATAACTTGTTTTCTACAATCTAGTTTCTCTATGCTTTTACAAAATTGTTCTTCTTTCACTGTTTGTGAAAACCTACCTCTAAAGAGCAAGATTATTCTTTCATTTGTCACTTTGCTTGATTTCCCTGCACTTGTTCAATTGAGATTATTGACGGTTTTAGAGATATTCTTATTCTTATTGCTTGAGGACAAGCAAAGCTTAAGTGTGAGGATTGATAAGTGTGAAACATATAGGCTTTTAGGTTTAATTACCTTATAATTTGTAAATTCAGCAATGTTTCCCACTTATCATGTGTTTTTCCTAAGATTGATGTTTTGATGAGAACTGATGTATTTATATGCTAAATATAGGAAAAACCCAGAGAAATGAAGAAATTACATCATAAGGATTGCAATGCGACAAACGGGGAACAAATCCGGAAAAAGAGGCGAAGATTGGTCATGTCCGGACCAAGATAGCCGGACGCAAATCCGGACATCACATGTCCGGATCCGGACACAGGTCAGACGTGACCCAAATCCAGATCCGAGAGTTTTCTACCTTGTCCAGATCCGGACACAATCCGGACATGTTCTGAGTTTTAGATCTAGATCTAGAGTTCTGTGTCACGTCCGGATCCGGACACAACCCGGACACAATCCGGACGTCACACAGCGATGAAAAATAAAAGCGCACTCGTACTGATAATTGTGCTTTCGGCGCAATTATCAGACGGGCGGCGCAATTATCAGACCTCAGTTTTTAATAAGCATCACCCATACTCAATTACTCACAACACGCCAATACTCCCACCAACGTCTGTCGATTTCCTCAGCCTATTTAAGGAGTCCTTAGCCTTCATTTGAAATCGTCCCAGACTCTCAGAGTCTAATCCTCTCTTCATCCTCTCTACATACCACCCTCTCTTCCACGATAAAACCATCCATCTCCATTCACGAATCTTTCTCCGTAAACATTCACCCTCACTCACAGACAGAACCCTGCTCACTGTGCTTCATTTACCCTTGTCCGACCCACGTCCGGATCCGGACAGAACGTGTCCGGATTGCGTCCGACCCAAGACAGCCGAACAGGAGTGGAATTTGCAGAATCGTCTCGACGGCTTCTAAAACCAGTTTTTCTGCTAAATCCCTCTATCCTTATGCTGTTTATATTGAGCATTGTTATTTTGTCTATGGCTGAGTAGTCGCTTTTAATTTCGGTTTACTATGTATCTCTAGAATAATATTTCTGAACCTTTGTGATTTTCTGCAGTACAATAAAGTTCTTTACCCTTATGAATTCTTAGACTTGTTAATCTGATCAATTAATTGAGTCTATCAGTTTGTTAGCTTATAAGTGAGAACTGCGGCTATCAATTGACTACAGGGAAAGAACCGGTTAGTATAGAGATGGTAATTCCTCTAAAAACACTAGCTGACCATTGATCTAGACTATGCTTAAAGCGATTAGTAAACAGTGGATTCATAACGAGAGTTAGGATTCAGTCTTTGCTAATTAGAATTCGTGGAGCGGGAGACCGAATACGAGTTATCCTTATTCTAGGGTTTTATTCAGAATATTGCAGAAATCACTTAGGGGAAGAAATTGCAATCTAGAGAGAAGTAGTAAACCGGAATTTCCTTTATCAAACAAAACCAAAAACAATTATTTACCTGTTATTTATTGTTTAGTGAACTCTTTTACAAACATTCACCACATCACAAACAAAAACCCCCAATTTCCTGTTATTTATAGTTTTCCTTGTTTTGTGTGAAAGTAGAAATTAAACTAGCTGTTGCCTCCTTGGATTTGATACTCAGGGAATACTCCGAGATTTAAACTTGCTATAATCGACCGGTACACTTGCCGTTAGGTTAAACCCCCAGCACAATTTACCGTTAGGTTTTACCCCAACACTTGGGGACCGGACTTGCAAGGTCGGTCGGGCATGGATTTTTAGTACGGATTGAGTCTCTGGAATAGACCGACCTTAGGACCAGACTTACAAGTTCGGTCATGCCTAAATCTTTGTACGTAAGTAAGTCTCGGGAATCGACCGATCTTGCGACCGAACTAGCCAAGATCGGTCGGGCCTGAGTTTTCAAAGGGGAAAAACTCTCGGGAATAGACCGACCTTGTGGACCGAACTTGCAAGGTCGGTCGGAGTAGAAATTTTGATAGTAATATGTTCTGAATGGACCGACCTTGTGTAAGGTCTCGGTAAGGTCGGTCGGACCAAAACTTGTAAAAAAAAACAAACAAAGAGTGGATTAAGTAGTTAACCCTAGGGTATGATGAAGGTAATCAAGGATAAGTTTGGACATTAAAACATGTCATATAACCATGCAAAATGTTTAGTAAAATTCGAAGTTAAGTAAGTAAATTGACCGACGTTATTAATCATGTATAGAGTGACCTACGGTGGAAACCAGTCGAAGCAAGGACCAAGGTATGGTTTTCTTGCAGTCTGTTGCCTACCGGTTTACACCGGCTTGTGTGTTGTTTGTTTTTCTGTGTGTTTATGACCTTGTAAGACTTAAGTCATGTAACGAGTTTACAGTTGTTAAATATTATTGTATTGTTAAGTGTGACTCTCTCTTCCCTTGTGTGTGTCTAACAAGACTTAACCACTTGTATGTGATTGTTTGTTGAGTTCGATGTTGAACTTCTAACAAGTGCTAACGGGGGAAGTGAGGAGTCCGGTCTGTTCCGGCCACGCGTGTGAGTATGGGAGTCGATGTCATAACCGGTTCGATTCTCTGTATGTTATGGTTGTTTTTCCAATTTGGTTTCCAACCTTCCCTTTAGCTTAACCAAGGCTATTTTACTGACTCACGTCGGGCCACAGGGGCATACTAGGTTTTGTTCGGTGTGCTTGGATCACTATATCCGAGGCACCTTGTGTTAAGTTATTCGTTCAATCTAACAGGACGGTAACGAGTTATGTAACGAGCTTGGCATGGTTTGGCAACATTCTCTAGGCTCTCATGGGATCTAATTGTGTTGGTTCGTTTCCTAAAGGATTCGTTCTTGTATGTTATGTGTGATGTTGTTGTGCAATATTCTTGTTATGATATATATATATATATATGTTGTATGTTTAAAATGAATGCCATGTCATCATGACAATTAGTTGCGCGTATCCCGGTAGCCGATGGGCTGCGCGTTAACCATACCAGCCAAGGGTTGCTGACCCCCTCGGGGGCTCCATATTTTTACTGCAGGATGAGGATCGAGGAAGCGGAATGGCTATAGATTCTAGGTTGCAGGAATACTTTTGGTTATTTTTGGATGTTAAGCCCGGGATGCGCCTGTGCTCCCGTAGCGATATATTTTGGTACCGTTTGTATTAAAGTGATGGTCGTTGACAGTTCACAGTGACAGTTTGTGGTGTACAGTTTACAGTTATGGATGTAGTTACAAACTCGGTATTATGTTTATGTATTAAAGGTTATTAGTTCTATGCTCGGGAGTCTGATCATCAGACCGGTACGCTTGTATTTATTTGCCTTGTTGACCACGTGGGTGGTTAACGGCGTTGTAGCACCGAATCGTTTAGTTATTATTTAGTTGTTAAATTCCGCTGCGATTTCAAGTATTGTTAAGTGCGTAGTAGGGGTGTTACAAAAAGTGGTATCAGAGCGAAGTATCGCTCTGATGGCTAGAATACCGAGCTTAGGAATATACCGAGTTAGGAAACCTAACCACAGATACCTAAGTGAACAGTTATGAGAAGGTTAACCACTAACTAAGAGTGGAGATACCTTATTGTTGGGAAGATGTTACAACCGTTGGACCGATAAGTGTGCAAGCACAGTGCTAATAAATGTTCATGTGAATTCAGATGTCAAGTAGACCGCGAGGTCGAGGCCACGGACGCGGTACTGGTGATACCGGGAACCAGGGAGAGAACCCTACGGTGTAGATCATGGCCGACGCTGTAGCGGCCGCCGTAGCCCAGATGGTCCCGCAGTTGGTAGCTGCAATGCAGCAGCAGCAAGGCGGTTGGGTCAACAAGGGCCACAACCGTAACCATAGCCGCGCGAGACCAATTAGGTCAAGGCGTTGGCGGATTTGAGACCCCCGTCATTCAGTGGGGAGACCGACCCTAGTAAGTTGGAGGCGTACATCTCCGAGATGGAGACCACCTACGAGACCTTGAATGTGCCTGAGGAGGTCAAGGTTCGTCTAGCCGCTTACTACTTGAAGGGATGGCTCAGAGTTGGTGGAAGCTGGTAAGGGAGGGCAGAGTTGGTGATCCTACCTTCTAGTGGAGGGAGTACACGGCCCTTCTGCGAGCCAAGTACTACCCAATTCATGTGCAAGAGGCCAAGCGCCTAGAGCTCGACAACTTGAGGCAAGGGGATAAGATGACGGTTGATGAGTACTACACCGCTTTCATCGGACTTATCCATCTGCTGCCGGATCTGGGTTACTCAGACCGGATCTTAGTGAACCGTTTCTATAACGGATTGAGCTACCGCCTACGCTACGGTATGGGGCCAAGCGGATATACTACTTTGCAGGTAGTAAACTACAGTATGAAGTGAATAAGTGTGTGCAGTGCGTTAATGTAATTGTGAGATTGAATTGCGGGGCATAACTAACACCCTAAATATAGGAGTGCTACCATGCCGCTGCTATTGTTGAGATCACCGTCCGTCTGAGGGATGAGGAGAGTGCGCTCAAGTGCAAGGCCATGAGCGAGGGTCTAGGCACGCAAGGGCACGGGGGAGGAAAGAAGAAGAAGCCATACCCCCAGTCCCAGAAAGGACAGCAACAGGGTGGCAAAGGCCAAGCCCAGACCACCACTGCTGAGGAGCCTCTGCAGCTCACCTACGCATATGCGGCCAAGCCCTTACGCTCTTACCCACCCAAGGGTAATTAATAAAATTTGAATACTCAATTCTAGAGTGTGTTGTTATTTTGTGAAGAATGTACTGAGTGTGTGATGTGTTAGCAGCTAGCACGGGCTCTGGACCGGAGCACCACTATTACTGTAGTGGTGTAACAGAGACCACCCCGGCAAGGACTGCAAGGGTAATGATGTGCAGTGCCGATACTGCAAGAAGATGGGGCACCGCGACTACGAGTGCTGGCAGAACCCGAATAGCAGAAACTACAGGCCTAAGGGGCAGTGGAAGGGTAAGGCCACCATGACCACCGATGGCCCGAAGACGGCGAATCAGCCACCCCCAGATCAGAGGTACACAGATTCCCAGAAGGGGAAGGGTCGGGATCGGCAAGGCCGCCCTGAATGTGGTGGACCGGTTGAGGCGCCAGGGCCCTCTACTAGACCAGGTACCGCCTAAACGTTGAATGAAATAAGTGATTGCATACCGCATTTCATGCATGTGTGTTAGTGAGTTTAAGTAAACAACCATGTAAGTAAACAGTTAAAGAATAATGTGAGAAACCTAATTAGGAAATTTGAAAACTTAGGAACCTTCAATATTTGCTATCCAATCCCACCCACACCAAACCCTGAAGAGACCACCATCAACATCACCGACTTTCCAATGGAGCAATGTCAGGTCATCCAACCAGGTATGATACTCTTAAATGGATACCTGACACCGGAAGCACAAATCCACATTATCCGACGATGCGATGAACTAGGAGCAGCACCTGGAGGTTTCTACACCCGAATACCCGAGCGGATCAAGATGAAATTGAAGATGATGTGCATGGGTAAGGACTGGAATCCTTACACCAAGACATATCAAAAAGTGCGAGCTGAAGATGGAGCAACTGTACCAATGATACCTGAGGAGTTCCTTCCGGTCGTTAACCACGTCGTGGGAATTGCTCAGCAAGTTGAATCAGACTCAATACCAAGTGTTAAAGCAGATTTATGTATTGTGAACTTCTACCAGAAAGGTGGACGGTTAGGATTACACCAAGATAAGGACGAGTCACCCGAGTCTCTAAGTAAGGGAGTACCCGTGGTGTCTTGGTCCATTGGTGACACCGTAGTGTTTGTGTACGGCGAGCAGAAGCGTGCTGATCTCGTGAAGAAGCTAGTGTTGAAAGCATGAGATGTACTAATCATGGGTGGGCAGTCAAGGATGCTATATCATGGCATCAAGAAGATCAAACTGAATACCGCACCATCGGCAGTGATCAATGCCACACTCATGAAACCCGGACGTTTGAATTTGACCTTCAGACAATTTTAAAGCCTTGTATAATCATGTAATATGTTAAACCAGTGTATGTTAAGGATGTTGTATGTGTTAGTTATGTCGACAGTGTAAGCCAACGAATGTTGTAAGAAGAGTGTGTTAATGAATAAAGTGGAGTTGTTCGAAGTATATCAACCGTGTTATTACCAAATACTTATTAGTTTGCCAATGAATTAGGCTGTGCACTCGGAACGGGAGGTATACTGAGTGTCTGCAATGAGGCAGAAGCCGGCAAGAGCGGCACAATCCTCACCGGTACCTTTCCAGTCAATGGCGTGGATGCTTCGATCTTGTTCGACTCCGGAGCCTCACATACATTTATTTCGCTATCTTTTGCGAAGAGGCTGGGGTTAGACGGTGATGAGATGCCAGATTTTCTAGTCACTCTCCCGTCGAAAGAGCGGATCAGGTGTACCCGCTACCACCGAGATTGTTGTACGAATCAGAGACGAAGAGTTTCCAATCGACTTGATAGAGTTCGAGGGACTTGGTTTTGATGTGATTGTCGGGATGAACTGGTTGGAGCGGTACAAGGGCAGAATCCTGTGTGCCGAGCATCGTCTGCTCCTTCGGAGTCCGTCTGGGGTTACTATATCTTACCGCCACAGGCCCAGGGAGCCTTCGACTCAGATCATCACCCATGGATATGTATCGTGAACTACGACGAGGGAATGATGTATACCTTTGCTATGTCCAGGACATAGAGAGAGACCCAGAGTTTAGCCCAGATGTGCCGGTAGTGTCGGAGTTTCCTGATGTATTTCCTAAGGAACTGCCGGGCATGCCGCCAGCACGGGAAGTTGAGTTTGAGATTGATTTGGTTCCGCGCACCGAACCAATTGCGAAGGCGCCCTATCGTATGGCTCCAGCAGAGATGACTGAGCTCAAGGAGCAGCTGAGAGTCCTACTCGACAAGGGGTTTATCTGCCCTAGCGTTTCACCATGGGGAGCACCGGTCCTCTTCGTGAAGAAGAAGGACGGTAGTCTCCGCCTTGACATCGACTATCGAGAGCTGAATGCATTACGGTGAAGAACCGTTACCCTTTACCATGCATTGACGACTTATTTGATCAGTTGAGAGGAGCATCGGTATTCTCCAAGATAGATTTACGATCCGGATACCATCAGATTGCCATCCGTGAGAGTGACATTGAGAAGACAGCATTCAGAACCAGATATGGACATTATGAGTTTACGGTTATGCCGTTTGGTTTATCCAATGCACCAGCCAAGTTCATGGACTTAATGAACCGCTTGTTCTAAGATCAGTTGGACAAGTCAGTGGTAGTCTTCATCAACGATATTCTTGTGTACTCGAAATCGAGGGGTGAGCACGAAAGCCACCTGAGAAGTGTGTTGCAAACATTAAGAAATAATCAGTTGTATGCTAAATTTTCAAAGTGTGAATTTTGGTTGAACCAAGTATCTTTTCTTGGCCATGTGATTTCTGAAGCCGGGATCACTGTTGATCCGACAAAGATTGATGCAGTGCGCACCTGGCCTAGGCCGAAGACAGTTACCGACATCTGGAGCTTCCTCGGTCTGGCAGGTTATTATAGGAGGTTTGTGAAGGACTTCTCCAGTGTCTCAAAGCCGATGACTTCCTTGATGAAGAAGGATGCTCCATTCGAGTGGACAGATGTGAGAGTTCTTTTCAGAGGCTCAAGGATGCTCTGACATCTGCACCAGTCCTGACTTTACCAGACGGTCCAGATGGGTTTGAGATCTATTGCGACGCATCAGGCAGAGGTATGGGTTGTGTATTGATGCAACACGGGAAGGTCGTAGCGTACGCCTCCCGACAGCTGAAGAAGCATGAAGAAAACTACCCTACCCATGACTTAGAATTGGGTGCCATTGTCTTCGCATTGAAGATATGGCGACATCATTTGTATGGGGTAAGCGTGACAATCTATTCTGACCATAAGAGTTTAAAGTACTTGTTCACTCAGAAGGAGTTGAACATGAGACAGAGAAGGTGGGTCGAGTTCTTAAACGACTACGACATCAATTTATAGTACAAAGAGGGGAAAGCAAACGTGGTAGCTGACGCACTGAGTCGCCGAGCACACTCTCTCCATTCGCTAGTCTCTCATTCTAGCTTGGTTGAAGAGGTGCGGAGTGCTCAGATGACGGATCAGTATATGTTGGAGATTAGACAGAAGCTTATTGATGGCACATTTGAGGGTCAGAAGTATGACTTCCGACTCCACGATGATGACCTGATTAGGCTGAATGGCCGACTGTGTATTCCGAGGAGTAGAGCTGAGCTGAAGGAGCGCATACTGAGTGAATCCCACTGTTCTACGACTTCGATTCACCCCGGAGCTTCAAAAATGTATAAGGGTATGAAACGTTACTTTTGGTGGACTGGACATGAAAAAGGATGTGAATGATTATGTTGAGGTGTCTCACTTGTCAGAAGGTCAAGTTTGAGCACCGACGGCCTGGTGGTATGGTACAGCCAATGCCAGTGCCTGAGTGGAAGTTCCATGACATTTCTATGGACTTCGTAGTAGGGCTTCCGCCTACAAGGGGAGGTCTGAATATGATTTGGGTTGTTGTTGACCGACTGACCAAGGTGGCTCGATTCATACCGATGAAGGACACTTGGAAAGTGGCAAAACTTGCAGAGCTCTTTGATAGAGAGATTGTTCGGCACCATGGGGTACCGAAGACTATCGTGTCTGACAGGGATACCAGATTCCTCTCCAGGTACTGGAAATCCACACGGGAAGCGCTTGGTACCGAGCTGAAGCTAAGTACAGCGTTCCACCCACAGACAGATGGTCAGAGTGAGCGCACTATCCAGACACTTGAGGATATGTTACGTGCATGTGCACTTGACTTTCAGACCAGCTGGATTGACAAGTTACATCTGATCGAGTTTAGCTACAACAACAGTTACCATGCTTCGATCAAGATGTCTCCCTTCCAGGCATTATACGGTAGACCATGCCGCACGCCATTATGCTGGGATGAGTCGAGTGAGACGGTCATTATAGGACCAGAGTATCTGAAACAAGTTCAAGCAGAAGTACGACAGATCCGGGCTAACATGAAGTCAGCTCAGGATAGGCAGAAATCATACACCGATGTGCGCAGACGTGACCTGGAGTTCGCCGTGGGCGATCAGGTATTTCTTAGAGTATCCCCCATGAAGGGAGTGTTTCGTTTTGGCCAGAAAGGCAAGTTGAGCCCAAAATATGTGGGGCCTTATGTTGTGACGGAGCGGATCGGCCCGGTAGCTTACAAAGATTTACCTGCCGAGCTGGGCAAGGTACATGATGTATTTCATGTGTCCCAGTTGAAGAAATATATGTCTCATCTGTCTCATGTACTTCAGCCTGAAAGGCTAACCTTAGAGCCGACCATGCGATCAGTGGAGACTTCCGGTACGGATTCTGGATACTAAGACTCGAGACACTCGCCATAAGTCAGTGAGACTGGTGAAGGTTCTCTGGTCTAACCAGGACGTTGAGGAGGCCACTTGGGAGCTGGAAGATAAGATGAAGGCGAAGTACCCGTCATTGTTTACTTCTTAGCGTTTGTATGTATAGGGTACGGGGCGTACCCCTATTTAAGGGGGGTAGAGCCGTTTCGGTTATGTGTGTGCGACATGTATTTATATTGTCTATGTTATGTTATCATCTTGTTGTATCTTGTTATGTTGCAGACCGTTATGTCTGAATGATGTTGTGTTGTTTGGACCTTGTGTTCGGTGCTATGTAAGTATGTTGTTAATGTTGTTATGGAAGTATTGTTTATATGTGTTCCCGTGTTCTAATATTTAAGATATGTGGGAAGTATGAACTTTGGGGACAAAGTTCTTTTAAGGGGGGTAGATTAAAATACTCCAAACCTTAGTATGTTGTTTAAACATTAAAATATGGTATATTAAGACTAAAAAGAGTCTTAGAAACATTAGAGAACAATTTAAACCATAGAAAACACAAATAAATACCTTAAGGTCAATAAAGGCTAAAATGTGCTCTAAGCTTGGGATAAGCTTGGTTAAGACCTAATGAGCTTACCAAGACCTTATTTATATATTAATGAACATATTAAACCAATTACCAAAGAAACCCAAGCTTGAAAACAAGTTAAAACACAAAATGTGCTTTAAGGAGTCTTAAAGCACGTTTTTGAAAAATTGTCTTGTAAATGAGTTTTGAGTGGCTAACTGTCCATCATTACTCTTTAATTAACATGTGTACTACTCAGTATCACATTAGGAAGTCTAAGTCAATGGGAAATCAAAAATTTCACAACCATGTGCCTTGTTTTTGTGAATAGTAACCAAATTAACCAAGTTTATAACATATGTCAATATAAGTGTGACAATTGGTCAACAAAGACTAAAATACCCCTTAGTATAATATGGGGCCGGTTTTCTTGGTGACTCACCACACTTAAACAAAAAAATAAGTTAAGTAAAGTAATAAAGTAAAGAGTACTATTTGCTTTACTACTTAAATATCCAAAACTTGCAAACTTATCTTCATTCTCTCATTTCTCTTGTTTTCCCACCTCCAACCTCTCTTCTTCCTTCCTCCATCGGTTTTGCTATAGTACCACACACAACTCCATCTTCCATTGCCATTATCTCCTAGCTCACTTTGCCAAATCAAAAACAAAGACCACCATTCTCTTAGTCTCATCAAGCTCTTCAATCCTATCTTCTCACAATTCCAAGAGCTCCATTTGGTGCCAAGAGGAATCTCCATGGGAGGAGCTTGAGCTCTTTTCACATATTATTGTTCTCCTTTGCTTCTAGGTAAGGAAGCTCAAAGAAAAATAACATTTCCTTCATGTTTGTATGTTGTCCGAAAAACACCATTAATGGTGCCCTTTACCTTGCTTGTTCTAGCTTCATTTGAATCTTCCAAGGGCTTGGTGGAGTCCTCTCTTGCTACATATCCAAACTCTCTTTCATATCCAAGGTAAAACAATCATCTAAATGTTCTAAGACAATATATGTATCTAGGGTTTACAAGGAGATGAAATATAAAGCTTGTATACTCATTTCATTATTTGTATATTGTTTAGAAGTTGACAAGAAATCAAACACCCTTACCGATTTTTAAACAAGGAAACAAGAAAGAAGTTGTGAGGAAAAGAGGTAAATGTGCTAACCTAATGTAGTTTAAAGTCTTAGGAGAAATGAGCTTATGTTGCTTATTAAAATAATCTAAGGAGCCAATGGTGAATGACTTAGTAAAATGTTCTCAAGGAGACTAGTAAAAGGGCATATTGTTGTTGAGTGTATTTGCAGGTCAAAGGCAAAATATTGTGGAAATTCAGTGTTTAAGGTTTATGCATCTTAAGGGCCTAAGAGCCATGTTATTTAAGGGCCTAAGTGCCAAGCAATTTAAATTATGCACTATATTGTGATGTAGTGTTAAATGAGTGAAGTTTTGTGTATAAGAGTGCTCTTGATGGATCTAAGTGTTCTTGAATGTTTAATGGTGAAAACAATGTGTTTTGGCTTAGTAATGTTCTAGGAGAACCCATGTCGAAATTTAGATAATGTATAAGAAGTTTTAGGTGTTTAGAATGAGTTTTGATGAGTTAGGAAGTGTTTAGGGTGGTTAAGTGTTCTACTAGGGAAAGAAATATGCACTAAGGTTTTCTAAGGTGTAAAAAGGACTTAAGCATATTTTAGAGGATTTAGAATGCAAATGAGTGTTTTGGGATACTTCAAGTTCATGTTGGGATTGTGTTTAGGACTTGTGCAATCTTAGTGGTTTAGGAATAAAAGATGTTTGGGAGAAGATGTAGTAGTAGTGAGGAAACATTTGAGACTAGTGCTAGTTATAGGTATAAAACACCCCATGCAAACTTAGGGAAAAGTATTGCATGTGCCAACCTTTGTATAAGAATTTGTGTAATTGAGGAGGTTTTTGATGAATGATTTAAGGAGTTTAATGGAGGTCTTAAGGTGTGTTGGAAGTGCCCAAATAAGGTTAGAACATACTAGGATATACGAGGTGAAGTTTGGAGTTAAATGGGCAATTAATAACAAGAGTCTGGAGCAGACCGACCTTGGGGACCGGACCTGCAAGGTCGGTCGAGCCCAGTTTACCCTGCGAGAAATGGTCTCTGGAATGGACCGACCTTGGGGACCGGACTTGCAAGGTCGGTCGGGCATGGATTTTTAGTACGGATTGAGTCTCTGGAATAGACCGACCTTGGGACGGACTTACAAGGTCGGTCATGCCTAAATCTTTGTACGTAAGTAAGTCTCGGGAATCGACCGATCTTGCGACCGAACTTGCCAACATCGGTCGGGCCTGAGTTTTCAAAGGGGAAAAACTCTCGGGAATAGACCGACCTTGTGGACCGAACTTGCAAGGTCGGTCGGAGTAGAATTTTTTACGGTAATGTGTTCTGGAATGGACCGACCTTGGTGTTAAGGTCGGTCGGACCAAAACTTGTAAAAAAAAACAAACAAAGAGTGGCTTAAGTAGTCAACCCTAGGGGTATGATGAAGGTAATTAAGGATAAGTTTGGACATTAAAACATGTCATATAACCATGTAAAATGTTTAGTAAAATTTGAAGTTAAGTAAGTAAATTGACTGACGTTATTAATCATGTATAGGAGTGACCTACGGTGGAAACCAGTCGAAGCAAGGACCAAGGTATGGTTTTCTTGCAGTCTGTTGCCTACCGGTTTACACCGGCTTGTGTGTTGTTTATTTTTCTATGTGTTTATGACCTTGTAAGACTTAAGTCATGTAATGAGTTTACTGTTGTTAAATATTATTGTATTGTTAAGTGTGACTCCATTCCCTTGTGTGTGTCTAACAAGACTTAACCACTTGTATGTGATTGTTTGTTGAGTTCGATGTTGAACTTCTAACAAGTGCTAACGGGGGAGTGAGGAGTCCGGTCTGTTCCGGCCACGCGTGTGAGTATGGGAGTCGATGTCATATCCGGTTCGATTCTCTCTGTATGTTATGGTTGTTTTTCCAACTTGGTTTCCAAGCTTCCCTTTAGCTTAACCAAGGCTATTTTACTGACTCACGTCGGGCCACAGGGGCATACTATGTTTTGTTCGGTGTGCTTGGATCACTATATCCGAGGCACCTTGTGTTAAGTTATTCGTTCAATCTAAAGGACGGTAACGAGTTATGTAACGAGCTTGGCATGGGTTTGGCAACATTCTCTAGGCTCTCCATGGGATCTAATTGTGTTGGTTCGTTTCCTAAAAGGATTCGTTCTTGTATGTTATGTGTGATGTTGTTGTGCAATATTCTTGTTGTGATATATATGTTGTATGTTCAAATGAATGCCATGTCATCATGACAATTAGTTGCGCGTATCCCGGTAGCCGATGGGCTGTGCGTTAACCATACCAGCCAAGGGTTGATGACCCCCTCGGGGGCTCCATATTTTTACTGCAGGATGAGGATCGAGGAAGCGGAATGGCTTTAGATTCTAGGTTGCAGGAATACTTTTGGTTTTTTGGATGTTAAGCCCGGGATGCGCCTGTGCTCCCGTGGCGATATATTTTGGTATCGTTTGTATTAAAGTGATGGTCGTTGACAGTTCACAGTGACAGTTTGTGGTGTACAGTTTACAGTTATGGATGTAGTTACAAACTCGGTATTATGTTTATGTATTAAAGGTTATTAGTTCTATGCTCGGGAGTCTGATCATCAGACCGGTACGCTTGTATTTATTCTGCCTGGCTGACCACGTGGGTGGTTAACGGCGTTGTAGCACCGAATCCTTTAGTTATTATTTAGTTGTTAAATTCCGCTGCGATTTCAAGTATTGTTAAGTGCGTAGTAGGGGTGTTACACCAGGTGGCCAACTAACAAGTACAGTTTAATCCGCGTATCTTGTTTGAATTACTGATGTGTGATTATTGGTTATTGTTATTGATGTGAGATTATTGGTTATTGCTATGGATTATTGATGTGTGGTTATTGGTGTTGTGTACTATTGTACATTGATGTTTACAGGTGAATTGTTTAATGTTTACAGTTATTACTGTTATTGTAAACCGGTATTTCATGTAAAGAATCTAATATCAGGATGGCTAAAACGACTTAAGGAATCTAGATGATTTAAGACTACATTTAGCATACCAGCATTTCGATTGCTGAGCCCTTCAATGGGCCAAACATTCCAGGTTATTGAAGAAGACTCAAGCCGGAGTGCAGGACACAGGGGTAGCTGATGTGTTTTTCAACAAACACCTTTGGTTTTATTTTATATTGTATTAAGGAGGTTGTTGTATTCAGTTAGTTGCTCATTTAGTTGGATTTGGTTTGTAATAATTAGAGTGCTCAGTATCTGTTATCACAGCGTGAGGAGTTGTATTGTTGGAAAGAGTAAGGATGCCTTGTTACTCACAAGGGTGAGTAACGGCGTGTAACACCAAGGTAGATAGTTTTATTTTCCGCTGCGAATTGTTATTTATTATGCTACGACATGCGACGTTATTACAGGTTTAGGATTAGCGGTGTTACAAAAAGTGGTATCAGAGCGGAGTACCGCTCTGATGAAAGATACTGAGTCAAGAATATGAGCATAGGATATTCGGGAATACGGGGAAACGTCTGTGAGGATTCGTGACCTAAAAATCTAGGAATATCTTTATTGCTAGTAGTTTGCTTACTTACATGTTTGTAATTGTGAATGTGAAAACGGTGTAGCAACCGAGTAGTAATAATAATATACTATAGATGTCGACAAGAGGAAGACCACGTGGAGGCAGCAGTGGACGCGGTGGCGAGACACCGGCGGATGATCCAGAGGTACCAAGCCTAGCAGCAGCCATGGCGGCCTTCGCGCAACAACTAGGAGCTCAACTTACGAGAGCCATACCCCACCCGCCGCAGCCTAGGGAAACCAACTGGTTGAAGAGCGTTGCAGACGCTAGAGTACCGACTTATTCAGGGGAACCGGACCCCGCGGCACTGGAGAAGTTCATTGTAGAGCACCAGAAGGCGTTCAAGGCTGTCAGAGTTCTAGAAGACCAGAAGGTCGACATCGCCGCGTACAACCTGAAGGACGCAGCTGACATTTGGTGGCGGTCTGTGGAGGGCCACCGTAGAGCTACACCGGACTTTGGATGGACAGCGTTTGTAGAAGTGTTGCGGGAGAAGTACTACCCCGAACACCTAAAGTAGAGGAAAAAGGTAGGAGATCGAGACCTTAATCCAAGGGAGTCAAACAGTTGACCAGTACTACGCGCGGTTTACCAGTTTGTTGGACTATATACCAGGAGTCAACTACTCCGACACTGTGAAGATTCAAAAGTTTAGGGGAAAAGGTGCAGGAAGAAGAAGAGAAAGAGTACTGAGGGAGATGATGGTGGAGCAACCTCTGGCGGTTACTACAGGAAGGGGAAGAAATTCTTTGATAAGAGGAAGGGGTGGAAGGATTTCCATGGTCAGAAGACAAAGGAGCAGGTCCCTCGTCTGACCGGCCCAGCTATTGATGCTCAGCCACTAAGATCAGCACCACCTAGAGGCAATAAGCCAACCCAACTTCACTATTACTGTAAACGCTATGGAAAGGATCACCCAGGCGTAGATTCACTACTGGAAAACAGCTATTTACCTACGGAAATTACCTACGGAATATATTCCGTAGGTAATTACCGATGGAATTCCTACGGCCCAAGTTGTACATTTTTTTCCAACTTTTTACCGACGGATCACCTACGGATTTTGGGCTTCAAATTTACCTACGGAAATTTCCGTAGGTAATTTAAAAGGAAAAAATGCGGGAGAACCGGGTCGTGATACCGCGTTTTTCCCTTACAATTACCGACAGAATAGATCCGTAGGTAACTAATATAACAACCTTACCGACGGAACACCGACGATCAAGAGGGGAATAGAACGGTGTCATTTGCTCAACAATTATACCGACGGAGATATCCATCGGTAATGTGTTTACTCTAAATTGAACTCGCCGATTCTTTAATTCTCAATCCCCTTGTTTGTAACCGTTGGTGTTTTCGACCCTCGCAGAGTCTGGAGCGGGCTGAAGATTATGCACACCAGAGAGGGGACGGGCTGAATCTATTCTCCTCTCCTTTCTCCGACATTGAAGCCATGAAGATTTTGCATTCCAGAGTCGAAGCTATTCTTCTCCTCTCCCATCAATTTCAGTGGCGTAGCTATCGCCCAACTCAAGATAAAAGCCCTAGTTTCATCTTCATTCGATAATTTAACAACTCGAGCGACATTGAAGCTCTGAAGATTTTGCACGCCAGAGAGGGAACGACTGAATCTATTCTCCTCTCCTTTCTCTGACATTGAAGCCTTGAAGATTTTGCATACCAGAGTCGAAGTTATTCTCCTCTCCCATCAATTTCAGTGGCGTAGTTATCGCACAACTCAAGATTAAAGCCCCAATTTCTGCTTCATTCCAAAATTCAGGTACTCGCTTACTCTTTGCATTTTCTAAACTATAATTTATCATCTTATGCAAATGTAAAACTATATTTTTTAGGATTAAGATGTGTAATTGAGTAAAAAAATGTGCTGAACTTCTTCACAGTGTTCGTCCGAATACAAAACCTAGAATTTTGGGTGGCTTTGGTTAATTTAGTGCTATAGAATTTTCAAATAGTTTTTTTTCCAATATCTCTGTCCTGCACCGTAATTTTGCAAACATAACAAGACGAGAAGTTCATGCTATATTGGCAATCAATTTTTTGGCACCTGTGAGGTTGCATTATTACCCAGTTAGCAATTCGTAATGACGTTTTGCTACCTATAGCTAATTATATTGTTGGTTTGAAAGATCATCATCATATCATCCCATACTAGTAACTATTTGATAACTGATAACAAATGGGCCTTCTTTTGGCAATTAGAAAAGATAATTAGGCATCTGGTGAGTCACATGGACAAACATTTGGTCTGATCAAAAGAATCTTGGTTGTTGCTGTTGATGTTATTTTGATCGGCAAACTCAGTTCAATACTGAAGCCCGTTTAGAGACTAGCCTGAAGTGAAGCTCGTCAGTCTTGAACTGACGAACAGAGAAGAAGATAGAATATTTAACAAGATTTTATCTAGTTGTTAAAGATAAAATCTTGAATGATAAACTCTCACACAGTCTCTGTATCTATAAGGGGAAGGAAGTCTAGGTCATAGGGAGTGGATTTACGCAAAGAGAAAATAAGAAATACCATGTAATTGCGAGTATAACAGTAAGGGTAAATTTAGAGAAAATCAGAGAGAGAGATAGCGAGATTATAGAGTCAATTCAGAGAGAGTTTTGCTGTTGATTTCGTTGTAAGACTTGAGTTCAGAACTCAAGTTACGTGTAAGTTATGTCAAGATAGTGTTCTTGACGTGAGGGTTGGTATTCGCATTACGTGATTGTGTAACCATTGTTATACGTGATTATAATAAAGGTTCGACCTTTATGCTATTCAGGTCTCCCCTTCTTTCTCCCTGTTCGTCCTCAGTTATGAACTCAGACCATCGACACGTTCTGAGTTGCAGACTCAGCACCGACAAGTAGGTATCGTCAATTGGTATCAGAGCAAGGTAACCCAAGACGCAGAAGAAACTTCTTCAGGGTTGATCGTGATGAATTCCTACTATGTTAAGCCTCCAAAGCTGACAAAGTTCAACTACACCAGTTGGTGCGAACAGATGGAGGATCAATTAATCTCTATTGATCTGCAGTTATGGGACGTAGTGACTGAAGGTGACCTGAAGCCAACATTGAGAAGGATGGCGTCACCAAAGAAAAACCAAGATCCAGTTGGAGTGAGAGCGATAATAAGTTGATAAGCAAGAACAGACAAGCTCGAAGGGTTATCATGTCATCATTATCAGATTCAGACCAACAGAAAGTCTTGGGCTTGCGCACTGCTAAAGAGGTTTGGGAATTTCTCAAAACCGCATATGCTGGAACAGATTCGGTTAAAAAGGCTAAGGGCAAACAGCTCAAGAGACTGCTTGATAACTTCAAGATGTTAGACTGTGAGACTATATCTGAAACACTTGAGAGATTTGACAAGATTTTGTGTGAGCTCAAAACTGTCGGGGTAGGTCTTGACAATGATGTGGTGAACGAAAGATTTCTAGATAGCCTTGGTAAAGACTGGCTAAATTTTACCACACTTTTGGAGTCCACTAAGGATTTATCCACGTTGTCTTTCGAAGAGCTGGGATCAGAACTGACGGTGTACGAAGGTAAGATGAGAGGTAACATGTTTTACTCAAACTAAGGATCTGCTCTAAACGCACTGTACTACCACAATACCAGAAGATGAATTGTGACGTAGATGAGGAATCACTAGATATGAAACATAATACAGAGGCTGAGTAGTAGAAAACAGGTCAAGCCAACAGAGTAAGTCAACGAAGGGACAAAACACATGTTTTAGGTGTAACAAGCCTGGTCATGTTGTCAAGGATTGTCCTCTCCAGCAGAAGGAAAATTCTCAGAAGAAGATTAAGAAACACACAGATACAGCTGCAGTTGCATGGGGACAGGACATCTCATATACGACTCAGAACCCGGGGAGTGCGCGCAGATGTTTTTGACGGCAATTGCTCACGAAGATGATGACATCAATACTGAGTATACGTAAGGAGAAGGAAATCTGGAAGGATACTCTCAAGAAAGAAGAGATATTTTTCAGCTAACCTCTGCACTCTCTAAGATAAATCCTTGAAGAATCAGTATGATACTGAGATTAAAGAATCAGGGCTAAGGTGAAAAGTCTGAGTCAGTCTTCGACTGAAAGCAAAAATCGTGTCATGAGAGTCTAGATAAGCCAAGGATTAACTTTGTTAGTCCTTTGGAACTTGGATTCTTACTCTTCCTTGTTGGGCACAGGAAGATAAATTCTCTTTTGGATGCAACAAATCGCTAAAAAGAGAATGCGAAACACCTCAGACATGGTAGTCAAGGCAAATCGAAAGTTAGAACTTCAGACTCCTGCTAATCCAACTTGGTATACCGGGAAGGCGAATTTGAAGCAAATGATGCGGAATAATAACTCAGACAAATGCGGTTTGGGATATAAGTCTGAGACATTCTCTCAGTCTCACGACTGAGAAGTTACAGACTGTAACTGCGAGACATCAGCCAAGATTACACTCATGCCGATATTGCCATCAGCTAGGACACAAGGTTAGATGGTGTCCCAAATTGTTGAAAAAACAATTGCATGAAAAATCATCAAGACAGAACTCATTCGAAATCAAAAGATCGCACACTAAAAGGTGGGTTCCTATCAATCACTTTAAGTCTGAGTCAACAACTGAGATCAAACAAGTTTGGGTACCAAAGTCAAGTCGGCCCTACCGAACTCGTCAAGAAGGCACTTCACCTCCTTCAGAATTATCATCTCCTTCCCAGTGATCTGACCATGACGCATCACTACCCCCAATCCATAAGGTTTATGAATTAATTCCTTTTTGATTTGGCAAAAGGGGGAAAGTGGTCTTGAACGCACTCTACAACTCAGGGGGAACATTCATCAGTTCAAGACATACAGAGTTTACCAATTAGTCTTGAATGTATACAACGATTCAGGGGGAACATTCATCAGTTCAAGACTTGCAGAGTTTGCCGCATCAAAAAGGGGGAAACTGTTGATGTTATTTTGATCGGCAAACTCAGTTCAATACTGAAGCCCGTTTAGAGACTAGCCTGAAGTGAAGCTCGTCAGTCTTGAACTGACGAACAGAGAAGAAGATAGAATATTTAACAAGATTTTATCTAGCTGTTAAAGATAAAATCTTGAATGATAAACTCTCACACAGTCTCTGTATCTATATAAGGGGAAGGAAGTCTAGGTCATAGGGAGTGGATTTACGCAAAGAGAAAATAAGAAATACCATGTAACTTGCGAGTATAACAGTAAGGGTAAATTTAGAGAAAATCAGAGAGAGAGATAGCGAGATTATAGAGTCAATTCAGAGAGAGTTTTGCTGTTGATTTCGTTGTAAGTAACTTGAGTTCAGAACTCAAGTTACGTGTAAGTTATGTCAAGATAGTGTTCTTGACGTGAGGGTTGGTATTCGCATTACGTGATTGTGTAACCATTGTTATACGTGATTATAATAAAGGTTCGACCTTTATGCTATTCAGGTCTCCCCTTCTTTCTCCCTGTTCGTCCTCAGTTATGAACTCAGACCATCGACACGTTCTGAGTTGCAGACTCAGCACCGACAAGTAGGTATCGTCAGTTGCATCCACTTTTCCTCTTGCCTGATGCCTTAACAGTTTTTATGAGTATCTATGAGCCTATTAGGCTTGCATATTGAAACATATTCAAGAATATAGTGTCAATTTCTTATGCTTTGTCCATTCATATTTCCCATTGTAGTTTTTATATTGATCCACACTTGTTGTTATTGTTCAAGTTGATTCTGGTTTTGCTACAATACATATTTTATTGGTTCTTATTGTTGCTTGTGAATTCAGGCAGACGGATGTTTTGTTTTTGTTAATCGAAAATTGTTTTTAAATGGCATCTTCTTTATTGTTTTCGTATGTATAATTAAATAAGAGCTTTCATTTATATAAAGAAGCAAGTACATTATGATATACTAAACAATATCCGAAAAAGGCCAAAAACAAGCAATATATATTATATATATATTATGTGTTTGTTTCTCCAAAAGTTGAGCATCAATAGTGCTGGGTTATTAAACTGATTTCAGCAGTTTTTTTATATTCTAAACTACGCAAAATAAAAATTTCAGCAGTTTTTTATCTTCTAAACTGATTTCCAATCCAACTGTTGCTTGATTCTCCACTTCTGAACATTAGTACTGTCCGTTATTAAGCTGTTTGATCAGTTCTTAGGCCTCCAAAATGCTCGAAGTTGTGCATTGTTTAAATCTGAGTCTATGAAGGAAGTCCAAATCCAAAGCTGAATGATAGGCTTTAGGTTCTATATTTACTACTGTTATAAACTTGTTCCAATGGTCCTTATGGCCATGACCCTAGTTTTTCTTAAACTACAACAGCTACTGCTTCTATTTATATGCAGTATTATATTTCATCTAAATTTTGTTGGCTTTGTATAGTTTACAAAGTCTTATTTATCTTTACTGAGATTGACGAGAATAGTACCATGTGAATCTTCAAACTGATTCCGTTTTTTTGTTTCCAAAGAAACATTAAGTTACAAACAGTTTCTGTTGACAAATTTTGTTAAGATGCATTGGAAGAGTTTGTGTTCTTATTTAGATATTCTATCAATTACATAGTTGATGCACTTGTCTTCTTGCCCTATTCTTTCAATCAAAGAGGAAAAAGATATTGTGTTGTATGCATTGATTTCTTCTTGGAGATAATCTTGAGTGTTCTTGTCTCTGTTTTTTCAGAAATCCCTCACTCTGAAGAATATAAACCAAACAGAACCGACGAACGCCAAAGAATTGAAGATGCTGAAGGCATAGTGATGTGGGCAGGTATGCAGCCTACATAGATTGTAGAAGCATTTTGTGTTTTCTGTATATTGAGTGGAATGACGAAATTGAGCTACTGAAAAAAAAAAGTTTCAATGATGCTTGGCCATTGCAGTTAAGTGTGATGAATCACTCTTAGAAGTGTGAGTTTAATTAGTCTGAATAACTCCCGTGGGAGCCAAATCCAAATGGACACTAGTTGCTATAATCACTAGTCAAGCCATGCTGTCAACTTTGACTAATTTGGTTCAAGTCAGTAAGATGTAGCAACTTGACATTTAGTTAACTCCAGACATAGTATAGTATATTTTGCTTCTGTATACTAAATAGTATTTAGAAAAATATTTATCCTCATCCAAACATATCTGCCAAATTCTAATGGAGTTGCATGTCATCTAGTTTGTGTTGAATATTGTGCTCTGACAATTGGAAAAGTTGATGTATCGGGCTGGATTAGATTGCTCAAGGATTCTTGATGCTTTATCCAACATGTAACCTTCATATAGGAAATATTCATTGTGTTCTTTTGCTGCAGAGATAAATCGAACTGCTGCATCTCTAGCACATCATATTGAAGAGGGGGCTGAAAACATTTTATAACCAGAACCGGTATATACTTGAACATACCTCTGTAATTTTATTACCCAAACTGGCATACATGCTCTGCTGCGTCTCTTCATTCTTTTCTTATTTGTGTGTTTGCGCCTTTGGAGGGATAAATTGGTACTGCTATCTCGGAGTGGTATTGCACCACATGGATGGTGTTCGGGTCCGCATCAAGGATTCTGGGGTCCACCACAGACTGAACTTAATGCTCCACCATCTAGATCACTTGTTGAGTCCAGGAACCAGCAACCTAATGCTCCACCATCTAGATCACTTGTTGAGTCCAGGAACCAGCAATCTATGGGGAAGATGGTGGGACGTCTAATAGTAAGAAGTGAGATTTGGTGTATGTATTGTATATACATATGTGTATGGATATGTTAAACTTGACACACTTTTTTTTATCAGTATGCTTTTATAGTGTTTGTATATACGATGTCGAATGTTAGTTTTGGATTTATAATATGAATTGGATATATATGTATTAAATCTTTTAATTTTTATGAAATTAAATATTCTAAATGTTGTGTTTTACAATGTAGTTTCATGTACTAAAATATTAGAATTTTATTGTTTAATAATTTAAATTCTGAAATATTTTCAAAGATGTTAATGGATTGTATATAGCTTTATAATTAAATTTATATAAATGAAAAATAAATTATAATATGAACTAAATACAATTTAAAAAATGTAAAATAATATATAATTTAAATAACGACGGATTACCAATGGAAAGAGTATTAAAATATTGAAAGTCTATAAATGTTGAAGTAAACTTCCGTAGGTAATCCGTAGGTAAATTATTACCTACGGAATGCCTACGACCATGTGACTGTGTGGCCAACCCAAATGTGTCATCGGATCACTGACGGAATTTTCGTAGGTAATTTACCTACGGATTTGTCCGTAGGTAATCCGTCGGTACAGGGCGCTGAGATTTCCGTAGGTAATCCGTAGGTAATTTACCTACGGAATCACTTTTCCGTCGGTAATATCATTACCGACCATTTAAATACCGACGAAATTTTTTAGGGACATTTTGTCAGTAATCCGTCGGTAAAGTTGATTACCTACGGATTACCTACAGAATTTTCCATAGGTAAATAGCTGTTTTCTAGTATTGCTCAGGAAGGAAGGTGGAGTGCCGCTATTGCAGAAAGGAAGGTCACAGGGAGTATGAATGCTTTTCCAACCCAGGGAGCCGAGTATACAAGGGAGCTAGAGGTTCACAGAGAACACCAGCTATTGAAGCGGGCGGACCCAGAGGAGGTCAAGCGCCGCAGCATAACACCTGTACTAGAGGACCGGCAGGACAGCCATCCTCATCCGGGAGTCAGAAAGGAAAGGAGATAGTTCCAGGAAGAAACACCCTATACATAGTGGGAACTTCAGGCGCTGAGGCTAGCGCTCAGCGCGAAACCGGTAAGCCTAGAACTTAAACCATATGTATGATGCTTGAATGTGTGTTTATAGTTATTTGTCGATGAGACTTATATGTGATTAGTAAGTATCAAAATTTAGAGAGACCTAACTTAGGTAACCTCTCGCCTAATAGGATACTTCGACATTTGTTTTCCCTTATCTATGAGACCGAGGTCACCTGAGCCTATGAGCGAAGGTCGGAAATATCCAAAGGCAAAATGCCAAGTACTTCGACCCGGCATGATCTTACTTAAGCAATATTTAACCCTAGATGAGAAAAATAACTATTATAAATCAATGTAGAACTTGGGGATAGGCCTTGGAGGATTTTATATTCCAGGATATGGGTGTGGATCAAAACTTAAATTATATATGATGTGTGTGGATAAGGATTGGGATCCTCAGGCTAGGTTACATGATGAAGTAAGAAAGGTAGATGGAGCACGAGTTCCTAGGATACCAGTTGTATCATTCTCCATAGGAGATGATGTAGATGTTTTTTGCGGTGATAAGAAAAGGATGGAAAAGCGAACAAAATTATTTTGAAGTCAGGAGACGCGTTGATATTTGGTGGAGAATCCAGATTGGTGTACCATGGGATTAAGAGTATTAAACCGAATACAAACCGGGATTAGCCTTGGGATAAAGGGTGTGAGATAGTACAGTGAGGAATAACAAGTTGGTTTTGCTTGGACCGCCAAAGGGCGTTATCAACTGTCCAAACTTACAATAACTACAAGTATGACCTGCCTAAATGACGAGCAGATGTCATGAGAAGGAATACACTAGTTAATATAAAATACTTAAGACTACATGAATTGTCAAAAAGGTTTGATAAAGACCTGCACGTAAAAAGCAAACACTGAAATTTTATGGGATACCCAGGCACCGAGCTTACCGCTCAGTGCGGGACTGGAAAATCTTACAATTCCTTATTAACTTCGCGAGAAGATAGTGTGAAACCTTGAAATATGACAATAGAGAAACAGAATCTCAAAATATATAACTAAACGACCATCATGAATAAGCACGGGTTTTAAAATACCTGAGCAAATACCAAGGGTATCAGCTAGTATCAATATATAACAGTGCTGGACTCCTAATTAATAAAGGGGAAAGGACAAACTTTGAATCTATATTTTCTAAAGTCGGCGGGACTACCTAATTAGCAATACCAAATGCTACATATATACATATAATCTGGAGGTTGTAAACCTAAAACGTTGAGGAGTATTGATATATTTAGAGGGTTAAGTATTAGGAAATATACCTACCCTACTTTGAGACACATGTCCTATACTATCCTTATGGATCTATACGAGCATATGTCTTCTATGACAGCTCAATTCATGAACGTGAATAAAGAGCGCAAGAAATCAAATAAGGTTAACCCCTATGTAATATAAATTTTAATATAAACATGGAAATGAATAACTCTCCTTGACACTTACAATGAAGGTGGTATAAGTTATATTAAGTGTATGAATTAATATATACACTAAAAGTGAGTGAAAGTTAAATTTAAAAGTAGGGAAACATACCCCTTGGCTTGTAACAATTGTTTTACATGTAAACTTTACTAATGTTATATACTAATCCCTGTGATTCTATATCTTCTATTTGATACATCTAATTGACCTATTTTGTTTGAAAGCATTGAGTTTGTGGATTAACCACGTTTCTAAGAGATAGAAACAAACGATAAGCTTTGATTGTCCTGTTACCAAACCAAACTGGAAACCCTTAGTTTGAGTGGCACTAATATTAAGAGATGCTTAACCTAGGCTGAACATATGGTTCACCTGATTCATGGGGTTTAGATGAAATAAGAAAAAGCTAAGCTTTAAGGTGGGGGAAATAATACTTTATGGAACTATAATTATTGATCGGGTTATGAAAACTTTTCCTTGGAGTCTAACAGTGTGTCTTCGTTCTACGAAATGATAACTAAAGTATAGGCAATAATCGAACCCTGGTGAGTTAAATACTAGATGAGCCTTTTAAAGAGAAGAGAGTATTCTAAGATATCCAAGTCCATAACTGAATTTATTACTTGGATGATGGATTTAAGAGTTAAAATGATTGATGGATATAATTATTAGACAGTATGAGCCTAGATGCTTTAATAAGAATTTATCTTTTATGCCAAAAGGAAAAACTGGCTTCCCCGCTTGATGATTTGATCAAAGGAATATGGTTCCGGGGATTTGGCAATACACTAGATTCGAGTATAGGTAATAACATATATTGGACTAGTTGTATGGTGATCAAGAGAAAAGGTAGTACTCACCACGTCACAAAGTTTGATAAGATAAAATTTGGAAAATGACAATTATGTGATTGTTTGATATTTGACGTGGGAGGTCGAACTTGATCCTGGTCAGAACAAGGGAAAACCAAGCACAAAATGGTGTGGAAGGATAGTTCAACATTGATGCTGACCCCGTCAGGGTTGGATGATTCCTGAGACTCCTTACAAGTGGTCAAATATTTCTGTGATACGTAAGTATTTATTTTTAAATCTAATATAAAATTTGACTAATAAGTATATGAGATGTAGAAGGTGTAAATTAAGAGTTAAGTTGTCCAAGTTACTTGAAGAGATTAAATAGATAAAACAACTCCGCGTATGTCTGAAAAATAGTCAGTTGTAAGGGAAATACTAACCATTATTATCCCATAAACTATGTTAATAAATTAAATATGAGATCAAGATACAATTATCTATAATAAAAGTATTCTCAAGCTACCTTCTAAGTTATGGCCAAATTGTCATCTAGAAGAAAAGATCGACTTCCATGTCTTTCTTTATGAATTCAAACCCAATATATTAAATGGGAACCTACCTATAAACATGGTAGAATACAAAGAGTAGAAACATTATACTAATACTCACATGAGTTGATTTAAACCGCAAGAACATGTCCAATTGAGAGGAAACTATACCTTGTTAGAAACCTTAGCGGTAACCCTACTGGGGTATACCTGATGAACAGAGGATAGTAATCGTGTATATACTTCCGACAATCGGTGAATCAATAATATCAAGAAATCTTTCTATAATATACTTAAGATGCACGGCTTGACCGTAGCTCATACTCTACATTGAAAATGAAAACCGAATATGGTGACAGTAAACTCAAATACCAGAATCATAAATGATGACCTGAAGATCAAAGAGAGAGATTTTAAGTATGCCCCAATATTAATACAAACCCGAACGCCGACGATTATTACTACAAGAGGCGATTAATGGAAGTGTGTTACACACAATAGCTTAAACAAGTCATGAGATAATATTGGCAACATACAGGATGGTAGATCACCTTCACCCATACATACAGGATTCAAATATAAAAGCATACTAATACACTATGGAACATATCGGAGAATGCATAGATTCTCGAGGGCTATACCCCGTAAACAGAAAGAAGTCATATACTGATGTCCGTAGGAGAGACCTCGAGTTCGCAGTAGGCGATCGAGTCTTCCTTAGAGTTTCACCTATGAAGGGAATTTTTAGATTTGGGCAGAAGGGCAAGCTTAGCCCGAAGTATGTAGGACCGTACCTTATTACGGAGCGAGTGGGCCCATTAGCCTACAGATTAGAGTTACCTGTTGAGCTTGGGAGAGTGCACAATGTGTTTCACATTTCTCAACTAAAGTAGTATGTGCCTCACCCATCACGTATCTTAGAGCCCGAGACACTCGAGCTAGATCCTACATTTAGTTATGAGGAAACCCCAGTTCGCATCTTAGACTCCAAGACTAGGGAGACCAGGAACAAGACCGTTAGAATGGTCAAGGTTCTTTGGTCAAACCACGACATTGAGGAGGTGACATGGGAGTTAGAAGACTCCATGCGAGACAAGTATCCAGCACTTTCTCTTAGTTTTGTGTATACTTGTGGGGGGTACGTGGGCGTAACCCTTTTTAAGGGGGGTAGAGCACCACATGCGACTTGCATATCAGCAGTTTATACTGGTTTTGTATTTGGTTGTTTGTGTTTGATTGTTGCGCATGTGTGCAATTGGTTGGTTATTGTTATGTCCTATGTGACACTTGAATGGTTATTTGTGTGTTCTATGTAACACTTGGTATCGATGTGTCCTATGTGACACTTGGATGGATATTGACGTGTTCTATGTAACACTTGGTTGGTTAATAAAAGTACACTTATTTACTTTGCGGTATGTTCATTCCTACAATCACACAAGAGATTTACTGCCAAGGGTTTACGCCTCTGCACTCTATAGGACTGAGTGTTTTGGTATTGCACTTGTGCAGTGATGACCGAGTGGGATAGCTAGGAAGTTGGGACGCTTATTTGCTTTACAGTATTTATCAAGTTACTTATGCTATGACTACATTGTTTGCCATGAGCAAGGTTATGTTTATGTACTAATTGCTTACACTCAGATTACTGATGGAATGTAGAGGTGTCAATATAGTATTGACACCCAGGAATGATAAGCATACATGGAATAGATACGAGGAACTTGATTCCATAGGATATGTAAGTATAAGTCATGACTTCGGGACAAAGTCCTTTTAAGGGGGTAGACTGAAATACCCCTAACCGTTAAATAATAAATAAATAAAGGTAAATATATTATTTAGGGGATTATTAAACCCTGAGAAAAGTATATAAACACTTGGCCGTTAAAACGCACCTAAACTCCTTAAGGTCAAAAACGAGCGTTAAAGCCCGACCTTAAGCTAACCAAGTTATATAAGCTATAAAACTCATATGAAGTTAATCAAGGATCATTATATGATCTTTAAAATACAAGTCCTCAGTTAGAACTGAGTAAAAATACAAAATGCCCGGGAGTTCCCTTAAGGGCCCCTTAAGGCCCGAAAGTCCCGGAAATACTTTATTAAATAAAGTAAAGCATTACACTTCATTCTAAATGCACAATAAAACTTTAATGAACATTTAAGATGAAGTCCTCAAGCTAAATTCTCAGTTAAAGACAAAGTGCTCGGAGGTTCCCGATGAGGGCCCCATAAACCCCCGGGAGTGCCCCGGAGAGGTACCGAAGTGGCACGAACTCCAATATAAATTATTCTAAGAGGTCCTATCATTAATATTCACCATTCTAAAGAGAATGCTCGAGCTACTTTTTCAAAAATACACAAAGTGCTCGGACGAATTTCTTAACGCTCCTTTTGCCCCGGGAGTGTCCCGGTAGCCCGAAAATTGAGTTACGAGTTTATATAACCCCATTTAACCAATGTAACACCTTAATTATATTATTGACTATAAACAATGTCAATAAACACTTGTAAATCATAGCGACTAATTATTTTCTAGAAAATCCTTAAAGCACAAAAACGCACTTTCGGGTGTCACAAAAATGCGTTTTACGCAATTGCCTTGAAATTTTTGAGGAGCCACGAGTTAATAATATTAAAGGGGATAAATTGACCATCTAAATCAATTAATTCCAGTACTAAATTCATAGTACAAATGGGGGCGATTTTTGGGACAAAAGGTACCTAAAATCAGCATTTTTACCTTAAAACTTTCATCTTTAACCATCAAATAAATGTACCAAATAAATGCTGGAACCTATTACACATATTAGTATGGTCTTAATACAATATAGTGTAACAAAAATCAAATTAAAAATCAGTCCCAATTACCCTCCATGTTAGGCGCCATTTTATATCTATTTTATGGATAATGACTCATCCTATCATGTAATATATGATAATGTATCAAACAATTGCAGTCAAATGAAGCTCATCAACCGTATGACCTGCAAGAGAACAGCAAAGAAAATAGATTAGGAAAAGAAATGAAAAGCAATGCAATTAAATAAGAGACTAGAACCTACTTTAGACTAATGTAATGAAAACAAACAAAACAAGTTGTCCAATGGCACATGTGCTGCCGATTTCATATGGGAAAAAGAGGGATTGATTGCTAATTATCTAGTCAAAAGAAATCACTACCTAACTAGCATGTTCTCTTGCCTAACACAAACAAAAATCAAAGACCATTATAGAACTCCATTACCGATTTTATGTGGAGAAAAGGTGGAATAATTGCCTCATTAACTAGTCAAGGGAATATGTACCTAACTAGCATAAATCTATGTCAAATATAAACTAAAACAAGAGCCACCTACAGCCATATGCAACCAAGAATACAAGGAAAAAGAAGTCAATACTGGCATGGTATTCAACTTATAAAATTCAAAGGAAACATGTACCAACCTTAGTCTTTGTCTTCTTATTACAAGTTGTCAATGAAAGTCTTCATCCTCTTATCAATCAGCCGATTAAGTGCACAATAATGAGAGCATTTCTTGAGCCAAACAATCAAATAATTAACAAAGGAAAAGACTAAACAATTTGGCAATTATTGTCAAAATAATTCTATCTTTCCATTCCTTCCTTATCTTCTTACGTAGGCTTCATTCTTTCTTTGCCTTCCTTTGGCCGATGGGTAAGTTCTCTCCCTTCTCTCTTTTCTTCTTCATTTGACAATTAATTCCTTAGAGCTTCAAAGCTCCATTAATGGTGTTCTAAGCTCTAACACCATTTCTATGTAATTTCCTAGTTAAATCTCCTAAGTCTTGAAGCAAGAATCATCCTAGAAACTCTCTTAATTTTCGCCAAGGTTAGATGCTCCAAGGAGGTTCCTAGATTCAACAACAACACAAGGAACAACAAGATCAAGTTAAGGTATATTTTCATGTTGAAAATCCTAGCAAAAATACTTAAATCATTTCCGAAAATTTAAGGCTCCTAAATCTATATTCTTTCATTATTTCATGAAGGAGATTTAGATCTACAACCATCTCAAGGTCTACCGAAAATTCCTTGAAAAATTCCTAAGGTAAACTCTTGTAAAACTACTCCAAATCTTATTTATAATTTTTGTTAGAAGTCTAACAAATGGATCTCCTAAATATATACAAGGAGGCCGAATTCTCTTCATCAAAATAGCATTTGGAGAGCTTGGAATTCAAGGAGAAATCAAGTACAAGAATTGTCTTGATTTAAGGAGTAAGTATATATAATTAAGGTTTATTAAGTTTAAGCTTGATTTGAGCTTCAAACTTTGGTATAAAAATTATGTATAAAGCCTAGATAAATTAGGGCCGAAAATAATGGGTTACAATACCAAGAAAAATAATTTATAACATATAAGGTAAGATTATTACCTTAAGGTATAAAAGTGTGTCACGAAAATTAAATATCATGCATATAAGTACCAGCTGAATCATCTAAGGATAATATGTTCTATTTTGAGTTTATAATCATTCTAAGTCATTAGCATAATTTTAGAAGTGTTATATGGCTTATATACATTTATATGTATTTATTATAAGGTTTTAAATCAAGTTTTAAAACTATATAGTAAAAGTTTATCAAGGTCGAGAGTTGAATATTGTAACACCCCGAATAAACATCCAATAGTACAAAGTCAAGCTCCTAGTCATATTACATGATAACTACGCAGCGGATTCTCGATATCATCCGGGTGCTACAGATGCCAACCACCCACGTGGTTGACAGACCTCATCACTAATACTAGTTACGGTCTGCATGACTGGAAACAGCCCTCAATAAAAACTCATGTACAATATAGATAAAATTCCCCAAATACCGAGTGTCTACAAATCAAATACCAAATCATAGTCTGAGAATTACATCCCGGGTTTAGTGACAACCCATACACTAAGCATACTACACATTCAAGGATTATGCCCTGATGGACTACCCCCATGGTAGCCAACCCGCCTACGCTGTTATCGTCCGGCTCAATACCTGTAAAAATTGGGTTGTAAAGGACTCAGCAAACTACGCTGAGTATGAACGTGTGTAGCCCGTATGTTGCCGGGCCACACGACTACTTGGTCGAATATTATTAAGCCAATTACATGCTATAATAAAGCAGTAAAACACACCACAATATATATCATGATATCATACACACTTTAAGGTAGCATAGCAATGTCAACAAACATCCAAGCATAACATGCTGGCATCACAGCACATCAATCACGCAACCAAGCACAACGAGCTGCTAGTATAGCAACAACAATCATGTAAGTAATAGAACATGTGCACAGGTATGTTATACTCATGATCCCCACTATGGGATCATTCGAGCGGTGTGTGTTTTCATTTCTTTTCTCTTGTTCTCTTGTAGTGTATTTTCTTTCTCTTTCCTTGCACCAGGTCTGGGGATATAGTTTAGATCCCGTGACCATCTCATGTAGGTGCTAGTCTTTCCTTGTTTCTTTAAGGGTTACTTGTGAATTCTTTTATCACCACCATTTGGAGAACGTCTTCTTCATAGCTAATCCTCCATTCCCGGATAGCTCTTTCTCTCTCTGTTGTTTTTAAATGTTACTAGCCACTGCCCCGGATACCAAGGGTCCGTCTCCTATTCCTTTTCAATGTTATTAGCCTCTGCTCCGGATACAAAGGGTCCGTCTCCCTATGCCTTCTAATGCTCTGGTCTCTACCCCGGATACAAAGGGTCCGTCTCCCTATTCCTTCTCAATGTTACTAGCCTCTGCTCCGGATACAAAGGGTCTGTCTCCCTATTCCTTCTCAATGTTCTGGTCTCTACCCCGGATACAAAGGGTTCGTCTCCCTATTCCTTTTAATCTTATTGGTCTCCACCCCGGATACAAAGGGTCCGTCTCCCTATTCCTTCTCAATGTTCTGGTCTCTACCCCGGATACAAAGGGTCCGTCTCCCTATTCCTTTTAATCTTATTGGTCTCCACCCCGGATACAAAGGGTTCGTCTCCCTATTCCTTTTAATCTTATTGGTCTCTACCCCGGATACAAAGGGTCCATCTCCCTATTCCTTCTCAAGGTTTTGGCTTATCATTATCTTTGATAATTCGACACCATAGTGGGTGTCTTTAGAGGTCCTCTATAGTTAAGAGGAGTTTTCCCTTTTTGTAGTTCCTTTGGTTTGTTTACGAAGTTCGTTGTGTTTCATCTCAAGGATTCATCAACGAGAAGGGACTACACTACTGTGTGCGCGCAAACAATATGCACAATAATAGCAAGCAGGTAAGCAAGGAAGATAATCAATCCATTCACATGCCTTACACAAGCTCACAACAGACAAATAAGCACGGTAAAACAAACATCCATTTTCATGCATTAGTCTTGTGGTCATAAACAAACAAGGCACACAGCACACAAGCCGTGTAACACGGCAACATACGAACCACACATGTCCATACCTGGATCAGAAGCAAGTGTCGTCTCACACACGGGTTCCTGGTTGGCGTTCGTTACGACCCTAATGTTGATTAAAAATAATGTGTCAGTTCATGATTTCATGTGACGACACTTTTCTAGTTTATCTCGTTTATACCGGGGTTATTCCCTAGGTGAGTTGTTGAATGTACAGTTTATTCTAAACCTTAGAACTTCCCAAGTACTCACCTTAGATTATTATTTAACTCCTAGGATGTTTACATCGTCGTTGTATGAGTTAACTAAGTACTCCCTCTAGATATTATTCTAGAGTATTTTTAAACACTAATATGTAACAAGTTTATCTAAGGTAGATTTAACTTGCCTAGGGTGTATTCCCTTCCTAGCTAAATAGGTTTGTAATGTTTCAAACCTATTATCATAGTAATATAATATTTAGGAAACTCCTAAAACATGTTTGTACAGAAGTCCTAAGATTTATAAAACTATCACATAATTTCGGTGTTACCCCTTATCTAACCTCACTTTTAATGTATCAACCTGATGTCTAATCCTCCCAAAATGTTTCACCAACCTAGCTAAATGTATTAGAATATTTTGGGTTCATTTTTAAACCGACACCACACTTTTAACACCTCTGGATAATGATCATACAGAGGCACAAATTTCAGAAAACTGAAACATCAAATCTGTACATACTTCCATTCCAACCTTTCTTTTAATGCATTAGATTGATTTATAATTTTTCCCAAAGTGTTCACACTCTTAGGTTGATGCATTAGCAATGTTATAAGTTCATTTCCAGATCATTTCAACACCCTAATACCAACTGTATTACAGTTATACAGAAACAGCAACTTTCAGAAAAAACTGAAAGCACAGTTTGTATATATCTTCTTTAGGCTCTCTTTTAGTTAATTAATCTGCTTCTAATTCCACCTAAAACTTTCACCCAACTATACAAGTGTATTGGGGAGGTTTCAGACTCAAAACCAACAAAACAACTCTGTCAACACCTCTGAATGTTAATTATACAGAAATCAGAAAGTGCAGAAAACTGAAAACACCAATTCTGTACAGCTCCTCCTTAAGCTTGCTTTTAGGTTATAAATCAGTTTCCAAATCTTCCCAAAGTTTTTACCCAACTAGCTAGGTGTATTATGAATGTCTTAAAATCAAAACCAAGTCAAAAAAATACGGTTATCACTTCTGAAAACCCACTTTACAGAAACTGTAACTGCAGAAAAACTGTAAACTCCAGTTTGGTACAGCTCCTCTTCAAACTTTCTTTCAGTCCATAAATCGGTTTCTAATCTCTCCCAAAAATTTTGCACAACTAGATAATTGTATTAGGAAGGATTTGAACTTAAAAACAACTCAAAACAAGTCTGTTAACATTGCTGAAAGTTGATTTTACAGAAGACAGAAACTGCAGAAATCTGAGAAACAAAAATCTGTATACTTCCTCTTCATTCCTTCTTCTTCTCTGATTAATTCGATTCCTATCTTTCCCAAAGGTTTATAAATTTACTCAAGTGCCTTAGAAGTGTGTTAGGATCATTAACAACGCAATACAACCTTTTATAACTCTCTGTTACAGAGTCATACAGAACTTAAGTTTTCAGAAGAGAAAAAACTGTACACTGCACACAAAAACTGATTTTCTTCTTTTCTGTTTCTCTTATTGTTCTTTAATCTGACTTCCAATTTCCCCTAATTGTTTAGCTTCTTAGTTGAGTGTTTAATCAAGATTATAATTCAAATCAAACCCAACACAATTGGTTATTGTCACTGATATGCCAACATACTGAAAACAACACAGGGCTGAAACAAACACCAAAACTGAAACATAAAACTACTAACTCTCTTCTGTATTTTCTTGTTTCTCCACGAGTTTGACCTTCAACTTTCTACCAATTGTTTTACCCACCTAGCTAAATATTTAATCGAGATTTTGGCCCCAACACCACTCAAAATCACATGGATAACCCCTCTGTAAACCTCTCATACAGAACCGGTACTGTTGCAGCAACTGATACACCACTTCAGTTTACTGCTCTCCCTTTACATTACATTGATCCCTATCCTTCCCAAAATGTTAACAGACTTATCTGGGTACGTTAGCTAGGTTCTGCGTTCATTATTTAGGACAATACAACCATCTTAATCCACTTGTACTACAGTTATACAGAAGCTGCTGAAAACTGAAAATAAAACTGCAACGCAGGAATCGGTAACTTCTCTTCTATCCTTCTGTTAATTCTCTAATCTGACTTTCGATTTTTTTTTCCAACTGGCTTACCCAGTTAGCTAAGTGTTTTATCAGGGTTTTATCCTCAAAGTAGACCTACCACCACATTATGCATCCCACAGGTACGTTCCTAAACTGAAGCATGAAACATTACAGAATCTGAAACATGCAACTAGCATATCCTCTTCTAGTTTTTTCCTTTTTGTTCACAATTTGGCTCATACTTTTTCCCAAAATGCTTACTCACTTAGTTAAATGAATTGGTACAGTTTTAAACTCTTGAACCACTCCCTATAACCCTCTGTAACAGAGGCATAAAGAACATCAAAACTTCAGAAACTGAAAACAAGCTGTAAGAAAAACTGATGCACGTTTCTTTTCTGTTATTTTCTCTTTGTTCCCAGTCTGTTTCTGTTTTCCCCCAAGATTGTCTATTTACTTAGTTAGTGTTGGCATGGTTTTAAATTCTGAGGACTAACCCAAAGAAAACGGAATACACCTCTGAGAAATGATCTGCGCAAAGCCTGAAACTGAGAAAACCTGAATCCCGAACTATTGCATTTCTTTTCTGTTGTATGTTTTCTTCTTAATAACCTGACCTCTACTTCTCCCTCTTTGATAGCTCACGAAGTTAAGTTTTCTATCCACTTTTTAAGCCCAAGCAATTTCGTAATTGTTACAGAATTTGCAAATCGGCAGAACTCCTGTGATCCTGTAACAGGTTTAAGAGTTTACCTTGAGCTGCAGTTCAGACCAGTGTGCTGCTGGTTACGGAGGGTTTTTTTTTCTTGCCTGATTATTTTCAGAGAAGAACAGCATGTTATGCAGGGCCAGAGGGATAAAGGAACTCGAGTTACAGAAATTATGTTTGGAGCAGAAAATCAGAGATAAAGAGGACTAAACAACCAGATGGTCAAGGATAGTTTTAGGATGTGTGTTTGGATGAGCAGTCTGCATTTGTCTCAGACATTAGGAAACAGAAGAGAGATTAAAAAAAAGTAGAATCTGTCCCATGGCTTACCTTGAACTGATGTTCCAACCAGAGTGCTAGACTTTCTGAAGTGGTCTTGCTTGTCTGATTTTCAAACGAAAATGCAGCAGATTTCCATGAGGTTTTTGACGCGCTTGCTGTTTTGTGTCGATTTGCTCCAGGTTTTCAGAAGCTTGACAACCACTTCCAGACATGCACGAGAAGGATTAGAAAGGCTTGAGTCTCAGATGAAAGTGTGAGCGATTGATGGACAATGTAGGTGCATGTTTAACCAGGAAGGCAAAGAGAAATCGAAGGACAATGTCAGTACAGCAGGGAGTCAATTCATCATGTTTTCGAACAGAAAAGTAACAGGATGGAGGCGCTTTGTTCACCTATTATCTGAAAAGATCTGGCAGACTGAAGAAGAAACTCTCTCGCAAGAACAAGAAACGAAGAGCAAGACACAGGAGGAGGAGAAGTCGAGACACGAAGAGAGGAAACAACGTGGAAGGCTTCTCTTATTAGACAGAACAAAATGTTTCTGGAAAGTTAAGATAATTACAAGAGTGATTGGGTTGGCCTATATATATTAATTAAAAGAGCCGTTAAGCCCTGGACTATGACATATAAAGTTAAGCATAAATATAACTTAAGAATAAATATAAGTTACAGCACTCTAACATGCCCCCTCAAAACAGACATCTCATGTGTGTTTTGAAACTCTATCACCAATTGGGGTCACACCCAGTTGTCGAAGGAGCACTGGATAACTTCTTCCTGGTAAGACCTTGGTCAGCAGGTCAGCGAGCTGTGAGCTTGCAGGAACAAACTGGATGCTGATCAACCCCTCTTGCAGCTGCTGTCGAACATAGTGAATATCTAGTTCGATATGCTTAGTTCTTTCGTGCAGTATGGGGTTTCTAGCAATGTAAACTGCAGACTGGCTGTCGGATTTTACTGGTACAGGTCTGATTCCTTCAACCCCAAGTTCTGACAATAGCCTAGTCAGCCAGGCTATTTCGGCCGTCACTTGTCTCATCGACCGGTATTCTGATTCAGCTGAAGACAAGGCCACGGTGGTCTGCTTCTTGGACTTCCATGAAAGAGGACTCCCACCGAACTGAATAAAATACCCACTGACTGACCTTCTTGTATTAGGGCAGCTAGCCCAGTCTGCATCACAAAATGCAATGAGATCAAAAGTGTGCTTCTTATTAAATAACAGTCCATAACTCAGAGTTCCAGAAATATAACTCAAAGTATGAAGAGCAGCATCATAGTGTATGTCAGTTGGTTTCTCAAGAAACTGACTAAGAACTTGTATTGAAAAGCAGAGATCAGGTCGACTATGTGACAGAAAACTGAGTTTACCCACCAATCTTCTATAAAGAGAAGGATCCTGAAGTGGTTTCCCCTGGTTTTTATACAACTTTTTATTTAATTCTAGAGGACCAGCTGCTGTTTTACTGTCTTGACATCCAAATTCAACTAACAATTCCCTTGCATAATTACTTTGCGTAAGAACTATACCTTGAGCAGTATACAGAAATTGCATGCCAAGGAAACATGATATACTGCCTAAATCTTTAATCCGAAACTCACTATTTAGCTTCTCTTTAACTTCTTTAATCAACTTAGAGTTGTCACCAGTCAAGAGAATATCATCTACGTACACAACCAAATAACAGACCCTACCATCAGAATTATTGGTGAAGAGGGAATAGTCATTGACAGATTGAACAAAACCAAGGTGTTTAAGGAAAATACTCAGTCTTTGGTGCCACTGCCTTGAGGCTTGTTTTAGCCCGTACAAAGATTTCTTAAGAAGACAAACCTTATTGGTATTACTCACTTCATACCCCTCAGGCAGTTCCATAAAAACTTCTTCCTCTAGTTCTCCATGCAAAAACGCGTTGTTAACATCTAGCTGACTAACTTTCCAACCTTTCTTGACAGCAATAATGACTAAGGCCTTAACAGTGGTGAACTTAACCACTGGTGAAAATGTCTCTTGATAATCTATTCCGTACTTTTGGGTAAAACCCTTAGCCACTAACCTCGCTTTGCATCTCTCCAAGGTACCATCAGCCCTATATTTATACTTAAACACCCATTTACACTTCACGGGCCTCTTGCCCTCTGGAAGGTCAACTAAAACCCAAGTCTTATTTTTATCTAAAGCCTTAAATTCTTCCTTCATGGCATCTCTCCATCTGGCTTCCTTTACTGCTTGCTCAAAACAACTAGGTTCTGTTTCCTTAACATAAGTATTTTCAGTTTTGCCAGTAAAAAGACAAACAGAATCTAAAGGACAAAGAGAGCAGAGAAGACTATCACTATCATCTGTTGACACAAAATTTGAATCATTCAATCTGCAAGCCTCAGGAACAAGGTTTATACTAGCAGCAGCACTGATTCTATCAGACAGTATATTTGAAAAAGAATCAGAGGTAAGGTCAAGCATGTACTTCCCTGTTGTGTTGCTAGAAACTTGCCCAACTTCAAAGTCCTTAAGGTATGCTGGTGTGTGTCTTTGTCTCAGTGACCGCCTTAAATGAATTTCCTCTGTTGGCTGTTGTTCTTCATGCAGGGTGTCGTCTGTCTGTGTTTCTTGTGCCTCTTCTTGATCCCTATCAGTGTTGTCATTGGTTCTGTCACTCTGTACATGAGGTGGTGTGCCTTGTTCCTGCAAATCTTCTTCATAAATCTCAGGAAAAACTGTTAGTTCATCATCATTCGTGTGCTCAGAGGGTGGCTGCAAGGAGATATCCTTGTTCAGGTTTTCTTGAATTCTTTCAGCAGAATGTCTAAAGGGAAAAATGTTTTCGTGAAATACTACATCCCTATTGTATATTACCCTTTTATTATCCATGTCAAATATTTTATACCCTTTCTTGCTGTGAGAGTAACCAATAAATATCCCTTTCACACATCTTGATGAAAATTTGTCATGCTGGTTGTAATTTATCTTAGCAAAACACAAACACCCAAAGCATTTAAGATATGTATAGTCAGGTTTATCTCCAAACACTATTTCAAAAGGGGTTCTTCCTCCTAGGGATGAAAGGGGCATTCTATTTATCAAATATGTTGCTGTTAAAACACTATCTGTCCAAAAGTTTCTGGGCAATCCAGAATGAAACATCAGGGCTCTGGCCGTCTCAATAATATGCCTATGCTTGCGCTCAACAACCCCATTCTGTTGGGGAGTGTGAGCGCAGGAAGTTTGGTGTCTTATTCCCTTTCTTTTTAGATATTCAGTTCCTATCTTAGAACTACCAAGCTCATAGGCATTGTCGGTTCTAATGGACTTAACCTTTTTGTTGAATTGCCTCTCTGTCATTTCAAGAAACTCAACAATAATCTGAAAGGACTGAGACTTATTTTCACACAAATGAACCCAAGTGGCCCTACTTTTGTCGTCTACAATGGTGAGAAAGTATTGAAAACCATCATAAGATTTCTGTGAATAAGGGCCCCATAGGTCCACATGTATCAAATCAAATATCTCATCAGCTCTTTTATTACTATTATTGAAAGGCAATCTATGGCCTTTGGCCCTATGACAATGTTCACATACAAGATGCTTTGCCCCCTGCCCCTTTATGAGATCTAGACCTAGCATTTTCCCTTTGGGCAAGTGCCCCAATCTAAAATGCCACAGAGAAAGAAAATCATCTGGTTCAAAACTTGGACTCAAGTTGCTCCCAGTGTTTGCAAAAGACACAATACTATCTGTACAGTTTCTAGAAACCTTTCTATCACAGAAAACATCAAGCAGATACAGCCCTTTGTGCAGATATCCGATTTGTACTTCATTCTTCAAATCAAAGGCCTGATATATACAACGTGCAGAGTCAAAATAAACCTTGCCAACCAGATCATTAGTTAATTTACTAATTGCAATAAGGTTAAATTTAAACTTAGGCACAAACAGAACATGATTCAGTATGATCAAAGGATTTATTCTAACTGTTCCGACAATCCTCACATACTGGGGATGTCCATCAGGCATGCCAATTCTATGTGCTTGATTAAGAATATAATAATGGCTAAATAATGATAAGTCACAGCACATGTGATCCGATGCACCAGAGTCAAGAATCCAAGTACTTTCATCCAATTTTCTAGATTGACATGCACTTGAATTTAATGATAATGTTTTATCAGTGCAAGTAAGGGTGCAAGAAACTGTACCGACGAACCCACAGTTGGGTTCTTCCTCCCTTTGCACCGGGGTTTCCTTCTCTGTGCCCTGTGATCTGCTAATGTAGGCAAGAAGCTGGCTAACTTGGTCCTTGGTGAGGGTGCCGCCAAAAGGATCTTGTGCTGCTTCTTCTTGATTTGCTTCACCGGTACAGTTGTTCACCGCCGACTTCCTGCCCCTATTGTTTCTCCATCCTTGTGGGTAGCCGTGCTTCTGATAACACTTATCCTCTTCATGCCCAATTTTCCCGCAGTGTGAGCAGCTGACTGGATTCCGCCTTCCAGATGTCGACCCCAAATTTCTAGGGTTTTGTCGTCGCCTTTGATCTGCCGCGAAGGACATCGATGCACCGTCATTCGAAGTGGAGGGATTTATCGACCCGGCTATGTTCTTCTGTCGTTCCTCTTGAATTAACAGAGAGAACACCTTCTCCACATCAGGCAAGGGAGAGATCATCAAGATATTACCTCTTGCAACGGCATACCTTTCGTTGAGACCCATAAGGAATTTGATAACTCGCCTCTGTCTGATGTAGTTCTTGAAAGATTCGGATTTCTCGCAGTCGCACGAAGGGATGCTCTCTGTTGAGTCTATCTCATCCCAGAGACTTTTGATTCGATTGTAATAATCTTGAATGGTGCTTCCCCCTTGCGAGATGGAACTGAGCTGTTGCTCCAGCTCATAGATCTTGGTTGCGTCGCTGTGTCCGTACCGTCGACAAAGGTCGCTCCACATTAGGGCTGCCGTAGTCCGGAAAATGACGCTTTCTGCGATGGATTTCTCCAGGCTGCTCAAGATCCACGACATCACCATCTTGTTGCAGCGGTTCCATGCTTGGATTTTTGATGCCGGACCAGAAGGGCGCGGGAAGGTGCCGTCGAGGAACCCCGTCTTGTTTTTAGCCCCAATTGCGATATCCACTTGTCGCCGCCAGGTTGGAAACCCTAAACCACCAAATTTCCAGGCGATGGCAACTCCGGGTTGATCTGCGTTACTCAAGTAGAGGGGATCGTTGTAATTACCACCTCCTGTCTCCACTTCGCCTTTTCCGTCATCATTCTTCGCCCCATTATTTACTCTTCCGTCGTCATTCTTCGCCCCATTATCTTCTGTCTCGTTTCCTTTCTCCTTTCCCTCGTCCGCAGACATCTCAACAATGAAACGAGATTACCCGCTCTGATACCATGAAAAGATCTGGCAGACTGAAGAAGAAACTCTCTCGCAAGAACAAGAAACGAAGAGCAAGACACAGGAGGAGGAGAAGTCGAGACACGAAGGGAGGAAACAACGTGGAAGGCTTCTCTTATTAGACAGAACAAAATGTTTCTGGAAAGTTAAGATAATTACAAGAGTGATTGGGTTGGCCTATATATATTAATTAAAAGAGCCGTTAAGCCCTGGACTATGACATATAAAGTTAAGCATAAATATAACTTAAGAATAAATATAAGTTACAGCACTCTAACATTATCAGAGATCCCACCAGCAGTTGTATGCAAGTTTCTCGCGTGAAAAATGCAGGAAGTTAGAGGAACTTGAGTGAGGATTTTTTTTTTTGGACAGAATCAATAGTGGAAAGGAACAGAAGAGCAGCTGAGTTGGTTACAGTGAGATGATGGCTCTCGGTTTTGCTGTCTGTTTACTCTGATTTTGAAGACTAAAGTGGAGGATAATGTCATTCCTCTCTATCTGATTGTCAAGCACTGGAAATCGGCATTGGAGCATGGCTTGACTGATTTAATGTGGCTGAAGTTTCCGAGGGGAATGTCTCCCTGGCTGATTACTTTTACAAAGACCCAAAGTCCTCAGCTCACTGCAGTACCACCACGAAAACTGCAGAGACAGTAACCATCTCTGTTTTTTTTTTTTTGAAGCAAACACCGGCAACAGCATGGCATGGTGTTTGAGTTTCTTTTTTTTTCTTTTTCTGTTTTCTTTCTGATTCAGGAGAAGTTGCAGTACGCAACTGAGAGGAGATGACAGATTGGGGAGTGCACAAGAGAGTGGTGTGGGAATAATTCCAAGACTGCAGTCATGATATGAAATCGATGGCAGTATGCTTGATTAGGATCTGAACCTCCCCTTGTTTTAATATTGCTTGTGATGCCTAGAAGTTGAGTTTCTCTTTACAGATTTAACCCATAAGGCCACTGCATCGACAGTAGTGTGAAGTTGTTTTATTTTACTTCTAAATCCTCCTACCTAGTTATGCTATAAAGTGCATGAAAGTTTGATCTTGCAGATTTAATAAAGTGAGTGATAAACTGCCCCCCCCCCTTTACTTGGTATTAAACCAGCCAGCATTAGTTGAATGCTAATGTTAGCTTTCACTTGGTATATTATAATACCATGTTAACTAGTTTGTATCCTAATAACATAAGTCATGTGTTCCATGTCCTTTTATGACTTATTCATGTGTTAGTTCTAAAGTTAATGTGCTCTGGTAGTTTAAATATCTAGCATAGGATTACCTTAGACATTACATGTTATATAACATGTTATAAATACTTATAACCTTGAATTATGTAATATAACTTGTAACCATATGGTTATTTGTTCTAAGTGTGATCTTTGTATATGAACTTGTACACAATTTAACTAGGCTACATAATATACCGTAGGTGGTGACATGTTGTCACGTTCTCGGACATATATATGTCCGGGCTTAGTTTGATTGTTTGTAAATTATTATGCGTCCCGCATAATGTGACACGTTATTATCGAATAATCTTCACATGGTTATGATTTTATGTACCTAACCGTTTAGGGGTGTTTCAAATATATTATTTGGGGTGATTTTTGAAATATATAAGAATATTAAACTTATATTATAAATTTTGCGAACATTAAAAATAGCTACAAGTATTTAAATGGCTAGTTTATAAAGTTATGTGGCTAAAATATAAATTTTGAAAAAATATAGGGTACAAATTATAATTGCCGAGAGTATAAGGAGTTATTTGGTAAATTTATGTTATAATATAAGGTAGGAATTAATATTATGAATTTTGGTGAATTTAAATAAGTGGTCAAGTGTTAAAATAACAATTTATAAAGTTTTGGGCCATTTTGTAATTATTGGGAAGTTTGGTGTATAACCGAGAATATACATGATTTTATGGGTATATTAAAGTATTAATTATGAAATTAAGTCTTGGTCAAAGTGTTGACCAAAAACTTTGGATTAAAATGATTTATGACATAAAATATTAAGTTTATAAAAGTTTAAGGGTGAATATGTAATTTATGAAAGTATAGGTGTAAAACCGAATTGTTTAAGGGGCGCAAATATAATTTGTGAAATTGTATGGGTCTTTTCGGAATTAAAGATAAATTAAATATTAAAACTATAGTTTATAAGTTAATATGTAACTTAAATAAAGTTTTGGGGTTAAAGTGTAAATATAGAAAAACTATATGTTGAAACCTAAAAGTTTATGGGCTTAATTAGTAATTTATAAAAGTTGGTGAGATTAATTTGTAATTACCGAAAATTAGTAAGGGTATTGGTAAATTGTAAAAGTAAGGTGGTTAATTGATAATTTACAAGCTAATGTGGTCATTTGGTAATTTATAAAGATTAATATATTTGTTTTACAATTTCCAAAAGTTAATATGGATAATTGGTAAATCATAAAAGTTATATGGTTATTTGGTAGTTGTAAAAATTAATGGGTTCAAATTATGATTACCGAAATTGAAAAGATTGGTTTTGTAATTTAATAAAGAAAGGAAGTAAAACTAGGTAATATAATGTATTATGGTATACTATGGAGAATAGTATAAGGTTTATGAAAAAATTGTGGTTATGATAAAAATAATCAAAAGAATATAATAAAAGTTTATAAAACAATTGAGGTTATATTAAAGATAATCAAATTATATTGGTGTATGGAATAAGTGAAAATAATTATGGTTATATAATTAATGGGATCAAGATATATCTTAAATTGGAAATTCATTATCACATGTGATATCACATAAAATAACGAACTGATAAACTACCTAGGACCACTGTTAAATAACAGGGGAAATAAAAAAAATATACAGGTAGTATACTACGATTATAAGCTCTACAGTGACAGTACTGTAATACTTGGTGAATAGTTATATTAATATTACCCGGTTGCTTGTAAATATAACAGCGTACGGGGGAAGGACTGTTAAAGCGTGAATTGTCAAGCTAGCAGTTATCACGGTGAACGGTATGTTAATTGTGTGGTCTGAATGTCCTAAGGATTTTCCTAAGGTCCGGACGTTGTGTGTTTAAATTGTTAAGAGCGATATCTGTGATTTTTATATGATATTGTATACTGTATTGCTCGACACCACTGCGTTTTATTTTACGCGAACGTCTTATGACTGGAAGTTTATACATCTAAACTAGAACAAGACTAACTGACCGTAGGTATTATTGAACCTAACTGATGGTCAACTATTATAGTCTTAACTCAAGGATTGGTTATTATGTCACTGACAAAAGGGCTAACTTATAAAGAGAGGAATCCAGACTGTTTCGACTTTCTGGTTGCGCATCGTGATCACTACGAGAGACTTCAATGGGGAGTCACTCAAGGGAATCCATCAGTCACATTTGAGGATGGCGGAGGGCACTGCCGTTGGTGCACAGGTTCGACCGGATCGGTCAAAATATATTATCCAGGGCCATAAGGTCAGCTGGTAACGGTTCCATTAGAACCCAGGGGACTATCGTCCATTAATAACTTATTAAGGGTTGTCTTATCATGAAGCCTGAGGTGGAATTTAATTGGAAAAGGTTAAGTGATTGGTTTAAAGGATAAGGGCCAGGTGGCCAACTAACAAGTACAGTTTAATACGCGTATCTTGTTTGAATTATTGATGTGTGATTATTGGTTATTGTTATTGATGTGAGATTATTGGTTATTGCTATGGATTATTGATGTGTGGTTATTGGTGTTGTGTACTATTGTACATTGATGTTTACAGGTGAATTGTTTAATGTTTACAGTTATTACTGTTGTTATTGTAAACCGGTATTTCATGTAAAGAATCTAATATCAAGATGGCTAAAACGACTTAAGGAATCTAGATGATTTAAGACTACATTTAGCATACCAGCATTTCGATTGTTAAGCCCTTCAATGGGCCAAACATTCCAGGTTATTGAAGAAGACTCAAGCCGGAGTGCGGGACACGGGGGTAGCTGATGTGTTTTCAACAAACACCTTTGGTTTTATTTTATATTGTATTAAGGAGGTTGTTGTATTCAGTTAGTTGCTCATTTAGTTGGATTTGGTTTGTAATAATTAGAGTGCTCAGTATCTGTTAATCACAGCATGAGGAGTTGTATTGTTGGAAAGAGTAAGGATGCCTTGTTACTCATAAGGGTGAGTAACGGCGTGTAACACCAAGGTAGATAGTTTTATTTTCCGCTGCGAATTGTTATTTATTATGCTACGACATGCGACGTCATTACAGGTTTAGGATTAGGGGTGTTACATTAACAAACGCATCTGCTACATTTCAGGGATTGATGAATTCCATATTCAGTGAGTTCCTGAGGAAGTTTGTGTTAATTTTTTTCGATGGTGTGGAGGGTGATTTTTTCGGTATGAGGGGGTCTATCTAAATACGAACTAGCTGAGAAGCCTAGATCCTAGAAATTGCCATTCTGTGGAGGGTGGAAACCTGTTATTCTGGCAACCCTCAAATACCTACTAAATCGTCTGTTTTTCCCAGAAAGCATAAGGGGAGTGTAAGTGAACACTACACCCGCTCTCGATGGGCCCCACGCGGACTTATGCCTCTATAAGGCGGGATTGACTAGAGTCACCACCTAGTTTGACCTAAGGAACTAGGAAGGGAGGAGAAGGGTTCTAAGAACCATTAATTAACTCTGATGATTTATTGCCTATGGAAGGGGCTTATCCGGTCATATTAGAGATTCTGTGTGGGTTCGCACTGGGTTACACCCCTTAGAAGTGGCAATGACCACGACTTCGGATTGGTGCCCGAGGAAACCTCGGTCTCCAATTGTCGGGATTGCCTTCTTTCAAAACCTTTTTAGAGAGGTTCATTTCAAAGCCAAGGATATGATTATGACGGGAAGAAAGAAAGAGATAAGATGAGGCGAGTTTTTTGCCAAGCTTGCACCAAGGAGAGGAATTGCTGAATTCGGATGAGTATTTGGGAAGAGTCTGAGGTTGGGTGAATGAACGAGACTTAGAGTTTGATGGTTTGAAGTTTTGTGGGAGCCGAAGAAGGTTTGAGAGTTTCGAGAGGAGTGAAGAACACCTTAGAGAGGGAAAGGGTTTTTTATTGGAATGGGGTCGCACCCTGGATGGGCTGCCTACGTACTCAACTCCCTGTTGAGATCAGACCTTACGTAGTTCACGTTTTTTATTAGGAGATGCTTGAAGTTTCGGGTTTGAGGGGGTAGTCTGTGAGACGCTTGGGTCTATGAGACGCTTAAAACCTTGAGACGTCGAAGTCTGTGAGACGCTCGAATCTGTGAGACGCTCGGGTCTGTGAGATGTTCGGATCTGTGAGACATTCGAATCATTGGGATAACAAAGTCTGTGAGACACTCGGGTCTGTGAGACGATACGGGGCTGTTTGGAGGTGAGGTGGTTGAGTGAAAAAAGGCATTTTGCTTGATGTGGGGTCGCACCCTGTGTGGGTTGCCTACGTACTCAACTTCCTGTTGAGATCAGACCTTACGTAGTTCAGGTTATTATTAGGAGATGCTTGAATCCTCCTGGGATGTTTGAAGTATGGGACATTTTAGTCTGTGAGACGCTCGGGTCTATGGGACGTTTGAAACCTTGGGATGTCGAAGTCTGTGAGACATTCGGATCTGTGAGACGCTCGGGCCTGTGAGATGCTCTGGTCTGTGAGATATTCGAATCATTGGGATAACAAAGTCTGTGAGACGCTCGGGTCTGTGCGACATTCTGAGTGTAGGGGAAATTGGAATTTAATTGAAATTGAAGTTGAATTGGAATTGAATGAATTTTTATTTGGAATTGAAATGAAATTGAATGAGAATTGAATTGAGTTGAATTTTTGAATGAATTGGGAATGAAATGAATGAATGATTGAATGAAGTTTTTGAATCGAATTGGAATTTACAAATCAGGTTGAATTTGGGCCCAATTGAATTGATTTTGGGTTTGAATTTGAGATGGGACTGAATCGGTTTTTGGATTGATTGGGTGCCAACTTTGAACTGATGGGTCTGGCTTAGGCCTTGAGATATGGGCCGAAATAGGCCTTAGAAGTTTGGCCGAATTGGGACCTTGGAATGGGTCTCGAATTGAGCTTTGACATGGGCTTTGAAACGGGCCTCAAAATGGTCCTTGAAATGGGCTTTGGATTGGGCCTCGAACTGGGCCTTGGTTTGGGCTTGATTTTTTTTACCAGACATGGGATAGAGATTTGGGTAATAATGGGCCGTGTGATTAGGGTCCGATTTAAGATTCGAAAATTGGGCCGAGTTAGGCTTCAAATTGGGCCTCAACTGATGATTTGAAGTTGGGATTGACAATGAATTGGAATGAATTTTGAATTGTGTATGAAAAATGTTTGATGAGTGAGTGTGAGAAGGATTGCTTTTGAAAGAGTGTTTGATGAGTATGATAAATTGTTTGTAGTGTGTTTGATAAGAGAGTGTGAGAGATTGATTTTGAAGAGTACTCGATGAGAGAAATTGATTTGAAATTGAATTTTTGGGCTGAATTTGGAAATGAATTTTGGGTTTTGAATTGGATGTTTATTGGTTGAAACGAATCATTGATTGTGAGTTTTATTGTGACATTTAAGGATTGTTTGGAAAGTTTTTTTTTTTTAGAAGAGATGTTTCCCACAAACAGGTACTACGACCCTCGGGTACTACGACCTTAATGTGGGCAACATCTATGAATGGTCCTAGGGCTTTTCTAAACTGGACTTGATATGTCCAAAAATTAAGTGGGTAGACCTGAAGGCTATTCTATGGCTACATGTGCAAAACCAATCTAGCAACTTATAAGACGAAACTAACAAATAAAACGCACAATGTATAATAGAACCGAACATGTATAAACAAGCATTCAAAAATATGTACAAAAGATAGACAGAGTAAAAATGATCAAGCCGACAAATACAAAAAATTATGAAATCGAAAACTATGCTAGATAGCACAACTAATAGACAAATTACAACTCATGATAACAAGTGTTGAATTAAAATGCTGAATTAAAGTGCTAAATTAAAAGAGCTGCTATGGGGGGTCGCATCGACGCCGCCTCACTTGAGCTGATAGGATCAGCAAGAAGTGCACCAACCGTTACACGTGTTTGAAGTGAAGACCCCGGTAGTCCTAGCCAAACTCCAGTTCCTTAGCTAACCAGGTTTCCAAGGTTTCCATTCCTCGAGCATTATGTACATGTCATGGAACACAACCAAGAGAGGCACAATACATCAGTCAAGAGAACGGAGGGAGGTTGGGATGTGTGCAATGGGATCATACGGCCCCTCTCAATGGGAGGAAAGGGGGCAATCTAATCATCTCCCACACCCCAACCGAGAACATAGAAAAGAGTTTCAAGCTGCCAACAAATGCTATGAATTGTAAGATAAATCAAACATTGGGGTTGCTACGCAGATTAATTCAACATCTCAGATTATGACTCCGAAGTGTAGTATCAAAGGGATAAAGTTGTGAGTCATGTGGGATCATACCTAGAAGGATTTATATCATTTCCCTTCTAAGCTGAAGAATTAATAAAGACCAACCAGCCAACGAACGATTTGTCTTAACAATTATAGCATGAGGGCAACTATCACCCCATCTATGTTCTTATCTAAGCGCGAGAGGGACAAGTTAGCTGCTAGTATCAAATCAATTTCCAAACCAAGTCAATGCGCAAGGGGCCATTTGTTGAATTAATAGTAAAAGTAGAAAGATAGAATTTTCCAAACCCAATGAAGAAACATCAAGCCCAAACGCATCAGCATAGCTCAAGGTCATTCCAAGCAGCCCATGTGTGTAAGTCTTATTTCAGGTCAGATTGATTGCATTTGGACCAAGCCCAAAGTCCTTCCAAACGGCCCACATTGCAAGTTTCAGCCCAAAGTATTTGTACCTCGGTCCAACATGGAATCGAAAGTAGTAAGCAGTCTGAAATACATATATGCCATCAGGCGACACGATTTATATACCGAAAGAAACCAAGTGAAAAAGCGGTAAGCAACAATATCTCTAAACCCAACGAATACACAAGAGGGCAAGTGGTAAACGAAGCCTTTTCAGATCAGCGTGGGACAACATTAATACCAGAAGCAAATACTTTCCCACACAACCAAGATACGCGGACAAACAGTGCTGCTTGTAGCAGATTTCCAAACCAACGACAACACAAAAGGGGCAATTATAATATCGACGGCGGTTAGATTAAAATAACCATTGAAAGAGAATTTCCAAACCCAATGAGGTGTTAACCCCGGAGTTCACCAGCAAGGTTGGCTTGCAAAGCCTGAGGTCGATTCCAGCCAAGCATGTGCTGCTCAAGTTTCACCAATTTTGTGGGTACCTCAGTGAAAGTCGTGAAGTGAGGATATTACAGATGTGGATTAAACAAGTATGGCAATGCGCAAGGAGCAAAGTTGTGCTAGAATTAGAATCATTTCCAATCTGATGTCAAAGAGCAAGATTAGTACTAACAGCAAATGTAATTTCCAAACCGAGAAATACCGTGAGCAATATGACTTCCCAACCAGCGTAATACCTAAGGGGCAAGTAACAGTTCATAAGTAAAACGGTTTCCAGATCAACATCCCTTATGCAAAAGGGGCAGATTCTTAAGCAGTTTATCAGATAGTAATCAAGAGTAGCTGACCAACAGAATTTCCAAACCCATGTATAACCGTGAAATCCACAGCCTGCCAGCGTGGTCAACCTCCATAGCCCAAGATCAAAAATCCGAGTCAAGCAGGCCCAGTTCAATTCTCACGGTACCAGAAACGACATTAGTTGTGTGCCGGAGTTGCCAAGTCAAGAACACCAGAAAAGTGACAAACACAACAGGTCTAGCGTACGCATAGTCTAACTCCCAGAAGACAAGGAAAGGGATGAGACCTGAATCACAAACGATTAAAGAGGCCAAACTCGAAATGCCAAATAGAAGGGTATCAAGTCTCGGCCCCAAAAAATGCACTAACGAGCCAGATTCGAATCTAACCATTTTCTAGCAAACTGAAACAGCTAACAAATTGAAACATCTAGTTAAAGTAATCGAACGAATACGATACCCAAGCACAGATAAAATATCATATAGAACGTGTAACTTCATTTGAAAATAGCCCAAATAAAACGACGAAGAAGGAAGATGAATGTCAATACTTCCCCGAATGTGTTCAGTACGAATGCCTTGTCACCAGAGAAATGTCTCGAGAAATCACCTGGTTCTGTGTTAAGAGATGGAATGAATTTTCTATGTTTTTGTTTTGGAAAATCGAAAGAGATAATCGATGAAAATGGAGAAGAAGGTGATGGTTGCGGCTTACTTATTTTTGAGGATGAAGAACAACAAAGAACGAGGGAGACCGCTGAGAGTTTGTCGACTAGGGTTTCTTTTTCTTTAGTTCCCCCCCCCCCCCCCACCCATCGAAGCCGAGAGGAGGGTAGAAGACGGTGAATCCATGGATCGATCAGGGAGGGTGAGGGTTCTTCAGGCTGTGCTTAGTATGGGCTAGGCTGGAAAATGCACTGGACTTTGAAAACCAAGACCACTGGACGCAGGTTGACCCAGGGAGAAAAAAAAATAACGACATCAGGTTGCCCATGGCAAGTATCAAACTCAAGCTTGTGACATCCACTAACCAACTGCACGATTAATTGAACTTGTCAAATTAACGTGGAAAAATATAAGAGCATTAGCTCAAACCGAAAAAAAGGTTCTTAAAACGTTAATGTTTTAAAAAAAGGAGAATGCAAAAAAAAGATTTAAGAATTTTGTCATAAAATGATGGTTTCATTTTGGTATGCACATAGATAGGGTTTGGAAAAGGAAGACGACGATCATCTTATTTTTTATTTTTTTTTGAATTTTGTTTTATGGGGTGAGAATTTTTGGTGTCTACAGATGGTATACTCATCTATAATGCTACATTAGAAGAGCACATGGATCATCTTCGCAAGGTTTTTCAGTTGATGCGACAACACAAGTTGTTTGCTAAAATGAGTAAATGCTCTTTTGCTCAGGATAAGGTGGAATATCTCGGGCATTTTATTTCAGCAGATGGCATCACCACTGATCCAAGAAAAATAAATGCAATAGCAGATTGGCCTATTCCCAAGAACATTAAGCAGCTAAGGGGATTACTTGGATTAGCAGGTTTGAAATACCCGAACTTAAATATGGTGATTAAATTATTCTAATATGGTATTTAAGGGCCTAATGGTGCCTAAGTAATTTTTGTAAGGAAAAATAAATCCAAAAGAAATAAAGAAACGCTTAAAAAGCGAAAAACGCTAAATGAGCGTTAAATAACCATAGGAGGTATGAGACCTCGGTTAGAGTATTATGTGGATTCCTATGGCTTAATAAGACCAAAATAATATATGGGAACAACTCCTGAAAAAACGGAACCAAATAATGTATTAAAACGCTAATAGAGCTTTAGTGCACGTTTTTCGAGAAAACCCGAAAACGTGATTTTAAGTGGTCAAACGAACCCGTAAAAATTATAAATCATTAAATAACAATAATTAAGCATTAATGGAAGCTTAATAGTCAATAAAAATAAAGAAACGAGAAAATTCCGGAAAACGGGCCCGGTTAGTGAATAGTGCTAAACCGGGTAAATTAACGAGCATTTTTTTGTAAAAGATGAAACACGCTCCCAGCTCATGTATATTAGTGGGCCGGTTTTTAAGAGAATAACTAGCTCTCTCACACACTTAAACTAGCTAGAAATAAAAAGAGAAAGAAATAAAGTAAAAAGCAAAAAGCAAAAAGTAAGATAAAAGTATTTTACCTTTCTCTCTCCCCTCATTTCTTTTCCCCACGTACTGCTTCCTCCTCTCTTCCAGCGATGTCTCTCTCTTCTCCCTCCTCTGTTGGGCGATTTTGAAGCTCCAAAGGAAGCTCCCATGGCAGCCTCTATTCATCTTCATGCTCAAGCCATTTTAGAGCTCCAAATGAAAAACCGAACACATATTCTTCTTCCCCTCTTCAAGCTCCACACTTCTCTCTTTTCAAAATTTGAAAAGGATGAGTTTCATTTTCGTGGGTTTTGCCCATTTGAAGAGAAAAGGGCACCACCTTGTAGCATAGAGTCTCCTCTTTCTTCTAAGGTAAAAAGTTCCAAAGAAAATTCATTTTCTTCACCTTTCTCTCTTGACCGATTTTTGCTCCTTGTAACACCTTGTTTTCTTCTTGCTTTGGAGCATCGTTTCAACCCTCCAATGGTGGAGTAATTCCCCTTCTTGATTCAAGGGTGAGAACCCCTCTCAAAAATCTCCAAAGGTAAAACCCTAACTTGTGTTCTAAGCCTTTTTATTGAATTAGAATTCTCTAAGGGTTTAGAAGGATAATTAAAATGCATTTGTGTGTTTCTTGGGTGTTGGGATGGAGTTTGACAACTCCATTCCCATTTGACGATTGGTGCAAGAAAGAGAGAAAGAGGAGAAATGGAAAGGAAATGAAGGAATTTAAAAGCTCAAGGTAAGAGCTCCTTCTTAATGCTTAATTTTAATGCATTAGAGTAATGGGAATGGGTAAACAAATAAAAGAACCTAAACTATTGTATTAATATTGAAGTTTATGAAGTTTTGAGTTTGTGAATTAGTAAGTGAATTGTAGGCCTTGGAGCCGAGTATATTGTGTATAAGGATTAGTATTGATGTTTGATGGTGTATTGATGTATTAAGAATTGTTGTTATTGCTGGTAGGACCCTTGTATGGGTGTGGCTAGAATAGGAATGATTTGGATGAGAAAGGACATGTGTGGATAAGTAAGGAAAGTAGGTGAACTATGGCGAAATTTTAGTAGGAATTGTGCATTAAGGATGACTTGGTGAATGGGAGAACCAAGGTGTGTATTGGAGTTAGTAGAGATGTTTAGAAGCTATGGAATGGTAATGGTAGTATGAGAAATAAGAAGATGAAAATCTGTAGCAAAGAGGTATCAAAATGTATTGTAGGAACTAGGAAGAATTAGTGTGCAAGATTTGGTAAAAGAGAGTTGGACTTTGGCATAGGTAGTGTAGTTGATTGGAAAGGAATTGGAATGGTAAGATGAAGTTGGGACAAGATGCAAAATGCAAAGGGGAGTAAAGGAAATGCACAAGTGTGCTAACTGTAACAGAGAGGAAGAAAAATCTATAGAAATGGAGCAAGTATTGAGTATGGATTTGACTAATGTGTTGAGGAGGTTTGGAACTGGATTAAGGCATGTTTTAGGATGCCTAAACATGTAGAAAACTTGTGGAAAGATTAGGAAATGATTAGAGGTGAATTAGGGGTTAAAAACTGGTGAAAAACTGTAAATTTTGACAGTTCCAGAGGTGGTCCGGGTTTGCAAATCGGTACGCAAACCCGGACCATAGCAAAAACAAGGCAGAAGGCCATCCCAGGGGGTGGTCCGGGTTTGTAAACCCGGACACAAACCCGGACCACACATAAAAATAGGCAGAAACTCATTTCCGGACTTGGTCCGGGTTTGTAAACCCGGACACAAACCCGGACCATGCTAATTTTGCAACAGAATGTGTTTTTAAGGTGGCTAATGATGGGGAAGTGAATGGTATTGGTTTTAGGAGTTGTTAAGGCCTTGTTTGGTGATATTTAAAGGCCCTAAGAAGTGTAAACAAGTTTGAGAAGTCATTAAGAAAGTTGTAGGTTTAAGAACATTAAGTTAAACCGAAACAACGGGACAACGGGGTAAGTACGGGAGTAGTAGTTATTGAAGTACCGTATGAGCATAGCATTAATAACAATGTTTGAAACATTACCAGTGGAACAAATGTGAACCAAGGTACAAGGGAACACATGGTAAAGCTAACTCCGGTGAAAGGTATGATTTTCTCATGCCCCGTATGCTAACCGAGTTACGTTGATTTGTGTGCTGTATGCCGGCTAACCAAGACTAAAGCATGAAAACGGTTTATTGCCTTTCATTGTATGTCTTGCTGTATGTTGTATGAGCTAACCCTTCTTGACTGATTGTGTGGCTTCACTTAGTGTGTAGACCGACTCTTAGATGAGTCTTGTTGTTTAGTGACTCGTAGTATGAGTCATGTTATGAACTAACGGGAACGTAGAAACGCACTAAACTAACGAACCAATAAACGATAACGCAAACCAACGAACTCACTAGAATGTGAGAGAGTGTACGGGAGTAGTAACCTCCCGATAACGGTAGGAGAACCGAAATGAATAATCCACAAACAAAAAGTAGTGGAAGTATATAAGCAACCCTTAATAGAGGGATTGATGGTAGAGTAAGACATGAACCATGAGAGTAGTAAAGAATGATGAGGGATCTTCAAATCCCTTAGCAACTAGTCGACCCACTATGAGAGGACCCGACTGACGTGAGTAATGTCCCGAACATGAGAGTATTCGATATTGGGGAAACCCTTAAATCTGAGAATACTGGACGGTGGTAATTCCCTAAGCTAGTGGAGGTTATCAAGAGAGATACTTCTAGGCTAATCCATGAGATGTAAGATACTCCAGGAGAGGAGTGTTGGGAATTTGATTAGTCCGATAAAAATGGACGTTTGTATATTTGAGGAGCTAAGTGCATAGCCTTTGAATCTGTAGGCCCGGTGGCGAGTCTTGTGTATGACTCCGCCCAGAAGCCAAAAGTAATGAGTATTGAGTATTGTGTATGTATGAGTAAAGTAATGAGTAATGAGTAAGTATGAGTATGTAATGAGTATTGAGTAATGAGTAAGTATGAGTATGTAATGAGTATTGAGTAATGAGTAAGTATGAGTATGTAATGAGTAGCAATGAGTAAGTACGAGTAAGGAGAAGAGTATGGGTACCGAGTATGCGAGTGTAAGTGATGAGTACTGAGTAAGAGTAAGCAATGATAGTAGTGAGTACTGAGTAAAGCATGAGCGAAATAACGAGTAAGGTATTGAGCGTAGTGTGAGTAAAATATTGAGTAAGTAAGATTAAGCTTGGTGTAAGCCTTGTGAACCCGTGTAAGGAGAAAGAGAGCATCCGACGAAACCGGATGAGCGAATAACTAAACGAACGGTTGACTAACAAATTGTTTTCCTTGGTAGGTAACGAACCTTGTATAAGTAAGTAAGTATTGTTGATTGTATTGTTGTAGCATGAGTATGTATGTATGCATGTAAAATGAACTCCATGTATATCCGACCCAAAGTAGTCGGCGTACCGCGGTTAGCACGCGGTATATGCGAATTTCATATGCAGCGTAAGCTGACCCCCTAGGGGGAATGTTTTTAGTGTGCAGGTATTCGAAGATGACCACCGTTCGAGAGATTAGGACGGGGACTGCTATGTAAGCATGGGTAGTTGTATAATAGGGATTGTAATTGTATGTATTGTGAATTTGGAAGTCCAAACTGTATCAGTATTTTAAGGATTGTAGTAGACTCGGTATAGTAATGTATTGGAGTTGTAATTGAATTATGGTTGAGTATGCAATGGGAAGTATTGTATTGTGTAGGGTACTCGGTATGTTCATATTCATCAGACCGATAGTATGTAGGATTGTAACTCGCCTTGTTAGTCACATGGGTGACTAACGGCATTGTACACCCGCCGCTGAGTATGTAATGTCCGCTGCGAAGGTAAGTATTGTACAGTAATGACGGTATTATAGGGTAGGGGTGTTACAAAAGGTATCAGAGCGAAGTATCGCTCTGATGGATGAAATACCGAGTTTAGGAAAGTACCGAGTTAGGAATTAGAGACATAGGGCTAAGGGTTGAGTGTTAGCGTGTGAGGTACGCTAGTTAGGAACCCCAGATGATCCGGAAACCTACAACAACCATACCCGCCCTCCACGTCCCCCGGTATAAAGTTGGATAATAACGCCAGAGAGATGGAAAGACCTCTCACACTCGGGTAAAACCCGATCTGGCAGTTGCAAAACAAACTTATTAGAAAAGAACCTGTCATACGGTAGAGTCCAAGAACTGGAAGTCCCAAAGACGGTTCCCGTTGAAGACGATGACTGCACTTAATGGCGGATGATTGAAGATCCTAAACACAGGATGATGGAATTTATGGCACCATGGGGCGACGTGCTTCGCAGTCGCGAGAACCATGAGTAGCCAACAAGAAGAGGAGCACAACCGCGTAACGAGGCATGGAAGATAGAGTAGCAAGCCAGAGACAAGAGAGTCTACGGACTGTAATGTTTGATAATACCAATAGCGGTATACAAACCGACTAAGGGATTAGTCAAGGTTGGATCAACACCAAACCTACATGCCAAGAGGCCGTAATAGCTGAACAACATAGTTCAGATGACAATGAAAGTATTCATAAGACATACACCTATAGGACTACAACGTGGTTCCTAAGGATAAGTCAAGTCTCGTTAACCGCATTGTAGGTGTGAGACACCCGGATTGACGACAATCATGTCAAGTATACTGAGAAACGACTCAGGAGATTGATCACCAAGATCAAAAGATCAAAGGAAGATCTAATAAGACCATCAGTTATGGATGGAAACGATACCGTAACCGGTATACGTTAACCGAAAAACAACCTACCCGCGCACTTGCCCAGGGCAAGTGCAGCAACTACAAGACGGTTGGAAGACTTTTAACAACCCACTAGTACCTACTAAAGTACCACCATGAGGACTGAAGCAAATACAGGATCACTAATCCTAAGAAATTGAAACAATGAAACCTTGGAAAGACCTAACGACCCGACCATTGTATCAAGGACATACCAGTCAGCAAGAAGCTGGACTTGGTCAAGACCTCAGACATGGCGACACCATGAAGAACATCTTTTAACACCGAACTGTTATTTCAAAACTCAGATTTTCTTTCAAAACCACAAACCCTTCTTTAAAACCTTGGATTTTTAAAACCAAACCGACGGAATTTCAGTGAGTATCATAGAATGATACAAGAGGAGCTGATAATAGAATACTTCACCTAGGCGTGTGACGAACACTACGAGTGTACCCAAATACGGGATGTGGGACGACCGCACTCCGAAGGAGCTTGCGGGCCTGACAGATAGTTAGGTAAGTGGTAACGTGCCAACAAGGTACCCCACGTATATATATATGTAGTGTATGAAACACGGGAAGTAGTCAACTCCGTTCTACGGACCATAAGTAAATTCAAACCCAAACAGTTGGATACTTCAAACGAGCAAAGGGAACTCAGATAAGCATACAAGCTAAGGAGTCAAGAACTCACTCTAGGAGGATGATTAAGGGTTAAAGTGCGAGAAGCACTAACAACGAAACAAGACATTGGATATGTCTAGAAGATATTGAAGTAAAGCATGATAACTGGAAGGAATACCCAGTCTAAACACTGTAAGGCAAACGCCTAACATTGACACATAAGTGTGCAACGAACGGGATGGAATTCCCAGGACAACTACCACAAACATACAGGGTGATCATATAAGGTACGGGAAATACCTTGCATCACCGAAGAGAATATCAAACCAGTTGTGACATAAGGAAAAACAACAATGGTCTACCCTAAGAACGGGAGACTTTATAAACCTCAATGGGATAAGTCAGATCCAGAACCGCAAGGTAGGATAACAGACTAGACACACTCATAAATATCAGCCAAATGGAATGGCATCACTTAACAACACCCAGGAGCAGTCCTTGAAGGGTGTCGGAAGCGTGATAAAAGTACAAGAGCTAGAATGGACACTCGGTTAGAACACCGAAGGGATCCCACTTACTAGGGGATACCCTAAATTAACAATGACGACAATCAACATCAAATCACTTACATCCAAACAAATTGAAGGTATAAGGAAGAGCAAAGCTTGTGAACCGCCTAAGATGAGCAGAGCTCTAGGCAACATGGCTAGTATGCCATAAACCTACTACAGGACACAACCCAAAGGTTGCAAAAACCAATGTGAACGATATGAAGAGTTGCCAAGAACGGCAGCAGTGAGATGGTTAAATAACTAACGAGGAAAGATACCCCTCGTTATGGTGGTACCGCATGGATACCATCAATAAATGTCTAAAAGTATATCCCTTTCAGAACTACTAATGTAGTGAAGCTTGAGCATACAATTATTGCCAAGCAATGTAAAATAAGCTGCAATAGCAATTGTTGACAACCAAGGATAATCGATTCAGAAGGAACACGATATGTGGAAACATAAAGTATAAGTAAATAACGCTCAAGGAGCTCAGAAGTATAAACACCAAACCATGGTATAAATGGTGAAAATGCATGAGCTGAAGCTAGCAACAGCAGACGCCATGTAAACCAATACGGTAGAATTAGTAAGAACATGGTGCGCAGCAGGCGACCAATGTATGTGAATAATCACCCAATTCTATGGAGTTGCTAACACGAGATAGTGAACAGACCGGGCAACAAGCCAGGAGTCTACACCAAATAACGAAGCACCACACAAAGAAGTAATATTCATTCCTATTCCACATGAGAGATTTACTGCCAAGGGTTTACACCTCTGCACTCTGTAGGACTGAGTGTTTTGGTATTGCTCTTGTGTAGTTAATGATATAGTGGGATAGCTAGGAATATAGAAAATGTAAATCATGGTAAATTCTTCCTTTCACCAATGAACATGGCATAAGCCAGTTAAGCAAAAGCTTAGAAACAAACCGTGCGGCCTAAGGCCAAAGAAGCACGAAGAGTGTGAAACACACCTACAATCACAAGATGTGAATTCCATTGGAATAAAAAGTGAAAGGAGACTTAAGAAAGTCAGTAGGACCGACGCATAGAAAATGCAAGGTCATACAAGTAAAGAACACTTGTACTGAACCAGAGAAACTGGTATAATTCAGAAGCTACTGACAATAGAGGAAGCACTACAACTAAGTAGTGACTTAACCTCACCCGACAATAAGTCGGAGGAACCAAGTGAATGATCACTACAAAACACAACAGTATGTATATAGATTGCCAGAGAGCTGGTTATAAATCTAAAACTCATTGAGTTCGCACACGGTAAAAGAAATACCACGCTTGATTGAATAAACCTCATTCCCACAATAAGAGGGATAAAAGGCGATGTGTAACACGTTAAGGATAACAAGAAGGGCGAATAGCCCAAGTTATCAGGGTCGCGCAACAGAAGCTAGTGGGCCCAAAATTCTAAGTGAAATACCTAGTGAATAAAAGGTCAATCATAATGCCTTGAAGCCATTTAGGCTAGAACCAAACCCGGTTCAGAGTTAAATAAACTCGATGGAATCCTTGATGCTGGGACTAACCGATAATACGGTTAAGACCCATTGATCAAGGAACATTGTATAATAAACCGCATGGAAACTGAACCACTCCATGACGGCTGAATGTCTTCGACCACTGTCCAATGTTGACATATGGTAGATTACATGGGCGTAATCCCTTTTAAGTGGGGTAGAGCAAAAACTGTGAAATGTACGTTTTACGTGATAGGTGCGTAAACTACAATGCGCATAGCGCAAGAGAATTCGTTTTGATGGGCGATACTTATGTTACATTAACATTTATATTCACTCATCGTGTAATTGTAGGTATTTGAGAAATAAGTATAGGAAAAAGGAGTAGAGAAACTCCAGGGGAATGAGAACCCCATTGGTAATAGTATGAGGAATGAGTACGTATGGGAGACTTGAGGAGTATAAATTGGTATGGAACCGATGCATGTAATAAGTATAAATCGGTATGAAACCGATGTATTTTATGAGTATAAATTGGAGTATAGTAAATTAATGGGATATTATACCCATGAATTTCCTAAGTATAGTAGTTGGAGAAGATGTGGTAATAATTGATGAGATGATTAGTAAGTAAGTAAGTGGATCATATAAATTGGAAAATGTATGTGTGTGATTATGAGTAGCAAGATTAAAAAGATAGAAAACAAAATAATGTTTGACGATCTGTCTGTTTGTATTGAGGTGGGAAGTGGAACTTGATTTGCTAGCGATCAAGGGAAACCGAACACAAATTGGGGTGGAAGGATAATTCAACACCAATGCTGATCACATTAGGGTTGAAGGACTCTGGAAGCTCCCTATAAGTGGTCACACTAATGACACTAGTAATAGGTATAATCATCATAAATGGAATTTGGGAGACGTATGCAAGTTTTCAAAATGAATTTCCAAAAATAATTTGGTACAATGTTTCTTCAAACTTGAGAATAAGGATCGGTTTTGAAACCGCTTCCACGGGCGCTAGTGGATCTTCCATGCCTAGGCAGGGTATCCGGTCGAAACTATAGGAGGTGAAGCTAGTTTTGAGTCTAGGTGAGTGTAGTAGAGTAATTTGAAACCACTACACCGTTCGTGCGGTGACAGTGTGTGTTTTGTATTTTTCCAAAGGCACTGGGGCAGTGTAGTCCCGAAGTAAGTATGAGTAAGTATGAGTAAGTGCCCGAGGATCTCTATATGTGCAAATGAATTTGATCTGAACCAAAGGACCGTAGAGCCAGAAAGTGTAAGTGCTCAAGTCATGACGGCCGTGAACCAGAAAGAGTAAGTGTTCAAACGTGACCAGTACCTAGGGATCGCTTGACATGGGAGAGGATGGTACCTCATTTATCTGCGGACGGACCCCATGGAAAGCTTGTAACGGATATTTTTGATTGATATGCACGCAGTGACATGCTGTTTGGATGTGTAGTATGCATTGTGTCAGACATTTGGAGTTTGACAAGTTATATGTAGAGGTCATAACCTTAGCATAGAGTATTTATACAAGTAACAATATTAGATTCACCAACTTTGAGGGCAAAGTTCTTTAAGGGGGGTAGATTGAAATACCCCGAACTTAAATATGGTGATTAAATTATTCTAATATGGTATTTAAGGGCCTAATGGTGCCTAAGTAATTTTTGTAAGGAAAAATAAATCCAAAAGAAATAAAGAAACGCTTAAAAAGCGAAAAACGCTAAATGAGCGTTAAATAACCATAGGAGGTATGAGACCTCGGTTAGAGTATTATGTGGATTCCGAGGGCTTAATAAGACCAAAATAATATATGGGAACAACTCCCGAAGAAAACGGAACCAAATAATGTATTAAAACGCTAATAGAGCTTTAGCGCACGTTTTTCGAGAAAACCCGAAAACGTGATTTTAAGTGGTCAAACGAACCCGTAAAAATTATAAAACATTAAATAACAATAATTAAGCATTAATGGAAGCTTAATAGCCAATAAAAATAAAGAAACGAGAAAATTCCAGAAAACGGGCCCGGTTAGTGAATAGTGCTAAACCGGGTAAATGAACGAGCATTTTTTTTGTAAAAGACAAAAAACGCTCCCAGCGCATGTATATTAGTGGGCCGGTTTTTAAGAGAATAACTAGCTCTCTCACACACTTAAACTAGCTAGAAATAAAAAGAGAAAGAAATAAAGTAAAAAGCAAAAAGCAAAAAGTAAGATAAAAGTATTTTACCTTTCTCTCTCCCCTCATTTCTTTTCCCCACGTACTGCTTCCTCCTCTCTTCCAGCGATGTCTCTCTCTTCTCCCTCCTCTGTTGGGCGATTTTGAAGCTCCAAAGGAAGCTCCCATGGCAGCCTCTATTCATCTCCATGCTCAAGCCATTTTAGAGCTCCAAATGAAAAACCGAACACATATTCTTCTTCCCCTCTTCAAGCTCCACACTTTTCTCTTTTCAAAATTTGAAAAGGATGAGTTTCATTTTCGTGGGTTTTGTCCATTTGAAGAGAAAAGGGCACCACCTTGTAGCATAGAGTCTCCTCTTTCTTCTAAGGTAAAAAGTTCCAAAGAAAATTCATTTTCTTCACCTTTCTCTCTTGACCGATTTTTGCTCCTTGTAACACCTTGTTTTCTTCTTGCTTTGGAGCATAGTTTCAACCCTCCAATGGTGGAGTAATTCCCCTTCTTGATTCAAGGGTGAGAACCCCTCTCAAAAATCTCCAAAGGTAAAACCTTAACTTGTGTTCTAAGCCTTTTATTGAATTAGAATTCTCTAAGGGTTTAGAAGGATAATTAAAATGCATTTGTGTGTTTCTTGGGTGTTGGGATGGAGTTTGACAACTCCATTCCCATTTGACTGATTGGTGCAAGAAAGAGAGAAAGAGGAGAAATGGAAAGGAAATGAAGGAATTTAAAAGCTCAAGGTAAGAGCTCCTTCTTAATGCTTAATTTTAATGCATTAGAGTAATGGGAATGGGTAACAAAAAAAGAACCTAAACTATTGTATTAATATTGAAGTTTATGAAGTTTTGAGTATTTGTGAATTAGTAAGTGAATTGTAGGCCTTGGAGCCGAGTATATTGTGTACAAGGATTAGTATTGATGTTCGATGGTGTATTGATGTATTAAGAATTGTTGTTATTGCTGGTAGGACCCTTGTATGGGTGTGGCTAGAATAGGAATGATTTGGATGAGAAAGGACATGTGTGGATAAGTAAGGAAAGTAGGTGAACTATGGCGAAATTTTAGTAGGAATTGTGCATTAAGGATGACTTGGTGAATGGGAGAACCAAGGTGTGTATTGGAGTTAGTAGAGATGTTTAGAAGCTATGGAATGGTAATGGTAGTATGAGAAATAAGAAAATGAAAATCTGTAGCAAAGAGGTATCAAAATGCATTGTAGGAACTAGGAAGAATTAGTGTGCAAGATTTGGTAAAAGAGAGTTGGACTTTGGCATAGGTAGTGTAGTTGATTGGAAAGGAATTGGAATGGTAAGATGAAGTTGGGACAAGATGCAAAATGCAAAGGGGAGTAAAGGAAATGCACAAGTGTGCTAACTGTAACAGAGAGGAAGAAAAATCTATAGAAATGGAGCAAGTATTGAGTATGGATTTGACTAATGTGTTGAGGAGGTTTGGGACTGGAGTAAGGCATGTTTTAGGATGCCTAAACATGTAGAAAACTTGTGGAAAGATTAGGAAATGATTAGAGGTGAATTAGGGGTTGAAAACTGGTGAAAAACTGTAAATTTTGACAGTTCCAGAGGTGGTCCGGGTTTGCAAATCGGTACGCAAACCAGGACCATAGCAAAAACAAGGAAGAAGGCCATCCCAGGGGGTGGTCCGGGTTTGTAAACCCGGACCACACATAAAAATAGGCAGAAACTCATTTCCGGACTTGGTCCGGGTTTGTAAACCCGGACACAAACCCGGACCATGCTAATTTTGCAACAGAATGTGTTTTTAAGGTGGCTAATGATGGGGAAGTGAATGGTATTGGTTTTAGGAGTTGTTAAGGCCTTGTTTGGTGATATTTAAAGGCATTAAGAAGTGTAATCAAGTTTGAGAAGTCATTAAGAAAGTTGTAGGTTTAAGAACATTAAGTTAAACCGAAACAACGGGACAACGGGGTAAGTACGGGAGTAGTAGTTATTGAAGTACCGTATGAGCATAGCATTAATAACAATGTTTGAAACATTACCAGTGGAACAAATGTGAACCAAGGTACAAGGGAACACATGGTAAAGCTAACTCCGGTGAAAGGTATGATTTTCTCATGCCCCGTATGCTAACCGAGTTACGTTGATTTGTGTGCTGTATGCCGGCTAACCAAGACTAAAGCATGAAAACGGATTATTGCCTTTCATTGTATGTCTTGCTGTATGTTGTATGAGCTAACCCTTCTTGACTGATTGTGTGGCTTCACTTAGTGCGTAGACCGACTCTTAGATGAGTCTTGTTGTTTAGTGACTCGTAGTAAGAGTCATGTTATGAACTAACGGGAACGTAGAAATGCACTAAACTAATGAACCAATAAACGATAACGCAAACCAACGAACTCACTAGAATGTGAGAGAGTGTACGGGAGTAGTAACCTCCCGATAACGGTAGGAGAACCGAAATGAATAATCCACAAACAAAAAGTAGTGGAAGTATATAAGCAACCCTTAATAGAGGGTTGATGGTAGAGTAAGACATGAACCATGAGAGTAGTAAAGAATGATGAGGGATCTTCAAATCCCTTAGCAACTAGTCGACCCACTATGAGAGGACCCGACTGACGTGAGTAATGTCCCGAACATGAGAGTATTCGATACGTTGGGGAAACCCTTAAATCTGAGAATACTAGGCGGTGGTAATTCCCTAAGCTAGTGGAGGTTATCAAGAGAGATACTTCTAGGCTAATCCATGAGATTGTAAGATACTCCAGGAGAGGAGTGTTGGGAATTTGATTAGTCCGATAAAAATGGACGTTTGTATATTTGAGGAGCTAAGTGCATAGCCTTTGAATCTGTAGGCCCGGTGGCGAGTCTTGTGTATGACTCCACCCAGAAGCCAAAGTAATGAGTATTGAGTATTGCGTATGTATGAGTAAAGTAATGAGTAATGAGTAAGTATGAGTATGTAATGAGTATTGAGTAATGAGTAAGTATGAGTATGTAATGAGTATTGAGTAATGAGTAAGTATGAGTATGTAATGAGTAGCGAGCAATGAGTAAGTACGAGTAAGGAGAAGAGTATGGGTACCGAGTATGCGAGAGTAAGTGATGAGTACTGAGTAAGAGTAAGCAATGATAGTAGTGAGTACTGAGTAAAGCATGAGCGAAATAACGAGTAAGGTATTGAGCGTAGTAGTGTGAGTAAAATATTGAGTAAGTAAGATTAAGCTTGGTGTAAGCCTTGTGAACCCGTGTAAGGAGAAAGAGAGCATCCGATGAAACCGGATGAGCGAATAACTAAACGAATGGTTGGCTAACAAATTGTTTTCCTTGGTAGGTAACGAACCTTGTATAAGTAAGTAAGTATTGTTGATTGTATTGTTGTAGCATGAGTATGTATGTATGCATGTAAAATGAACTCCATGTATATCCGACCCAAAGTAGTTGGCGTACCGCGGTTAGCACGCGGTATATGCGAATTTCATATGCAGCGTAAGCTGACCCCCTAGGGGGAACGTTTTTAGTGTGCAGGTATTCGAAGATGACCACCATTCGAGAGAGTAGGACGGGGACTGCTATGTAAGCATGGGTAGTTGTATAATAGGGATTGTAATTGTATGTATTGTGAATTTGGAAGTCCAAACTGTATCGGTAATTTAAGGATTGTAGTAGACTCGGTATAGTAATGTATTGGAGTTGTAATTGAATTATGGTTGAGTATGCAATGGGAAGTATTGTATTGTGTAGGGTACTCGGTATGTTCATATTCATCAGACTGATAGTATGTAGGATTGTAACTCGCCTTGTTAGTCACGTGAGTTACTAACGGCATTGTACACCCGCTGTTGAGTATGTAATGTCCGCTGCGAAGGTAAGTATTGTACAGTAATGACGGTATTAGCGGTAAGGGTGTTACAAGGTTATTATAGGCAGTTTGTAAGGAATTTCAGAACTATTGCCAGGCCCCTGACACTGCTTACCAAAAAAGACTCCTTCCAGTGGAACGATGCTGCATCTGAAGCATTTGAACAACTGAAACAAGCACTTTGTTAGGCACCGGTCTTAGCCCTTCCCAGATTTGATAAGCAGTTTGTTGTTGAGACAAATGCATGTGGGCAAGGAATTGGGGCAGTTCTTATGCAGGAAGGTCACCCCTTGGCATATATATAAGTCGACATTTTCAAGGTAAACAGTTGCTACTGTCCATATATGAGAAAGAACTGCTCGCAGTCATTTTTGCAGTTCAAAAGTGGCATCACTATCTATTACCTGCACACTTAGTCATCAAAACTAATAAAAAAAGTATCAAGTTTTTGTTTGAGCAAAGATTTAATACACCAGTGCAACAGCAATGGTTTCCCAGGCTACTGGAATTCGACTATAAGATCCAGTATAAAAAGGGAAAAGATAACTTGGCTGCAGATGCCCTTTCGAGAAGGGAAGTGTAACACCCCTCTCCATAATCACGTAATAATCTCTCTCGTAGCAATAAATAAAACGTCTTACAGCGGAAGAAATAATAACAATAACAATACTCACTCGGGTGTCACCGGCCATTACCCGCCCATGCGAGCAACGAAGCCAAACTATATCCAACTTCCAACATAAACATACTGCTAACCGTTGTGATAACGAGAACATTCCTATACATCATACTAAATCCATACTCATAAACATCGACAAGTGAGCGTCTACCCAATCCTGAATATACATAACCGTACCATATTACAACTCCGTGTGCAGTAATTAAAATAAACTCTAATTACCCTGTTCCCGCACATCGGCTTCGGTGATAATCAACAACCTGCATAATGGTGTAGTATCAGCGATAGACGCTGAATATGCCGGGCCTGGACCCTATTGGTCACTTTAGTCATTTTAACCATCTTATTATTAGATTGGTTTCATGCTTTACCATTTTACAGTTATAATCAATACTGTAATATATATGCATAAATATACATAATCATGCATCCAAACATTCATGAACACTTAACCATCCATCCAATCCAAACATTCATTTAATATCTCAACAACAATTGTATATCGAACGTATCGAATAATTACAGTATAATGTACAATCGTCGTAGCGTACAGTTTCCATAGTTAATTTACCTTGGGTTTTAAGGCCCCATCCAAACCATGTTTAATTAATACCAGTTGGGCGTCATGTTAAGACAACCCGATAACCTCACCATGGACAGTAGTCCTCCCGTACACACAAAGGTGCTCATTTCGCCAGAGGTCCGGAGGCCCCTGACTATTCACTTTTGTCTCGTAAGACGTCCATATAAAAGGCCGTAGCCACCTGACCCACGATCCAAATAGGGCTCGTTGGGTATAAACCTGGAGCGGAACCCGATCGGGAACCCCTCAGTGATCACAAATGCGCAACCAAGTAGTTTGTAAACTACCGGGATTCCTCACCTCAACTCATACCATCTCTCTCTCATAATGTTTAAGATATGCTCTTAGTTTTATGGAGAATAATTATTAGTTAGCTGCCCAATGGGTCTCACGCACACCTAAAAGTAATCTAGGTTATATTCATGTTCGAGATCCATGCTCTAGAGACCGACAATGTCGTGACTCGTTCCTAAGTGTTTTACTTAGGTTACCACATACTTAATATTAATACTATGGTATTATATCAAGTAACCGTCATGTCATCACAACAACGCATATGTATGTTTATATAAGCCGATCTATAGTCGACGTAGTGTTAGTCCCGTAGGACGCTCGTGCATAAATAATTAATGCAGTAGCACACAATCACATACATGTATACAAAAACACTTAACACACAAGTGATATCAACCAAATCCGAGCCCAAGGAGTTTCCTTAGGATAACTCGGATCAAACCCCTTTACATACCGTTCACCAAGACCTAGGATGCGCAGTGTAGACCACTAGCTTGTCAAGCGCCTCCGTCTGAAGTATGATCTAAACGGTAATAAAACTATAAGTCAGTCTCCATGACCAACTACATCCGCTATTTCCGAATAACAAGTAACCCCGACAGTCCATCCCCGGATTTCTACAGTTATTTGTTACGGGTTTCTCTAAACCGGTCGACTTTGTTACTAAAACTCGTATGTCAAAATATTTTCGACTGTTAAGTTTAATTCATTATTCTTCTTTAATCTTATCCACCATTAAATTTAGGTATATAACCTATAGTTGCATGAATGCACGCATGACTTATTATATTGTATTATTTATTATATTGTATATTTTTCCACCATCCATTATAATACATTGTATTATATTATCCATTATCTTAGCAAGTTATATTTGCATTCAAAAACTCATAACTTATAGTTTGTAACTATTTTTTTATAACCACCACCATTATATTATATGGTTTCCAACCATAATATATATCCATCCTTATATACATTTTTCTTGTATATGTATATATGTACCATATAGGTAAATTCCATGAGTTATAAAACTCTTATATTATATGTTACATTTTTATCATCTTATATTATATGTTACATTTTTAGCATCTTATATTAGATGATACATTTTTATCATCTTATATTAGATGATTATTCCCACTTGTTGTATTATATTATACAACTTATATTAAGATTATTATCCTAATATTATGTAACATTTTATGTTGTATAATTACAACTCCTAAGGTCTAATCAATAAATACCTTTGTTTATAAACCTTATTTATTTATAGTTTGTCACATTATTTAATGTGAATATCCTTACTTATTAATTCCATTTAAACCATATAAATGTTATAACATTTATAACATTATAGACCATAGTCTAAAATTCATATTTCAAACTTTTATAATTCGGTACAGCACCTTTATTTTATTTAAATTCTATTTTGACCACATAACATTATGTAATGTTATACCATATACTAATATCATATAATATGATCTTTTTATTTCCTTTAATTTGTAACCTATAGTTTTTATACAAAACTATTTAATATTGCCGCATGGGCACCATATCAAAACCTTATTCTTTTTCATATACCATAGTTTCCTTTATTTACAAATTCACCTCATTATTTATACCATGTTATATATATCATATAATATAACATTTTTAACTTATAAAATGGTATAACCTATGGTTATATTTTTGTAAAATTCCGAACAGACCTCAATATATATTCTTTAATTTCCATTTGGCCCAATTTATAACATATAGTTTTATCATATAATTAAAACTATATATTATACACATATCTTAATAAATACTCTTATATAATTCTAAAAAACACCAAATTTCACCAAAGGGTTATAATTACCCTTACTAACCATATACTTTCTGTATATTACATTTCCACCCCATCTTTTATTCCAAAGTGTCATAATGATATAATAACTATATATTATACATATATAGTTTATTTTAATTCCAAAATCAACCCAATAAATTCCTAAAAATTCCTAATAGCCCATGGGTGTTTATAATACCATTATACACCCTTAACTTTCAGTAATAACATATTTACCACATATGTTATAGAATTGTTACAATTAAATACTTATCTTACTACAAAACCTTAAATAAGTTATCTAACTTATTTAATTTGGTCAAAACCTACCATATGGTCAAGGTTGAACACCTTAATATTTCCTTGACCACTAATCTCCATATATTACGGTTTATACCCATATCTTTTCAGAAATTACAATTTAACCCCAAAACTTTATAAAATCTTATAATAATTTTTATTTAAACTCCTTTAAACCTCCAATTTTCGGCTATATCATTATTTAGCCCCCAAATTTAATTTAATTACACTATAACCCCAATTCCTTGCGGTACTTTATTTTTAGCACCTAAACTTAATTAAAACCTTATAAATACATAAATAAAATGGCCTAAAATACATGGTCTTATTACAAACATTAGCTTATAAAATGGATTACACATAAATGCCCATAAATACTATAAACTCTCGGCCTTACCACATTTTGCATATTTACCAATTTTCCACATAATGTCTTAAATTTGACAATTATGTTAATTAATTAGTTATAAAATTTACTAAACCATTCCTTAATCACCTAAGGTCAAAATGAGACCTTAATTAACCCATTCACTCACGGCACAATATATATATATGTATAAACACATATTAATATACCAGGTGAAGGTTTAAGTGATTTATACCTTATTTTTGCCAAGTATAGGCCTTGTTTGGTCACGGCTGCTTAGGAATAATTTTTCCACAGCTTAGTTTACATGTTTTCAAACAGCAATTAAGGCATGATTAGTCTCCAAGCAAGATCTAACCATAAGAAGTGTTTAATGTCAATTTTCAAGGTAAAATTTACCTTAGAATACCAAGGTAGCCAAGGTTGTCTTCGGCCTAAATTTAGAGAAGTTAAAGAGCATCAAAAGAGCTACTAAAACCAAGCTTTAAACTGGTATAACTCAGATTAGAAGATGGCTAATCTTTACCTTGATTAAAAATGCCAAAATGGTGTTTTTGGCTTGGATTTGGCTATACCTTGAAGATCTTGATATACCAACTGAATAATTATGTTAAGAAGAATATTATAAGCCTAAGAAATCAAGTATTCCAACCGGAAATGAAAGGAATAAAGATATAAGTGCATAAAGCACATTTTTACCTTAAAAGATCAAGATTAGAACTTCCCTTCTCCTTCCCTTGTAACAGCCGAGAATCACTCATATTTTACTCTCCAAAACAACCTAGAACCATGGATGGAAATGGTTGTTGCTTAGCTCCATGAAAAGAGGAAAGAATTGTGAAGAAAATGAACATAAAATGACTAAATAAGCTTACCTAGGTAGCAAGGTGTTCTTCTCTGCATATGGAGTGTTCCTACGGTAATGGAGAAGCAAAAGAGAGGGTGGAGAAGGCTGGTGTCGGCAGGGAAGGAAGCAAATGAGCAAGGTAAGCTAGCTTTGTTCTTTTAAGTAATTAATGTTACTTTTTGGAATAGTAATTAGGTGACTCACCAAATTAGCTATATATTTGTTTAGAGGTAGCTTAATGAGTGGGCATGCCAGCTATATGAAGTCGGCAATGGGTGGTCAAGGCAATGGGTGACATTTGACCATGATTAATATTAAGTACTTAAATGTTATTTTTGGGTACTATTCATACTAAATTGCCCATTTTGATTTTATTTTCAAACTTTGATTTAGACTTTATAATATAGTCTATCATGTCACATTAATTTTTTAAAGAACATACTCTAGTCTCTAAGTGACAAAAAGTCATTATCTTAGAGCCCATACACAAAAACGTGCTTTAAGGTATTTTAGTGCACATTTTGTGTCGCAAGGTGTTTCTGAGCTCAGTTTTCTTTGAGAACAGTTTTTTGTGTTCCTTACATTATATTTGATCATTTAATCCAATTTTATATCATTTAGAGGTCATTAGACCTTTAAGGTTTCCTTAGAGCACATTTTTGCCCTTCTTGGCCTTGAAGCATGTAAATGCTTGTTCTTTGTGTTGGAGTGTTGTCCAATGATTGTAATATGTTTAGTAATGTGTTATTATGCTTAGGACAAAGGTTTAGGTCCTAAGAAGTTCATTTGGGTATCTATTTACCCTAGACAGTCAAAGGGTGCAATATCTTGCTTTGTGTTGACCACTGTTGTTCTCAGTTGACTTTTAAGGCATGTTTAGGCCTTAATTAATGTGATTAGATATTTAATCCATGTTTTATTAGTTTGGGGTATTTCAGGAAGGTTCTGAAATACTTACTATGTCATTATCAGTGATTACTAGTGATCTGTTATCACGGATTCAAGCGGCTTATCTTCAGGATTCTCAAATTACTACTATTATTGAGGATCTTAAGAAGGATAAGACTAGTCATAAGCATTTTACTTGGAGCTCTAATCTATTACGCAGGAAGTGTAAATTGGTAATTCCACATTCGTCTGAGCTTCGTAATACAATATTACAATGGCAACATTCTTCGTCTGTTGGTGGTCACTCTAGTAGAGATGTGACGAATCGGAGGGTGAAGTCCCTTTTCTACTGGAAGGGAGTGAGTAAAGATATCCAAGCTTTTATTAGAGCTTGTGATTCTTGTCAGAGATGTAAGTATGATACATCTGCATATCCCGGTTTGCTTCAGCCATTGCCTGTTCCGGAAGGAATTTGGCAAGATATATCAATGGATTTCATTAATTCATTGCCACTGTCTAGCGGAAAGTCGGTAATCCTTGTTGTTGTCGATAGGATGAGTAAGGCTGCTCATTTTATTGCTCTTAAACATCTGTATTCTGCTCAATCTGTTGCACAAGCTTATCTACATAATGTCTTTAAGCTTTTTCCTCGCTCTATTGTTAGTGACAGGGATACCATTTTCTTAAGTGCATTTTGGAGAGAACTTTTCTCTAATCAGGGAGTATATCTCAATTACTCCTCAGCTTACCATCCTCAAACTGATGGTCAAACTGAGGTAGTGAATTGTTGTTTGGAGACTTATTTACGATGCATGGGCAGTGATAGACCATATCTTTGGAGTAAGTATCTTTCACTGGCAGAATATTGGTACAACACTTTCTATCATTCTACTATTCAAACAACACCATTTGAGGTTGTTTACGGCCAATCACCTCCTCAACATCTCCATTATCTTCCCGGTGAAGCAAAGGTTGTTGTGGTTGCAAAATGTTTGCAGGACAGGGAAAACATGAAAAGATTTTGAAGTTTCATCTACAACGGGCTCAGCATCGAATGCAGCAGCAAGTGGATAAACACAGATCAGAAAGGTCATTTGAGATTGGTGATAAGGTTTTTGTGAAGCTACAACCCTATCGACAACACTCTGTGACTGCTCGATCAAATCAAAAATTGGCACCTAAGTACTATGGCCCTTTCGCAGTCATAGCTAAGTGTGGGACTCGAGCTTATAAGCTGTAGTTACCTGATTCATCTGCGATACACCCAGTTTTTCATGTTTCACAGTTGAAACGCCAAGTTGGCAATTCTGCATTTGCTTCACAGTTACCTACAGCTACTGCTGATGTTGTAATGCATGAACCAGAAAATTTTTTGGAAAGGAAGATGGTCTACAGAAAAGGAAAGGCTGCAACACTTGTCCTGGTGAAATGGACAGACCTTCCAGAAGAGGAAGCAAAGTGGGAGTTCTACTATGATCTTATTCACCGTTTTCCAATCTTTGAACCTTGAGGACAAGGTTCTTTAATGGGGGGAGATCTGTTACAGATAGTAAGCTAGCAATGTAACAGTAAAACTAAGCTCATTCTATTACATTCTATCGTACTATTACATTAGTTAGTTAGTACAGTGAAGTTGTTACAGAATAATGACAATTTGCCACAATGTATAAATACTCCCTTTTACAGAAATAATAATACACAAGAGAATATTCATTGATTCTATTCTGTCTTCATTCCCCATTCACTTCCTCTCCTGAGCGTGGCCGTATCCTCCTTCCAGACAGCTTGCAAGGTGAGAAAAGAGTTGTTGTTCTTGTAACATTAGCTCTTGCAACTCTTCTATCATTACAGATTGTTGAATTTGTAACATTTTGGAGTTAATATTTACAGAGAGAGAAATCATTATTAAGAGATGTTTGAGAGTTTTACTTTCAGTTGTAATTCATCTTAGGGGTTGGGAGGCAAATCGAGTGAATTACGTGTATGCTTATTGAGAGCATGTTCTTATTGAGCAAGTGATTGTACTGAGTGGAGTACGTGCTAATAAGAGTGATCTTTCACGTGTCAAACTCTCACATCATCTTTTGTTTGTCGTTGTGCAAGTCTAGTTTGTTGTGTGCTTGTTAGACAGTCGTCATGAGTAACTACTCACAAAGAACAACGTTCTAAGAACTCTCATATACATAGAATACGAATTTAAGAAACAATCAACATCAATAATAAATTGTTGTCTAGCTCAGTTGGTAGAGCTCAAGGCTTTTAACCTTGTGGTTGTGGGTTTTAAGCCCCACGGTGGACGATTTTTTATTTTGATTAGCTTCTTCTGAAAATTAGAATATGTTTAGGTATCTTTTATCATAAAATGGTAGACAAACATATTGTGAATTTAAGCTGTGGTGGTTATCGAACATCATACTTGTTTATAATATGTGAAATATTACATTCTTTTTTCACAAATGTAAATGTTTATTTAGATCTTTAAAAAAAGCCCCACAATGGGCGATTTCTGATTTTGATTAGCTTCAATTAGAACATGTTTAGGTATCTCTTATCACAAAATGGTTGACAAATATATTATGAATTTAAGTTGTGGTGGTTATCAAACATCATAATTGTTTATAAAATGTGAAAAATTATATTCTTTTTAAAAAAACGTAAATGTTTATCTGTAGCTTTGGAAAAAAATGTATTTTGCATCACATATTATATGTTATTTCGTGTAAGCAATGAATACATAATTCGAAAGTATCGTTATGAGAGATGAAATGAATGGTAAGACAACCAACCAATTGTAAACAATGATTTTGTTATGTTTGAAGAAGGATGACAACACTTCTGATATACACAAAATACAAATTTATGAAACAAATGACATCAATAATAAATGCCCCTTTAGCTCAATTGGTAGAGCACATGGCTCTTAACGGTGTGAGGTGGGTGATTTTTGTTTTTGATTAGCTTCTTATGAAGATTAGAATATGTTTAGGTTTTTATTTATTTGAGTTAGGGGTCATATAATGTTAACTCTGTGTAATTCCATATGTTGGAGTATGAAGGTGTTGCTGAGATAGTCAACCAGATCAAACGAGTCAATCACACTTCTCAAAACAAGGCAGAGTCCGTCAACCTTGAAAGATCGAATGAGTCTTGTCCTTACCGAAAGAGCGAGAGAGTCCATCCATGTGAATTCATCAATCAGTAACGAAATTCAAGGAGCAACGTCCACTAAACCATAACAGTCATCAACTATCATCCTTGGGCCGAAATTCATGCAAAATGTGAGCAAAATCCAAAGCCTTGACTTTCTGGTAATTCGAGGAGTCTGTCGGTCAGTTGCAAAATTAAGGAGCAAGTACAGCAACTACATTGACTTACAACGGTCATCAACGTTCAGACTTGGACCAAAATTCTCTCAACATGGCACTAATCAGAAGACTTGGCTTCAGCTTCCGAAATATGGCTCCAGCTTCCAAAATTCAAGGAAAGAGTCATTGGTTCCTGAAATTTCGGAACTGACAGAGTCAGTCTACTACATCAGACATGAAAGTCATAATTGAACGTTGCCAAGTCGTCCAATGGATTGGTAATTGTCCGAAAATTAAGGGCCAAGGCTTAGCAACGTTCATAAAGAAGTTAGGACCGAATTTTAAGCAACTACAACGTTCAGATGGCAGAAATTTTGGAAGCAGACTCCCTCACCGGCTCCACTATATAAGAGAGTTGTCATTTCGTTTCTCATTGCAGCTTTCCAAAGAGAATCATTCAGAGTATTTGTTTAGAGAAAGCTTTGCCTATTTTAGAGAGAGAAAAGAGAGAGAGAAGTACTAGATTCGTTTGTGCATATCGATAGAGTCTTTCTAGGTAGGACCTAGTTTTCACTACACTTATCATTGAGCTGGTCAGAGATTGTATTGGAGTCCTCCACCTTTCGAGTGTTAATCCATTTAGCTCCGCTAAGTCTATCTTACTTCACTACCTTGAGCAACTGCTTCCGCGCACTTAGTTCGGCTAAGTGTTTCTACGTCTCAAGTGTTGTCACATACGAAGTTCGATTGAGTGCCTCTACATCACAGAGTGTTTCTTACTTTCAAAGACCGATTGAGTCAAACCAACTCTTAGACTCACACCTTGAGTTGGTTTGAGTCAGCCACCCGATCCTACACCATAGGTTTTTTATTCAAAGTGAATAACCTTGGTGCGCGCACCACTAAGGCTTAAATCACGGTTTGTTGCTAAATCGTAATCTGTGGGTAGGGACACTCTATGAGACTTCTCTTTGCACGTTTTAGAGGGTTATGGTTACAACCCTCGCCAGAGGTGTTAGCATGCTTCTTCTCTTTATCAACGTCCACCACTTCTACCTCATCGATGCATAAAATCTGTCTCGGTGGCGACCTGCTCAAGTCGTGTATGGTGTACATCTGCGTTGGTTTATTACATACAAAATCATAGTCTAAGAATCGAACAGGAAAAGTGTTATCATAAAGACACATTTAAATAAGCATTCTCTTGTAGGGATTATTACTTGTCACTTGTATCATTCTCCTATTTTATCGACCTAGTAGATGAGGTTGATCCCAACACGGTCATAGGATCAGCCTCTAGCAATAGTCGACCCTATGCAATAGAAGTTTTTGTGTTTCAATTGAAGTTGCATAATGTAAGTTGACAAACCAAAAACCCATGAATTTGTAACAGGTTGCTAAGCTCCACAATTTGAAACAAAGCACAATAGATTAACCTCAAGAAATCACATTCAGTATATGAACCGTAATTTAAAGTTAGTAAAAACCCCTCGCGCAAAGTCCTCCACCACCTTTAAATTACAGTTTCTTTTACAACTGTAATCTAAATCTGTAAAGAAAATACCGTCATCACCTCCAATCCACTAATAAATTATAGTTATGTAACAAACCGTAACTAATTAACTCCGGTCTGCTTTATAACGGTAAATTATCATGTGTAATTTATTGTTTTTTTTTCACTAGTGTGTGATTTTTTCTTGTAGCGTTCCTGATGACTACTACTTGATCTCGACATATACCAAATCTCTTATAGTGACACTACCTTAGTTTGTCTGGTCAAATATACAAGATTATTTTCTTAAACTCAAAACATTGTATACACAGTATCTATTCTATGCCCAAATGACTAATTATTTCATAGATATCTCATTTGTTGATTAATTTGAATGCCTTCATCAACTTCTTGTTTATCATTCTTATCCTCTGAAGAATAAAAAATTACAACGTTTTTTTGTTAAAAAGGTGGTTGTTGATATCTTCAAGATTAAGAAACGGTCGCCAACTCTTGGAAGATGACAATCGCCTACTTCAAGATTTTACTGCAGTTATTTTATTAGCACTCTAAATTTACGTTGAAACTAGTATGACCTCATTACTAGTCGTGACATATTCTGTGTTTAATATGTTCATCTTGCTTCTCATGGTTGAGAAACACTATTGAGAAAAAAATGAATACAAAAATTGCAAATTAGCAAAATGAATTTATGGTCTCCCAACAACTTTTATATGTAAAAAGTGTACGTTTGGCCATTTTGTAGTTCCATTGAAAAGTTGAGATGTATTGTAATTTATCCTAAATGTCAATCCAAATACACAAATACTCCCTCCGTCCTGAATTGACCGTCCTGTTTGCTTTATGGCACGTTTTTCCACTTCAATATTAAGCATATAAGATAAAATAATTTTATAAAACTAAAATTTGTAACATATAGTTTATCATGTAAGGAATCATATGTAAAACTTAAATTTTTAAAATTAATTTATCTTATATGTTAAAAATTGAAGTCAAACGACATGTCCAAATAGTAAACAGGACAGTCAATTCAGGACGGAGGGAGTATGTTTTTATGACTGGCATAACAGAAACCGGAAACTGGGAGTGTGTTTTCTGAACCACCTCGCTCCGTGTGAGCAGGCAGAAGACCAATTGGGCTCTCACTTTGGGCCGTGGAAAAAGAAGTGGACTGACTCACACTGAAGTCCAACTTCGTCAACCAACTCTCAGTACTCATTTCCCGCGGCTGCGTAGCTGCCAAATTCACTAGCCCGGTCCCTTCTCTCTTACTTGTGTATAAAAGCACGGCGACTTTCGTCATTCTCCGTCTCTCAACCAAATGGCAACTACCACCAGCGCCAGAAAAAAGTGCTCGGAGTAGACCAAAGGCTCCGACCGGCTCCAAACAGCGACGTTGTTGTGTTTTATTTTTTTATATGTTACGGCGGTGGGTAGGTTTTGAACTCAGGATCTTTGGTTCTAGGATTCTAATCCAGGACCTTGGTTTTAGGATACCACTTTTCTACCGACCAAGCCACTCCAAACCGCGACGTTGTTACCGATGCCACTAAAACAAAAGCGAGTTTGAAGTTGCGACGAGATGGAAAGAAAGGTCCTAGCTCTCACAGAATGGAGCTCTGATTGGTGTTGGCATTTTCGCAGTCACAATTTCTTCATATCTCGAGTATAGCCAGTTGGTTAATCGAATTGACGATGGAGATCGGAAGTCGAGGTTTGTTATACCGTATCCAGCACCTAAGATCATTAATTGTAACAACATGGTAATAGTAACTGATAGCAAATTAAAGACTGATTTGATTAATAATTGGCTTAACGAATACAATACTACCCTATTTATAGGGATTAGGAAATCAGAATAACAATGCTGAAATTAATTATAGAAATAAACTATCCACTAATCAATAACTACCACTACAAGATAATGCTAATTAACATAATCAGTCAAATATTTTAGAGTTCCCATGTTCGTGACATTGCCTCGGTCTTCGAAAACCGACTTGTCCTCAAGGCGGAAAATTGGGAATTCGGGGCGGTGGTATGTTAGAATATATACATGTAGACCCAATGTACATATATATAGTTCTATTACACCTCAGCTTAAACACAGCGTTTAAGCTAGTCATATGTCTCTGTTGTATACATATATATATAGACCTTACCCCTGTACCGATACACAATATACCATATACTCATACTCTAATACATGATGTTACTTTCATATCTCTCTCTGTGTAATTTCCTATATCGGTTTCTTGTCTTCTAACATGGTATCAAGAGCATCCAGAAAAACAAGAAACTCTCACATTTCTTTCATCGTCTTCTCTACCACGCACATATTTTCCGACGACATTCAAATTTTTCCATTCGTAAAACTTCCTTCCTTTCTCTGAGATTTTTCGACGATGTCCGACACCGGCTGAAAGGATGATCAAACCTCAAAAGATAAGGGGAAAGACAAAGTACCAGACGAATCGCAAGAGTCAGTGCAAGAGTCAGAAGATTCCATACCCATCGAGCTTCGATTACATTCATTGGACTTTCCAGGAAGGCAATTAGCTTATAAATACAACGGAGGAGCAGGGTTTCTAGACTGGAAACGCAATTTCATGGTTGGTCTGATATCAAAATCGAAGTTAGGTTTTGTCGATGGTTCTGTCAAACGAAGCGACTACAAAGGGTCACAGCAAAAAGAATGGGATAAGGCTAACGGAATGGTGATGGGGTGGATCTTCACCGCGCTTGAAGACACGCTTCGCAAATCTGTGATATTTCCCGACAGCAGCTGCAATCTGGGCTAACCTTCGTCAAAGATTCAACGAGACCAGCAGAACCGTCTTTATACGATTCGCCAAGAATATCGTAAGCTGGAACAAGAAGAAGACAGCTTGAATGATTACTACACGGAGTGGGTTCAACTATGGAATGAGGAGCAAGAAATACAAGAACTTCCAGTTTGTTCGTGCGGGGCTTCAGAAAATTGGGCAAAGATCACAGAAAATGCTAGGGTTGTTGATTTTCTTATGGGTTTGAATCCAAAGTTTCAAACAATGCGAAGCGCAATACTAGTAATGTCGCCACTACCAAGTATTGAACGCGTTTATGCGATGGCAAAACAAGAAGAAAATCACAAAAATAATCAGAAATCCAGAAGCATCGAAGACGATTCCCTCACTTTCCAATTGTCCATTAACCAAAACCCTAATTTTTCCAAGAAAGCTTCAGAAGTCAGAAACTCTAACCCTAATACTAGGAATGGAAAGAATGATGACAAAAGAGTCAAATGCACGAAATGCAAGAAACCCGAACATACCTATGAAGAGTGCAACTGGGTTAAGGGTTTTCCGCCGCATTGGAAACACAACAAAGAAGGTAAAGCTCTAGGAAGCGCCATGGATGAAGAGAATTTCTGCGCTCCAGAACAAGGAAACTGTCTAGTTCCAGGCATGAATCAACAGCAACTTGAGGGCATAAAGGCTCACCTCAAGAATCAGACAAAAGAAGTTCCAGGTCTCTCTCAAAATCAGCTTACAAATTTAATGTCCTATCTTCAAATGGATCCAGAACTGCATCAAACTTCTCGAACTGATTTATGTGATCAGTTCGCAGGTATGACCTTCATAACTTCTAGTGCCTGGAATTCGAACAACAAATTTTGCATGTCTAAGATTCAAGGTTTGGATAGTAAATGGATCATAGATACGAGGGCCACTGACCATGTTTGTGGAAATATCACACTTTTTAACAGAGAAAGTTATAGAAAATGCAATCAAAAGGTTACCATGCCTGATGGACATCCTGGTCAAATTGAAGGAATTGGGAATATCCATTTGACTGGAAATTTTACCTTGTTAAATGTCTTCCATGTTTCATCTTTTAAATTCAATTTGTTGTCTGTGCGAAAATTTGTTCATCAATTACATGCTTGTCTTATAACTTCTGTGAATCATTGCTATATACAGGACCGTGAAACATCCTTTTGTTTGATGCTTGCAACAGAAGAGAAGGGTCTGTACCTTCTAGATGTTTTGAGTATTGATAGATTTCTTCAACTTAGGAATTCTTTCAAATGTAGCAGAAATGAAAATGTAATGGATTCCATTGCTGATAAACATGTTTCTGCCTCTGTTGTGAATTATGTTTCTCTATGGTAACAGATTAGGCCATGCGCCTTTGCAAAAGCTTTGTAAACTTGGTCTTATAAATAAAAGGAAAATTCCTTCTGATTTTGTATGTGATGCTTGTCATTTGGCCAAAGATCACAGACTTCCCTTTCCTCATTCTGTTATCAAAACAAAGATATTTTTGAGTTTATTCATCTTGACATATGTGGTCCATTAGGCAGAAGATATATGATGAAAATAGATACTTTCTTAGCATAGTTGATGATTTCTCCCGTGCTATATGGATTAAACTTTTGAAAAACAAACATGATGCTTTCAGTTTTGTTAAGGAATTTATACTGATGGTAGAAAGGCAATTTAATAAGAAAATCAAGATGTTCGATCTGACAATGCTTTTGAATTGGGTCTTTCAGTAGAAGGAAAAGCTTTTTATAAATCTCTAGGCATTACTCATCAAACATCTTGTGCTTACACTCCACAACAAAACGGAGTTGTGGAGCGCAAGCATAGATATTTGGCTGAAACAGCCAGAGCTTTGTATTTTTCTTCTAAAATACCCATAGAATACTGGGGGAATGCATGCTCTCTGCTACTCAATTAATAAATAGACTTCCTTCAAGTACTTTACAATGGAAAACACCATATGAAGTAATCTATGGATGTCTTCCTGATTACAAAAGGTTGAAAGTTTTTGGTTGTCTTTCATATGCTGTTAATCTGGATAAAAACAAAAGCAAACTTGATCCTCATTCTGATGCTTGCATTTATCTTGGTTTAATGGATACTCAGAAAGCTTATAAATTGCTTAGACTCAAGGATATGAAAATAATTGTTTCTAGAGATGTCAAATTTCATGAAACAACTTTACCTTTCCACACCAAACAGCCACACAATCTCCCCTCTGAAACAGTTCAAACTGATATGCCTATCACATATGACTCTGATGATACAGATTGTCCTACCAAAACCAACAAAAATACTCCAGCAGGTTTTCCTGACAGCACCATAACCATACACGACTCTACAGAAAACCAAAATGACCAACCTGTTCCTACTACTTCTGCCAACCTTGAATCACCAGAAAACCTAGATCTAAGACGGTCCACCAGAACAAGAACATCCCTTCATACCTACAGGAGTATTACATTCATGATGAATTGTCTGAAACTGATTCTTTTACAGCCATAATGTCTAGTAGAATCAATTTCAACAGAAGTAATTCAACTGATAACAGCAAGCTTAATTTGTTCTCTCTAACATATATAACTCCCAAATACATTCTGAACACTGATTGCAATGACAACTTTGAGAATATTCTTCATTTAAATGATCCAACTACTTATGAAGAAGCTTCTCAAAGTTCTCATTGGAACATGGCAATGAAAACTGAACTAGATGCTCTCATTACAAATCAGACTTGGGATTTAGTTAAGCTTCCTAAACACAAAAAACTTGTAGGATGTAAATGGGTTTTCAAAACCAAACTGAAAGCTGATGGTTCTGTTGAAAGATACAAAGCACGTTTAGTTGCAAGAGGTTTTAGTCAAAAATATGGTCTAGACTATACAGAGACATTCTCTCCTGTTGTTAGAATGTCCACTATTCGAACACTTTTGGCTATTGCTGTTAAGAAACAGTGGATTACTGATCAACTTGATGTTAATAACGCTTTTATACATGGAGACCTTCATGAAGATATATATAATATATGCAAATACCACCAGGTCTCCATGTAGAAAGCAACATGAATGCTTGCAAATTAAAAAAATCTCTCTATGGATTAAAACAAGCATCAAGACAATGGTTTGCAAAATTGAGTGATTTCTTAACTCAAGTATGATATATCAGATCTGAAAACGATTACTTTTTTTTCAAAAAGAAATCATCAATCTGTTACATATCTTGCCATTTATGTTGATGACATCCTTATTTGTGGAAATTGTTTCTCTGAAATACAAAACTTGAAAACTCGTCTTGATCAGCAATTCAAGATAAAGGATCTTGGAAAACTTCATTACTTCTTAGGAATGGAGTTTATCCATCATCCTAAAGGGCTGATAATCACACAAAGAAAGTTCTGTTTGGAGATTTTGAATACTTTTGATGATATAAATAGTAAACTTGCTTCTGCTCCTTTACCTGTTAATACTAAACTTCACAGAAATGCAGGAAAAACTCTTGACAGACCCATCATATACAGAAGTCTGGTTGGTAAATTAAATTTCCTAGTTCATACTAGACCAGATCTAGGATTTACTATCCAATTGCTAAGCCAGTTTTTTCATGAACCAACAGAACAACACCTTCAAGCTGCCTTATATACTCTCCGTTATTTGAAAGGAACAATTTCTTATGGATTATATCTGAATATTTCGTCTCTTAGCTTATTGTGATAGTGATTGGGCATCTTGCCCAAACACTAGAAAATTCATTTCTGGTTTCTATGTTTTCTTAGGTGGCAGTCCTATCTCATGGAAATCCAAGAAACAGACAAGTGTCTCTCTCTCTTCTGCTGAAGGGGAGTACCGTTCGATGAGATTAGTGACCACTAAGCTCGCCTGGCTAAGCAGAATCATCCATGAGTTCGACATACCAGCAGTGCAGCCCATACCACTACGATGTGATAACAAATTTGCAATATACATCGCAAAGAACCCTGTCTTCCACCAGAGAACAAAGCACATAGAAATCGATGTCCACTATGTGCGTTAGAAAATTTCAGAAGGAATGATCAGTCTTCAGTTCGTACCCAGCAGACAGCAAGTAGCAGATTTCCTGACTAAACCCCTCTGTGGCAAAGATTACAGAGATATACTACAGCACATTGGTCTTCAACTCCTTCAAAACACAGATTAGCTTACAGCACCCATGTTTTGAGGGGGGTGTGTTAGAATATATACATGTAGACCCAATGTACATATATATATATATAGTTCTATTACACCTCAGCTTAAACACAGCGTTTAAGCTAGTCATATGTCTCTGTTGTATACATATATATATAGACCTTACCCCCTGTACCGATGCACAATATACCATATACTCATACTCTAATACATGATGTTACTTTCATATCTCTCTCTGTGTGTAATTTCCTATATCGGTTTCTTGTCTTCTAACATGGTATGTACTCTTCCTGGAATGGAATCTCAATCGGATCGAAGAATTCCATATGATCCAGTGGTGACTCGTCAGTGATCAAACACATCATGGGTGCCCCTTTGCACCGGTATCCTGGAACGAAGCGTTCATCGCAGTTATAGCAAAGCCCCTTCTCACGGCGAACTAATGCTTCTACTGGGTTGAGCTTGTTGAAGGTCGGCCGCGAAGGAGTAGATTGAGTGGAGGGCCACGGTGATGGCGCTGGAAGAGTCAGTTGTGGTGCTACATTGTGGGATGGTAATGGCGGTTGGTTAGGCCGAGCGGTCGCAACTATCTTTTCTTCGATCAAGCGGGCGAGACTAGCGGTGCTATTGACCGAAGTGGGGTCTTGAATGAGCACCCCCGGCGGATAGCGTCACAGAGTCCAACATTATTTATGCAATTTGAATATTCCGGTTATTTTAGAGATAGAGAGATCGACTTGATCATATTTCCAGAGCAGAAGAATTATGCAATTTGAACTACAAGAGATAATGGAAACAGATCTACAACTATTGAAAAGAGCAGAAATTTTTGAAACTTATTACGTCTTATTCTTGTCTCTATAACAGCTTCTATTCCAAACATTATTTATGTACAAATAGTCCTTGAGAGAAGAGGCCTTATTTGGGAAATAAGGCCTCTAATATTCCAACATATATGACAAGATCACCTTGCATCTTTCAGGGTACGGACGATGTGCTGTCTAGAGGAGGATTTTCTCACAATAGTAATCTGCTCATCATTGGCGTTCTTATATTATCATGACCTGGAATAACCAAAACCCAATTTTACCTGAAACTGATACAACCTGGAACAGAAATGACCAAAAATCCGAACGACTAATCCGTTTGCCCGGTCTAATTTATAGTCACTTATGTTTGTGAGAACTGTGAACTCTGACCATAGACAGTGAAAGGAATATTATGATAAAATTCAATAAAATCAAGCCTGAGTGGAAAATACTCGCCTATGTGAATTATGTAATCTATTAACTCTTTATTATTCAATTTTATTAATATTCAATTTTAGGTAATTAGTTTAACAAAAGTTATAAATTTATAACATTATTTATTATCATTCATGTTTTTCTAAAGCAAGATTCAACTTTAATACGTTTTAACATATTAAGAGATTTACATTTTTATGTGTACAAATATTATAAGGTTCATTTTAATGATAAATAAAGCATATAATTATATTTAGGGAAATTTCACGATATATCCCGAGGTTTGAGCGAATTTTACGAGATACCTCCGGGGTTTCATTTTCATTACGAGATACCCCCGAGGTTTCATTGTTTTTATGATATACCCCTGAGGTTTCATTTTCATTACAATATACCCCTGAGGTTTCAATTTTATTACGAGATGCCTCTCAGTTCAGATTCGGATATATTATATTTGTCATATCCTCATTTTACCCTCGCACCATATACCCCGTAACACGGGTTTATAGTCAATTTTTTAAAAATTTAAAATATGAATAAAATGCACATAAAAATTAAAGATCAATTAACATTTTATTTTAATTTAAAAAACATAAATAAAAGTATAAAAACAAATTTAAAAATTAGAATCATGAAAGGTTTAAAATAAATAGAAATGACTAACCAACAAAAAAATAATCTATTTAAAAACTTATATTGTTACATAATTTAAAAACTATTATAGCGGTGGCTCAAAATCATATGCCCTGCAATAATCTCAGGGATATATGGTCAAAGTTTTGTTTGAATTTGAAACTTAAATAAAATGCTCATATAAATTAAATTTCATATAAAATTTGAAATCAATATTAAAAAATGAATATAATTATTTTTCTAAGTTTCATTTATGTATTAAAATTCTATAATCGTCTTAAAGTCACAAAATGCTACTATATTTTTATAAAAGTCCATGAAATGCCACTATGTCATTGACTAGAAGAAAAAAAAAGACAAGAATACTCCTACTAGCTAGCAAATTACTTTTAAAGTTCACAATATGCCCTTAAGTGTTAAAAAATTCACTAAATTAACAAAAAAGATCCAAAATACTATAAAATATAGATAACTATAAAAAATAGTTAAAATATTACAAAACATTATAAAATCAAAAAATATTGAAAATAGTAAATATTTCTTTTTTAATTATACGGTACATAAAAATGAATAAAGTGTTATAAACACATAATTTATACCAATATTTCTATCGATCTATACCAATTAAGTACCATAATTTATACCAATTAAATACCATAATTTTTACCTTATATTTTTTAGATTTTTTTCTAAAATTTTAAATTATTTATTCAAAATAAATTATTTTATATTTTAACTAATATTTAGATAATTTAATCTATTAATTTATATTCTATTTTACAGATAACTTTATGTCTTGTAAACAAAAAAATGTTATGTCATAAAGTTATATGCAAAATATAATAGAAACTATAAAAAAAGTTTCCGAAACTATTTGTTAAAAAATATAAATAATTCATTTTGAACAATAAAAAAATTTCAAAAATATAAATTATTTCAAAATAAGTTGTATTATATATATATATATATATATTTACTAATATTCAAAAATATTTTGAAAAAATATTTTCTATTTTGTAGATAACTTTATGACATAATATTTTATAGATAACAAAAAATATTATGTCATAAAATTATTTGTAAAATACAATATAAATTAATAAAATAATTTTTTAATATTATTTAAAAAATATAAAATAATTGATTTTGAATAAATAATTTAAATTTCTAGAAAAATATCTTATTAAAAATGAGAGATAAAAATTATGATATTTAATTGGTATAAATGATGGTACTTAATTGGTATAAATTATATGTTAAAACACTATATTTTTATAGTATTGAATAATTATTTTTAAAAAATATATAAAAATAAAAAAAATTCAATATTTTAATATTTTTTATTTGTTTATATTTTTTCATATAATTTTAACTATTTTTATTAGTTATTTTATTTTTATAGTATTTTGAATGTTGTGGGAATTTTAGTGAATTTTGTAACATTTAGGGGTAGATTGTGAATTTTACCTAGTAAAGGGTAGTTTTGTCTTTTTCATTTTAGTCAATGACATGGTGGTATTTCATGGAATTTTACAAAAATGTAATGACATTTTGTGACTGTTCTTTTTTTGGGGAGCATTTCATGAATTTTCAGAAAATATAGTGACATTTCATGAAATTTTCCTAAATAAAACATACAATTTATTATACGCATATGATACTACTCCCTCCGTTCAAAAATATGTCATTTTAGGAACTTGCACACTTATTAAGGAAAGTAGAATAATGACGCATGTATCCCTACTTTTTACTTTTCCTTCTAGATAATAATTACATTTGTGTTGAATAATATGGTTAAAAGTGGAAAAAAGTGTGTCAAAAAGCTAGAATGACATATTTTTAAACAAGAATCACATCCTAAAACGACAGATATTAATTAAGAGAATATTATTTTTCTAAGTTTCCGTATATGTATTAAAATTATTTTACGACATATAACTCTTATACAACCAGCAAAAATCTCTATTTATATGTCTTAAAAATTTTCATTTGCAATTATATGTCTTAAAAATGGCCCACCTAGATCTTCCCTTTTTCCCCATTCCGCTTTTACATCCACATGCGCACGCGGGCACACATGTATATCAAATGATACATTACTAGCTAAGCTAAGCTAGTACTCCGAATTGCATTAATAACACACACAGCTAATACCAAACTTTTCTTTTTCTTTGGATCGGATCTTGAATAATAGATATTCCCTATTCCTTTACCCTAGCTGCTTATGCTTTTCTAAAGTCAAACATCTAAGGTCTCCGTCCATGTTTCAATAACTATGTGTAATAACTAATACGTGCTGTTTAGTGGTAGACTGGTAGCCGTTGTTTCGAATGAACAAACTTAAAACTTACTAAGAATTAGGTTGTCTGAACCCTTCACTTGTATTTTAAAGAAACCTACAGTTTAGTCTTGTTTTTCAAAAAAAAAAAAAAAGGGTTGAGATTGTTGTAAATGAGAGAATAGAGAAAGAGTAGAAAACGGTAATCAGGTTTTCATTCACTTTACAACTGAGTACAATGGTCTCTATTTATAGAGAGTATGGGATAACCCGAAAAGGGCAATATGGACATTCACTAAATATATATAATATATAACACTCCCCCTTGAATGTCCGATATTGATTGCCTCGTTAAAAACCTTGCTTGGAAAAACCCAGTGGGATAAAAACCAAGACTAAGGAAAAAAGAGTGCAATCATAAGTTCTCCCTGAACTAAACGTCACTTCAAGTCTCTGAATCTACATAGCCCAATCTTGCGGATTAACTTTTCAAAAGTTGAAGTTGGAAGTGACTTGGTGAATATATCTGCCAAATTCTCGCTTGAACGGATTTGTTGTATATCAATTTCTCCATTCTTCTGAAGCTCATGGGTGTAGAAAAACTTGGGAGATATGTGCTTCGTTCTATCTCCTTTGATGTACCCGTCTCTCATCTGGGCTATACAGGCAGCATTGTCTTCATATAATGTCGTGGGAATTTTCTGATCAAAAGATAGGCCACACGTCTCTTGTACATGCTGGATCATGGACCTCAACCAAACACATTCTCGGCTGGCTTCGTGCATTGCTAGAATTTCTGCATGATTAGAGGAGGTGGCGACACTCGTTTGCTTTATAGACTTCCATGATATGGCCGTACCTCCATGAGTAAATACATAACCTGTTTGTGACCTTGCCTTGTGGGGATCAGATAGGTAGCCAGCATCAGCGTAACCTACTAGACCAGACTTAGGTGTCTTTGGAAAGTATAACCCCATATCCATTGTACCTCGAAGATAACGAAGTACATGTTTAACACCATTCCAATGTCTTTTGGTTGGAGCAGCACTATATCTTGCTAATAGATTTACTGAGAATGCTATATCAGGTCGAGTATGACTCGCCAAGTACATTAATGCTCCAATGGCACTTAGATATGGGACTTCAGGACCAAGTAACTTTTCGTCACTTTCCCGGGGTCTAAATGGATCCTTGTTTACATCTAGGGACCTAACAACCATTGGGGAGCTCAACGGATGAGCATGATCCATATAAAATCTTGTCAACACCTTTGTAATATATTGAGTCTGGTGTAGGAATACCCCACTTGGTGAATGCTCGAGTTGCAGTCCTAAGCAGAACTTTGTCTTACCAAGATCTTTCATTTCAAATTCTGACTTTAAACATTCAACAGCTTGTTGAAGTTCTGCAGATGTTCCAATTATGTTGAGGTCATCAACATAGACTGCAATTATGACAATCCCAGATCCACTTTTCCTTATGAATATACAGGGACAAATCGAGTCATTCTTATAGCCTTTCTTAAGCAAGAAGTCGCTAAGGCAATTATACCACATACGGCCTGACTGCTTTAGTCCATAGAGGGATTTATTCAATTTAATAGAGAACTTTTCTCTAGAGCTTGATTTAAATGCTTCGGGCAATTTAAATCCCTCTGGTAGCCTCATATAAATGTCGCTATCAAGCGATCCATATAGATAGGCTGTAACCACATCCATTAAACGAAACTCAAGATTTTCTTGGACTGCCAAACTAATCAAGTATCTAAAACTTGTGGCATCCATAACTGGGGAATAAGTTTCTTCATAGTCAATACCAGGTCTTTGACTAAAACCTTGTGCCACTAGACGAGCTTTGTATCTCACAATTTCATTTTGCTCGTTTCTTTTTCGCACAAACACCCATTTATAACCAACTGGTTTTATCTTACTGGGTGTGTGGACCACTGGTCCAAAAACCTCACGTTTTCGAAGTGAGTTTAATTCTGCTTCAATAGCATCTTTCCATTTTGACCAATCATTTCTTTGTCTGCATTCTTCAACAGACTTTGGTTCATGATCTCTTCATTATTCATAACTTGTAGCGCTACATTATATGCAAAAGTTTCATCGACGTCAATTTCATGTCGGTTCCATCGAATTCCAGTCATGACATAGTTGATAGAGATCTCTTCATTATCAATATTTGTTTCAGGTACCTGATTTTTCTGCATTTCTGCAACTGTCATGTCTACGGACTCTTCAAGAGTCTCACCCTTTTCACTTAGACCATCTTTAATGCATCCCTTTCGTTTTCGAGGGTTTTTATCTTTGGAACCGACTGGTCTACCACGTTTTATACGTGTGTTAGACTCATTTGCAACCTGTCCTCCATGGACATCAATTTTAGCGGGAGCATTTTTAGCTGGCACATACGACTGTGTCACCTGATTTAGGTCAGTAAATGCATCAGGCAATTGGTTTGCCAGCTTTTGGAGATTAATAATATGTTGAACATCTTGTTCACATTGCTTAGTGCGAGGATCGTAATGTAGTAATGATGGTTCGTTCCATGTAATCTCCTTTACCAATTGCTTATTTTCTCCCCCTAATGATGGGAAATGTGACTCATCAAAATGACAGTCAGCAAATCGAGCTGTAAACAAGTCCCCAGTTGTTGGCTCGAGATATCTAATAATTGAGGCAGATTCAAGCCCAACATATATTCCCATTCTTCTTTGAGGTCCCATTTTGGTTCTTTGCGGTGGAGGTATAGGAACATATACCGCACAACCGAAAATCCTCAGGTGAGAGATATTGGGTTCTTGACCCGTAACCATTTGTAATGGTGACAACTTATTAAAGCTTGTTGGCCTGATGCGAATCAAGGTAGCTGCATGTAATATAGCATGTCCCCACGCAGATACTGGAGTTTTGATCTCATTAGTAACGGTCTTGCAATTAACTGCAGACGTTTGATCAAAGATTCTGCCAAACCATTTTGGGTATGCACATGAGCTACTGGATGTTCAATGGTTATTCCAATGGACATGCAATAGTCATTGAAGGCCTTGGAGGTAAATTCACCAGCATTATCCATGCGTATGGATTTGATTTGATTATCAGGAAAATTTGCTCGCAATCGAATCAACTGAGCCAATAATCTTGCAAATGCCATATTACGGGTTGATAATAAGCTAACATGTGACCATCTGGTTGATGCATCTATCAAAACCAGAAAATATCTAAATGGTCCACATGGTGGATGGATAGGTCCACATATATCACCCTGAATCCTTTCGAGAAAAGCAATCGGCTTTATCTCGAGTTTAACTGGTGATGGCCTTATAATTAGTTTTCCTTGAGAACAAGCAATACACGGAAAACTATTTAGTTGAAGAAACTTTTTGTTTTTCAACATATGACCACATGAATTTTCCATAATTCTTCGCATCATGATGGAACGGGATGGCCTAACCGGTCATGCCAAGTTTTGAAATCATCAAAATATTTCAGTTTTTCAACAACATGTATTTCTGTTGTATTAATATACGCAGGGTACAACCCAGAGGAAATAGCAACTAGCTTTTCCAACATTTGTCTCTTTCCAGCTATCACTTTTGTGATGCCAATATATTCAATATTTCCATCATTCCCCGTCTCAATGTGATACCCATTCCGGCGTATATCAATGAAACTCAACAGGTTTCTTTGAGACGTGCTGGAAAATAATGCATTTTCAATGCATATTTTTGTTCCCTTAGGTAGAGTAATGGTTGCTTTTCCAGACCCTTCAACAATACTCGTACTACCTGATATGGTAGTAACCTTTGGCGCATAATTTAGTAAATAAGAAAAATATTTCTTACTCTTAAGAATTGTGTGCGTTGCAGCACTATCAATAAGACATACATCTTCACCATCCATCAATGAAATTCTTCAATGGTAATTATTATTACAATCTGTCATATAAATAAAATAAACAAATATTAGGAACGATCCTATAGGTATCGTTTTTATGACATCATTTTAATATCAGAACTGAAAACTTTCCGGCACGGTGCCTTTTTTTCTATAAATAATACCAAAATCAAACTTAACAGGCACAATGCCCTATATAGCGATGTAACCATCATAGAGGTCAAAACTTGACATATGAACATACAATTATTATACGATGTCGCTTAATTAGATTTTTTTTTTGAACAACTATCTATCATAAATTTTCACTGGTGCTATACCATCATGATTCTTCATAAAGCATAATACAATGCTCACCTCGTACAAAAATAAATATATAAATACGGCTGCATATGAATTAACCAGGTGTTATACCATCTTTTCGACGAGTGATCTACTCAATATCATTTCTTTTTCATATATTATAATGATTTCTGGCGCAATGCCAATATCATATTATATCAAAATTAAAGTTTTCAGGTGTGATACCTTTTATATCATATCAAAATTAAACTTTCAGGCACAATGCCCTTTACATTTTGGTAATGTTGACCATTCTTAAACACTTTTGTCATAAGATAAACATATATAGAAACGATTATACATGTATCGTTTTCAGAACATCGCTTTTATATAGCATCAAAAGCTTTCCGGCATAATGCCTTAATGATTTACAAATTAAAATTTAACAGGCGCAATGCCGTATGTAGTGATATAAGCATTATAAATAATAATAAACAAATAAAATTTGAACCATATATCAAAACAAAATAAATAAATAATGTATAATAAATGGAAATATTAAATAACAATAAGATCAGGCACGATGCCTCACGTGATAAATAAATCTGGCACGATGCCTCACGTGATAAGTAAATCTGGCACGATGCCTCACGTGATAAATAAATCTGGCACGATGCCTCACGTGATAAATAAATCTGGCACGATGCCTCACGTGATATCTATATCTGGCACAATGCCTCGTGTGATTTTAATTACAGGCACAATGCCTCACACGATACATAATAAAATAAACAGCGAAATAAATAAACAATGAAATAAATAAATGAATGAATAAATAAATATTAAAGAAACTGAATAAATTAAACACTACGAAATGAATGAAATAATTAATAATAAACAAATTATGGCGTGATGCCTCACGTGATATTGAATATCTGGCATGATGCCTCACGTGAAATTAATAACTGGCACGATGCCTCGCGTAAAATTAATAACCGGCACGATGCCTCGTATAATAATTTTTTTTTTGGCACAATGCCGATGTGATATAATAAATTTATATGGAACAATATAGTTCAACCAATCTAGAATAAATACAATAACAATAATAATAATGATTAATATTACGGTTAGAAAAATAAAACAATACGGGAAGATCTGCTTTGGTGAGATTATCGTTTTGAAGAAGATCGTAGTAAGCTGATCAAACAGAACAAACAAACATCTCGATCGAGACGGGATGACAAGAAAATCTGAAACAAATCATCGACTCTAGAAGAGAGCTGGTGACATTGACATTTGCGCCACATAATGAAGAAATTAGGTTTAGTGAGATAACGATTTGATATTATTTTAATAATTCCAATGATAATCTCATCAAATGAATACGATTCGTCCAGCATCGATCGTACAGAAAAGGAATTTTCAATGTGAGAAAAGGAATATGGATGAAAAAAAAATTCAACCTTGGAATGAATTGTTGGAATCGGGGAAATTGGATCTGCCGCAAGAGGTAGCAAAGGAAAAAAAACAAGAGGAAAGAAAATGAAGAGAAAGAGCGTGCTGATAACGTGTTGTAAATGAGAGAATAGAGAAAGAGTAGAAAGCGGTAATCAGGTTTTCATTCACTTTACAACTGAGTACAATGGTCTCTATTTATAGAGAGTATGGGATAACCCGAAAAGGGCAATATGGACATTCACTAAATATATATAATATATAACAGAGATGCGGTTTTACAAATAAAATAAATAAATCATTCTTAAGAATCAAGTGATTATGCGAGTCTTTTGATTTTCTAGATCTCGTTCTAAAGCAAAGGAAAATGTTAATGTATAAACAACATCATGTACTTGTATTTATTATCATTCATATGTTTTAAAAGTATCTGATTGGTTTGGAAGAGTATTTTTTATAATTAAGGTGTATAGCCATTTAAATTAAAACGAACCTGGCTAGCCAAAGGACGGGACAAAGTTGGGTCTCATTAAAACCCCTCTAAACAAAACCCTATGGAAAAAAAAACTTAAAGGGGGAAAAAGAGTACTCGCCACATCCAAATACAATCCTAGAAAACAAATTACAACTAAAGTTCAACCAACACACCAATTAAAACCAACTATGCTGCTTTCTTACAAGTAGTCCTTCAAAGAAAGAGAGACCTATAAAAGAATTACAAGGAAGAGGACGATCTTTCCATCACGTCTTAGTCTACCGCCAAACTCCAAGCTTAATCTGGATAGCAACATGGTCAACCTTGCAACCTTCCCCACGAAATATAACATTATTCCGCTGCATCCATTTGTAGTACACCCCATAACAAAAAGTAGATTTCCAAACACGATGAGTCTTAGCAACAAGAGGGAAGGCGAAGCCAATATCCGCAATATTCTCACGAAAACGACACATTCCACCAATGAAATACAAGCTCCCAAATCTTTGCTATCTCTGAACACTGGAACAACAGATGTTCAATTTTTTTTCCATTACCCTTACACCATGGGCACAGGCTCTTACCAAGAGGGATGATATCTCTCTCAAATAGGATTTATCTGGTCAACAATCTTCTTATTATAGCAAACCATAACGTTACCTCCACCCTCAGCTCACATGAGCCTTTTCTATAAACAAACATCATATACTAGTACTTTTAGTTAATGACTAATATATACTTATACTCTTGTTCAATGTAAAATACCTTATATACACCCAACTCCTCGCAGATAAACTTTTTACAAATACCGTAAAAGTGACCAGACCAGACCAGATTGTTTTTTCCTCTGTGGATGTATGCTTATTAGTGGTTTGCCAACAAGTTATCATGCCATATGAAAAAAAACAAAGAAACTACAATCCACCACACTTCCATTTCCAAGTTGGATCGACCGTCCACTTTTACAAAAGTAAACGCGATTTTATGTTAGCAATTTTAATAAAAAAAAAAAAACGTCATTGTTACAACTCACATCCATAAAAGGCATCGATCGACATTATTTTCTTATGGACAAAATAATATTACTATTATATATATCAGGTTAATTAACCCTTAAGCATACCAGGTCACTTTCTCGACGTCTTTCTAAAGCAAAATATAGTAAGGAATTTTCGCTTTGCTTCTTCTTCATCTCCCCACTACGCAGGGCGGAGCCAGGTTTGAGATCTTGAGGGGGCCAAACACAAATGTTAGAGGGGCCACATATATAATATTATAGTATTATATATATTTTTCTATTGATTTTTTTTTAATTAGGGGGCCAAGCCCACCCAATGAAAGGAGTAGCTCCACCACTGCCACTACGTACATATCCCCGCCGAAAAAGGTATATTAGGAATGGGCCGATATTAATTTTGGAGAATTATTTTGCTTTTGTGTATTAAATAATACAAAAAGTATATCAGTTGTATTTGTACTGCCTTTCATTATTAAATTCTAAATTGTGAAATGGAACTAAGAATCATATGAGGCTAGTTAGTCTTTTATCAAAAAAAATATATGAGGCTAGATAGTCTTTTATAAAAAATATATGAGGCTATTAGTTAGTTGCTCAAGATTAACATGAGCTATAAGGCCATCCACAATAGTTTTAAGTTTCTTAACACATTCCAAGGTGTCATGTCATCTAAAAATTATATTTTATTACTTAAGGAACTTTATTCACTACAATAACAAAGTTTCTTAATATTCTCTCTTAATGAACAACCAATAAACTAAATAGTGAGATAAAATATGAAAGAGAGATACACATAGGTGGATCTAATGTGTCATAAAAAGTGGGTTCTTATTTAAGAACAAAATGGGTGGAATCCACTCCATTGTAGAACATTTTACATATGTAACCGTGTCAAGAACCCCTATTGTGGATCCCCTAACTGTTTCGATTTGCTTTTAATTAATAAACAGAGATCATGCTGAATTATCTGGCGATGATGATACTCATCACGTGAATACCGTGAGCTGTGCCAAACTTCTCGGATTCTTCTTCCGCATGAGAAGAATCCGATATTTTAGTAGGAATAAATAAATTGGGATCAAAGGAATAATGGAAAACATAAATATTGAATGAGTTTCTAACCTTTAATCGTTTCAGTAACATATTAACATCACATTACCGCGTTTGTAATCAATTTGTTTTAAATGGAAGGGGATTTGTAATGAATGACTGAAAAACAATTATAATAAAATATTTTATTTTGAAATCATTTTTTTTTAAAAAAAATTGATGGTGATGTGTAATAAAAGATTTAGAAACGAAATGAACATAAAACATTTCATTCATCCAAAAATAACTTTAGATGTTATAACATTTTTATTTTAGATGGCTCTTTCCTACTCCTTCAATAATATAAAAAACGCAAATACTTAGTTATATCTTATTGTAGCCATCCTAGGAAATTTTTATAATTTACAAAAAGTGAGAGAGAGACGGAGGGGAGGGAAGCACGCGCCTCAGAGAAAGGAAGAGAGAAGCGCACACGACCAGGCTTTTTTTTTCATTTTTTCTTTCAATGCCCCATTGATTCATTTTTTTTCATTTTTCCTTTTTTCTTTTTTAATATTTTATTATTCTTCTTTCTTTATTATAAAAAATTTAAATTGTTATAACTTTTAATATATAAGTCCAAAATGAAAAAAAATTATATCACTGTTCACCTAAATTCAAGCTCTTTAAATCAGGACTAGTCATAGATATGTTTTGACAATTTTTTTTAAAAAAATATTTTTACGTGTATACGACGATACACTAAAATGATAATATGATTCATTAAGTAATAAGTGGTGAATTTGACATTTTTAGCTTTCCTAGGGTGGGTTTTAGGGTGTTTTAGGGTCGGGTAATCTATTTGAATTTGTTTTGTACTTTATATTGTAGCAACTAACTCGACAGGTTTTTAGGGTTTGTGGTAACGGGTTTAGGGTCGTTAGACCCTAAACCCGCCACTGCAAACCCTAAAATTGTCTTCGACATTTTTAGCAATCTTAGGGTGGGTTTTGGGGTGTTTTGGGGGGTAGGGTAATCTATTTGGAAACCGTTCTATACTTTAATGTGAGAATGTACATATTTTAATGTGAGAATGTATATGTTTTAATGTGACGATGTACATATTCAAATGTGAGAATGTACATGTTCAATTATGAGAATGTATATGTTTTAATGAACATCTGTACAGATTTGTATGACCGTCTGTACAAGTGTTCTTTCTTATATGTACAGGTTTTAATTTAAGGATGTACATATTTAATTATCCGTACAAGTTTACATGGCTATCTATATGTTTTTAATGCGAGGATGTACATGTTTTTACGTGAGCATGTACATGTTTTAGTGAACATTTGTACAGGTTTGTATGACAATATGTACAAGTTTTCTTTTACGTTTTGTGCTCCATACATGTAAAAATATTTTTTAAAAAATTGTTAAAATATATCTATGACTGGTCTTGTTTTGAAGAGCTTGAATTTAGATGAACAATGATATAATTTTTTTCATTTTGGACTTATATATTAAAAGTTACAACCATTTAAAGTTTTTATGATGAAAAAGAAAAAAAAAGGAAGAGGTGTTTAAAAAAAAGAAGAAAGAAAAATTCACGTGACAAACGCATTGCGCTTAAAAAAAAAAGTAAGTGCGCGCGCTAGGATGTAGCCAAGACGGGCCGTATAAAAAATTCGAAGACAAAACATATCTCTTATTAGATCATGTAAATTTTACACGCTTCATTCAACAATATCGGTCATCTTAGAAATTTACATACTTAAAAACAAAAGTAGAAAAATGACACTTGTATCCCTACCTTTTACTTTTCCATCTAGATTATAATTACTTTTGTGTTGAATAGTAGGGTTAAAAGTGGAAAAAATGTGTCAAAAAACTAGAATGACATATATTTTTGAACAAGAATCACACCCTAAAACGACAGTTCTTAATTGATAGAAATTTTCCAAATTATAGCATTTCTTTTGACATTATTAATAGAATTAGAAATTTCACCTAACAAAAATTTGAGTATAAAAAGTTATAAATAATTTTTAATAAATTAACGTAATATAAAATATTGTTAGTGTGATGTGATACTTATTTTTTAATTGTAAAATAGATATCTTTTAATTGAATAATGAAAATTTGTATTTAATTAAATTCTAGCAATGATGAGAGTAAATTTATTTAATTTATTATTATTTTTTAAAAAATTGGCGTAGATCGGTGGCTAACTTAATCAATAAATTAATTGTAATTTTTTATTATTGTACTAATTAACAATCTGTCTGTAATAAATAAGTGAGTAAAAAAATATTTTTGTTATGACTATATACCTTAAAAAATTAACTAATTATAACTGCAAATTTTAAAAATTTAACTATATACTTTTTATAATTACTACGGAATCTAAAAAACTGATTGTAATTAAATTTATTTGACGTCCTTTATATTTATTTAATCAGAGTTAGGTTTACCAATGTAGGTTAATAATATATATTTGGACTCAAATTTATAATTATTAATATATTTTGTCTATTTATAACTAGTATGATTGTTTAAATGTAATTAGTGTTTCAGTTAATCATGTTTAACTGAAACTAATCTATTTAACTAATAATTTATGTTGAATAATTTATTATAACTAATAGGGAAAATTCACGATATACCCCTGTTTTCTTTCGTAATTCACAATATACCCCTGTGATTTTAGTAATTTAACTTTAAATATGCTTAAATGTTATCTAAAATTGATGAAACTTTACATGGACGATGCTAAAGTGTTATATTTTTGTCCATTATCAAATTTGAAGCTTTTTAAGCTCACATGTGACATGTGGGACCCAATGAATATGTGACTGTTCACTGGGTCCCACAGGTCACATGTGAGCTTAAAAAACTTCAAATTTGATATTGGACCAAAATATAACACTTTAGCATCGTCCATGTAAAGTTTCATCAATTTTGGACAACATTTAAGCATGTTTAAAGTTAAATTACTAAAATCACAGGGGTATTGTAACACCCTGTATTTTGCCTTAAAACATAGATTATTAAATTACAAATCTAACAGTGAAAACGGCTTCAAAAACGGACTCCAAACGAGGTCTAAAAGTGCAAAACAAGCTTGGTCCGAGCTTGTGTCCGGACATGGGAAGTTCAGACACAAGTCGAGAGTTGAAAAGTCTGAAAACCAAAGGCGTCCGAACTTGTGTCCGGACTTCAAAGTTCGGACACAAGTCGAGTTTCAAAGTCCGAGAATTCTTACGCGGCGTGTCCGAACATTGGTCCGAGCTTACAAGTTCGGACCTAAGTCGAGACTTGCAAGTCGACCTCGTCCTCGCATGCTGTCCGAACATTGACGTTCGGACAGAAGTTCGGACACGACAAAAACAAAGAAAGCATTCTAAACTCTCGGGGCCTGTCCGAACATGGATGTCCGGACGGACGTTCGGACAGGTCCTGATATGCATCTTTACAGGCGAAAACAGTACCAAATCAACACCAAAATTAAACATAATAACTTAGCAATCAAAGAAGAATCATTGCAATGACTTAGTACCACAAATAACCAAAAGAACACTATCGAAAGATATCTTATACAAAAAGTAAATCTCCATCATAACCAAAACTTCTTAGAGAACAATACCAGTAAAACACTTCAACTTAATAGCAGCGGAACAACAAAATCCAAAAGGCGTTACCGCCACACTCTAACAAAGAGTGCTCAGGCTTTAAACTACTAACCAAATACCAAAACGTTTCCAAAACTTGTAAAACATAGCAATTCCAAAACATAACTCAACTCGAAATTAGACGAAGTAATTATCCAGTCATCCTAGGCTATGTGATAGCGTGTCCCAATCCCCAATTCAGTCATGAGTACCTGCGATCATAAAACAACAATAGAAAACATGAAGGGACCGTGCAAATCAGTAAAACTGAGTAAACATTGCCTCAACTTGTAAAATACAATTTGAAACTCATTTTACATTTGCAAAACATTAACTCACACCACAACGTTAACCAGTTTCACCAACACCAAACCACCATTAATAAAACATTTCGGGGGAGAACTTTCCAAGAATCAAATCAATGGTTTACACGGACGACCCCCAAATCGGGTCGCAACAACTAGAATCCCACCTCACTCTACGTCCTTAAGTGTGCACACCCCCAGAAGGTAACTTATGACCCAAAGGAGTAGATCATTAGAGCTTAACTGCAAGTAATGTCTGCAGGCAAAAGTAATAAGAATATCCACGGGGTACATAGTACCAATTTCACAGGAGCGCCAATAAGGCACCAACAATTTACACGGAGCACCAAGAGGTACCAACAATCCAATAACCAATTCAAAGAAAGTCTCCCAAAACATTTATTCAAACCCTTTTGCAAAACATCTCACCAGAATACACAGGGAAATAATTCCCAAACTTCACAATCTCAAAACCATCCAAACCAATCCATTATAATTGCAAAACACAGAGTAGAATGTTGAGCACAACATTTACCTGGATACGCTCACCGCCACAGAATTACTCAGCAAGATCAGCAGTAGCGTCCGTCAGGAATTCGGTGTCTAGAATTGTAAGTAAAACACAATCAGATACTACCAACCAGAATTAAACATCTAACCTACCAATGGATTCCCCTTACCCTTCTACTAGATCCGGCACCAGAGAAGCGCCTAACGCGACGGGGAAACATGAACGAGAATGAGAGAGATTGGAAGCTTGAAGAAAGAGAGGAGCGTAGAGACGTATTGAAGATGAAGAAGATCGTGATAAAGATCGTGCAGTTAAATAGGAAGTAAATAGAATAATAAGGATAGTTTATAATAAGTATATCCGATTTAAAAGGAGAGAAATCGATAATCAGTTTGTAAAATAATTTAATAGATGGATTAACAATTACCACTAATACTAATTTGGAAACTGAGTAAATAAATAACGTTAAAACATGGAAGGATCTAGATTCAAGATTAGAGAAATAAATATATTATTTGGTTAAAGTAAAAATAGGGCTAACTATCGTTAGTAAAGATGAGAAGAATTATTAAATAAATAGATAAAAGAATAAATACATAGTAGTGAATAAATAAGTTAGGAAGAGGAAAATATTTTAGAAGAAGTAAAATCAAATTTGTATTCTTGAACATAATAAAGTTGTTTGAGACGAACGTAAATATATATATATATTGCTTCTCTGGGCCTTATAATCTTAATAACATTCTCGACTATATGCTAATTTAATCCTATGCCAAAATTCACGGGTATTTCATCTCATCCCCCTTAAAAGAAAGCTTCGCCCTCGAAGCTAAGCCTAGACAATGCTCCAACCAAAAGACTGATCTGAAAGCTGAATCCAACTGAACTTGACATAGTCTTAAACGGTTACCTGCTCGAAAAGCTGAGGGTACTTTCTTCTTCATTTCCTCTTCGACCTCCCACGTCGCCTCCTCAGTCCCATGATTCGACCACAACACCTTGACCATTCGGGTGGACTTCGATCGGGTCTCTCTTCTTGGTGTCCAATACCTTAATGGGGTATCCTCGTACGATAGGTTCTGCTCCAACTCCAGCACCTCAGGCTGTAGAACGTGGGATGGGTCGGGAACGTAACGCTTCAGCTGAGAGACATGGAAAACATTATGGACTCTTCCAGCTCACCAGGTAGTGCCAATCTGTAGGCCACCTCTCCAATCTCTCCAGGACCTCGTAAGGACCCACGAATTTGGGGCTCAATTTCCCCTTCTTCCCAAATCTGGTTACCCCTCTCACAGGAGACACCTTCAGGAAGACTCTATCACCAACTTCGAATTCAACCGGTCTCCTCTTTAAGTCAGCATAGGACTTCTGCCTGTCCTGGGCCGCTTTCATTCGGCTCTAGATGATTCGGACCTGCTCCATCGTCTCCTCTATCAGCTGGGGTCCCAATATCACTGTCTCGCTGATGTCGCTCCAACATAAAGGGGTTCTGCATTTCCTCCCATACAAGGCTTCATAGGGAGCCATCTTAATGCTAGAGTGGTAACTGTTATTATATGAGAACTCCACCAGATGAAGTCTGTCTGCCCAAGTCCCCTGAAAGTCCATGGCACATGCCTGAAGCATGTCCTCTAAGGTCTGGATAGTCCTCTCCGTCTGACCATCTGTCGCCGGGTGGAAAGCAGTGCTCAACTTCAATTTAGTACCCATAGCCTTCTGAAACTGTTGCCAGAAATGTGCTAAGAATCTCGAGTCTCGATCAGATACTATCGTCTGTGGCACGCCATGGTATCTGACCACATGCTTAAGGTATGCATCCACTAGCTGGCTCATAGACCAAGTGCTCTTCATAGGTATGAATCGAGCGGACTTGGTGAGTCGATCCACGATCACCCATATCTGGTTGACCCCACCCTTCGCCGGCGGTAGTCCGACTACGAAATCCATAGAAATAGAGTCCCACTTCCATTTGGGTACTTCCAAAGGCTGCAACAATCCTCCCATCCTCTTATGCTCGAACTTCACCTTCTGACAGGTGAGGCATCTAGACACAAACTCTGCCACCTCCCGCTTCATCTTCGGCCACCAGAACAGCTTCTTCAGGTCTTTGTACAATTTATCTCCTCCTGGGTGGACTGAATAGGGAGTATTATGAGCCTCCTTCATCAGTCTCTCCTTCACATCTGCACAACTCTGAGGAACGCACCAACGGCCTCTGAATCTAAGACTGCCATCGTCGTGGATTTCGAACCCTTCTGCCTTCCCCTCCTTCAACTTCTCCCTGATTCGTTCCAACTTAACATCGCCAGGCTGTCCTTTGAGTATCTCTCCATAAATGTCGGAAAAGACACTCATGTGGTACAGCTTCACCTCGTGCTCTACTCCTCCAGATTCCATCACCTCTAAATTCAACTTCTGGAACTCACAAGCTAGCTCATCAGGAAGGACCCACATGGAGTTCACTGAATGACTCCTCTTCCTGCTTAACGCGTCTGCTACCAAGTTGGACTTCCCTTCATGGTACAGAATCTCCAGGTCGTAGTCCTTAATCAGCTCTAACCATCGTCTCTGCCTCATATTCAATTCTTTCTGGGTGAAAATATACTTGAGGCTTTTGTGGTCGGTGAAGATCTTGCACGAGACACCATAGAGGTAGTGTCTCCAGATCTTGAGTGCAAAAACCACGGCTGCTAACTCCAGGTCATGCGTCGGATATCTGGTCTCATATTCTTTCAACTGCCTCGACGCGTAGGCTATGACCTTCCCATGCTGCATCAGGACGCACCCTAAGCCATATTTGGAAGCGTCGCTGAAAACTTCAAACCCGTCCGTCCCTGAAGGCAAGGTCAGGACTGGAGCTGTGGTCAACCTCTCCTTCAACGTCTGGAACGCCTTCTCACAGTCGCCGTCCCACCGGAATTTGATCACTTTCTTCATAAGGTTGGTGAGAGGTCTCGCTATCTTCGAAAAGTCCTTCACGAAACGTCTGTAATACCCCGCCAAGCCCAGAAAGCTTCGCACTTCAGTCAAGTTACTGGGCCTTGGCCATTCTTTTACCCTGAATCTTCGACGGATCTACTGAGATGCCTTCCCTGGTGATGACGTGGCCCAGAAATGCCACTCGGTCTAACCAGAAGTCACACTTGGACAACTTCGCGTACAGCTGCTGCTCCCTCAATGTCTGCAATACTAGTCTCAAATGCTCCTCATGCTCCTGTTCGTCCTTGGAATATATGAGGATGTCATCTATGAAAACCACCACGAACCGATCCAAGTAGGGGTGGAATACGGTTCATGAGGTCCATAAAGACAGCTGGGGCGTTGGTAAGTCCAAAGGGCATCACCAAGAATTCAAAGTGCCCATACCTAGTCCGGAAGGCTGTCTTCGGGATGTCTCTCTCTGCCACTCTGAGCTGATGGTATCCTGACCTCAAATCGATCTTTGAGAAGGTCCCTGCCCCTTGCAGCTAGTAAAAAAGATCGTCTATTCTCGGCAAGGGATATCTGTTCTTCACCGTGATCTGGTTCAGCTCCCTGTAGTCGATGCATAGCCTCATACTCCCGTCTTTCTTCTTCACAAACAAGACCGGGGCTCCCCAAGGCGATACACTAGGGCGAATGTATCCCTTATCCAAAAGATCCTCCAACTGGGTCTTCAATTCTTTCAACTCTGAGGGTGCCATCCGGTAAGGAGCCTTCGAAATCGGCGCTGAGCCTGGCACAAGGTCAATGTTAAATTCCACTTCTCAGTCTGACGGCATACCCGGAATCTCGTCTGGGAACACGTTTGGAAATTCGCTTACTACTCGGATCTCCTTCTTCTCGTCTGGCTCCTGGCTCAGGTCTTGGACATAGTAGAGGTATGTTTGTTGTCCTTTCTTTACTTGGGAGAGAATTTTGCATTGACAGCTTCACTCCGGGCTTCTCCTCCACATTTCTGTACGAGACTCTCCGTCCCGACGGTCCTCTGAGAATAATTTTCTGCTCACTGCAGTCTATCCTTCCCTTGTACTTGCTCAGCCCATCCCCAGGATTATATCAAAGTCGGTCAAGGCGAACTGGATCAAATCTATTACAAATTGCTCCCCTTTGATGTCTATACCTACGTCTTTCATTACATTCTTACAAGTAATCACCTGTCCCGATGGTATAGATACAGCTATAGGAGAAGTCTCACAAATCTCTATCCCCAATTTCTCAACTAGGCTATCAGATATGAAGGAATAAGTAGCCCCAGTATCAAAAAGAATGCGTGCAGGAGTACCAAGAACAGTAAAGGTACCTGCCAACACGTCTGCCTCGGCCTCGGCTTCGGCCCGACTCATCACGTTTATCTTCCCTGGGGCCCGCTGCTGGTTGCCTCGGTACTCCCCTTGGCCTCTATTGCCACCATTGCCGCCCTCTCCATTACTACGCTGAGGAGCGTCCCCGCGCTGACTCTGATTCGGGCCTCTGCCCTGCTGGTCGGACTGCCTGAATGAGCGGTCGCCACCGTAGCCTCTCTGCTGACTGCCTCCCTGGGGACTCTGAAAGCACTCGAATAATCGGTGTCCCCGCCTTCCACAGCGAAGCAGATGGACCAAGTTTCCCTCACAATCTTTCCCCGGGTGATCCTGTTGCACCTCTTGCAGTAAAATGCCTCTCCTGTCTGACCCTCTCCCCTCTGAGACTGGCTGGGGGCTGTCACCTTGCCTCTGATCACCCTTTGATCTCCCCCATGGTCTCGCCTCCCGTCTCTACGTCCGAGTAAGGTTTCCACCTCTTCTCCTGATGTGTGGGACTGATCTTCTCGTCCTCGGGGCTCATCTCCTCCCTCCATCTCCTCTTATTACCAGCCAGGACCTCCTTCCTCTTCTGCTGCACCCGGTACAGGTTAGCAGCTTTCCCGTACGCATCTTGGAGCGTCGGGATTGGCAGCACACTGAGGGCCTCCTGCAGACTCCAGTTTAGCCCGCCCACAAACCTCTGCAACCTTCGAGCCTCGTCGGGGAACCATCATGGGCGCGAACCTGGCCAGCTCCAGAAACTTCGAATGGTACTCCTTGACACTCAAAGATAGCTGCCTAAGTTCTGAGAACTCCAAATACTTCTGCATCCTGACATGCTCGGGGTAGAAGCGCCTCCTCATGGCCTCCTTCAGGCCATCCCAACCGAAATCAGGCCCAGCCAATAATACATCTCTGTTGGCGGACCACCAGATTCTGCACTCTCTGAAATAGTAACTACTATGTTTACCCTTCGGTCAGCTGGGCAATTGACTGCCTCAAAATCTTGTCGAATTCTCTTATCCATCTCTCAAGTAGCACCGGGTCCCTCCCTCCCTTGAAGGATGCGGCTTCAGGGCAATTCTCTTAGTGTAGTCCTCCGGCATTATCCCCTCTGCGCCTGCCTCTGGACTATCTGTCCCAGGTTGAGAGCCAACTCCTGCACTGCCTCATGGGTCGTTGGCGGCCATCTGAGTTCTGCGACTCCTACTTCTGGTGTGGTATGGAAAACTCAGTCTGTCAGCCAGTCCTGCACTCCCTAGAGCTCTATGCGAACTCCTGATTACATGTACTAAGCAAGGTAAGCAACATCCACCCATATCCCCATATATTAAGTCTCTACCCCATATTAGGAGCTAGCACATCAAATAGCTCCAATACCGATACACAATACTCAATCAGTTATGCTAACATCATCACAATCATTGTAATACACAAACGGAGAATGAACTTCAATATTCATACAGTATAACATCACATACATAGTACCACAGGCACTACGATTCCCCAAACGGCTTACCCCACATTTTAGTTCCTTTTTAATCCAAATTTTATCTTATTTACCAAACACGGCTCTGATATCACCTTGTAACACCCTGGATTTTGCCTTAAAACATAGATTATTAAATTACAAATCTAACGGTGAAAACGACTTCGAAAACGGACTCCAAACGAGGTCTAAAAGTGCAAAACAAGCTTGGTCCGAGCTTGTGTCTGGACATGGGAAGTTCGGACACAAGTCGAGAGTTGAAAAGTCTGAAAACCAAAGGCGTCCGAACTTGTGTCCGGACTTCAAAGTTCAGACACAAGTCGAGTTTCAAAGTCCGAGAATTCTTACGCGGTGTGTCCGAACATTGGTCCGAGCTTACAAGTTCGGACCTAAGACAAGACTTGCAAGTCGACCTTATCCTCGCATGCTGTCCGAACATTGACGTTCGGACAGAAGTTCGGACACGACAAAAACAGAGAAAGCATTCTAAACTCTCGGGGCCTGTCCGAACATGGATGTCCGGACGGACGTTCGGACAGGTCCTGATATGCATCTTTACAGGCGAAAACAGTACCAAATCAACACCAAAATTAAACATAATAACTTAGCAATCAAAGAAGAATCATTGCAATGACTTAGTACCACAAATAACCACAAGAACACTATCGAAAGATCTCTTATACAAAAAGTAAATCTCCATCATAACCAAAACTTCTTAGAGAACAATACCAGTAAAACACTTCAACTTAATAGCAGCGGAACAGTAAAATCCAAAAGGCGTTACCGCCACACTCTAACAAAGAGTGCTCAGGCTTTAAACTACTAACCAAATACCAAAACGTTTCCAAAACTTGTAAAACATAGCAATTCCAAAACATAACTCAACTCGAAATTAGACGAAGTAATTATCCAGTCATCCTAGGCTATGTGATAGCGTGTCCCAATCCCCAATTCAGTCATGAGTACCTGCGATCATAAAACAATAATGGAAAACGCGAAGGGACCGGGCAAGTCAGCAAAACTGAGTAAACATTGCCTCAACTTGTAAAATACAATTTGAAACTCATTTTACATTTGCAAAACATTAACTCACACCACAACGTTAACCAGTTTCACCAACACCAAACCACCATTAATAAAACATTTCGGGGGAGAACTTTCCAAGAATCAAATCAATGGTTTACACGGACGACCCCCAAATCGGGTCGCAACAACTAGAATCCCACCTCACTCTACGTCCTTAAGTGTGCACACCCCCAGAAGGTAACTTATGACCCAAAGGAGTAGATCATTAGAGCTTAACTGCAAGTAATGTCTGCAGGCAAAAGTAATAAGAATATCCACGGGGTACATAGTACCAATAGTTTCACGGAGCGCCAATAAGGCACCAACAATTTACACGGAGCACCAAGAGGTACCAACAATCCAATAACCAATTCAAAGAAAGTCTCCCAAAACATTTATTCAAACCCTTTTGCAAAACATCTCACCAGAATACACAGGGGAAAATAATTCCCAAACTTTCACAATATCAAAACCACATCCAAACCAATCCATTATTAATTTGCAAAAACACAAAGGTAGAGAATGTTGAGCACAACATTTACCTGGATACGCTCACCGCCACAGAATTACTCAGCAAGATTAGCAGTAGCGTCCGTCAAGGAATTCGGTGTCTAGAATTGTAAGTAAAACACAATCAGATACTACCCAGACACTAGCGAATTAAACATCTAACCTTACCAATGGATTCCTCTTACCCTTCTACTAGATCCGGCACCAGAGAAGTAGCCTAACGGCGACGGGGAAACAAGAACGAGAATTGAGAGAGATTTGAAGCTTGAAGAAAGAGAGGAGCGTAGAGACGGCGTATTGAAGATGAAGAAGATCGTGATAAAGATCGTGCAGTTAAATAGGAAGTAAATAGAATAATAAGGATAGTTTATAATAAGTAATATCCGATTTGAAAGGAGAGAAAATCGATAATCAGTTTGTAAAATAATTTAATAGATGGATTAACAATTACCACAATAATACTAATTTGGAAACTGAGTAAATAAATAACGTTAAAACTATGGAAGGATCTAGATTCAAGAATTAGAGAAATAGATAGATATTATTTGGTTAAAGTAAAAATAGGGCTAGCTGATCGTTAGTAAAGGATGAGAAGAATTATTTAAATAAATAGATAAAAGAATAAATACATAGTAGCTGAATAAATAAGTTAGGAAGAGGAAAATATTTTAGAAGGAAGTAAAATCAAATTTGTATTCTTGAACATAATAAAGTTGTTTGAGACGAACGTAATATATATTATATATATTGCTTCTCTGGGCCTTTATTAATCTTACCAATAACATTCTCGACTATATACTAATTTAATCCTATGCCAAAATTCACGGGTATTTCAGGTATATTGTGAATTACGAAAGAAAACAGGGGTATCTCGTGAATTTTCCCTAACTAATATGACTAATGTATTATAGTTTTATGATCAAAATTTTGTATTATTAATATGAACTTAAAATTATGAATATAAACATATGTAGTCTATATTAAATTAGGTTACTTGTTTAATGTTAATTAGCATTTTAATTAATTACAGTTGACTAAAAATGACCTGATTAATTAACTTATAATTTATTTCAAATAGTTAATTACAACAAGTTTGAGTAATGTATTATTGTTCATATGAATTCGATTATTTGTATAATGGATTTATTGATTTCTTAATTCAAATTAGATGGATTGAATTAAAATTTATAATTATAATTATAGTTAATTAGAGTTATTTAAAGTATAGTTAATTAACCCAATTATCTAATAGAAAAGATTTATTTTTTATAGATTTAATTTTGTGATTTTATCTTATAATAATTTTATAAATATTTGTTTTATTAATAACTTGTTTGGGTCATTAACGTAATCCAATTTCATAAGTTAATTACGGGTTGTTAGCTCACTTGTAAAGGAAACACACAATAAAAGTCAACATGATGGGTGACTGACTTTTATTGTGCACTCCTTTGCAACAACAAAACATAGTCATTGGCTCATATACAAAGGAAGCGCACAATAAAAGTCAGCCAGACGATTCCTTCACAGGAAAAAGTAAAAATCATACCTGCAAGGGAATTATAATGCAAAAGACACCCGATAAATAAGTGAGTCGGTCAAACACCCTTTTTGACTGGAAAATTTCCCTATAATTTACCGATGAGGGGTGAAAAGATTGTATATTTAGATAAAGGAGGTGCGGTGTATGATTCATTTTTTTGAAAGACAAGTATTGTATTAATGGTACATAATTGTAGTACATATTCCGGAATAACATCCGGATTCCATGAACACTGCTGCTGAGCACAGCGAGCATGGTTAGCAAGAGTGTGCGCTGACATATTATCTGTGCGGGGGATGTAAAAACATTTAATATCGTCAAACCCCCGAAGTTGGGACGCTAAACTATTTAAAATTGTGAGGGTAGATTGTTGAAGCGTAAAAGGCGTCCCTGTGGTGAAGTAATCCGCAATAGGTTTGCAATCCGTAAGAACCCGTATGTTTCTATGGGCAGTGGACGTAGACATGACAATTGCTGCTTGCACCGCCAAAGCCTCGGCATCGGTTGGTATGATAGAACCCATAAATCCATGAAACCCGACCTTAAACAGCTTTGTTGCTATGGAGGCAACATAAGCATAGCCCACACGTTTTTCGTTATCCATACTTGCATCCATCGTTATTTCTAACCACTGAGGATATTGTTGTCGATGCCTCTGAAGCGCATTGAAAGAGGATGCAGCAAAAGAGGTTGACCGATGGAGATAGGCATCAACTTGGCACCATGCATGAGCAAAAGTGATGTGGCGATTAAAAGTAAAATCACATCTTGCGAACCACAATCTCCATAGTAATTCCATAGTAGTTCCAAGTTGTTGTTTGGAGCGGTGTAAACAAACCTCTAGAAACCAATCTGTGAAAGCTGAGTCTGTGTTTATTCCAGGAGGCATTGAAATCTACACCATATACCAATAATGGTTGGACCTGAGAACATGAGTGAAGGGTCTCTGGATCACCGCAGAAAGTGCGGTGTATGATTCATTAATTTACTAATTCATGTCTGTCTAAAAATATGCGCCCAATATGTACATCCATGAAATTTATTGGCGTAGAATTACATTTTCTCATGGAATCCTTAGAATTATGCTAAGCCGTTGAACGTACAAACCGAACCACACTTGCACATCACGGAAAATGATGCTCGCCGCAGCCAAACAAATCACAATATGCCTCTTCTCTTGTAGGCCTAGCAAGTTGTACGTACACTACTAACCGTAGCACTAGCCGTCTATATTACGACTTGAGAATTGTACGTATACGTCTTTTTTTTTTTAATCTTCAATGTTTTCGTCCTTTTCTATGTTAGTATATGTTTAGATGAGTATGTTTTCAAAAAAAAAATATATGTTTAGATGAGTAGGTTTGAAAACTTTTGACCCTAAAAGATCATTCTACTTTTTTTTTTTTTTGAAAAGAACTTATTTATACAAGTAGTGTAGTAATAATATTTAGCCCCTCTTTTTCTTCCATCTTGTAGTAGAATAATGGAATAATTCATTCTGACCTCATTCTCTTCCAACTCTCGGGTTACAATCAAGTTTACCGGAGCCAGCACCCGCCACGACTAAACAAATCTAAAGTACAAGTACTATTTATGATAAGCCTCCCTCTTCCTTTCCCCACCTTCTCTGTTCCTTGTTCAATTCACCCTTCTCCATCCATCCAACTTCATTCCAACCCCTCTAAACGACGAACACACCCCACACCGCCACAAACCGAAAATTCCTCAACTGTCACAAGTCGTTACTTAAAACTCTTATCTCTCTCAATAATCATCCTGTTGCTTAAACTCCCAAATCCCCAAATTCCATTCCCTTGTCTTCTCCTCTTCCCTCCCTCACGTTTCTTCCTCCCCTCCCCTCCCCTCCCTCTAACTTTCTTCCGGAGCGGGCCCAGATTCTAACCCACCCACACGCACACATGGAAGTGGTGGAACCTACGACACCACCACCACCACCGACTCATCAACACCACCATCACCTCACCGTTCAAGAAACACTCGATATGATCCAAGCTCAAGATGTTACGTCAAGAATCAGAGCCGCTCAAGAAATTCGTCGGATGACTAAAACATCTCATCGGTGTCGTCGTCAACTCTCTAATTCTATCAAACCACTCGTCGCTATGCTTCGAATTAATTCGATCGAAGCTAATGAAGCAGCTTTACTCGCGCTTCTCAATCTCGCCGTTAAAGATGATCAGTATGGACTATCATACATACTCTTTCCCTCTCTCCATATATATATGTATACTTCTCTGCCCCCCCCCCCCCCCCCCCCCCCCCCCCCCCAAATTTAATTGAAGTGGGTTTTTATGGTGTGATTTCGTATTTGATTACTTGATTTGGTCTTGACTTTTGACTTGTTTCTGTTGTTTACCTTCCGTCGTTATTCTTTTATATATGTTGGCTTGTTCATATAAGCGAAGTAGTACTAAGTATACAATTAAGATTTTGTTATTACTCTATACTCTGATTTGTATCTAACAATGATTTGTATTGGGATTGGGAGTGTTTATATATCTGTCACAACAACTTCGTCCCAAAACTGAATTTTGGAACATCATAATCTGATATCGATCTATTATTATGTAAAAACAAACTCATTGATTGCTCCCACTTTTTACTTCCATTGAAATTTGTATGTCTACTTAAATTAGGAGCTAATTAATTAGGTTTTCAGTGACACAGTCCACCCTTCTTTTTCATTCTTTAAAAAAAAATATGATGACTCCTCAATTGTAAAGAAAACTCTTCATCTTTGTCATCATCGTCTGGTGTTAGGTATACCAAAAAATGAAATAAAGCTTTTTTCTGGAAGATTGTGGTCGGGGACAGAGAGGGAGATTAGATGAGGTACCTTTCGAGTAGAATATGATGTGATCGTCTGTTTCTATCTATTCTTTCTGTGGATTGAAATTATTCTGATGTAGGAATTTATTCCGTTTTTATGCCCAACATAAGAAAAAGATTGTGGTGTGGTGTTCCTGATTGAGTTTTGTACACTTCTAGATCTTATATATTCTAGTCACGTTGTCCCATTTGAGTATCTAAATAATTGACAGGGGGAATACTGAATGTTTCTATGGTATGCTACTACGTTAAGATGCATTCTGTCTTTGCTGATTTTTATTGCTGGATAGGGGAATAAGGAACGATATCGATCTGGGAATATCGGTGATCAAGAGCGATGGTGTCTGTTTTATGATTCTTTTGTGATAAACTTGTCCGTATTCTGTTTTGAAAATTGTTCTCTAGGTACAAGTTAGTCACTTCGGTCTTCACTTTTCCCTTTTCTGCTTGAAGTTTGCTTGTAAAGTCATAGTTTCCTTCTTCTAATTTACTTTGCTTCAATCTGAAGTTTATCACTGATAGGAGCTTGTTCAACAAGATAATTTCTATTCTTTTGTTCTTTTCTTTTATGTATTGTTTTTTAAAAAAGAAAAGAAAAGAAATAAGGTACGATTTATTTTAGTTTGTGTACTAGTAGGTCTTCTGATAACTGCAGATGTTGGGGTGGGTCAGATGTTCGAAGGATAATGATTTACTTCTTGTTGTTGATGCTGCCTTGGTCTTTACTCTTTTGAAGGGTTCTGTCTCTTGAAGGAGGTGCATCTATAAACTACTTTGAAATAGGAATAGATGCTTGTGTTGTGTCTCCCTTCCTATACCAAACTCTGTCAGAATGCTTAAGAGCTGGATGTCCCTGTGTAATAAACCAATGCATTTTGTGTGACTACTGTGAAACAATCATCTAGCTGTATGATACCCTTTGGTTCAACAGAATTCATACTACAATCCGACTTTAAATGCCAGAACCAGATTCAATCTGCCATCAACGCAAACAGCATTATCATTCTGCTGTCTATCTTTCTTTGAGTATGATGATATTGGGTGGTGTTCTTATTATTCATCTATATACCTTTTTTGGTAATGATGTGCAGAAACAAGATGGTGATAGTGGAAGCTGGGGCACTTGAACCCATAACAAAGTTCCTGCAATCTCCAAACCAAACCCTTCAAGAGTACGCATGTGCCTCACTCCTAACTCTATCCGCTTCCTCCACAAATAAATCAACAATCATAACTGCTTATGGGACAGTAATAATACCCCTCCTAGTAGAAGCACTCTCAAATGGAACTCTACAGGCCAAAGTTGATTCCATCATGGCCTTGGCCAACTTATCCACCCACTCAAACACCATCACCTTGATCCTTGCAGCCAAGCCAATCCCTTCCATCATCCACCTCCTCATATCCTGCAAAAAATCCTCCAGAACGGCTGAGAAATGCACTTCCCTGGTAGAGTCCTTGATCAACTTTGAGGATGGCAGGCAAGCGCTGGTCTCGGAAGAAGGCGGGGTCTTAGCCATTGTCGAGATGCTTGAGAGTGGGTCACCTCAGAGCCGTGAACATGCTGTTGGAACCCTATTGATGATGTGTGAATCTGACAGGTCAAAGTACCGAGAACCCATCTTAAGTGAAGGAGTTATCCCAGGGCTGTTGGAGCTCACGGTTCAGGGGACACCAAAGGCACAGACGAAAGCTCAGACGCTTCTGAGGCTTTTAAGGGACTCTACCTACGACAGCACAAGACCTGATCACCTGGAACCTGACACACTGGAGAACATTGTTTGCAATATAATATCAAGGATAGAGATTGACAGGATTAATGATGGAGAGGATGAGCCAGGTGGAAAGGCGAAGAAGATGCTTGCCAAGATGGTCCAGGTTAGCATGGAGCAGAGCTGGAAGCATTTGCAGAAAAGGGCTTCTATGGTCTGCGATGACCCCTCACCTGATCTCTCAATTGCTAATTGTGGCTCTAAATGAATTGAGCTGCTTTTTTCAGAGTTGTGTGTGTGTGTGTTTTTTTATTTGGAGTTTCTTCGATTTTTTCTTTATTTTAGCAAGGAGGTTTTCTTCTTCTTTCCCCTCTTATTTGGTCAACAATGTGCATCTGTGGCATGTCCACCTTCCCTTCACCTTTGATGTTGCAGTTAAACAAGGAGAAAGAGAGAACAAACAAGTGTGTAATACAGGAAACACATATGTATGCCGTCCTGGCCATCGACATTTGATTTCGATGGTATCAAGTGACTGGTAAAACATACAAGCAGCAGTTATAACTTGCTCCCTTTGTAAAGATAAATCTACTGATATATCTTACAACTTTATACCAGGGTGTCACTGAAATATTGCAGACGCTTTTGCAGAGCTAATGAAACTTGTATGCGTCTGATTGATATGCTCCAGTGGCTGCGCTTATGAAAGCCTTTTGGGAATGCTTTCGCTACAAGAAAGGCTTTTGGTTATTTATGCTGGTTAGGTCTTGTAAGCGTCTGATTGATATGCTCCAGTGGCTGCGCTTATGAAAGCCTTTTGGGAATGCTTTCGCTACTAGAAAGACTTTTAGTTATTTATGCTGGTTAGATCTTGTATGCTTCTGATTGATATGCTCCAGTGGCTGCGCTTATGAAACCCTTTTGGGAATGCTTTCGCTACAAGAAAGGCTTTTGGTTATGCTGGTTAGGTCTTGGAGCTGTTTTTTGTGATATGCTTGTTTACCTCTACATATTTATAGCTGTTTTTATTTTTGTTGTTTTATTTGTGATATTTTTATTTTTGTTGTTTTATTTGTGGTATTTTTATTTTTGTTGTTTTATTTGTGGTAGTATGTTATTGGAGGGTGTATCTTGCTCTATGAAACATTATCATCACTTGAACTCCATGTATTATTTAAAAACAATGAAAATTTTATGAAATGTCATTGTATTTTTTTGCTAATTCATGAAATGTCCCAAAATAAAAAGAAAGTCACAATTTTATTACATTTTTATAAAAATCCATGAAATACCACTATAACCATTGACAAGAAGGAAAAAGACAAAAAATACTCGTGCGTTAACAAAATAATTTTAAAGATCACAATATGCCCCTAAATATTAAAAAGTTCATAAAAAACTCAAACGCCTATAAAAAAATAAAATTATTTATTCAAAATAAATTGTATTATATTTTTAAATAATAATTAGATAAATATTTTTAAAATTTATATTCTATTTGGTAGATGAGTTTATGACATAATATTTACAAAATACAATATAAGTTTTTAAAAAATAATTTTTATAATACTAGTTAAAAATATGTAAATAATTTTATTTGGAAGCAAAAAATAATACAATGTGGTAAAATTATGGTAAACAGTTTTGTAAAAATTATGTGTTTAAATATTATATTCTTTTTATGGTACTGAATAATATTAAATTTTTATTTTTTTCCTATATCTTTAAATATTTTATGATATTTAATATATTTTTATTTGATTTTTCAATTTTTAATATTTTATATATATTTATATATAGTATATTGAATTTTTTGTGAATTTTTTAACACTTAGCGGTATATTGTGAACTTTTAAATTACTTTGTTAACTATTATGGGTATTTTTGTCATTTTTTTCTCTGATCAATGACATTTCATGAACTTTTGATAAAATATAGTGACATTTTGTGACTTTTTTTATTTAGGGCATTTCATGTATTAGCTAAATTTTTGGTGATATTTCATGATTACCTTAAAAAAAATGACTGAGGTGTATCCCCTTCAAAAGTCATTAGGCACATTTATATTACTCCTAATGGTGGCCATTGGTTCTGAATAGAACCGGAACCGCCGGGTAGAACCGGAACCGAACCGGTCCGGAACCGGTTGAAACCGGAACCGCGGCCGAGCAAAGCAAATACGAATACACATTTTAGGATTCGGGACCGAACCGGGCCCAAAACTGGAACCGCCCATGGATTCAAAACCCCAGAACTGGACCGCCCCGGAACTGGTCAAACTAGTCATTGGTCGATAGGAAAAATGACGTCATTTTGTGCACATATTGTAAATTTGTGTCTAAGATTGTTTATCTAACTTGACTGCTACATAAGAACCACTTAGGAGTGTGATTTGAAAAATTAGGAAATCACATGTTAAAAATGAATACAAAAAAATGTGTGAGCAATCCAGTATATGTGGTTTATCTATTTCAATGATTTTCCTTTGATTGATTGTATTGTAACTATTATTGATCCACAAATTAATTGGATGGTCCAACAAAATTGCTTGATTATTATTATAGTATTGTTACAGGAGGACCCATTAATGGTTATGTTCAACAACATGTAGAAAAGGTTAATGTAGCCTTGAAAAAGCTACATCATGAGTATACTTCAAAGTATCACCCGGATGAGCTTTCTTCGGCTAGTGGTAGTGGTTCATCTACTAAACCACCACACCCCGATAGCAAAAGAAGTTCTTTGATTTCTAGTATTTTGAAAAGACCAAAATTAGTTCAATCAGGTTCCGGATTTTATACTTATGATGATTATATTAACTTCACTTTTATTTTGGATGATGATGATTGTGATATAGATGTTCTTAAGAGGTGGCAAGCACATGAAGGCAAGTTCCCATCCTTTCAAAGATAGCTCGAGATGTGCTAGCAATTCCAACATCAACCGTTGCTTCTGAGTCGGCGTTTAGTCCAGACAAACAAGTGTTGGATGAAAAAAGATCATGCCTTGCACCGGACTAATCACGGTTTGTGTTGAGAAGTATGATTGGGACTTAGTCGAGCTAAGATCCCAAGCACGCGCATTGCAATACGAAGGGCGACAAGATGATTGGTATGAGATGAATGGAGAAAACACCACTTATTCAGGACTTCTATCTTGTAATCAACTTTTAGAATGTATTAGTATTACTTTCTTTCCATGTAATCTTTTTTAATACTTGCAAACTGAAATCATGTAACCTCTTAGTAGTTGTACTCTTTTTCCTTATTAGGGTTTCCCAATGGATTTTTACCTAAAAAGGTTTTAATGAGACAGTGAATCATATAATAAAATTCTATTTGTTCCTTAATTTTTGTATCTTCAATAAATTTAAGTTTTTTTAACTCATTTAAGATTATAAACTTGATAAATAACCTATCGAGGAGTAAAGTTGACAAAAAAACAACGTGTGTGCGCAAACAGATCTTAAATCAGAGCTAAAACGAAGAAATTGGAGCCGATTGAATCTTTCGGAACTGGTCAGAACCGCCTCGGAACCGGAACCAGTTTTTTGAACGAATCCGAAGCGAATACAGTTTGCGGAATCAAAACCGCCCAGGACAGATTCTGAATCCAAATACTCAATTCCGAACCGGAATCGGCGCCGGAACCGTGGCCAACATTAATTACTCCCTCGAGGTTCATTAATTCTTTAAACTGAAATGAATGAATCTCCTAATACGGCGTAGTATTTCCTATTATATACTGGCATTTGTAGGATCAATCAATTACTATTGCATCCGTGGTCATTTTAGCTAGTTGGACGTCTAGCATTACTCTTTCCCTGAACTATCACCTTTGAGTCCTCGAGGGGGAATGAAACATAATTACCACTTGTACTTTGGTGCACGGGCGGCTTTAGCATGTGCAACTTGTTTGACCCCAGATGTCCTTATTTTAGAGGGTATATTAGTTTTTTTTTTTAAAAAAAGGGGTATATTTGTAATTACAAATGATTTATGTTTTATTCAGGAAAATATAATTGTAGTATAAGTTAGTAATTATAAGTGATGTATATATGTCTATAAGTGACTAGAATAATTTGACTGATGGTGTCTTCTTAAATATGTAAAATTTAGTGCCGATGATGAAATCTAACGTGTCAAAATTGTATCTACACTTAAATTTGTTTAGATTAATCTCTAAAATGTCATATATTTTGAATATGAGTAATTAATTAAAACCTTGGAAAAGAACATAGATTGTTTATAAATTCAAGTAATTAGTTAACGACACAAATATGGATTTAGTGTTCACGAACCTTAATTAATAAATACAACCGTGTTAATACATTTATATGAAAATTATGTATTTACATCAAAGCCTCATTCCAAGTTTGATATGGGTCCCGTATAACCTGCAAAGCTGACCTTAGTCAAGTGTGTTATTTAGTATGCTCGTTTCTTGTATGATGGTTTCCGGTCCAAAAGCGCATATGGACGTCAATGTAACAACTTCAACTCTATACCTTTCAAGTCAATTAAGAGCAACATTTTTGTTGTCATCTTCAACTTAATTATTGAGTTGTTGTATCATCAATTAGGCAATAAAAATGTCCTATAGACTTTTTAGTTTCAGTATATGGAAAAAAGTTTAGATTTTCTCTATCTATTGTTTAGTTTCTTATTTCATTTATGTTATAAATAAATATAAAATTTCAAAAAGACACCGTTGTATTTGTTATTTTGTTTACTTTTGAAACATGTTTTAAATTCGATATTTAATAAGTATATAACTTGATGTTATTTTATGTATTAAAGTTAGAAGAACTCGGGAAACAGTTGAAAGAGATGCTCAATGCGGGCTTGCTTCAACCAACTAAGTTACCGTATGGTGCATCTGTTCTTTTTTCCGAAGAAGCAAGATGGCTCTCTTCGAATGTGTGTATGTAGATTGAGCACTCAATAAGATGACCATTCGGAACAACTATCCTATGGAGCTTGTCGTTGACCGTTTTGATCAGTTTAGCAAGACAAAAGTGTTTAATAAGTTTGATCTCCGATCGGGGTACTGATAAGTCAGGATTTCAGAGGGGGATGAATCCATGATGACTTGTGTCACGATGTATGGAGTCTTGTCAATTTTGAAATTTTTTGTTAAGACCATGAATATTAGAGAGATTATGTTTCCCACCTATCTTGAAGTTTGGAGAGACCAAAAACATCCACGCATCTCTTACTCAGAAAAAGTAGTCAAACTGATGATCTAGAAAGGAGTTAGCGATCTAATCTTGAACTCAAACGGTATCACAAGTGTGACGTTAGCCATCGAAATGGGCTAATCGACTTTTATGACCACCACTGAATCTCAACAAAAAAAAAAGGAAAAAGAAAAAAAAAGACATTTATGACCCCCACGGGTATTCAGTTTCAGTGTATTTGGTCATCTGAGAGCAGAATAACGGAACCCATCTCGATCCTTCCAACTTCCATCCATCGTTTGGCAATTCAAATAGTATTTCAGTTATTTGTCTCTACGTAACCCACCCAAATTCATCAATACGGCTATCTTTAATCAGACTAGCGACCATGCGGGACGGCCGCTCCATATTGGGTGCAGCACCACATGCCACGGTGGAAAAAAATTACATGTCAGCACTTTCTAGGTCAGAGAATGATCAATGCAGAGAGTAGAAACAAACACCAGACTCACTTTCTTCGCATGATTTTAGAATTGATTTCACCAAATCGAAAGAACAAACAACATTTTGTTGCCACTAAACAGATAGATTCGATCGATAGAAGATCTTCGTCAATGTTTGCAGTTTTTTCTTGAATCATTAGGTGATCGATAGAAGATCTTCGTCAATCTTTGCCGAACAAATTGGTCGTCGATTTGTGTTCTGTATACTGTGTGTCACCTTACATATATTGAATGATATATGATGTATCACAGTTTAAAACTTAATGAATCATTGATACATATTAATGAATCATTTATACATATTAATGAATCATTTGATATTGCATGGTCAATTGTATCAGATCATACTGAACTGCCGATTGTGAATGAAACTACAGAAGTTGTTTTTACTGAAGCTTCGTCATCAGAGTTGATTGACAAAATTGTTAGTTCTGAAGAAGAAGCTTATTATTTGTACAATGATTATGCACGTCGGTACGTTTCCTCATTCTTGATTTTTCGTTCTGATATTAAGTACTTCATGATGTATTATTTGTTGTTTTGATGTACTATATAGTTATATTTAATGAATCATTTGTACTTTTGTTTTACAGGATCTGATGCATGTAGATTTGACACAGCCATTGACGACCAATTTTTGCAGTCAAATTGGATGATGGTCATGTCCAGAAGAATAAATCAGATCCTAGCTGAAAGTGCACCCAATGAAAAGACAAGAGATTTGTGTGAGAGAACATTCAAAAAATTGAAGGATGAAGTTGATGCTGAATTTGGAAGTGCAATTTATGATACTACTAATGAAGAAGAACCCCATTGAAAAATCCACAAGGGGCAAGAACAAAAAGGGCAAAGAAATGATAGGTATAAGTTATCATGATGTGGTTTATTGTGTTTATTGTAATGATGGAGCAATACGATTGATCGTTGAATTTTGTTAATAAATTTGATTTGTTATAGATGGAAATCTGTAACAGAAAAGATACACAGAAGAGCTGCAAGGACAAAAAAAGCTGCAGCTGCAAAGTTACTAAAGAAGGCTGCTATAAATTCTTTCCGGAGTATCCATGAAGATACACAATCTCAAGGAGTTTCTTATGCACATCCCGTGCATGGTGGTGATAGACTTGTCACCATAGTCCCATATTTAGAAAAATAAGTGCATACCATAGCCTTTAGGATGTAAAAAGTGTTGATAGTTTAAATCTACAACGTAGATATTGCTTTAGGTGTGTGATGTATCATACACATTTTCAAATGAATCATTAGATACGTTTGGTGAATCATATAGTAACTGATTTGTGTTGGCATAAATAATGAACCATTTACCTGATATTTTGAATCATTTATCTGATATGATGAATCATTTATCTGATATGATGAATCTTTTAGCTGATATGATGAATCATTACATTTTTCTGACTAGATGAATCATTCAGTAACCTTCAAAGATATGAATCAAAAGAGTGCGAATACAAAATTCCTGTACAAACCATTCAATTTATAGTTTTCTGTTGGTAGTTTTAATCCAGAGTGTAGATTTTGCTTTAGGTGTGTGATGTATCATACACATTTACAAATGAATCATTAGATACATTTGGTGAATCATGTAGTAACTGATTTGTGTTGACATAAATAATGAATCATTAAGCTGATATGATGAATCTTTTAGCTGATATGATGAATCATTACATTTTTCTGACTAGATGAATCATTCAGTAACCTTCAAAGATATGAATCAAAAGAGCGTGAATACAAAATTCTCGTGCACATCATACAATTTCTAGTTTTCTGTTAGTAGTTTTAATCCAGAGTGTAGATATTGCTTTAGGTCTGTGATGTATCATACACATTTACAAATGAATCATTAGATACATTTGGTGAATCAAGTAGTAACTGATTTTTTTACATAAATAATGAATCATTTAGCTGATATGATGAATCATTAAGCTAATATGATGTATCATTAAGCTAATAAGGTTTCAGCAACCTTCAAAAGATGAGAATCAACAAATAAGTGTGTGCTAGAAACTTTTGTAGTAGACGTCATTCAGTCGCTAGTATGTTGTTGTCTAGCTTATACCAAAAACTAATGTACTAAAGTATATGACCACACAAAGTTAATCCCCCCACGATGTTATAAGATCAATACAGATAGCTTCAGAACTTCTTTCGCTAGCTTCAGAACTTCTTTCGCTTCAATGATGTTTGAAGATCAGAAACCCTCAAATTCTTGTCATGTATAGCAAGTCTGAAAGCATACTTCCTTCGCAGCATACTTAGATCAGCTTTCTCTTTTTTCTGTGTAAACACAATGTAGCAAATCAGTTAAAAACACATAAAGCTAGAAAAACCAAAACAAAAATTAGTTAGTACTTACACCATCAGTATTAAAGTAACTGAGAATCAGTGTGCAGCGATAGGTGAGGATAACAAACTTCAGTGTGCAGCGAATCAGCAATAGATGAGGACAACAAAAGTTCACTGTGTATAACTAATTAGTGAATCAAAACAAGTATTAAAGTAACTGAAAATCACTAATTAACAGCATCAAACCATACAGAATGCTACTAGAGAATCGCAATTGACTAAGACTAAGACTAAGAACCCTAATTTCAAAATCGAAGAATCAAAAGTAAAAACTGTAAAACGAGAACAACTGAATTATTCCTAATAACAACTTACTCCTTATGAACTACTACTTCACGTGATTTAGCCATAGGAGAGGAGTTGCGATTTCAGATTCGCCGGTGAGGTATGCAGCGCGTCGATTTGCAGGGGAGATGGTCCAACGAGCTTCGTGGAATTAGAGAAGCAGAAGAGAGAGTTCGAGTCCGCCAAGCTTCGTGGAGTTGAGTGATTATTCGACACTGATTAGAGGAGAAAGGGAGAAGAAGAAATGTGGTGCGGGAGAGCAGAAAGCGTCGAGAGAGCAGAATGGGTTGAGAGTCGGGAGGGTTGAGGAAGAAAGATAGGGATTGCATAAGTTCTGTTTGGAAATTAAATTTTGTATAGATAACATATTGCCAAGTAGAAAGATGAGCTGGAAAAAAATATCATGTAAGACTGTCCCACTCCTAAATAGGAGCAGACGGCTCGTAGGGTCGAATCTGCGATCTTTAATAATCTTTACAGAGCAATTATCATATATATATATATTGTGATTTTTCCCAAGTATTTGACCAAATTGAGCGGTGGAAGTTAACTGTGTGAACATAATAATGAGGTAACGCCCCCCCCCCCCCCCCCCCCCTTTTTTAGGAAGTGATATGTCTATTTCATTTGTCCACAATCTTATCCTTCTTAATTATGACGTCATTAATCCTCACATATTTATCATGATATGTCTCTGTTAATGGTATTCACTTATTATTTTTCAAAAAAAAAAACAGCAAAAGAAGAGGATCATTTACTTGCTTACATCACCATCGTAGAAGTAAACCTTGAGAAAATTCTACTTCACATGCTTAGTTTTTAACGCATCTCAAATTCAATCTTAATTCCTGCTTTCTAGTCGTGATCGTCGTATCGATAAACGAAACAAACACTGAATGAATGGCTTCAAACAGCAATATTAGCGAAACTGCAGCGGCGAATGATGAGACCGATCTTCAAAAGATTGAAGAAGGCGGTGGTAGTAGTAGTACCAGCGGTATAACCGACATTGAAGCGAATTGTAGCCTGAACAGAATCTGCACTTGCCCTGCCGTTGTCACCATAACTCAGAAGGTCTGTCACATCGTCTCTGTTTGTATTTGACCAGTCAGTAGTAGTACTATATATACGTATAATCACTCACTCACTGATTCGATTGATTGATCGATCAGATGATTATGATGCTTAGAAATCGATAGAACGCAATTTCATCTAGCCGTTGCATGCATGAGAAGGTTCCTTGATAGATCGATGTGTATAAACCTTGCAAATTAAAGAAATTGAATCTCTTCTTGTATAATTTTTGATGAAATTATCTGGTCGTGGATCTTAATTTTTCTACTGATGATGATGATGATGATGATCAGTTAGTGGCGGAGTTAGTCGGGACGTACTTCATAATATTCGCCGGATGTGGTTCCGTCGTCGTGAACAAAACCTACGAAGGCGGTCCGGTGACTTTCCCAGGAATATGCGTAACATGGGGTTTAATCGTTATGGTTATGATCTATACCGTCGGTCATGTCTCCGGTGCTCACTTCAATCCCGCAGTTTCAATTACTTTCTTCGTCTTTGGCCGGTTTCCCTTAAAAGAGGTACGTAACAGTATTAATTATTTCCTGAAAAGAGTATTTCATAGTAATAAATTGAATGAATTGGTAACTATTCAACTTCAGAAAGTAAAACTAATTCATTGTGGCATGCATGCAGCTTCCACTTTACATAATTGCTCAGTGTCTCGGATCACTCCTCGCTAGTGGAACATTAGTATTAATGTTCCATGTAACATCCGATTCCTTCTTTGGAACAGTTCCTTCTGGATCAACCATACAGTCATTTGTCATTGAGATCGTTATCTCCTTCCTATTAATGTTTGTTGTCTGCGGAGTAGGCACTGATAATCGAGCTGTAAGTAGTACTATTTTCACTCATTTGATTATTATTACTAGTAGTACTTCACTTTCATAATGAATTAATTAACACAATGCTCAACTCCTCTCCACAGTTAGGTCAGTTCGGAGGAACCGTTATAGGAATGACCATAATGCTCAACGTCCTTGTAGCTGGGTAAGTTATAACTATTACTCTCAACTAGGATATGAACCTTTTCTCAAATCAAGAACCAAAAGTTCTTATTTATTGTTCGTGCAGACAAGTGTCGGGTGCATCCATGAACCCAGCTAGAAGTATTGGGCCCGCAATTATTAGGCATACTTATGATGGAATTTGGGCTTACATCTTCGGCCCAATAATTGGTACTCTATCTGGAGCGTTTGTCTACAACATGCTTAGAACCGTCCCCGTTGTAAACACGAGGGCAGCATCATCAGCAATCCATGATGCATGACCAAATCCTTTTGCTTGCTTTTGTGTAGAATTTTTTTCTTTCTTTCGGTGATGTTGGATATGTACGTAGTAGTATTTCATAAACAGCTCTCAATTCTAGTCAAATTCAACTAATTTTTTTTACAATCCAAGGCCTCCACTAATCTTAATTTGATTTGTAAGAAGAAGAAGATATCAGTTAACTAGTAGTAATTAAAAGTGATACGTTATGTAAGACAGCTGAAAGTAAGAAGAGAAGGTAGTTCATTTTTCACAACAAGTAGCTAGCTGGGATAAGCACACTAATAATAACTCTTGACAATTGACATAAACAGCTGTTAGTAAACACTAAACAATCCACATGCAATTATCACTAATCATATGATCATGAACGATGTTTTGATTCCTTTCAAACTTAGTGTCCACCATCGTCTACCACTTCCCAAACACCTCATATCTTATAATCACATGTTTTATAACCTAAGAAGACAACAATTATATGAATGCCAGATACCAGCCATGAAAGTGGCGATTGATTTTGCACCACACCCACCATGTCGCATCGATACTGCTAACACGAGTCATCCTTAAAGAAAGGGCTTAAAACTAATTGTGTAATACTCTAAGGTCTTTTCGTGTTTAATTAATTTGCTTGGAACCTGGATAATAGTTGTGGATCTTGTCATTTTCAGTTGTAACAGTGGTTTTTCGTTTTGTCTTTAAAGGTTTCTAGACATGGCCGAGTGGGACATTGTTTAGAGTTTGGATTTGATGGGAGTAAGGAATCCAAATCCAAAAGTAATAACATTCACAATGTCGTTAGATTAATAATGTTGGTGACATTCTAATAATTGTAACACCCCAACTACGAACAACATACTTAAATTGCAGTGGAAAATACAACTCAACATTTACTTATTTCATTGGTGTTACACGCCGTTAACCACCCACGTGGCTAACAAGGCTAATACCTTTACATTGTATCGGTCTGATGGACCAGATTCCCGAACACTTACACATTACAATCCTGTTCCATTCCTACACAATCAATTACATTCATATTCCAACTGTACCGAGTCTTTACGAACTATTGTCGATAACAGTTTCGGTCTTACTACACCTACAATACATAAGTAATTAAATAACTACCCATGTACAAACAACCACCCCGTCCTACTCTCGAACGGCTCCCTGCTCCATTGTACCTGAAAAGGAAAAAGGGTGGCCCCCAAGGGGCTCAGCACCTTTGCAGGTATGGTAATCGTGCAGCCCGCATACTACCGGGCCACGCACAACCAATTGTCGTCTAAGCATGCAGTTGATTATAATTAAATCATGCATGTAGAACCATAAACACATAACACATTCACAAACATACAACACTCATAAGCATAGCAATACTAATTGCATAGCATCAACAACATACATAACATAATAGGAACGAATCCCTTGAGGGAAACGAACCAAACACCAGTTAGTCCAACTTGGTAAGCCTAGAGAGTGACTTCAGTCTCATGTTAAGCTCGTTACACAATAACTTATTTGGGTGTGTTGGTCTTAACATAGAACCGACCACACCGTCACACCATAATTTTATTTATAAGTGTCGGTCTTAATATAGAACCGATCACACATACATAATCCCCTAGCCCGATCAAGTCGAGTAGGTAAGCCTTGGTTAAGCTTGTGGGTGATTGTAATCCAAGAAGGGAAACAATCAATAACAAAGTGGGAGTTGAAGTGCATATAGGCATCAACTTCCAAACAAATTTTACCATAATCCCCCTAGCCCGAACAATAGTCAGGTAGGTAAGCCTTGGTTAGGCTTATGGGAGATTGAATTCTAAGAAGGAAAACAACCATACATGGGAGAGAGTTGAATCCATTATGGATGTCAACTCCCGTACATACACGCGTGACCGAGACTCCCGGATTCCTCACCCCCCCCCCCATTTATATATATATAGTTAGGAGTTCCATTATGGAACCTATCACATCCATACACCATATGTTGTAAACTTTCACACTTAAACTTATACTTGTTCACCCTCTTAATGGTCATTATAATTCACCAAACATCTCTTAAACATCCTTATAACATCAATACCTAACAATCCCCTTCATTACATGTCATTGTATAACCTTAAACATTTAAATCATCTTACTTAACTTAATCCCTTAAGTCCTTGTATCCTTGTCTTTTTAATCATCATTACCCTCTTAATGGCATACCCCTAATACCACTTAACATCAATAAAATTTAATTATTTTTTTAAGGTCCGACCGACCTTGCAAGGTAGGTCCTAAGGTAGGCCGAAACCAGAAACTTGTTTTTAAGTGTTTATTTCACTCCAAATTCACCCCAATCTTTTCCTAATCATTCCACATGTTTCCCAAACATGTTTAAGCACCTTAAACACTCTTAAAACCTACTTAATCCTTGTCTAAACTTGTTACTCCATTTCTTACAAAAATTCCTAACACTTGTAACATTTTTCCTTAAGTTTCTAAATGGTAGTTTATGCCTACAACTTCAACTAACCAAGGTGTTGCCTCACCACCATTACAACTACTCCAAAAGCATCATTTCTCTCCAACACCTCCTTTACACAACTCTTTAAGATTTTTCCACAAGTTCATACTTAGTCCTTCACAAGGCATTATACCTCTCTGTTACCAAATTTGTACAAGACTTTACCACATTTCCACCATGACCTTGGTGTATCTAGAAATCATCCATTAGTTCTCTAAACCTCCAAGACTATGCCCAAGGCATCTTAACACTTAAGAACACCTTAATTCACTTTCTTTCACCAATTTAACACTTAACAATTCTTAGTACAACCTAGGTCACAATACTTCACCAAAGCACTTAAAACTCTTGTTTTCCCAACCAAATTTTGCCATAGCTTCCCTAACACTTTCTTATCTCCAAACACTTAGGTTTTCACCTTTAGACAAACAAGAACACTCAATCCCTTAATACACATTCTTACACACAAACACATGGTTTTTCATCCTTTAACCATCAAAGACATTCATCTTCACAAGAAAGGTTCTTTACACACAACTACACCTTAAACTACACTACATCATAATATAGTGCATAAACTTAAATTGCTTGGCACTTAGGCCCTTAAATAACATAAACCTTAAACACTGAATTTCCCACATATTAAATGCCTTTAACCTGCAAATACACACAACATCACATATGCCCTTAATAACCTCCTTGTGGGTATTTACTAACTCATTTCCCTTTGGATCTTTAGGTTGTTTCATAAACAATGAAATTTAAGCTCATTCTCCTAAAGCACAAAGACTACATCAAGAGAGGTTATTTACCTCTTCTCTTCAAGATTCTCTCACTTGTTTTCTCTTGTTCTTTCTTGATTAAAAATTGGCAAGGAGCTTTTATCACTTGTCAATCTTCTAACCAATACACATATAAGGGTAATGAGCATTAAGTTTCATACTTAAACTCACAAATAAACCCTAGGTTACATAAGTGTTTTAAAACACTAAAATGGAAGTTTACCTTGGAATTTGAAAGGGAGCTTGATTAAGAAGTAAGATTGGACTCCACCTAGTCTTTTGAATATTGAATCAAGCTTCTAAAAGAGTAAAACAAGGCATCATCAAAAGATGATTTTTGGCCACACATAAAAATGAGAGGAATGTAATTTTTCTTTGGTTTTTCTTACCTTGAAGCAAAGGAGAATAATATGGTGAAGAAAGATGAGATTTTCCTCCTTCAATGGTGAATCTTCATGGCACCGAAATGGAGCTCTTGGAGTTTTGAAAAGATAGGAATGTAGATCTTGGCCTAACTAAGACAAAGGTAGTCTTGAAATTAAATTTGGAGCGTGGAGCTAGAAGTTACAAGCAAATGAAGATCAAGAATGGAGAGGTGCTGTAGCAGGACGGTTTTGGAGTTGGGAGAAGATGAAGACTACGGTGGGGAAGGAAGAGAATGAAGGAGAATGAGGAGAGAGGTAGTCTTTTGAAGATATTTTGACTTATAAAGGTATTATCCTCTTTTACTTACTTTTCCTTCCTTTCCTTAATTAACTAATAAATGGTGGTGACTCACCATGTTGAAAAACCGGCCCCTTTTATTTAATAGGGTATTTAGGAGCTAGTTTGACCAATTAAACAACTTATGTTGACTTAAGTCTAAACTAGCACTATTTGAGCACTATTCACAAATTAGTGCACATATTTGTGAAGTTTTTTATTTCCCATTGATTTAGGCTTCCTAATGTGATACTAAGTAGTACACATATTGATTAAGGTGTAATGATGGGCATTTAGCCACTCAAAACCCATTTCCAAGACAATTTTTCAAAAACGTGCTTTAAGACTCCTTAAAGCACAATTTGTGTTTAAACTTGTTTTTGAGCTTGGTTTTCTTTGGGAATTGATTTAACATGTTCATTATCATGTTAATAAGGTCTAGGAATGACCTTTGGGTCTTATACAAGGTTACACCAAGTCTAGAGCAAGTATTTGCTTAAATTGACTTCATGGTGTTTTCTTGTGTTTTCTTTGATTTAAATTGTCTACCAAAGTTTCTTAAGGACTTAATTAGCCCTAGAAAATCATAATTTCATGTTAATAAAGTCTTGGTAGGCTCTTGGATCCTAACCAAGTTCATTCCAAGCTTAGAGCATGTTTTTGCTCAAATTGCCTTAATGGTACTTTATTGCTTACCGTGGTTTAAATTTCTTACTAACATTTCTAAGGCACTCTTTAGCCTTATAATACTATAGTTTAACATTTAATTGACATATCTAGGTTTGGGGTATTTCAAATGAATTAAGGTTTTGTTTTCTTTATTTCCTAAGTACTTATTTAAGAATCATTTAGATAGCACATGATGCAGTAACTACAAACTAAATGGTGTTTAGTAACATAGTACACTTTTACTAACACATGTATAAGTATTACTATCAATTCTATCTAGTAACATACTTACTATTATCAATATAACTGTTTTATTTGCCAAGCCTCCGTGGCTTGGTCTGGAGTCCTTGACCAAAGGTCTTGGGTTCAAAACTCACCACTAACGTATTGTGAGAAAGGTTCATTTAGAACCTCAGTATCACTCTAAAATTTTCAGCCACCTATCAAAAAAAAATATAACTGTTTTATTTATACGGACAAAATATTTTATATCACTATAGATGAAAACTATACCTACACAAAATTAACATATGTCAATATATGTGTATAGTTTCCTAACTTAAACAAAGTAGTGTTAGTGTAAAAAAAAATATGTTAGTAAAATTATAGGCTGAAATCTTGTTCTATTTTCAACTCTACTGGCTCACCCTAGTTCCTTTCACTCACTCGGTTCCTTCCTTCATCATCGTTGCCCAATTCATGTATCATCGAGAGGCGGCCGAAGAACCGCATAAGAAGAGATAGAGATGCAGCATCACCACTGAGCGTTCGACTAGATTTGTGAGCATCTCTCATTTGTCACCACAAATCCATTTAATTTGACAGAGTAAAACCCTCTAAGTTCATCTAAGCTCTGCATCTGAAGCTCCGCACTCTTCATCTTACACGGCTACTGGTTAGATATGAGTTAATTTCTCTTAAAAATACTTGTAATCTTCAGTTATTGAAATACCCCAAATCTAATTAATGCCTTAAAACTATTAAATAATGAAGAATTGATCTACAAATAGATCATTTTAGTTAAGCATGCTAATTTATACATGCAAACGTTACGTAAATTAATATTACTACGCGTGCACATGCAAACTCACGCAAGCAAACGTCATGTAAAAATAGTCGTTTTACCATAAACGCTAACTGACGTAATTTTACTAAACATATTCACGTACTCGTACAAAAATTTATGTATGATTATTAACAAGGATTAAACTCCTTACATAACTATCTCGAAAGAGAGAGCGTCAACAAGGAAGATTAATACGAACGTGCGTACAAACAAGCAACGTAAATATTTTACGAATGCCTAAGCATCTATAAATGCTACAATAAATTGAAATACACATTTAGATAAATGTAACAACTTATGTTACACCTATTGTATATATTATGAAAATATAATAACTCATCAAAGGTCAAAGATGCGCACTAAACATCTTGACAAGAAGAACGTTCGTAAAACGCCTTTAAACGTACAATTACGCGCGACCTTGTAATACATGAGTCCTATGACCTTTTAAACTCAAATCAAATGTTCATACCATCATTATATGGCTATACAAACATAATCCTCAGACCATATTTAGTTAATAACGCAAAGCGCTAGGGAGTGCTCACGCACGCCCCTTAGAGCACGAAAGTCCCGGAAACACCCGGAGATGACTTATAAGATGAAATAAATCATTATACTTCATTCCAAATGCACCATAACACCTTGTTAAACATTTAAGAAGAATTACCCAGGCTATATTTAGTCAAAAACGCAAAACGCTCGGGAGTGCTCACGCACACCCCTTAAAGCACAAAAAGCCCGGAGAGGCGCCGAGGCGGCACGAACTCCTATATAATTCATTATTAGAGTTCCTAACATCATTATTAATCATTATAAAGAGAACCCCCGAGCTAGTTTCTCAAATTCAAACAAATCCTCAAGGGGATTTCTTAACGCTCCTTTTTGCCCCGGGAGTGTCCCAATAGCCCGGGACTTATGTCATGAGTTGATATAGCCCCATATAACTCAATGTAACACCTTAATATATCATTATTTACTATAATCAATGTTTATAAACACTTGGAACGCATGAGACAACTTATTTTCCAAATATCCTTAGAGCACAAAAACGCACCTTCGGTGTCACTAAAACGCGTTTTACAACGCAATTACCTTTAGTTTTTGACATGCCACGAATTATGAATATAAATGGGGATGAATTGAACCTCTAAATCAATTAAGTCAGTGTCAAACAAGGAGCTCTATAGGGGCCGATTTTCTACCTAAAAAGTAGTATAAAATTTGCATTTAAAACTTATAAATGACATAGAACATGGTGACTCACCTTCCCATGCGCTATAATACTTAATGGCAAAATAATATAAGTCTCATTTGACCTCCATGCTGTCGAAATCCTGCAGGAAAACAAGGCCATGTTAGCTAGACAAAAGTAAGAATTATTAAGGCAAAAAGTAGATCTAGACTTACTTTTTCAATTGTTAAATGCAAGTGACAACTCCATGCTTGTCTAAGGCATGTGAATGCCGATTGAAGAGGCTCCAAACAGCCTTGAATTCGTGGGTTTACATGGGAGGAAGAAGACAACATTCAACAATTAAAATTCAAAAGAAAACTAGACATGCCTAACTTACCTTGTCCTTTAGCTTCCATAATTTTTCCCACTTTGCCTTGTCTTGTAAAATGGCCGAAAACATCCAGGTTTGAAGGAGCTTTTGAGCTTGAAAACCAAAGGAAAATCAATAAACAAAAACCTTACCTAACATGACACATCATTATGTTTTCAATTAACAAATGAAATATTCCTAAAACTAACATAGCCATACGGTTGCAATTCCATTTCCTTCACTCCTTGCAACCGGTTGGGTAAGCTCCTCTCTTCTCCTTTCATCTTCTTCCTTTGAAGCTCTTAAGTCCATTAATGGAGATTTAACTTCTATCTTCATTTCTAAGGTAATTTCCTAGCATTTCTCATCAAGTCTTGAAGCAAAATTCTTCCTAGCATATCCACAAGGTTTCGACATCAAATAACACTCCAAGGAAGTTGTATAAATCAACATTAATCCAAGGAGCATCTCAAGGTTACCTTAAGGTATTTTTCATGCTTGAAAATCCTTAAAGCACATTTTTATGTGTAACCGAATTCTACATCTTCTAAGGTTCTTTTCTTCTTCATTTTCATGAAGGAAAGTTTGTTCTTCATTCATCTTAGGTGTGCCGAAATTCTAAGGAGAAAAGCTTACGGTAAATCCTTAGAAAACTACTTACAAATCTACTTAAGATCTTTGTTAAAGATCTAACTCCTAAACTCCTTCACCTCTTGCATAAAAACCGAAGTGGAGCATCTATTTCCTTTGGAGAAAGCTTGGGAATTCGAGAGGAGTTCAAGCACTTAACCATCCTTTATTAAGAGTAAGTTTACTAGCCATATTATGTTTTAAGCTTGGTTAAGCTTTTAAAAATTAACAAAAATTATGTACAAACCCTCTTAGGTATCTAAAACCGAAACCATATGGTATAATATACCAAAAATATAATCTATAACATATATGGAAAATATTTACCTTAAGACACATTTTAATGTCACAAAAGTTACCTAGGTTACTCCTTGGTTCATACCGAATTGTCAAGGACAAATATGTTCTATTTTGAGCTAAGAATCAATATAAGACATTACAATAATTTTTACATGAGTTATATGACTCATATGAATTTATGTATAATTATTTTGATATATAAATCTACTTTTGTATACTATATGGTATCTTATAAATTATGGCTGAATGGTTTTGGTGGAGAATAGGTTTTAATGAGCTACTTATGCATATAAACTTATATTATAAAGTTTGGTGAGTTAAAAATATTTTATTAGTGCTTAAATGGCTAATTAATTAAGTTATATGTGCTAAATTGTAAATTTTACAAATTTGGTGTTATATATAATAAACCGAGAGTTTATGGGTTTCTTTGGAGTAATTATGATAATATAAGGTTAGGGATTAAGTTTATGAATTTTAGTTAATTTAACAAGTGTTAAATTAGCAATTTATAAGTTTGGGGCTATTATGTAATTTATAAAAGTTATTATGAAAAGTTGGAGTTTAATATGGGGCAGAATCATAATTAGGAGAAATATAATGTACACTTCCGAAATTTAGAGGAATTAAATAATTAAACTATAGTTTATAAGTTATTAAGTAACTATTATAAAGTTTTGGGGTGAAAATGTAAATAATGGAAAGTTTATGGCAAAGCCGAACTATTTTGGGTTAGATTTGTAATTTAAGGAATTATATATATACATTCAGAATTTAAAGGGAATTAAAATTAAAACTATAGTTTATAAGACATTATGTAAAGGTTATAAGATTTTGAGGTTGAATTGTAATTATAGGAAAGATTATGTTAAGGCCGAAAGTTTGAGGGGCTAAGTTGTAATTTTCGAAAAGTTATGATATTCAAAGTTATAAACCGAAATATTAATGGTGGTTTTGTAATATAATTAAATAAGGAATTAAAACTATATAATATAATGAGATTAGAGTTTAAATGTAAAGTTTATGAAATAAATGAGGTTATAATATAGAGTAAATTACTCAGAACCCCCTTGAGGATTTGGGATATTACAGTTAACCCTCTTGTGTTTATCATAATTATTGGTAACCACCTCAAGTTAAGGTATCTTTGACTATGAGCCCCCAAACTATAACTTTGTTATTAAGAAGTTAACTACGTGTTGATCTATCAACTTAATCACATAAATAATGTGAGGCTGGACAACAGAACTGCTTAATCAACATCATGCAACTCTCTCTCATCCCACTTTAAATGCATTTTCAAGGCAAGGTTACATTTTTAGGAAATAACAATACAGATTAAATAGTGTTTTTTTCCATCTAACATTATTAATGTGATTAAGCTGATAGATCAACACGTAGTTAACTTCCTAATAACAAAGATATAGTTTGGGGGCTCGTAGTCAAAGATACCTTAACCTCGAGGTGGTTACTAGTAATTATGATAAACACAAGGTGGTTAACTGTAATATCCCAAATCCTCAGGGGGTTCTGAGTAATTACTCTATAATATAATAATCAAAAGTATGATGTATTTATGAGATTAAAAATATTTGTAGGTCCTATATGGATATTTAGGAAATTTGGAAAAGGAAATTATGATTTAAGGATGTAGGAAATTAAAACTACATGTTTTAAAGATATAAGTAAATCATTTGTAAAGAAATAATATTTAATGGGAATAGTTTTTAAATAATAAAAGATATGTGAATAATATGTCCATGTGTGACATATAAATATAATTTGAGGATTTAATAAGTGGTTATGTCATTTAGACAATTATATATAAGTATCATAAATAATACATGTGTATGAAATATATATATTTTAGATTTCAAGTAAAACAAAAGGAAATGAATATAAGGAATTATGGGATTAAAACTATGGGTTACATAGTTATGAGGAATTTAATTATAACCAATTAATATTAATTGTGATTAAGTGGAGAATAACAAAGAAATTATAAGAATATTATGTCTGTGCGTGACATATAAATATAATTGAGGAATTATGAAGTTGTTATGTCGATTAGACAATTATGAACATGTAACATAAATAGTACATGAATAAATATGTATATTTATACATCAAAGGATTTAGAAATAAATCAAAAGAATAACAAATAAGTTATACATCCAATCATAAGGTAATTAAAAGAAGTTACCACACAATATAAGTTTTAAACAATTAAAGGCTACATGTTTTGGAAAATATGTAAACGCCTTAATTAATAATAAGGGTAAGAGGTTAAAGAAACTATCTAAGTATAAAGAAATAAACCTTACATGAAATAACGAATATGAAATTGTTTCATGAATCAATAAAATTATTATGCGAGAGTTACATAAATTAACACTCTCTGTTAATCCTACTCTAGGACTTTGTTTGACCAAACGTTGACCGGGAACTAAACAAGTACAGTCTACGGTGAACGGTATGGAATTCTTGCAGTCTGCTTGCTACCGGATTACACCGGCTTATGCGATATCTGTTGTTTGAAATAACGACCAAGATAAATATATGTAAAATGTTGTATTACTCTTGTGCACTGTTGTGTTACTTTATGTGCGTGATGCTACTAACTGTAACGTGTATGTTCCACGCATACAACACTACATTACCAGTGGATTAATTACCTGCGAATTATTATACCGAGAACTTGTACCAAGTTTCTCACTAACTTCACTTTATAACGAATGTCGTTATCCTAATCGTGATAACTGACAATACACATTACATTGTGTTCTTGTTTAACGTCCTTGTGTGACACCTAACAATAATCTGCTACGAGAAGCGAGGAGCCCGGATGGATCTGGCCATGCATGCTACAGGAGTTGTACCTGTCTCAGGTCGTCTCCTATTCAAATACACGTCGCGACGGAAGTTTTGGGTGCACTCTTTGTCCACTCACCGGGACCGTACCGGAACATTATCAAGTTGGGAGGAAGACTACATTTCTCTCGAGGGTACGATACCCACCTCTTTAAGTACAGGAGTTAACTACGTTATCTTCTGAGGGAATTATTACCCACCTACTTGTACGAGAGTCCCATCTCGTCTAAGGGTTTATTATACCCGACCAATTTACTCTATGAAGATAGAGTTTAACGAGGTCGCTATACCTCCACTGTATTAATGAACTCTTATATACATGTTAGTCCCATTGTGTGGATCTGACTACTATCAAGAAATTACAGAACATCTAACTTAACCTTCTGAAGTCTTGTTCTGTGTGACTGTGTTGTCCTTGTATGGATACTTGTTATGATTATGTTATGATGCTTATTTACAGCTTTACAAAAATGACTTGCATGTATTCGACAAAGTAGTTGGTGTGGCCCAGTAGCTTGTGGGCTGCACGATTTCATATCGGCAAATTATTTTGCTGAGCCGTTTCATGGCTAACCATTTCCAGGTACATGAAGAAGGAAGAGTTGCCCGACCGAGTGTAGGTGGGGTAGAATTAAGACAGGGAATTATTACTACCGGAGTCATTTTACAGTACTGTACATTTACTATTGGTTTTGTTATTTTAAGCGGTTTGTATTCAGTGCTCAGACCGTATCATTTGTAAGTTGTATTGGAGTTAGCCTTGTTTGTCACATGGGTGACTAACGGCGTTGTAGCACCACCTATTTTTATGTATATATTTTCCGCTGCATTTCCAGTTATCTTTGGGAGCTATCATCGTACAGGTTGTGGAGCTTCGGGTTGGGGTGTTACAGTTATAGATCTTGATCCAGGTGGAGTGACAGCAACTTGACGTCATCCAGGTGGAGTGTAATCTTCGCTTCTTCTGTATGTATCTTTATGGATGTTGCATGCCGATTCTCGCATTCTTTCAACTTGTTGGCTATACCATAAGAAAAGCATTGAAATTAGGCCGATATTAGAAAAGTCATCACTAATTGCTCACATCTTATGAGTTTCTTCATACATTATGTATGTTCGTTAAATTAGAAGCAAAGCTATGATAGAAACTTTTTCATATTTTTAAATTTCTTAGTATTGGTTAACGAGTAATGAAATTTATTCCCATTGATATTGAACAGGTTAAGAAAATTATGATTACTTAGAATCTGAGGTGATTGGGGTGTTGCTACTGTGTTTCCAGAATTTGGTTGCTACTGTTGTGTTTCCCGACGTGGTCGTGAGCATGAAATTAAGACAGCTCATTCAAAACACTTTGGTGATTGGTTTCAACAGCGGGTATTTTTTAGTATTTTCCTTGCAAATCATAAATAAACATCCTTATACACTAGAGTATGATTATTTTCATAATGTAATATAGGTAGCACATTTAGATGAACTAGGAGATCCAAGGGTCACCGAAGAAATCAAGTGGCTTGCACGGGCCAAATTGTGTAGTAAAATGATTTTCAGGTTACCTTGTCAAAGGTTATCGCTTTCATACCAAAGAACATAAGAATCCTCTAAAAGCTCAGAACTCGGGGGTGGTTGTACATGTAAAGGGTGAGAGTTCATCTAGTTCTCAAGATAGGAGGTTAGATTAGATGATGCATTCATCAAGTACTATCTATGGATCCTGAAAGTACATCATTTAATTAAATAAGAAAGCTCATAGTAGTTTTATTTAAATGTGACTGGGTTGACATGATAGAGTATGTAAGTAAGATGGATTCGGTGCAACACTAGTCACTTTTTCATACTAATCACACACTGGATCTCATTTATTAGATGATCCTTTTGGGCTAGATTCACAAGTGACTGGATTTGATTTATAAGATGATCCTCTTGTGTTAATTAGACTCACAAGTGACTGAATCTGACTTATTAGATGATCCTTTTGTGTTAGACTACAAGTTGATAACATTTTTAAGTTCCTGATGCTAAGGGTGAGGGTTGGATGGTTGCCAAACATGTAAAAGTTAGGAATGTCTTTGACATGGGCATCAACAAGAGTATTTATAGTGACTATAATGCAAATGATGACACTTTTAATTAATTGTATCTATACCGAGTTGGAATTGAGGAGTAGGAAGCGGAAGACTTAACTCAAATAATGGATTTGGAAGATGATGAACAAGAAGTAGAACATCATGAAGAAGTTTAGTTGATGGGTCAATACTAATTCAAATGGCATTACTGAAGTGATCCTCCCATTCTACAATAGATACTGGATTAGGTTGTTAGCTTTGCACGTTCCTCTTTAAACTTGTATGTCGTACTTCTAATGATATTGATCTTCGGGTGTGAATTTAATACCTTTACTTGTGCTTCTTCGTCTTAGATGCACTTTCATATATTAAATGTAGTACTTGAACCTACAATTTATATGGGTAAATTAACACTTTTGTTATGTGTATTGGTATGCATACAACACAAAGGAGTAATCAAAACAAAGATCACATGCATGATTAATTTGTAGTACTTGTTGCTCTCTCGTATCTTTTCCTATTTTCTTGTTTTTATTCACTTTTCTTAGATATGAACCCATTGCTAACGTATTTAATTTATTGTCATCTATAAAAATGGACTTCGAGAAATGTTAGAGGTCTCACTAATGCCAAAAGTGTGGGATTTAGAAAGTGATGAAAGAACTAAGGTTTTCTTGGATGAGAATATCCTATCAATTGGCGAGGGAGGTTGCACACTAACTAGATTCTTAGGCACCATTGTTAGAATGTTGTTTCATATTTCAATTATTCAGATTGGAGAGAAATTTTCTAAGTCATTTAAAGAAGACTTGTGGAGTATTGTGAAGGTAAATATTTCTAATAAAACTTCATTTACTTTTATGTAATAACATGTACAATATAAGAATGATTGTTTAACAATTATGTTTCATTTTTCAAGAAATATTTACATTTTGTCCTACTGAAACAGAAGATACTAAGGATAAGGTCATATCTAATATGGGAATGAAGTGGAGGTCTTGAAAAGATAGATGAAATCGTAGTTCTTTGATTCTAGTGAAACAGTTGACGAAATTGTGGAAAAACTATCAGATGATAGGGTTGACAAGCAACAATTAAGAGCCCTTGTAAATCTTTGGTCCCAACCTGAATATCAGGTTCATGTTGAACTTGTTAAAATTTTAGTAATGTGTAAGGTGAATCTTTACTTCAGTTTTATTACTTATTCTACTTTTTCAATACATGTAAATGATGTGTGAGCAAAAGAGGGTGAACCGCACAAAGTTCATTATCGTCATCATCATTCGATGAACCACCACAAGAGCCCTCTATCTCATCTTCCTCGAAAGCTTCATGCACGTCTGAATCATATTGATCAAACCTATCTTCTTCACCAACTTCATCAACTCCATGCTGATCTTCAAAGGATAACGAGTAAAGGGACATAGGATCTTGTTTATGTGTGGAGGTTTCATATTGAGGATATGCAATGAGTTGCGGGGGAGAAGAGCTAATACATGTTTGGTGTGCAAAAGATGAAGAGGACATTTAGGTTTGATGTGAATAAGAAGAAAAGGTGGGAAGTATTTGAGGTGGTTGTTCACTTCGGGTAAGGTGGGGTATACTTGAATTTTGTTGTACTTCGGCGTACAATTCATAAAACACCGCGCATGGCCCTTCACCATGACATCAGAACGGGACACTGTTAACGTTATTATCATGCTCAATGGGTATCGCCATCCAATTTATAGAACCATCATTCACTACCTGACTCATCCTTTGTGACACTTTTACTTCTTGAATGCGCATAATGATATCAAAGCGCTACCAATCTCAGCAATAAGCTGCTCGTAATTGATGTCGACATTCAGTAACACGAGTTTCTTCGTCTACCCCGTGCACAATATTTCCATTGATATATGACATAAAAACTGGATGCAATCGGACATGTACATGTGTTTGAAAACATCATTGCATCATAAAAAATTTAATCTAACATCCAAGTATTTTGCCGATTGTGTAACACCTCAATTTCTTACCGTACCTAACTCTAACACAGTACAACGGAAGTAAATAAATCCTACGGGATATTACAACCACACCCGCAAGAGTGAGTGCTAAGGCTGAACTTTCTAACACAACTCAACACTAACTATATAAACATATATATTATTAGATGCCTCAATGGTTACAACTGTAATTGTTCAATCTTGTCTTAGACTACAACCTCTAAAATTCATCCTACTGGAACAAGCTTCAAGAAATAATACTTATAACAGGCTTCCGGAAATAAATACTATTGGGAATAGTTTAAAACGCTATTAGCTACTTCTAAGTCGTTTCGTAATCCCCACTGCAACCAGAAATCACAAACAACAGATAAAGGGGTTGCGCAGATCAGTGAAACTGGGTAAGTTATTGTTACATCGCGTAAAATTCAGTTTATTTGAAAACACTTTTATGCATAATATAACACCCAGGGAAAACCATTCATACAGCCCAGAATCAAGATCCAAATATCGAAACATGCAAGTTCTCTAATTCCAGCACACAACGTTGATGATTGATAAGGGAGAAAATCCACCACCTATGTAGCCAAATGTAATATAACGATGATAGAGGGAACAATTATGATTCATTTGTTAAACTTCTACGTCTAAAATGATAGTGCGTGAATAGAAAATGAGAGTCGCTCTCTGTTCTCCCTCTTGAAGTTTTTTGAGTTCTTGAAGTTTCGAGTTCTAGGTTTTTTCTGGTGTTTCGTGTAGTCACAGACACATCTCGTGTCTGTCTGTTTTTACGTTTCTTCTTCTACTGTTATCCATGGCGATTCAGTCGGGAAAGGGACTCTAAGCCCCGAGGCGCAGGATGATTCGCGCCAGTCAACCAAGAAGCGCCGAAGCTCTGGCGGCTTTAGCGAAGAGGAATTGATGCAGCAAGATGAACCGGGTTTCAATTCGGCTTTGAACTTCAAGGAAGCGGCACTTGGTGCGCATGTGGATGGTCTTTCGGAGGATCTAGAGAAATTGTATGAGGATATTTCTGATGACGAACTAGAAGATATGGAGGAGGAGGACCCAAAATGTCCTTCATTCTGTATTACTAAGGAGCAGAAGCTCAAATTCAAGTGTCGTGGCGAGATGCGTTGATAATCAAGCTTCTTGGCAAAACTCTCCCGATGCACGTCCTCAGAGACAGGCTTAAGGCTAGATGGAAGTTACATGGTGAGTTTTTCATGGACGACCTAACTAATGGTTTCTTCAAGATTTCGTTCAGTCACCGAGAGGATCTGAATTTTGTTCTGGATGAGGGCCCTTGGCCAATTATGGATCACTACTTGTCCATTAGGAGATGGAGACCTAACTTCAATCCCAATACGGAGGCTTATCGTCCCTTGAGGTGTTAGTCAGATTTCCAGACCTACCTAGTGAGTACTACAACGAGGAATTCCTGTCCATCCTCGGTGCAAAGGTCGGTAAGGTCAAGAAGGTGGATTTTTCCCCTTCAGTATTTGGAAAATCGCGTCTTGCTAGAGTCGCTATTGAAGTGGATGTCACTAAACCCTTGTTGGCTAAGTATAAATTTAGGCGCCGGGTTATGAAGATCGAATATGAAGGTTTGCATTTGGTGTGTTTCAGATGTGGCTGTTATGGCCATAAGAATGATATGTGCCCGTTTCAGATTGGTGAGGGGGAGGTCCACCAGGAATCGGGGGTGAAATTGATAAGGGAGAGTGATTCGATCCAAACAGACCACATTGTTCACGATTACGGTGAGTGGATGATTCCCAAAAGGAAGAATACATCCAGGATTGTTCGTAAACCTAATACCCGTTCTGGGACTGCGAAGCAACATGTAAACACCACGACGTCAAGGTTCGAAATTTTGGATACGGTGGAAAAAGTCCAGCCTGGTGCCTCAGGAGAGATATCGATGAGAAATAATCAGATGCGAGTCGACCCTCCAATTTCGAACCAGAACAGTTGATCTCAGTCTTCAAATAGAGAGCGAAGACAGTCTCTTGGCCGTCCCAAAGATGGCGGTCCTCCGGTTGCTCAGAACCGCTTCTCAGATAATGTGGAAAGAGCTAATTCAGACCGGGGATCTACTCCGAATCCCAGTGGGATACCAGAAACGGCCCCTTCGGTGGCTAACCCTCAAACTCTAAATCCCTGTGATGGGGATGAGGTAAGTGATCTGCTTTGGATTAATTTATGTTTTCTATGCTTAACAATATTATTCTGTGGAATGTTAGGGGGGCGTTGAAGCCTACTTTTCATAGGGCTTTTAAGGAGTTAATTAGGAACTGTAATCCGGATATTGTTGTTATTCTCGAACCCCGGATTAGTGGTAATGTGGCTGCTGCGGTTTGCAGCAAATTAGGGTTTGATTGTGTCTTTCGGGGATGCTTGTGGTTTTAGCGGGGGGATTTGGATTCTCTGGAAAAATCATGTTAGCATTCGGATCCTAGTTAGCAAGCCTCAGTTTATTCATTGTGAAGTTAATGAGGGTAGAAAGTCCTTCTTGTTTACTGCAGTTTATGGGAATCCCCATGCTTTTTCTCGTAAGCAGCTTTGGTTGGATCTCAATAGTATCCAACCAGTGGATAATATCCTGGATCATTGGGGGGGATTTTAATGCTACCCTCTATCCTTCTGATAGAACTTGCTCTTCTCGTAGGAACTTTGGCATTGATAAGAGGTTTTTAGATTGGTTCCATGGTCGGGGTCTCTTGGATATTCAATCTTATGGAAATCAGTTTTCTTGGTCCAACGGGCGGACTTGTGCCCGCCTTGATAGAGTCTTAGGCACAGTTGAATGGAGTAATCTTTTCCCGGATGCTTTTATTGACATTCTGCCCAGATTTGCCTCTGACCACAGCCCTTTGAACTTAGTTATGTCCTAAAGCTAGAACTTATAATTCTGGGAAGCCTTTTCGTTATCTGGCAGCTTGGGAATCTCATCCTGATTTTTATAAATCTGTTTCTATGAACTGGAATGTTAATTCTCAGCTTAATGACTCTATTAATTCCCTTAGTTCTTTCTTGAATTTCTGGAACAGAGATGTTTTTGGTCATATCATTAAGAATAAAAAGCGTCTTATGGCTAGAATTGGGGGTATTCAGAGGGCCTTGGACTCCGGTAGTGGCAGTCATTTAGTTGGTCTTGAATTGAAACTTAGGAAGGAACTTGATCTGTGGCTCCAGAGAGAAGAATCCCTTTGGAAACAAAAGTCTAGGGATCAATGGGTGCGGTTGGGTGATAGAAACACTATATACTTCCACACTAGGACTATGCTTAGGAGGAGCCGGAATAGGATTACTAAGCTTATGAATGCTGAGGGGGAGTGGGTATCTGATGATTCGGGTCTCAAACAGATGTTGGTTTCCTTTTTTCAAAACCTGTTCAGTGTGGATTCGATCTTTTCTCCTATTAATATCGGCCATGACTTTCCCATCTTAGATCAGGAGAGTCTTAACAGATTATCTAGCCCTGTTGTAGAGGAGGAAGTTGTGGCTGCAGTGAGGAATATGGGTGCATATAAGGCACTGGTAAGGATGGGTTCCCGGTTGCTTTTTACAAGAAATTCTGGTCCCTTGTCAATCCTAGTGTGATAGGTTTTGTCCAGGACTGCTTTATAAAACAGAAAGTTGATCCTACTATTAACCAGACCATTATTGCTCTTATCCCTAAGGTAGATCACCCTGTCTCGGTTAATCAATTTCGTCCTATATCTTTATGCCAGGTTCATTATAAAATTCTCACTAAGGTTATTACTAATAGATTGAAGCCTTTCATGTCTCAATGGGTCTCTGAGTGTCAAAGTAGTTTTGTACCGGGCAGGTCCATACATGAGAACATTATTATTGTTCAGGAGGTCATTCATTTTATGCAGCACACAAAAGCCAAGGATGGCTGTTTAGCCATGAAATTAGACCTAACCAAAGCTTATGACAGATTGTCTTGGAATTTTATTAATGATACCTTGTGTTGTTTGGGAATTCTAGATGAGCTTAGACTTTTAATTATGGATTGTCTGTCTTCAGTTTCTTTTCAGATTTCTTGGGGTGGTGCCTTAACTGAGTCTTTCTCTGCGGGGAGAGGGGTGAGGCAGGGTGATCCCCTCTCTCCTTTCATCTTTGTTTTGTGCATGGAGCGTTTGTCCCAAATGATCACCACTAGTGTTAATAGGAAAGAATGGAAACCGGTAACATTAGGAAAAAGAGGTATCTCCATTTCTCACTGTTTCTTTGCTGATGACCTTGTGTTGTTTGGAAAGGCTTCCCCCAGCCAAATTAGGTTAATGTGTGATTGTGTAAATGATTTCTGTATGGCTTCTGGCCAGGCTGTAAGTCTAGATAAATCTTCTTTACTTCTGTCCAGAAACTTGAGTGATGAGAGGGCCAGAATCCTGAGTTTAGAATCTGGCATGACTATATCAAAAAATTTTGGGAGATACTTGGGTGTGTTCCTTAAACATGATAGGATTGCCGATTGTAATCATAATGCTCTAGTCTCTAGGATCAGGAGTAGACTGGCTGGGTGGAAATGCAACAGTCTTTCCATGGCTGGTAGAGTATGTTTAGTTAAGAGTTGTGTTGCATCGATTCCCATCTATACTATGCAGTGCCAGATTCTCCCCAATAAAGTTTGTGATAGAATTGATAAGTTGTATCGTGATTTTATTTGGGGGCATGATGAGAATAGCAGGCGGTTGCATGATATTGGTTGGGATGTTATTTGCAAGGGAAAATCTGAAGGGGGCCTTGGGATAAGGAAGACTAGGCTGATGAATTATGCATGTTTTGGAAAAAATATGTGGAATTTAATTAGTAAGCGCCAGAGTTTTTGTAAAGAGATGTTGTTACGAAAGTACCCGAATCCTGCCTCCTGCAGAGGGTCTGTTAACTGGAGAAATATTCAAAAGTGTGCTAGTATGCTTCAGGGTGGGCTTAGCTGGACTGTTAGTAATGGGAAAAGGATCAAGTTTTGGCTTGATTGTTGGTCTGATAACCGAAATCTGTTGGATCAGGCAATTTGTGAAGTTCCTGAGGACCACCTAACTTTCTCTATTGCTGATTATTGGTCTGATGACACAGGTTGGCTTTGGGAAAAATTTGAAAAGTTTCTTCCTACTGATGCTCTTAATATTATTAGTGGTTTTACTGTCTTCTCTGATGGTGAGGATGATTTTATACACTGGAAGTTTGAGAATAATGGTAACTATAGTGTGCAGTCTGCATATCATTTCCTCTCAACAGAAGCATAAATTGTAGTGCGATCAAATCTAGTTGTAGTAAATCCAGCATTTTTAATTCTATCTGGCGCTTGCAAGTTCAGGAGAGAATAAAAATCTTCCTGTGGAAGCTCTGCCATGGTAAGCTCATGACCAATTCGAGAAGGGTTGGGATGGGTCTATCTTCTGATTGTTCTTGTCATTATTGTGGTATGAATGAAACTGCTATACACATTCTCCGTGACTGTCCAATAGCGAGAAGGATCTGGAACAGAGTTCTGTTCAATAGATCTATACTGCATTCTATGGTAAGAATTTTGAGACCTGGTTATCAGAATGCTTATTGGGTTCGAGCTCCTTTTTGATGAAAGGCAAGGGGCCTGTTATATTTGCTACTATTTGTTTTAATCTTTGGAATTGGAGAGAAATCTGACAATTTTTCAGAATGTGCAGGGTACCTATTTATCTTTTAGGCAGGTGGTATTAGCAGTGGCACAACAATCCCGGCCTTGGAGAGTTGGAAGAATACCCAAGGCTGCGCACATGCAGCAGATTGGTAGTGATCATCAGCAGAGGAGGAATAGATGGATTCCTCCTAATGTTGGACAACTTAAAAATATATTGATGGAGCTTTCAATTTGAATGCAGGAAACGCGGCTGCTGGAGGGGTTGTTCGAGACCACGAAGGAAGATGGATCATGGGTTTCATAACCTCGTTCAGTAGAAGAAATGTCTTGCATGCTGAGGCCATGGCCCTGTTGACTGCAATCAAACTAGCTAAGGAGAAGAGGTGGGAGCACGTCCTGATCTCTTCGGACTCTTCACTGCTGGTGGATTATTTTAAGCAGTGCCCTGAGCATTTATCTATCCGGTCTCTCCTCTTGGAATGTATTAGTCTGGTTACTCCTGGTTGGGATTTGAGGTTTGTCTTTGGTCCAAGACAGACCAATAAAGTAGCTGATGTGTTAGCTAGATTAGGTGTTAATAGGGATCGTGGCTTATACATACTAACTGATCCCCCTGGTTGTATATCCCGTCTATTGATGGAAGAACAGAAGTTACAGTTTGATGAATAAAATTGAGGCTCGCCCTCCCTCTTTCGAAAAAAAAAAAGAAAATCCACCACCTCAAAGGTTCACGCTTGTCATAAGACAACGGACCATAGGTCCACGGTCCTTTGGGTACATTTATCCAAGACCTCAAGGGTTCACGCCGGTCATGAGATAAAGGACACAAAGTCTACAATCCCTTGAGTAACCATTCCATCTCACCATATGTTCTTAAGTCTACACACCCCCTAAAGATACTTTGACCAATAGAAGTAGATCATAGTGGCTTAAACCGCAATTCATTGGTAGTGGCGCACAATCATCAGTGTATCAAGTTTATATATATTTCCAAGAAAACTCCCCTTATCAATACCAGCAAACAATCAATAACACCCAAGTCCACAATATCACCTCAGAAATCCCCAAATCATCCACCCATGTTCAAGTCAAGAATAAACTTCACCAAGGTAATCAATGGTAGTACACAACAACTTACCTAAGCCCTGTTATAGTCACTGCTAGAAATCATCGTCAAGATACTCAAAACTTTAGAAGAACAAACAAGAAAAACTTCAAGTTACTCTGAATCGAATTCGCCTAAACAACAGAAGAACGTCTCGCTATAGGTATTGTAGAAGAGAAGAAAAGATGGAGAGATGTCTATTTAAGTTTGAACGCACGAGGAAGTTACAATTTACGGTTCTCAGGAGTAATTAGGGTACCTACAAGATCAAAGAAGTGTTTATATGAGCGATAGTTATAAAAGATAAGGTGAGTTAGTAACTCTTCGAGTTGACACACACGATTTCTACTTCAGTAATTAATGAAATCGTCTTTTGAAGAGGCGATTGGTTTAGGGAGTGTTATTTTAGAAATTAGTTTCAAGAGGAGGTTAATAGACATATTAATTTTGAAAAATGGCTTATCTTGTGAACTTTTTTCTATATAATCGTTTGTGGTCAATTATTTGGTCAACTATCAGATACATATATCAGAACAATCTAAATAATAAATGATAAGATTGACATTAAAATTGATCTCTGGAGTTTCACGGAAGTCTCTAACGTGGTATTTTTTTTTTGAATAAAGTGGATATGAATATATTAAAGAAATAGAAGTGTTAGATACATGGAGGCCCCATATATCTGATACAAATAGGGTCAAAGAACCATGCCCTAGAGAAGAACCAAAAAAGCAAAAGGCTAATTGAAAACTATCCCGACTTGGGAGAAAAAAAAACAGCGTATTGCTGACCAAAAGAAAGAGCGAGAACAACTTAATACATGATAAAAGTTTCTAGGAGCAGAGCACCCGGTCTAGCCAGCCGAAGTCTGCTATGGAACGATTTATTTTAGTACATATAATGGCTTTAGTTGCCGCTTTGATGTCAGCAATTATGCTCTTGGGCTCTCTGGATTGGTTGGCCATGGCACGCTTGCACCTTTCTATCCAGATATGGTAGACAACGTTGGCTACCGCCGCTCTCTTCACTAGATCCACCGGTCGATGCCGCTTGCAATAACGAATAATCCAGGAAGCGCAGCTACGAAGACTTCTCCGGTAGGTGGGGATCCCCAGCCAGTCGCAGATGGTCCACCAGATCCTATAAGAGTACCTGCATTGGAAAAATAGATGGTTGCTTGTCTCTTGAGCATGCTCACAGAGCCAGCATCTGTTAGCAATACATATGCCCCATGATTGGAGCTTATCACTAGTTTTAAGCCTACCTTTCAAGGTTACCCATAAAATAAATTTGGCTTTAGGGATGGACCAGTTATCCCAACAGACTTTGTACCATTGGAAGATCTGGGGAGGGGTGGAGATGTCCTTGTAGAACAAGCTAACTCTTGGGCAAGGTGGGTAGGAGTTGAACAGAGATAAGGCATCCTCTGGAGAGCCACATTGGTTTATCCACCAGTCCCTGGCGTGAAGGATAGCTTTCCAAGTCCAGGGATCATTCCCTTTAGCCGTAGCCGACCATATGCTAATAGGAGAGGGTAAGAAGAGCTTGTGGATCCATTGGATCCAAAGGCGCTCCGAGTCTTGAGCAATGGCTGAGATGGTCTTTAGAATAAAGCACATGTTCCAATTATGAATATCCTTAAGGCCCAGCCCCCCCTTTTTCTTGGTGTTTGAGATGGCATTCCAGGCCACCGGAGGGGTGGCATTAGTGTCAGCCTCGCCCGACCAAAGGAATGACCGAAAGCAGCTAGTGATTCTTTTGATGACGTTTTTTGGGATGGTAATGCATGAGGCCCAGAAGCCCACAACGCCAAAAAGAGTACTCTGGATGAGGGAGAGTCTGCCTGCAAAAGAGAGGGATTTACTTCCCCAAGAGGTTATATTTTTCCGAATACTGTCAATTAGGGGATTAAAATCCGCTGCTTTAGGCTTCCGTGCAGTGATAGGGATGCCTAGATATCAGAATGGAAATGAGCCAAGATTAAATCCCGTAAGATGCACAAGGGAATCCGAGGTGGTAGGGTTTACCCCTCCGAGAAATATGTCAGATTTGGAGGGGTTAAGCATGAGCCCGGAGGCCTCAGAGAAGAGATTGACCTTGTTGAGCATGGAATTAATGGAATTATGGTCACCTCTACTGAATAAGAGGGCGTCATCCGCAAAGAAAAGGTGGGTGATTTTGAGAGGTTTGCAGGATGGATGATAGCTGAAATTTGGATCGGTAGGGAGTTGGTCGAGCAACCGGGAAAGCATGTCCATGATGAGCGCAAAGAGGTAGGGGGATAGGGGATCACCCTGGCGCAGCCCTCTTTCCCCTTTGAAAGATGCCGAGGGAGTCCCATTTATGTTGATCGAGAAGGAGGTGGAAGTGACACATTGTAAGATCCAGTTGCTAAAAACCGGGGGGAAATTTAGGAAGGAGAGAGTGTCCTGGAGGAATTTCCAGTCGACAGTGTCAAAAGCCTTCCTGATGTCCATTTTCATAGTACACCGAGGAGATATGTTGGCCCTCTGGTAGTTTTTCATAAGGCACGAGCAGAGCTGGATGTTGTCAGAGATGAGGCGCCCTTTGATAAAGGCTCCTTGGCTGGGATTTACAAGTGAGGGGAGGACGCTCTTAAGCCTGTCAGCCATAATTTTGCTAATGATTTTATATAGAGTATTGCAACAGGAGATGGGCCTATAGTCGCCAGGGGACGAGGCATTGTCTGTTTTGGGAATAAGGGTGATAAGAGTTGCATTGATTTCTTTAAGCAGCCGACCGCTATGGAAGAAACTTTTTATGGCACCACAAATGTCCTCACCGATGATGTCCCAGGCAGCTTTGAAGAACTTAGCCGTATAGCCGTCCGGGCCCGGTGCTTTATCATCCCCGATGGAAAAAAGGGCTGATCTAATCTCGCTACTCTCAATTGGCTGGATTAGAGAGATCCAAGAGGAGCGGTCAAGAGTTCTGACATTGTCCAAGTTAAAGTCAGCCAAGGAGCGCTGGAGGGGAGTCCTAGAGCCTAAGGTATGACGGAAATGGCTAACCAGGCAGTTTTCTATGTCGGAGGGGGACTGGAGGGTCTCCCCGAGATCATTGATAATGGACGCAATGGAGTTTTTATTTCTCCTAGCCTTAATGGCTCTATGAAAGAAGGAAGTATTAGAGTCCGCCCATTTAATCCAGCGGGTTTTCGAGAGCTGGCGCAGAAAAAGAATCTCTTGAGAGTTCCTAACAATGAGGTTGTGCCTTAGCGATTTTTCCTGAGAGATAAGGGTAGGATTCCAAGGGTCAAGGTCCAGGCGTCTCTAGACGTCTCTTAGCTGATCCCTGGTTCTTTGCCCTTTGTCCCCAAGGGAACCAAATTCAGTTTTATGGAGGTTGATGAGCCCTTTTCTGAGATGTTTAAGCCTTTGGACAATAGTGAAAAGACGGCTCCCACTCGGGGCAAGATCCCACGCGTCACGCACAAGGGGGGAAAGGAGGGGTCATTAGTCCATAGGTTGAGAAATTTAAAGCATTTCTTACGACGAGACGGAGTAGGAAGGGAAATCACCATTGGGCTATGATCCGATACCAGGGGAGGGAGAAAGGAAGCATAGCTGGTTGGGAACTCCAGGAGCCATTCTTCATTCACTAGAACTCGATCAATTTTCCCTAGGACACGGCCGTGGTCATATTGGTTGTTCCACCAGGTGAAAAAACGGCCATAAAGCGGAGGTCTTGCAGAGCCGCCGTGGAGACACAGTCAGCAAAGTCGCGGTAGTCTCGGGGGAGAGGGTTGCGCCTACTGAGCCTATCTTGAGCATAGAGGATAGTATTGAAATCCCCCGCAACTACCCAGGGGCCAATAGTATTCTGGCTGAGGTTTAGGATATCCTCCCATAGCTGGGACCTAAGGACTTGGCTGTTCCGCCCATAGACAACGGATAAGGTGAAATTTAAGGTACCCAAAATAGACACTTTGCAGGTTAGGATTTGGTCAGAGGAATGGATGATGGAGAGCGCAATGATGGACGGATTGAAAAGTATCCAGATACGGCCATTCTGATTCGCATCATAGTTATGGACAAGATTCCAGGAAGGGAAGAAACGAGCAAGGATAGATGGATGGTTGTTGAAGGTGACATGAGTTTCGAGGAGGCCAAACAAACTGAGATTATTGTTGGCCACAAACTTTTGGATTTCCAGGAGCTTGGGTCGATCGTTGCAACCCCTAACATTCCATATTGCTAGATTCATAAAGATGGGGTATTGAGGGTGGTGGGGGGGGAGGGGGAGCAGAACCCTCCTCTAGAATATCAAAAGCGTTAGTGAGCAACAGCGAGAGGTCGTCGGGTATGGGATTCGGGTCCTTACTGGGGGCCTTACTAGAGGCCTTCCTACGGTTTGTAGGAACCATTTGCCAGGCGTTATCAGCATCAGGGGCGAGCAGAAGCGCGAGGGAGGGTGACATCTGCTCCCCTGTAGAGTCAGGATCCTGGGAAAGACTAGCTATAGTAGCCCCCGATAACTGGCCCACTGGGGGAGAAAGAGGGGCATCGGGGTGGGGTTGAGGACTAGGGACAGTGGCTGATCGGGGTGAATCCCTGTCTGATTGGGTAACCTGTCCTAAAGTAGAAGGGGCAGGGTTCTTCCCGGGGCCCAACAATGACCCTTGAGCATGACTAGTTCCAGAGAGGGTAGATATTGGGCAGCGAGCAGAGGAGTGTCCTAGGAGACTGCAACGGGAGCAAGAAATTGGTTCCCATTCATAGACAACCTTCTGGATGCTAGTGCCACCAGGAGCTCGGATCTCAATTTCTCTAACAAGTTCCCGATTGAAATCAACTTCGACCAAGATTCTAGCATAGGAGATTCTAGTTTTGGAGGCTGTAGCTTGGTCAGTATAAAGAGGGGAACCCAGCTTAGTGCAAATCTTAGTGAGGCTGGATTGGGACCAAGGCAGGTGTGGAGGCCAGGGAGCTGGATCCAGACAGGGATGCGGTTGAGATCTTTCGGATTGAACGAGAAATGAGACCATTTCTTTAGGACCAAGGGAGAAGAGTAGAGGAGCCAGGGGCCCTTTTCAAGCACTTGTTGGAGGTCCTCTTCACTATCGAAGCGGAAAATAAACCATCCCTCATTATGAAGGAGAATTTGGGGCGTGGCAACAAAACTCCAAGCTCTCTTCACATATTCTTTGACAATATTGAAACCAAACTTTTTCCCCCATATATGACCAACCAGGGCATTTCTCCAGTAGTTAATCTCAGGCAATAAATCATTCTCCTCAATAGTAACAAATGGGCTATCCATGTCTATAATGTCATTATTATCTAAGCGTAAAGACATGCCACAGTTAGATTTCTGCTTAGCAAGGAGCGTGTCCAAAAAAGACGGGTTAGAGTTCTTACCTGGCGCCGGCTTACTCGAGGGGGTAGGGCGAGGGGTTCGTTTGGCCCAAGCAATCCTCTTTCCAGGAGCAGCGGAACCGTCCGGGGCTTTAGACAGGGGCGGGAAATCCATGTTCATCGCAATCGAAGGCGGGGGGGCAGAATGGTTTTGAAATTCCTGTAGCATCACATCCATTGGAGGGACCATAGGAGCGACGAACTTGGGAGAGGCCTCAGCAGTCTGGGGGTCGGGGCGATTAAGATATTCTTGAAAAGCCGGATCGGCTGGTGGCCCGGAAAGATCAACAAACAGTTCCAAACTCGATCCACCAGATGCTTTTAGACCATTCACCTGGTCAGGAACTTGAACACTCCCATTAGCATGGAACACTAAGTTTTTTCCGCCTGAGGGAACATCAGTTGGGTTGTGGCTATTCGGGCCGACCTTCAAACTGGAGCCGGAATCAATTAAAATGGAGGAGTGTATGTTCCCGGCTCCCACCGTCGCATCCACACCACCAAAATTAATTAAGCCAGGCGCAATATATGGGCAAAGAGAGGAGGCTGAATCCTTCTCAAATGGGACCGAGACCAGCGGTGGGCCTCCATCCATCTGGGCACCGCCATCAATAGCAAACAAAGCGGGCGCCTTTGTAGCCTGTGCCGGCGAAGAAAAAGAAACAGGGGGCGCGATGGGAGACAGCGCCGGTGAAGAAGAAACATCAGAGGCAGGCAGGGGCACCGTCGAATCCTGGGCACCGCCACCATGAACAACCAGCGCGGGCGCCGGAGTAGGAGAAAAAACAGGGGCCACCGACGGCGGGAGCTTCGTCTGAGGAGGAAGGCGAGGGCGGCCACCGCTTCCCTTACCACCAGAGGAGGACGCCGGCGAGGAGGAGGGAGTTGCTCGAGTTGAAGGCCGTCGATGCTTACCCATGGCAGAGGCAGGGCGGGAGAGCACTGGGGGGGAAGCACCGCCTAGTGGGGCCGGCACCACCAGGCAGGAGGCCGGCGGGCGGCGGATCCACCAAGGGCTCAGGCGCAGGCGTAGGCGACGGGGCGGCGCACCAGTAGAAGAGTCCGTTGGAGAAGAAAAGAGGGGAATTAGAATAATAGAAATTAGTTTTTACTTCAAAGAAACCGTCAAATAATGCGTCTTAAAATCTGAGCTTATATATTATTCACTTTAAAAGCAAGACATGATACTACAACTTTTTATATTAAACGTAACTTAAAATATATCAACATCAAATTTTAAATATTTTTTTGAAACTTGTGATTGAATAATTTTGAAGCCATTCAATTTATGCAATTAGAATAATAGAAATTAGTTTTTACTTCAAAGAAACCGTCAAATAATGCGTCTTAAAATCTGAGCTTATATAAAGTAAACATGAGTAAAATACTTATACATTATATTTATTGTTACAATCTTAAATAATTATATTTTTTTAATGTCAACTAAGTAAAAGAAATTAAGTTAGTCAAAGTATATAAAATTTTAAGATGAATCTGAGATAATGAGAATTAAAAAAACAAAATTAATATAACAACATACCTATATAAATGATAGATTGTAAAATATAATTAGTCAACTTCAAACCCTTTAATTACATGATTAAAAATACAAAATAATAGACATTAAAAAATATAAAACATATATATATATATATATAATTTATCTAACATCTCTTCTATTTAATTTGTTTATGAAATTAGTAAAGATATGAGGAAACTAAAAATAGAACTTAAAATATATTATTCACTTAAATTTTGGTGAAATCAATATACTGTGACCAAAACACTCCCCACACTTTCCATCTTATTTATTAACTTACAATTTTTTTTTTACTTTTAAGTAATTAGGGGCGTTTGTTGTAGGGTAATCAGGAAATTTCTTGTTGTTTATTTTGTCAGTTTTTTCTATTTTCAGGAAAGAGAAAGGAACGGGATTACCCTAAAACCCTCTATGTTGATTCTTCACCCCTACTTGGGAATGAAATCCCCTTTCCCCAATATACTTTGACCGACAACATATGACCATTGACTGATGACTAATGACCATTAATTGATGACAAGTGAATGTTGACCGGCAATTAGTAACCGTTGACTGATAGCCGGCAACCGTTGACCATTACCGGCGGCCGTTGTCCGGTTATGTATTTCATTTCCCCAACCAAAACAAACAACTGGAAAATCTTAGGAAATTCTTTTCCATTCCTCTCAATTTTCTTTCCTGATTCCATTCCGTTTTCCACCGCTTAGAGTTTCCCTGATAATCTCTTGCTACTCTCTTCGTCTCACGTTTGTTGCCGGCTTGCAAACACAAGAAATCCTGCATTTGTATTAATGTAGGTGTGGTTAACTAATCTCAAGTTACCATGTGAGCTTGGGTCAGTGATTGGTCTAGTTATAATATGACACTTGTCCCAATTTTATTTTGAAAAGTAGATTAAGCTTCTTAACGTGGAGAACGAACGAGACCTTAGAGCAACATCCCCTACTTTTTTTTTTACTTTTTTAGTTTCTAGTAAGAGCAACCACAGCAGTGGTTCTTACCAATTTCTTACTGACACATCAAAATAAAAATAAAAGGAAATGATTATGAGGTATAGGGTTCTTAACTAATGGTGGCCACGGTTCCGGGGCAGTTCCGGTTCCGGAACTCTGTATTCGCTTCAGATTTGCTCAAATCAACGGTTCCGACCGGTTCCGGAGCGGTTCCGGTTTCGGTTCCGGTTCCGGTTTTGGTTCCGATCGGTTCCGGAAAGATTCGATCGGCTCCAGTTTCTTCGTTTTAACTCCGATTTTAGATCCGTTTGCGCGCACACGTTGCTCTTTTCGTCCACTTTACTCCTAGCTAGGTTATTCCTCAAGTTTATAATCTTAAATGTGTAAGAACCAAAGACTTAAATTTTTGAGTAAATTACTCGGAACCCCCTTCAGGATTGTGCATAATACATTAACCCCCTTGTGTTTATCATAATTATTGGTAACCACCTTGAGGTTACGATATCTCTGACTATGAGCCCCAAACTATAACTTTATTATCAAAACGTTAACTACATGCTGACCCTTCAGCTTACTCACATTATTAATGCCAACTTGGACAACAAAACTACTTACTCAACATCGTTTAACTCTCTCTCATCCCAATTCAGTTGCATTTTCGAGGTAGGGTTAACGTTTTTCGGACAATAAGAATGCTGATTAAGCAGTATTTTTTGTCCAGCATGTCATTAATAATGTGATTAAGTTGATGGGTCAGCACGTGGTTAATGTTTTGATAATGGAGTTATAGTTCGGGGGCTCATAGTCAAAGATACTGTAACCTCAAGGTGGTTACCAATAATTATGATAATCACAAGGGGGTTAACTGTATTATGTCAAATCCTCAAGGGGGTTCCAAGTAATTTACCCTATTTTTTTTATTGAATTTGCGAAAATTAAAGAGCAAAGCGGATTTTATTATATGATTCACTGCCTCGTTAAAACCTTATTAGGTAAAAACCCATTGGGAAAACCCTAATAAGGAAAAAGAGTGCAACTACTAATAGGTTACATGACTTCAATTTGGAAGTCTTAAAAGATTACATGGAAAGAAAGTAATACTAATACATTCTAAAAGTTTACAATACAAAATAGAAGTCCTAAGTGGTGTTGTCCCCATTCGTCTCGTACCAATCATCATGTTGCCCCTCATATATATGCGCTTTTGGCTTGGCATCTCAGCTCGGCTAAGTCCCAATCATACTTCTCAACAACAAACCTTGATTGAGTCCGGTGCAAGGCTTGATCTCTTTTCATCCAACACTCGTTTGCCCGCACTAAACGTCGACTCTGAAGCAACGGTTGATGCTGGAATTGCTAGTATATCTCGAGCTATCTTTGCAAGGATGGCGAACTTGCCTTCATGTGCTTGCCACCACTTAAGAACATCTATATCACCTTCATGTGCTTGGCCGGTTCTGGGGCGGTTCCGGTTCCACCGGTTCCGGTTTCCGGTTCCACGGTTCCGAATCCAACGGCGAATCCAGGAGGTTCCAAGCGGTTCCGGTTCCGGGTCCGATTCGGTCCCGAATCTCAAAACTTGTATTTGGATTCGATTCGTAAAGGGGCGGTTCCGGTTCCGAATCGGTTCCGGCCCGGTTCCGGTTCCAATCGATTCCGGGTAGAACCGAATTCGATGACCACCATTATTTTTAACTAAAAACACATTTACATTGAAAGAGAGAGAGTGTGAGAGAAGTGAATAAATATACTCCCTCCGTTCAACAATAACTGTCATTTAGAAACTTGCACATTTTAAGAAAGGTAGGACAATGACGTATGTGCCCCTACTTTTTACTTTTCTATTAGATAATAATTACTTTTATATTGAATAGTAGGGGTAAAAGTGGAAAGAAGTGTGTCAAAAAGCTAGAATGACAGATATTTTTGAACAAGAATCACATCCTAAAACGACAGTTATTAATGAACGGAGGGAGTATAATATATAAGAAATGTCTTGCTTTTTGGTGCTGTGCTTGATGCCGCGGATGCTCTAAGGGGTTTGTTCTGTGGCAACATCAAAAAGCTACTCATACTAGCTTTTTGTTTAATCTCACTATGGTTAACAAATAAGGTAGTGTCAACTATGCTTGTGTGGGTCCATTTAATTTAAATATCCAACAACCAAGTGACAAGTGTCACATTAAGTAAAAGAAAAATAAAATGTCGTGAGAGAACGGCCCCTAAGTGGTCAACCGGTCTACTTTAAGCTGACGATCGCTTCGCAATAAGCCAGTAGTACCTTAACTGACTGGTTGGGAACTTAGGACCCCGTGGAAAGGTTGAATTTTAATCCCGGGCTTCCCTCTCACGCTTCTCCTGTGCTCTTGAACTCCCATTCGTACAATTCGGGGTACAAGGAAAGTATGGGAGATTCGATGGAGATATTAGGATCGCAGGCGACAGGGATTGAATCCCCGATCAAGCTCTGCTCTACAGGGACTGATGACGGAGATATTTGTATGGACATTGATCCTCCTTTTCCAGAAAATGGTGCCATTGCTGATGATGACTGGAGGAAGGCTATAGAAAAGGTAGTCCCAGCTGTAGTGGTTCTCCGAACTACTACTTGCCGAGCCTTCGACACCCAGCTCGCCGGCTCAAGCAGCGCCACCGGATTTATCGTGGATAAGCAAAGGGGCATCATACTTACTAACCGTCACGTTGTCAAGCCTGGTACCTTTCTACTTTATTTGTTTTAGTTATACTACGGGAGAGACTGATAACAACGGGTATGTATGCTTGACTTTGAGTGCGCAACTTACGGGTGTTATTCTAAATTAGCCACCGAACACTTGCAAGTAAAGTGACTTGAAATTTGGAGTTTTGAACTCTTGGTTTGGACTGGAAGTATCCTAATGAGGGCCTTATCAATCTAGAAATATTCTTTTTACCTCTCCAGTGTACTTAAAGAAGAATTTTTTTTTTTCGATCAACAAAGAAGAAAATTTTAATTAGCTATGCTGTGATTCTTACACTATCTTTATCCCCGATCACAGGGCCCGTGGTAGCCGAGGCTGTTTTCCTGAACCGGGAGGAGGTTCCTGTCTACCCTATATACAGAGATCCCGTGAGTGTTGTTATCCTCTCTCGGTGTTCAGCACATTTACTTAGCCTGTCTTTGATAACCAATAGCAAAACGAGCCCATTGATATCCGGGTTTTATTTTTCAATTACAGTTATGGGTGCATTTCTTTCATGATCTTTCGTCTATGATCATGCTAAATTATTATCCTTGTAAGAGATAGAGTTTAGGAAGAAAAATAAATCCTTGGAACTGAATCATGCAACCTTAAGAAGACATAAAATATCTAAGCTAGTTCACTTTCGTCCATGAGATTTGGTTTGATTGATTAGAGAAACTTAGGCTTGTACAGTTGTACTTATAGTTATTTCAGTAGTGACGAGTATCAGGAAAGTACGTAGGTGCTTTTTTTCTAAGATCTCTGTAAGGCGCTTGAGGATAATATCCCTCCGTGGCTGGATGACAGTAACTGGAACCTCATGAAATGGCTGTCTAAAACCTGTTTAAAATATCTGGTGTAGAAACTCTAAGGGCCTAATCAATCAAATCAATTTGTGGCTTCATCTCATTTTGACCTTGAGAACTGACAGATAGATTAGTTGCTAGGGCTTATGAACTGCATGCTAATTTAATTCCCTCTTATTAGGGTGGCACAAGCAAGTGTACAGACTTCACACCACGCGGTATAATAAACTTGCTTCTTTTTAGCTGCCCGTCTCTGTCACTTGATGGCAGTTGATAAAACCCTAACAGCTCTTCCAAGGAACTGAAGAAAGCTATAACCAAACTAGCCCTAAGTTTATAAGGCTACCATCTACTTCCTTAAGGGAAGACAGAGCTCTGAGTAATGTTATTCCTTTTGGAGCTAGGTATATGTGATTACTATATTTGTGAATGCCTTTTTGTAACATAATGCCTGCATAACTTTAATGCAGCTTGTTTTTCTGGTAAAACGTGTTGATATATTCAGTTATGGAGTATTAGCAAGTTATAGAATCAGTTAATCATTATTACTTGGTCTCTACTTTGAATTCAGCTACGGTTGCTTCAAAAAGTTTACTAACTCCCCTTCTCGGTTTGCAATCTAATAGGTGCATGACTTTGGCTTCTTTCGCTATGATCCTAGAGCAATTCAGTTTCTTACTTATGAGGAGATACTTCTAGCACCAGAAGCTGCTTGTGTGGGACTGGAGATTAGGGTTGTTGGCAATGACAGTGGGGAGAAGGTAATTTCACTAGTTACTTGTGGCTCCAACCAAGAAACCTTTGGAACTAATTTTTAAAAAGAGTCAGTTTAAGTTGACCAACATATCAATAAATCAGCTCATTTTACTTTCATTAGTATTCATGATTCTGTTTTTGGAGCTAAAAAACAGTTCAAAATCCATAACCGGCATGGCCCTTATTATTGGAAGTGGAACTGGTTGTATTCCAAATTTGGGCCAATTCCTACCTTAGACTGGTTTTGGTTATGAGCCATTCTTGATTTGGGGCTGTTTCAGTTTCATATAGATTCAATCGTGAAAATAATTGTGGTCTATACTTGAATTTTACATTGTAAGTAACTTTCCATTTCAGTATTTTTCTAAGCTGAAAATTGCTATATTGCTGAACCATTTGTTCTTTAGGTGTAGCTATACTGCTGATGTGTGGAGAATAGTGTGGAACCATTTAGGAGCCACTAGTGCCTCTAGAGTTTGGACTAGATTAGTAAGATGGGGAGTAGGGTGAGTAGAAGATGGAAAACTATACTTCTCTTGTTTACAACTTATGGAGAGAGAGAAAGGAATGGTAGGATTTTTCAAAATCATTTTTACAGCACAATTAAATCATAAAAAAAAAAAACAGCACAATTATGTGCAAATCTTGTATTTAGAAAGATGATATCTGCAGCTGATAGGTAGTAAAGAATTTTGGGGATAGTTGTGATCCTTATACTATACCCTAGTTATTGAAAAATATGGTCCTGCTATAACCTATATGATGCCAACATGAACAGGATTACGTGTCTGATTCTCTGGTTCGATTGCTTAAACGAGAAAAATTATGTTTTTAAAATGTAAGAATGTAACAATTTTCAATGGGAGAATCACATCTTCAAACCAAAATGATGTTTTCGGCACTTACTGTACCAACCAAGGGGAGGTGTTCGTGTAGCTGTACTGTAAAAAACTTAGCCAATTTCCGGAGCCTCAGGGTTCATTGTATTTTTTGGTAAGGATGATTCTCTTTCTTATACATCTTTCTGATGTCATTTCGAAATTGGTTTTTGTGTTCGTTCAATATTTGACTTTGGTGGTCAATCCTGATATGACTGAATTTGAAGTGCGTGGGTAAGAAACATTGTTACAGATTTGCCCTTACTAATTATATGATGTTGATCTGGCAGGTGTCTATTTTGGCTGGTATTCTTGCTCGTTTAGATCGAGATGCTCCTCATTATAAAAAGTCTGGTTGCTATCTATTATCTTTTTTTAAAAAATATTTGGTAAAGTGACTTACCAGTACTGTGTGAAACCATCTTGTCTTACAAGACTGAAAGAGTTCTTTTTTGTGATTGATGCAGGGCTGGATACAATGACTTTAATACATTTTACATGCAAGTAAGTACATTGCAAACTAGGGACTTAGACATTTATCCTTTCAATGCCAAATTAAGTGTCTAACTCAATATTGTAAGCTATTAATCAGTTTGTTTGCTTAAATGAGCTCAAGATTCTGATGATAATTGTCACACGTTAAAATAGAAATATAACAGTAGATGACAGGGTCTCAAGTCACTTCTCTCGTTTCTTCTATAACTTTGCAGGCAGCATCTGGAACCAAAGGTGGTTCAAGTGGCTCCCCAGTTATCGATAGGCTAGGGCGTGCAGTAGCCTTGAATGCTGGAGGCAAAACATCATCAAGTGCATCTGCTTTTTTCTTACCTTTGGAACGAGTGGGTAGTGTTGTGTGCTTGTGATGCGCTTACCCTATGATTGAAATTAAAAGTACAATACTTGCATGTTGTACTTGGAATGATCATATTGACTCATTTGCTAAAGAACCTTATCATACTTTGGTTAATAGTTTTAGGTTGAGCGAAAAGTTTGTTTCTAACCTTTCTAATATCTTCTTCCATAGTATACTAATATCTATAAGTAACATGATTTGATTGACTGCATCCTCCTTGGTAGCCTGGATAAAAAGTCATGACAATGTTTAGCTTCCTTATAATTATTCTCTATCAGGAGAAAATTTGCACTTGTAAATGCTCCTGAATTTTCTCGTTTTGATTTGAATTGTTGCCAGTTAATTGTTTAAGGAAAAAAAATTCAATACATGCAGTTCTTTGAGGTTAATTTACTGGCTTAAACATAGTTGCATGTTGAAACAGGTTGTAAGAGCATTGGGATGCTTGCAGAGGAGCATAGACTTATCTCCTAATAAGGGTCCCACTCTCTCAATCCCTCGTGGCACCCTTCAGGTTTGTTTTAATTTCTACTCTTGACTTCTGTGCGGGCTCATATTCTTTCTGTGAGCATGTATGCATGTTACTTTTGTGTTGATCTGCTGACTGATTTATTTTCTAATGTTTTGTTATCATATTTATGGTGTTTCCGAAGATACTTTGACCTACTGGATGATCAATTTCTATTGCTAACCACAATTTTAAGATTTTTGAGTGGATTTATGTTCTTTTTGGTTGGTGAGGCTTCACATTTGTTGATCTGCTAGTTTATTTAGAAAGAAGTTAATTTCCCCTACTGGAATGGGACGTGAACCATTATTTAAGACAAAAATAAACTTTGGTGACTAGTGTGGTCGGCAATTTGGTTATATTCTTCTACTGAAGGCTTGGACCTTGGATTTGAGTGATCTTGGCAGCTAAGCCTTTCTGTAATGGTGTCCTAAAATTATGTCTTTGGGTGTGCTTGGGAAATGTCCTCCCTTTCCTATGAGCTTTAAGGAGTGTTTATTGTGTGAGCTGGCTTTGTAGGCTATTTATGTCATTTTGAGAAGTCACTAGGCCTTGAACAAGATTATCTGAAAACAGTCATTCTTTGATAAGTGAGGATGCCTTGGTATTTATTTGAAGAACATGCAAATGTGTTGGTACCCTCTGTTGAACCTTTCAGATATTTCTGATTTTAGCTTCTCATGTCTCCTTCTGTTTCTGTTCATGTTCTATTCTTTTCTAACCCCAGCTCATCACCATTCTGATTTGCAATAATTTTATTTTTTTCAGGTCACCTTTGTCCATAAAGGTTTTGATGAAATTCGTAGGCTTGGTCTTCAGAGGGACACTGAACTGGTATGTCATTTTTAAAAGTGATCCTTCTAGGTATAGATTGCTAATTGCTTGATTTGTTTGTATGGTATATTGATTTTTGTGCTTTTACTTGAATAGATGGTTCGTCGTGCTTGTCCACATGAAGAAACCGGCATGCTCATCATTGATTCAGTGGTCAGTAATGTTTATGCCTTGAGGAAACTACTAGCTTTTTTATTTGTACTCCTACGGAATTTTTAAACGTCTTGGGTTGTGGCAGGTGCCAGGCGGCCCAGCATATTTGCATTTGGAAACTGGTGATGTGCTTGTACATGTGAATGATGAGGTGAGATATTCATAGATAAAACAAGTTTGATTTCCATTAAATTAATATGCGATGAATTTTCTCTAGTTAGGTGAAGATACTACAACCTTAACAATTGAGCATAAACTTACAATTCTATAAACTACAGCACGTTTAATAGCACATAGATGATGTTGTATGGTTTTTTTTTTTTCATATTGTTGTACAATCGAGTGAATAATGACCGAAAACGAAGGAGAAGAACAAAGGTGTGGAAACTCGTTTTAGGGTTCCAAATTCGTAAGTGTAAGAGCGGCTTACTACAACCCTAAGAACACACATCTAAATAGAGACATACTCTTCTCAAAAGAAAAAACCCGATATGGGCCCAAAGCCCATACCGTACTATACCGCGGGGGCTTCGCCCCCCGCACCCCCCCAAATGATGGGCCCCTGTAATTGTAAACCCAGCCCACAATAGATTTTAAGTCAATTACAATACATATTTAGAAATTATAGTTCGGACATGGTACTAGGTGGAGTTTGGGTATTGGTGGGTGCCTTGCTAGTTATTTTGTTGATCATGAGACATATTTTAGAATGCCAACATGTTTTAGGTTTTTTTAATCAAATGTACATGAGTCATGAGACAGTTACAAATCATTACTAATAAGATTAGAATATTTATTGTGCTATGTGACTCTTAGAGGTGTTGATTCTATCTACTACTATTTGCTTATGCAGGTTCTGACCCAGTTCCTAGACCTAGAGACTCTGCTTGATAACAGTGTAAACCAAAAGGTAAAGTTTCATGTTGAGAGGGGTGGCTCTCCAATCACGCTAGAGTTGGAGGTCAGATTACTAATCCTACTCTTATTTCCTAGATTTCTTGCAACAGTCATGTGACTAGGATCTATAAGAAATTTGAAGTGCAATGGAAAAGTTAGATACTATGCCTAGATTTACTAATTTGCTTGCACATCATATGATGGTGAGTTATAAAGGTATACTTGAAATCTTAAAATCTTGGAAATGTTATTTTGCACATTTTTATCAAACAAGTTAGATTTTGTATAATCTAATATAGTGAAGGCTAACTTTGACATAACCTTGTGGCAATTTATGGTTTCTGTATATTCCATTTCTTATTCAGAGTTTGTAAAATCTTAATTTCCCAGGACTATGGTTTTTGTTGAATGTCTTTTTCTAACTGCATCAGGTTCAGAATTTGCACTGCATAACTCCTGACCACTTTCTTGAAATAAGTGGTGCAGTAATCCATCATCTCTCTTACCAACAGGTCTGTCTTACTTTTCTCTCTGAATTACATTTTTGTTTGTTACTGTTTTTTGCATCTTGAGTTTCTATGTTAGGTTGCATATTTGCACAAGTTTATGTGATACTCATTCCATGAAATAGAAACAGGTGGATATGGGATCTCCTGAGGGTGGATGTCTATGATGTTGAGGTATATCCACTTAGTGTTTAAGCTACCAGGATTCTTGGAAGCATTTTTCAAGTTTACAGTTTCACCAAGGATTACATTTTCGTTTATTCCTCTTTTGTGTCCACAGTTACTCCCTTTCTCAGTTACATCCATGTCATAGGTGTTGCTTCTTTGTACTTGCATATTCATTATTTTATAACTTGCTTGTGCTGATGGATAATGGCACTTGGTACCTCTAATTGGAGGAGCCATAAAGTCATGTTTCTACACTCATTGAGTCCGATATCTGACATTTTGTTATTTCTTCCGTTGATATCTTATTCCTAAATCCTAACTAAACTTAAGGGTATTGTTGACTTTGTATCTCAAGGAGTTGATATTCATTTCTCATGTTGACCTTGGTCTGTTATTGTCGAACTGTTTCAAAATAGATATTACACGGTTTTTTAGATTGTAGTGTCCACTTCTTTTGTAGAATAATCTTCATCCTAGTCCTAGGTATTATTCTTCTCTTTCAACTTCTAACAATCTTCTTACACTGATTTCTCTTGTAGGCTCGCAATTTTCGGTTTAACTGTGGGGTTGTGTATGTTGCTCAGCCTGGGTATGGTTATTGAAGCCCTTTATCTTGTACCTTTCATTCTGCATCGCTATAGATTGATTTTTGCTTTGGACCCTCTGCATCTTTGTCCTTGCTGCAGAAATAATGTTTATATACAAAGAAGTGAAATAGTCTAGCGGTGCTTTATTATAATTACTTTAAATGTTAATTAATCAATTACTATATTCAGGATGATGTCATTCTACATAACATGTTGTGATGTGTGATCTGGGGTTCCCATCGGCTGGGAAATTTTCTTTCTGCAATATTTTAGATATACTGATTTCGTTTATTTCTTTTGAACTTTATGGAGTGAGCTAATGTCTCACGCACTTGTATCCCAGTATATAGTATTTGTTTGAGTTTAGGCTCTCATAATTTTTGGTACTCTTTTGGAAATTGCATTTACTGCAGTTAGGAAGAGAAAACTGAGGGAAATCTATTACTTCTATTAGAGTAAAAAAATGTTACATATTTATACAAGGAGGAGCTATCTGGATGGAAGCCCAAGAGTCTAAAATGTCTTTTGGGTGTCTAAACTGCCTAGGAAATGGGTACATCTGAATACCTAGTAAAGAATTACCTATATACTTGAACAGGCGCCTAACTATGGTACTTCTACTTCCTAGACTGAAGCTAGTAAGTTACCTATTAACTACAAGGAATAAAAAAATGAATAAACTAGATTGCGACTCTCCAGCCATCCGATACTCCCCCTAAAGCTGGATGGTGTGGTTATGATCCATTCCAAGCTTGAAGATACGTTGGTGAAAGCAGGATTCATGAAGATCATTTGTCAATATATTCACAACCTACTTTTCTGAAGGGACATGTGATTATTCTGATGAGATGTCAATCAATATCAATATGCTTGGTCTTCCCATGCTGGACTGGATTCCTAGCTATCTTGATAGCTGATTGGTTACCACACTTTAGCTTCACTGATCCTGTCGGCTTCACTCGGTCAATATAATCTGGCACCTTAGTTCATATAAGCCATTTGCAGGAGAGTGAAACTCATAATCAAGTGATGATCTAGCAACAACACTCTGCTTCTTACTTCACCCTATACCTAGTTCTCCAGCCAAAAAAACACAATACCCCTAGATCATCTATCGGTCTCTAATTCTTTATAGTCTGCATCAGTGAAGGCTTCCAGAGTTAGATTGGCATCCCTTTTTGATGAAATCCCTTTTCCTAAACTACCTCTAAGGGAGTGAAGAATTCTATAAGCTGCTGTGAGGTGACTCTTTCAGATCATGCATAAACTGACGAAATACAGATGTATGGTCTGGTATCAGACAAATAGATCAATTTCCCACATTGTCTTTCATAATCTCTTTATCCACAACTGGATCATTAAGGGCTGCTCTGAGTTTATGATCAATGAGTGTGCGGGCTGGCATAGTCTCATATACAAGTAGTATAGTTACCCTCAAGGAAATATCCTTTGAGAAGAGGGAGCCACCTCTGTTCCAAGGAAATATTTCGGCTCGGCAAAAGCTTAATTTCAAATCGTGCTTCTATCTATTTATTTAGCTGTTTCTGTTTTTTCATATCTTCACCTGCGACCATGATATCATCCTCACATACAAGTAGTATAGTTACTCTTCCCAAGGAGGAATGCTTCATAAATAAGGTATGATGACCTTGGCTTTGCATGTAATCCACATTTTCAATCAAATTGACAAATCAACCCTTCGTAGCGAGCTTTCTTTCTTTAGTAAATACACTTTGTTTGGTGTAGCTGGAGCAAAACCAGATGGAACCCTCATATTGCTTTTTTTTTTTTTAAAAAAAAAATTATAAGTCCCTAGAAGGAAGACATTCTTGTCATCAAACTATGACCAACCAAAAAAATGAACAGCCAGAGATAAAAGAATCCGAACTCTTATCCAGTTTAACAACACGAGCAAAGCTCTCATTGTAGAGTATATTTCCATCAGCTTTTTATTTTAGAGGAAAATCCCTTTAGCAGTGCATATTGTTTCCAGCAGTGTAACAACCCATATGGACAACTTTTTTTTTTTTGACCAGTAGGCTACATTAGTAGCAGTACAATAGGGAGCAGTAACTGCTAGCAAAGGTGTAGTCTGCTAGAATAGCAAGAGCACACAGACAGAAGTAAACAGAAACAAAATACAGACTCCAAGTAAACCAAAATGCAGTACAGACACGAATACTGAGATTAAATGAGGTCCTTTAGGTTGGTGACGGTAAGCAGTCTGCAGGCAGGAAGAGGAGACTTAACAGCAGCTCCTCCCCATTCAAGGATCCGTAACTTGGAAGAATTAAGAACATCAAGCCAATCAATAGGAGTCTGCTCAAAGATGAGCTTGTTGCGGGCATGCCAAATACTATATAAGCAGAACATAAAAGTTGATTTCCAAAGTGTCCTTAATCTGCGATGCGGCAGAAGGTCACACCATCTCGCTAGACTATCCTTCACTGCACAATGCACAGAGCCCTCCCCTCCCCACCATGCCCAGATGTTGGCCCAAAAACTCAGAGTAACTCGGCATCTTAGAAACAGGTGCTCAGCAGTTTCCACCGCCCGATTACAGAAAGGACATAGAACATTTCCCAGAGCAGTGAGATTTAAACCAAAGAGATGGTCTCTTGTGGCCAGGTGCTTATGCAGATAGAACCAAACAAAAATTTCAACCCGGGGGGAGCGCAGTTGGACCAAAAAGATTTATGCCAAGAGATGGCTGGATCAGCAGACAACCTTTTGGCTTCTTGGTAGAACTCTTTGGTAGAATAGACACCATCTTTACCACATTGCCTTATTAATTTATCAGCATCACCCTCGCTGACTGAGCTGGTATTTAATAGCTGCATCAAACGTTCAACCTCCTCAACCTCATAAACAAAAAGCTGTCTTCTCCATCTAAAATTCCACACCCAATTTGTTCCAGTCCACAATCCCAGCTCACCAATTTTTGCTGTTTTGGCTTCACTGATTAGAAAGAGGCGAGGGAATTCCTGTTTCAGCACAAGATTTCCAACCCATGGGTCCAGCCAGAACCGTATTTTCGAGCCGTTTCGGACCAACCAGCTCAGATTTTTAGTGAGAGCGTCCTGCACGGGTGCTTTCCAGGAACTAAGAGCAAAAATTGACTTCCATAGGCCCTTCCTCCTAGAGGTGGACCAAGCTGGATCATAGATAGGCAAAGAAATATCCTGCCCATAAATCGAAGTAACAACTCTTTGGCTGCGCAAGCTTAGCCCATTTCATAAGAGCTATCCCTTTACTCTGCCCACTGGACCATAGAAAACGCCGCTGGATTCGCACAATTTCATCAATCACCCTTCTCGGCATAGTGAAAAAGGCTCATATAGTAGAGAGGCATACTGTCGAGAACTGCTTTAGTAAGGACTAGTCGTCCTGCTCTAGAGAGAGTTGAAGCTTTCCAGCAGCTAAGTCTCTTCTCAATTTTAGTGAGGACTAGTTTCCAGGTCTCAAACAATCTGGGATTCGCTCCCAAGGGAAGACCCAAATAACAGGTGGGCAGTTCACCAACATGACAGCCAAGAATGGAAGAGATTCTGGTCTTATCCTCTTCATCAAGATGAGTCCCAAGACCAGGGATTTATTCCAATTTATTTCCAGGCCGGACAGATCAGCAAAAACGGTCACAATCCATTTCACTATCTTTAACTCATTCTCCTCCACTGAGCTAAAAATAATTGTATCATCTGCAAACTGTAAATGGGAAATTTGAACTTCGTTTACCCCCACTGAAACTCCTACCCGGTCTCCACACTGTATAGCCGAATCCAGTAGACAACTGTTTAACAACCTAGCTCCCAAACCATTCCGACTTGAAAAACTAGCTACTTTAAGTGTTTTGTTCTCACTTGGGCCTAAAAGTGGAAGACCTTTTTGTTGTAGTCAACCTATATGTATCCTTATAAATCATTCACATTTACTACTCATATCCTGATGTGGGATGAGGGATTACAAGCAGCTTGTCCACAATATCCTACACATCAAGACTTTCGTCCACTACTAAAGTTTGGAATGCTTCAGATACAGTTTTAGGTATAGAAATCTCTTGAATCTTGATGACTGAAAGTTTTATGGCCATGAGAATGAGACACTCAGTGGGTAGAGGTGTATTTGGGTAAAGCGTACAACTGTAAAAGGTTTTATGGTGCATTTTTCGATGTCTTTTCTAAGAGCAACAGGCAAGTGAAGGTCTGACTTGGTGGGATGAAAAGAGGATAAAGGGAGTGAAGGATCTCTTACCATAGTCTGATGTCTCTGATTTGTATTCTCAAAACCTTCCTGCAAGGAAAACATCTGAATACCAGATATAATATCTCCTTGTTACTTAATCAGGCATTTAATCTTCATACTTCTACTTCCAAGATGGAAGCTGGTAAGTTACCTATTAACTACAACAAATAAATAAATGAATAAAATTACATTGTGACTGTTGCTGTCCAATACGTTGAATGGGTTAATTTGTCCTATGTGTTATGGAACAATAATTATGCCTTAGGATGAAAATACACTATCTGCAAATTGTGTCGGTTCTTGGTTTTTTCAGTTATATGCTCCACAGAGCAGGAGTTCCTCGTCATGCCATCATCAAGATGTTTGCTGGTGAAGAGATACCATGCCTGAATGCATTGACTTCTGTGGTATCTAGGCTGTCTAGGGGTGCCCGCGTGCCTCTTGAATATGTGACATATACGGACCGACATAGAAGAAAGGTACAAAAGAATTGGCGCAGCAGATTACCCTTTTCATGGGGCCCTTATATATGGATTTTTATCTGATTAATAGCAAAACGTCCTCTGTTTGTTTTATGACTTGCTGTGGAAATCCTCTATTTCTATATCATTATGCATGAAACAAGGTCTAGGGGATGATGTAGCCCGTCATACCTCTTAGAAGGTTGATTTCACAAGCACGGTATGGGGTCTAAATTTGGTCAATTGTGTATAACTGTACCGTAATGATATGTTTATGATGGTACTCAGCTGCGCTCACACATCACTAACAGTAAATGTATGAATGCAAATAATACTTGGTGAAGAAGACGATATATCCATGAGGGGCTACCAAATACTTTTACTGTTTTTAAACTTTCATTATAGCAGATCCGAAGCGATCTTCCTTCAGTATTACTGCTTGTTCTATCGTCTATTGTTGATCCTGTTTAACATTTTGACATATTAGTTATCTTGAAGGTTTGAGTACGGTGTGTCATTTCCTTTGTTTCAGTACGTGTCATTGATGCTTCTGGATGTTGTAGTTCAGCTGTGGACCTCAACCCCTTTTTCACTATATTTGGCGATCATTTGAAGCTATAGGATTCCCTTGAAAAATTAATGATTGTTGATGTTCTCAGACATTTTTATATTTTCTGCAGTCTACACTTGTCACCATTGATCCTCATGAGTGGTATGGCCCCCCGTTGATCTACACTCGTGATGATACTTCTGGTCTATGGACAAAAACACCTGCGTTGCTGCCCAGTTCTCCTTTACTATCTTATGCTACTAGTCTTATTAAAGGGGTTGAGACAGCTCAATCAGATTCCATCTCTAGTTGTGGGATTCAGTGTGCAACAGAAAGTCATGATGATGATGATCTGAAACTTGCTGATGCCACTACTAGCTTGGAGACAGTTGGTGAACATTCATCTGACCACCAACATTCTAAGGGGGAGACGGACGTTAATGACAAAAAGGCAGAAGTAGAAAAGTCTTCATCTGCTGATGGAATTGTTTGCGGTGATGGCTCTTCCGATCAAATAGGTGAACAAAACCTTGAGGATTTCTCTAGAGCCTTCAGAAATGCAAGTGTGAGTGATAATGGAGGGGAAAGTGTGGCCGCCGCAAATGCATCTGTTGCTGAGCGAGTCATAGAGCCCACTCTAGTGATGTTTCAGGTATTGTTTGAAGTTTGCTGTTTCCTTCTCGGCATTTCTGTCCCTTTTGTTTTTATTGGATGACTGGTTTATTTATAAGCACTCTAGAATGTAACTGAAGCCGCAAGGCAACTTAATACCTCTGTGTATTTTCCCTATTGCCTTTTGAGCATGGTTTATCCAACTGATTAACCCCATATGTCATTGATGGGAGGCATCGTTTCACCAACTTAATATGTTTATGTCGATTGGTTCCTCACGTGTATCTCTTGTACACGTCATATGTACATTCAGGTTCAGGTGCCTTCTTCATGTATGATAGATGGTGTCCACGCACAGCACTTTTCTGGAACTGGTGTTATAGTTCACCATTCTCACAACCTGGGATTGGTTGTAGTTGATAGAAACACTGTTGTGATATCTGCATCTGATGTGATGCTTTCCTTTGCTGCATATCCTGTGGAAATTGTGGGAGAGGTTGGTAACATAATGGACATTCATAATTGTGGAGCCCAATCTAGCTTTTCCTATCATGTTTTTTGTTATTCATTGCAGGTGGTATTTCTTCATCCATTTCATAACTATGCTATTATCGCCTATGATCCTTCAGCGCTGGGAGCTGCTGGTGCATCAATGGTCCGTGCTGCTGAACTACTTCCTGGTATTAAGTTTCTCCTTTGGACATGTTTCTTATTTGTCTGATTGATGCGCTGATTTGTTCCATTTTTTTATGCTATTGGCCTTGGGGTATCCTAATAATATGTCTGGTTGAGAGGTTTGATTTATTTGTTTCAACTTTAATCCTCTATTAAGAGCTAAATCAAAATATTTACTTGATTAGGAGAAATCAGGGGGTGATTTTGAAGTGGTTTAGCTAGTAATACCATATAAAAGCATGTATTTACCATGCCAGGTTTAAGTCGACAATCATTTTGTTTGTTTTTTCAGCATTACACGTGAGATAGAAAATATATAATTAATCATCACTTTTTACTTTCCTTTGAGATAATTTGACTTCTTACTGTAAGTTAAGAATGAAAGCTAGAATATGAAATTATTCTGTTAGTTCGTCTCTGTGTGAAAAAAATTCTGTATGTTTATTTGTCATAACAATCTGATATCTAGTAAATAAGTATTGCTAAATTTGCATAAAGTTCAGAACATTGATGTCTGAAATTATACTGCAATTGTGTTACAGAACCTGCGCTCTGTCGTGGAGATACTGTCCATTTGATTGGATTAAGTTGGAGCCTGCAGGCAACTTCAAGAAAGTCTATTGTCACAAATTCGTGTGCTCAATATAGTATCCCGCCAGCTGCTTGCCCGCGATACAGAGCCACTTATATGGAATTCATCGAGCTTGATACAGGTACATTAATCCGTCTATTGTTATTGTCATTAATTGCTGGCTGAGATGTTAATTTGATCATCTTTATGTTGTCTCTGCTCAATCAGACTTTGGTAGCACCTTTACTGGTGTGTTGACTGATGAGTTAGGCAGAGTTCAAGCCTTATGGGGAAGCTTTTCCTCTCAGGTGTGTCTATTTGGGTAGTCTTTTATATATGCTTACCTCTATCCAACTGCTGAATACTGACCAGCTCTCATATTTTTCTTTTGCAGGTGAACTCTGTAAATCATCGATTTGTCAGAGGTATTCCTATATATCCAATCAATCTAGTGGTCGAGCAAATCCTTTCTGGTGCAAAAGGTCCACCACGTCTTATAAACGGCATCAAAAGACCCATGCCACTTGTGAGGGTGTTGGAGGTTGAGATGTACCGCATTCTTCTTTCCAAGGCGAGGAGTTTTGGGCTTAGCGAAGAATGGGTCCAAGTAATTTTTTGCCCACATCTACTAACTAAACTTATGTGATTCGGCAGCCCAAAACAATCATAAAGAAAGGAAGAAGTTTATCTTGATTGATATACAGTGTTTGTTTCAATCACCCTTGTCAAAACTATCTTTTCTGGAGAGCTACTAAATGTTAAATAAAACATTTCTGCTGCAGGTTCTCGTTAAGAAAGACCCAATGAGAAAGCAAGTCCTACGTGTCAAAGGCTGTTTTGCTGGGTCCAAAGCAGAAAATATATTGGAACAAGGTGACTTGGTACTCGCAATAGATAAAGAACCTGTCACTTGTTTCCCTGACATAGAATTTGCATGTCAAAACTTGGACAACAATGCTGAAAGCGATGGGAAGCTGCATTTGACTATTTTCCGACAGGTTAAGCATTGAAAATTATGGCTAATTCATGAGCATGTGCATTGCAAAGCCTACAGATACATGTCCTTTTTTCTACATTGATGTATAATGAGGGAAGATAGAAATTCACTATATGAATCTAACAGGGGCGTGAAATGGAAGTTACGGTTGGAACAGATGTAAGAGACGGCTATGGAACAACACGGGTCATAAATTGGTGTGGCTGCATTGTTCAAGACCCTCATCCAGCAGTTAGAGCTCTCGGTTTTCTTCCTGTGGAAGGCCACGGCGTTTATGTGGCCAGGTAACAGGAATTTGATTGTTTTTGGAGGAATTAGATTAGGAAGCCTCGATATAGTAGCATGTTTTGCAACTGAAAAGGATGACATTTTGAAGTCGCTCAGTAAAATAAATTCTCCTTTGATTTGGGTCCATATGTACTGCTGCAAAATATGTGTTCAAGAGAAGCAGTGTCGGTAAATTGAAAATGACAGTAGAATGCTTGATCCAGAGTCTGGAAGAAATATTATTTCAACCTAAGGGTTTAAACCTGCAGTGAAAATTTTGTATTTGCAGTTGGCACCGTGGAAGTCCTGCGGATAGATATGGGTTACATTCTCGGCAGTGGATAGTTGAAGTCAACGGGAAACCAACACCCGACCTAGATGCATTTGTCAATGTGACAAAGGTGGTATTTCTAGCTCCTACCTGATAACATATTTGTGTATATGTAAATGTAGCCGACTGTGCTGTTTTTTTTTTTGTTGTTTATGATTCTGATATCCCATTCTCCTACCCCTGTGACGTTGTATATTTTTTTAGGAGTTAAATGATGGTGAATATGTTCGTGTGAGACTAGTTCGTTTGAATGGGAAGCCCAAGGTGCTGGCACTCAAGCAAGATCTTCATTATTGGCCGACATGGGAGCTAAGATTTGACACTAATACGGCCTTGTGGCATCGTAAAACTATTAAATCACTAGATTCCATTATTGCTTAGATCTTTTTCTTTTTGGTGAATAGCCCGATCTAGATTGGATACATTGAGACACGAAACGTCGGTTTAGCTTCACACTGTGTTTTGTTATCGACTTAGCTTCTTTGAACTCAAAAGGTGCAGCTTTATGGTATTATAACCGGTTCAAATGTAGTATGGTGTTTTTGGAGCTAATTTATTTTGGTGTAAAGAGTTAGACCCAAACCCAACATGCAAATAATTGGGTTACAAATTTTCAATCCTAGCCAAAAACATATAATAGCATTCAATCAAAGTTTAATTTGTTTTACCAATATTTTCTAAATATATCTTTTTTTATAGTTTTTTTCTATTTTTCAATCCAAATATATTATAAACTTTTACCTGATGTTTGTTAAACTCTTTGAGAGTTGATGACTGTATGGTTTTCATTTACCATAACTAGATTCATGTAACAAAATAATGTTTGATGATCTTGGGAAAATGTATTTATCAAATTGTTGGATGGGTTGAGTAAAGTGTTGTAGTGTTTTTTATATTTTATTATCAGGTATTGAGTTAAAAAAAGTCAAAGTAACATGATAGTATTATACATTTTATTATAGTTTTCAAGAAAGTATACAATTGGTTGGGTTAGGTTCGTGATATTACTTTTAACTCATATCCAACTCAAAAGAATAATGGGTGATCAAATTTCACCAAAAAATTAAACGGATAAAAAATCTTAACCCAAAGGGTGGTTTCGGATCAGGTCTATGAGTTGGGTCAAAAGACTTAAAACTATCGGCCTGAGTTATAGTAAGCTTTTTTAACTATTGGTGTTTGTTTTGTTATTTATAGCTAGTTTTGATTGATGTGTGAAATTATAATTCAGTGGATGATATGTGGAAAATAGCCAATACTATGTTACATTTAGTAGTATATTTAGTATTGTATAATTATTTAGTGTAATGTAAGGATTGTTTAAATTAATGTGAAGATTGTTCATATTGATAGATAAAAGGGTTAAATCATTACCATTCAAACCACTTATCACACATGTGATGGAAATTGTAATGTGTTCTATTTTAATGGCCTCAAGCACCCATAGTGCTAATGATGCACAAGATTAGCGTAATCATGTTGAAATTCATATATAAGACTTAAGTGTACATGAACTTGAATCTAACTTTATATTAACTATCGAGAATCCCACACCTCTACTCACACCCATACTTAAAAATCCTAATTTGTTTGTTAGTGGAAGATATTTAGATAATGCAAATTACAAGCCTAGAACTTGAGCAGAAAATTAAAGACAACATAACAAGATCTAAGAACTTAGCAACATGAAAAAGGACGATCAGCCGGAAATCCCAAAGCCTATTGATTAACCTAGATAAGGATTCCAAAATGATAATCTTAACTTCACCATGAAAAATGGATCCACCTTTGAGAGTTGAAGGCTCCAAAGAGAACCAATTAAGACAACCAACTGAGGTCAACACTATCCCGATGGATGGTTGCCTATCCAGCCGACTAGTGATGGATCCTTTGGTGAGGAGTGCATAAAAAGAAGCCTTCCTTGGCCAATTGAGGGAGATGCAACTATGGTGATCCAAAGGTGAAATTAAGATTGTAATGACTGAAACAAGAGTAAATCCAACAAGCAAACAACACCAACCTACTATTTTTGTTTTAGAAGACCTAAAGAACACCATGAGACAATCTAACACGACTACGAAAGGCATAACATTTGATTTCAACCAACTGGGTACTTCGGGCCATATAGGTATCCACAAGGAGCTAGCTACATCAAAAGTACCCAAATACATGTCGCTAGCTGACCAAAGAGTCATACTTCATGGTGACCCTGATCCAAGCTCGTAGTCGTCTGGATACCTTTGAGTCTCTTCGAAGTGCTAGAACCCATATCTGATGAAGAAGATAAGCTGAATCCTTACCCCATTGTCTTCTCTCCAAGTCCCTTAATCCTTGAAGATTTGAACTCATGCCCGGCTCCTCATGCCCTTGTATTCTCTTGCGGCATCCCTTGGAACTATCGTTGGAAGGGCCACGCTCATGATCAGAAGTGTGATTATCATTTGGGCATTCTGCTGCCCAAATTCTATCTGTTCTTTGGGAGAGGAAATCAAAAGTTATACCTTCACTACTAGGCTCGGGAAGAGGAGCATCACAAAGGTGCAAAAAAATGGCGCGAGCATGGAAGACTTCCGAGCTCATCCACATACCGAATAATTCTAGTCCCTTTGGAAGCGGGCAATGGTCGCTTGAATGAGTAAAGAGGCCACATCAAGAGCAGGTTATGGGCATGTTATCCACAGAGAGCCCGAAGGAGAAGTTGTTACAGGGATAATACACTAATATGAGTCTTTGCAAGTTGTAGATTCTGTTACAACAGTTTCTAGTCACTAATAGTTTCTATTGAGAAACTGGCTATAAATAGTAAAGTGTAGTCTGTAATAAAGAATCATCAATGAAAACCAATCAAACTCTTCTTCCTAATCAATCTCATTTCTCTCTGTATTCTGTCTAGCCTCTGCGTGATTCATATTCTCATTTCCCTGTGAATCTGCAAGGTTAGTGTGGGTTGTTGTTCTCAAGAACATTAGCACACGTCTGCGTACTCTATCTTGCTATTCTGTATCCTTTCTGATCTGGAACTTCACCATTGTTACAAATCCGTAACAAAGGTATTAGAATCTAGTCGATCCTACCATTTTCATGGCCGAGACAGGAAATTCCCAGTTGATTTGCGATGCGGTGAAAGATTTTGGGGCGGCACTGCAATCTCAAATCAAAACTATGTTCGACGAGCAAAATGCGAAAATGAACAAACGCATAGATGATCTGATTGCGGTCTTACGTTTGCATTCTACGACGTTGTCGAAAAGGACTTCAATCGAGCAAGAAAACTCGTCTGGCGAGACCTTGATTCACAAGAACTCTTTTCTGTCCATTCAGCGGCGATGTCTGAGAAGGCTCACCTTAGACCAGTTCTCAACTTCGAGGGCACGACAGTCGGCGAACCCACACTCGAAGCGTTGCGCTTGCATCCTAAAGCAGCATCGGCGAAAGCGTCGAGTGATCAAGACAGACCGACAACCGAGACGTCGATTCAAGAGAACTCGTATTTTGGAGATGCGAGACTTGTGAAGTTAGATTTTCCTCCTTTCAATGGTGAAAGAGTGAAGGAGGTGGAATTGAAGGCGCTACACGAGACTGAAGGCATCATCGATTATTACCACAAATTCGAACTAATTCGCACACGAATTAGTTACCAAAAGACTATCTGGACAAGAGAGACGTCGACCTTCCTCAAAATTGTCGAGGTGGAGGCGACTGCTACGACCGAAATCGATCCTCGCCTACAACCAGGGATCAGAATAGAGATTACAAGTGGTGGCTGAGCCAACATCCCCCGCTGTATCGTGATCGCCGGCCGTACTCTCCTTCTCGGTGGTCTTCTCTTTTCCAATCGTTCAAGAAATCACGGAGAGAAGATGGCGGATATGCTGACATCCACACTGCCCCACCAGAAACCGCACGAGCAGTAGTCCACCGCCCCCTACTCACCGACCTCCAGCACCGCCGCCTACTCACCGACCTCCAGCACAAATGTCAAGGAAAAAGCTCGCAAGTTCCTCTCTTCCTTTTGGACGAAGTCTGTCCCCTGTATTGTGCACACAAACCTCGGCGATTGGCTGCTGTAGCTGTTGCGAGAATGGTTGCCAAATTGCTCCATTGTGATGTCGGAGATGAAGTGGGATACCACATTGGACATTCTAGAGTTGTATCTGACAAGACAAGGGTGTATTTCAAAATTGCTGGGCTCAATGCTCTGAAGTACAAGGTTATCATCCTTGATGAAGTACATGAAAGATCGGTACAATCAGATCTTGCCCTTGTATGTGTAAAACAGTTTCTTCTGAAACGAGAGGATATAAGGCTAGTTTGATGTCGGCTACTGCTGATATATCAAGATATAGGGATTACTTCAAAGACTTTGGTAGAGGGGAGGTCTTGTTGATGCGTCACCCAAGTCTTGCCAAGCAGCAGGACTTCAAGGTCATGGTTCCTTGTATCAAATCCTTTTATCAGTTGTGTTATGATTTGCTGATATATAACCTTGAGGACAAGGTTTTCAGGGAGGGGGAGATCTGTTACAGGGATAATACACTAATATGAGTCTTTGCAAGTTGTAGATTCTGTTACAACAGTTTCTAGTCACTAACAGTTTCTATTGAGAAACTGGCTATAAATAGTAAAGTGTAGTCTGTAATAAAGAATCATCAATGAAAACCAATCAAACTCTTCTTCCTAATCAATCTCATTCTATCTAATTCTGTCTAGCCTCAGCGTGATTCATATTCTCATTTCCCTGTGAATCTGCAAGGTTAGTGTGGGTTGTTGTTCTCAAGAACATTAGCACACGTCTGCGTACTCTATCTTGCTATTCTGTATCCTTTCTGATCTGGAACTTCACCATTGTTACAAATCTGTAACAGAAGTCCTTCCCGTCGTGGTTAACATGGGGAGAACGAACGATGGAGGCATATTCCCCTTTAGTTACTCGCCAACTTCAAATGGGAAGACATGATCCTATAATAAACACATACAAGAGAAAAGCAAAATCTTAATCTTAACGTGCAAAAGGCAAGATCAGACCGAACATCGAACTTGATAGTGATCAAAGGGCGTCAATGTTTTGGTTTTGGTGATCTATTTTCATCCCTTTCCAATCCGGTGTACGAGATGCAATCTTTAGTTATTTATCATATTTTCAATCTATCTTCAATATGGTGCGTAAGATGTAGTAAATCATTTATTCTGCAGAGGCACATAGACACAATAAGAGAAGGATGAAGAGAGCGCAACATATGAATGACTCTGGTACATGCAATGCAGATTGTGCACTGACAAGGAGAGGTGGGGTGGTGCTGTTGTTTAAGGTGTGTGAGAGATCGAATGCAGCATCCACTGACTTATTCTTTGAAGTGGCGCGCTAAGCAAGAAGAAAGTGGACAAACTTCAGCCCCGCCTCAAATCTGGTTTTGCGAGCAGTAGTTCCAGTGTGTTGTTTTCCTTGTCTGCCAGTGCTCAAGAAGGAATGAATACTAAAGTACAGGGAATGATCAGGTTATGTTTCTTGTCCGGTAGACACAAGAAGAGAGTGAGAATAAGAGTTGTATGTTCCTTGTTCATAGGTGAAAATAATGAAGGCGCAAAGCTTGTATGCTCCTTGTACGCAAGTGAAATGAAGACGCAGAGGTTGTACGTTCCTTGTACACAAGTGAAGAGAACAAAGACGCATAAATTGTATGCTCCTTGTTTCGCTAGTTTGAAGAGAATGAAGAAGGTGTGAGCATGTATGTTCATGTTCAACAGTTTGGTTGCAAAGTTAACCAGAGTGAAGAAAATGAAAAGTGGTACAAAGCTAATGTTCCTTAACGCCAGCTGGGACGCAAATTACCATGAGGAAGATAATAAAATAAAGGGAGGCAGAACATGTACACATTGTTCCGGCCGCAGGGTTTGCAAATTACGGTGAGGAAGGTGATGAAAATAGAGGGAGATGAACATGTATGTTCCTTGTTCGCTATTTTTTTAAGACCGAGATTGAGGAAAGAGAGCATGGAGGTGGCTACAGTGTATGGTGAATTGTGTGGGTTTTTGTGTTGTCGGTTATTGTCTGTACAATAGGGTTTATGTGTTATTTTATAATAGATGAGTGGCACACACACCCCAGTGATTGAACTCAAGGCATCAGACCAACCTTACCATCACAATAACCAGCTACGCCAATCACCATACTCGATATAAGATTGTGGGAAATAAAATATAAGTTGCAACCCAAATTGAATAAACTCTCTAAAAAAGCTAGTGTTTTATAAACATAAATGTGGAGTAAGACTAAAGTGTTTTTTTTTTGTAAAAAGAAATGAATTTCAAAATAAACAAGATACAAATAAGTGAACCAAGATAAAATGAAGTAAGTAGAGACAAGAATGGTCGAGAAAGTGAAATAAAAATAAGATCATAACAAATATAATTAGAAGGGTAAATAAAATGAAAAAAAGTGAAAAGAAATAAAAATATAGATAAAATAGGTGAAATAAAAATAGAATAGTAAATAATTTTTTTTCAAATGTTTGAAAGTTGGCTCGAAAATCTTTCAACAAAAACGATGGTTGCATTTGGCACGTACATTAGGATTTTTGAGACGGAAAGGCGACGACCCATCTTATTTTATTTATTTTTCTAAATTTTGGTTCATGAGGTGAGAATCTTTTGTGTATACACAAAGGTACATCACCACATTCATGGCTCCACTTCTTCTTAAATCCCTACCACCTTTATCCAAAAATCTCATAAATCTAGCTCTCAGAAACCCACAACCATTCAAACCCCCACAAAACAAGTCGTAAACATGTCTGAGCCCTCTCCAAAGGACTTAGTATAGTCGAGAAAGAAATCCAAAAACACCAGCTCCACAATAGACCTACCCACTACTTCTAAAAGCACAACCAAAGCTTCATCCAATAAGCCTCAATCAACCAAATCCAAGGTGTCACCATGAACCTAAAAAAACAGACAACAACAGTTCAGACTCAAGAAAGGATAAAGAGGAATGGCCTTACAAGTAGCCATAATACATCACCTACTTCTTCAAGATCAAAGCGCGAGTCATTGGAGGACACCTCATAGTCTCTAAGTCCTATCATCGGGACTATAAAGAAGCCAAAGAGATGAGAAAGGCTAATGGTTGAATCTTCTAAGAAGGTAGAAGAAGTTGACATGCCCGATGTCATGAAGATAGTCATGGATGTGGTGGAAGAGAAAGAAGAAGAAAAGGAAAAAGAACACAAGGGCGGAGAAAAAGGTGAGGAAGATGATAATGCTTGGATAAAGGCATCAGAAAGTGAAAAGGATGAGGAACAACCTCAAGAGCACAAGGAAGAGGAAGGGGAGGCTGGGGGAAATGAAAGAGAGGCCTCAAGAAAGGAAATAGAAGTCGCAAGCAGCGACAACTGCTCCATGACTAGTCCTTCAGAAATCGAGGACCATTCGGGTAGGATAGAGACCAATCGTCACGATGAATCTCCAGCCCGGAGCCTGGAGCCTGAGCGACAACAAATCATAAATATAAAAGACAAATAAAATGTCCAAGAGATGACAGAAGAAGACTGTCATAGTTGTTTTCCCGCAAGCAAAAGAACACCATTAGGCTCACTAGGGAGGACAGGAAGCGGGTGAGAAAGTTGAAAAACATGGAGCGTACCCTCATCCTTGCAGCCAACATCGACAACAAATGACTCCCAGTCTTACCCAAGACTATGGTTATGACATGGCTGATAGAGCATGGCTTAAAGGAGATAGTCCACATGCTTGAGTTCCAAAGGGTGGCTAGAGATGTTCTAGAGGACTGATCTGGTGTATCTCAAACTGCTCAAGGAACATATTCAAAACATGGGATCAATCCAAGACTCCGATGAAGAAACATATCTGGTGTATAAGGTGCAGCGACAGTGGATTGTCTTACACAAGAGTTGGAGTGCTACCAACTTCAACTTGGAGACCGGTGGCCACATAGTCCCCAAGGAAACAACTTGGTCTTCTTTAGGTAGCAAGGCGTGCTAGATGGTTGAGTTGTTGGGTGGAAGCTCGTTTTATAATTTTCAGGCCAACATAATGTTTGAGAGTGACAAGATACTGCACAGCCTACTAGTCCGCAACATCACCCTAAGGACTCAGGGAAAGCACATAGTTAGTGCTCCAGATATCAAGTTGTTGCACGCCCTCAAGACACATCAAAAGATCGATCTCCCATGAATGATCATGCTCACTATCCATGATAGTAAATCAGTAACCCAGAGGTTGGTCCATGAAGGGATCATCACCCAGGCCTTACTAGAGAATAAAATGGATCTCTCAGTGCTACATCATTATCCCCGATCGGTCCAAGAGGGTATGCGCCAAAAATGCTGAACAAGATGGGTATCAAGAGCAAGGCCAACACGATCAAGGCCATTGTGAAGGCCGCTAAGAGTGAAGAAGCTCCGCTGGCAATCAAGCACACACCAGAAGACAAGGGAAAGAAGTGGAAGAAGACAAGTTAACTGGTGCTTGACAGGTCGGTGAAGAGACGGAATACTAAGGATTAAGAGGTGCTCAACAATGTAGTTAAGACTCTATAAGCCATTAGAGTCGTGTCCTCTGAGCCACATATTCAACATATGACTCAAGGCGTAATAGAGTACATAAACCTACACTTAACTTTAGTGTTCTTTACCTATTAAAGGCCTGAGCAACACATGAGAGATACCTTAACGATATTCCAGTTTTTGAAATGTGATATCTCTGTCTTTTGTTAGCTTGTCAACTATCGTTTAATGCATAATTATTTCAAATTCATGTTTGATTTTGTCTATACTTCACTCCCTTATTTTGTTGAATGGCAAGGGGGAAAAGAATCCTTAGTTAATTTTTGAATACGTGTCTAAGAATTGCTAATCTTGACTAAAATGCTAAGTGTTAACTATCTTGTAAAACCACTCATCTATCTTAGGGAGAATCTTCTTAGGGGGACCCTCTTCTAGGCTCTGTTCGACATGGTTGTTTTGGCAGTATATTTGGGTAGTTGTTTTACGCTGGCATATTTGCAGCATATTTGCTGGTAGTTTTGTCAGGCATATATGTAGCTGTTTTAAAAAATGTTGTTTGATAGTGCGGCATATTTGCAGCATAAGTTAGTTATGTGCATTGTGTTTACTGTTTTTCGTACTACAATTATAAATATTATATTACAGTTAAAACTACAATTTGTTAAAAAAAATTAAAGGAAAATTCATAAAAAATACATTACTATAAGTAGTTAATTTGTGGTAAAAACCTATATGAGAAAGCAAAGAAAATAAAAATATTTATTTATATAACCAATAATTTTTTATTATTATTTAAGTACAAATTGCCACTTTTAAACAATATTGTTATTTTCTATAATTTTATAATTCTTACAAATATAAAAGCATAATGAAAAGAGAACAAGAGTTTCAAATTTTTTGATAATGTTGTGTGAATTTGTTTAATGAAATTGTAACTTTTAATAATATATTATATATTTGTAACTTTCTATGTTAATAAATTTACATACATTCATATTTTATATACTTTTAAATTTTTTTAATAAAGAGATCAACTAATCTGCCTATTTATTTTTTAAAATTTTATTAATCTATGTGGTATTATAAATAATATATTGTAAATTAGTATTTTAATGTGAAGTCTCAATAATTGCAAAGAGGAAGAAGAGAAACGAAAGTGAAGGGGCGGGAAGGAAATGGCAGCATATGTTACGGGTAAAACATGTCAGTCAGTCAAACAGCAGAACCAAATAAAGGATTCCACACTAACATATGTTACTCCAAATATGTTGATATTTGTGCTGGGATTATGTTAGTGTCGAATGACACCCTAGAGTTAGAGGTTTTATAACTTAGAATTTCTTCTTGACACTTAGGCAATTTGTAACTTCAGATTGGTTTCAATCATCAAAAAAGGGAAATTGTTAGGACAAGTCCCTTTGAGATTTTGATGATAACAACTGTCCAAAGTTGTAATGATATTTTTACAAGTATTTCGGAAACAAGGATTATCAGGATAGCTTGACAACAAGCAGATTCTTCCATTATAGGTGCCCAACAGTCGGACACCTATCCATGATCGCATAGGGCGAAGCTCTGTAAAGACTCACTTGGTTGCTTACTAACCAATACAAAAGACCAATCAAGGAGCTGAAACATTGATAAGGAAGATTATAAGAAGTCAACTTTGATGTCCCATCTTGAGAGCATGTGGATGACTAGAGAAGTAGAAAGGCACAATATCACAATTTGCTTTTGTACTTGTAGAAATTAAAATCTACTTTTAGTCTACTTAAGAAAAACTGACAAGATGGAGAAGCTACACAAGACCAGCCAATGGAAAGTGTGGAATTTAAAGATAAAAGCAAGTCTCCTATAAAAGACATCCGACCTTCATTTGAGAATGTTCTTGAAAATGGAAATATTGTAATAGAGATCTTAGGTTTGAAGATATATTGAGAGTTTTAGTTTCATAGAGTAAGTGAGATCTTATAATAGAGCAATAGTGTGAGCGAGAGGAGCGTTGTGGCTCATGCAGTTGAGAACACGGGTGTGACTAGGTCATTCGGGGAGCATCATAGGGACTACTACCGAGGGACTGCAGACTGAATAGCTTCGGTCTGGGTAGAAGGACTTAGGGGTAAGTCCTAAATTGTCTCGAGTTCATAGGTTGGGTGGAAGGAGATTAAGGGATTGCAAGGTGTAATACTCAATCAAATGAGAGATTATAGTTTAAAGTAATTTTCACTCTTCTATCTCTACAAGTTATTTCCCTGCTACTATCAAGTGACCGTTGCAAGACATGTCCACGACTAGTCAGGCACGTGTAGTAAGGCATACACTAGCTACACATGTGTCATCTTCTAACAATCGTGGCACATCTGGTTACGAGTAAATTGAATAATGGAATCTGAATTATTCCTACAGTATGAATATATACATAAATAAATATTATGAGATAACTTATGAGACTCATAAATCTCATAAAGAAAGATAAAGATGTTGTGAAGGCTTAATAATATCATAAGCTTATATATCACTCAAAATGATATATTATGCTTGAGCTTATTTATACCAATGATATCTTTTGTGTGAGCTTATTTATATAAATGATATCCTCTGCTTGAGTGAATTGATCTGAATGATATTTTGTGATTGTGCTTATGGATGGGATAGGTACCTTATGCTTGAGTTTCACACTTTATGTGTATTATTTAAGTGGTATAAGTATTATGTCTGAAGTACTACACATATTCAAACAGATTGACTTGTGTCTGATAAAACACATTAATATCATGATTAGTAGGTAATGAGATCAGTAATATCCCTAAGTTATACAAAAACATGTATATACTAAGAATAATCTAAGGGACTTACAATCTAATATGCAAGAAAGAATTACCCTGAAGACATAAATATTATTACATATACTATATAATAGTTGTCAAGATTCATAAATCTCATAAGGGAAGTTGGAAATGCCCTAAAGGCATGAGAACTCCTACAAATCTAATACTCCTTAAAGAGAGCTTACCTTATTGGAACTTATTGTTTTTGTGAGATATTTCTGCTGTATATTTATTTAAGTTTTCTATTTACTACATCTGTGGAATGTTTACATTACATGATTCATAAGTTTTGATTCTTTATTAAATACTATTAAAGTGTTTCGAGGGTAAGGGTATGTTTGGTTTCAACCAAAAAGCTTCAAACATTGTTAGTGAATGCTTATTTCTTTTTAATCTAGGAATTTGTTCTATTTCTATTTATACAACATTGGTGGGGCGTGTCTGGCCAAATGACTGGAACACTAAATTTTTTTCAACCCTATAGCACATGTGAAATGAAAAAAAAAATGATGTGGGAGGTAACCTCATGGGTGTACAGATAAAACAAGACTCATTTTAATACCTTATTAAAAGTTGTGTAATATCCACTTTGTTATGGTAAAAAGTTATAAAGTTTGGTTAAAACTGAAAAAAATTCTGTAATAGCTTTCTTTTGGAAAAAAATATTTCATGTATTAGCCTTCTTCTGAAACTAATTCTTAAATAACACGTCTCTTGAAGAAACGATTTCACCTTAGAGTCACGCCACCTCAGCGTCCAAGTCAGCGGACAGGAGTAAGGTAAAATTGTCTCTTGAGAAAATAATTTCCTAAGTCATCTTCCCAAGAGAATTTCTACATCAGATGTGCGTTTATTTTTTGTGAAATCATCTATTCAAGAGACGATTTATTTAGAAACATAAATCATTGGTTGAAAAGATGATTTCACGGGTTCTTATTCCCACCCGACGCTTTCTTCTTCTTCGTCTGCTCATTTCACTTCTCCCCCAAAATACAAAAGTATGTCGCCTCCTCTTCTCCTCTCTTATGTGTGAGATTTCAGATCGCCCCAACACCACATATCATTGCCAAAGATACTACCGCTGCATGGAGAAGTGTGCCACCACCTACCATCCACCGCCAAACCTTCATTAGCATCCATGCACTGTTTTCTTAGGTAATCTCTAACCCTAGAACATTAACGATTGTTAGATAATTAGGGATTGTTATGATTTTATGAATTAGTGATGCATTGTGTGTTTATATTGTTGATTAAGAAAGTATAATATAATTTAACAATTGTAAACTTTGATTTACGGATATTAATAAATATGTTGAGTATTTGTAGTTTTTTGTGAAAATGTAAAATTAATTGATTATTTATAATGTTTTATGAAATTGTAGTATAAATTGATTATTTGCAGTGTTTAGTGAAGTGATGGTGTGAATGATTATTTGTAGTGTTTTGTTTGGATAATAGTGTTTTGCTGATTACGCTCCATGAACCGTAAGCACAAGAGGAAGAGGATGTGCACGTAGTCGAGCTGTTGAGCTAGACTGTCAGGAGGATGATACATTCGACATCGTTGGAGGCATTCTCATATCTCAGGTTGACAATGATCCTACGCTATGATATTGTCCGCTCTGGCACGCAGGCCGCACGGTTTTGTTCTTGGGGTTTCCTAGCCCCAAAAGACTTCACAACAAGGAGAGGTATCCCCACCCATATAAGGAGTGGTTCGTTCTCCCCTCCAATCGATGTGGGAGGTAAACCTCAAGGGTATTACACTCCACCCCCCTTAGGAGCTTAGCGCCCTCGCGGGCCACACTGGCACACCGACCTGGGTCTAGCTCTGATACCAAGTGTAAAAGCCCAGTTCCCACCAGGGGCGGATCTACTATAGTGCTTACTGTGTCTATTGACACACATCAATTTTTTTTTGAAGTTTTACTTTTTTATTAATATAATTCTAATGGGATATTGACATGTGGGCTTTTTAAACTCGGACTTAAATACAATTTTTATTTATAAAACCCTACTTTATGCAACTGACTGTAATAATAGCAGTCCATCAGACGGCGACAAATACTACTAATTTCTTTCTCTCTCAAGTCTGAATAAGGTACTAGGGGTACTTTTCATCTACTGTTTACTTTATTCAAATCGTCTTATATGTACGTCATTCAGCAATCAACATCAGATCAGTGGTGCCATTAATCTCCATCTTTGTAACTCCCCAACCGCTAATCCTTCCATTATCCTCTAATCATTCCCATAATTACCTTACTCGCAGCGGAATACTTACTTACTTACTCCCGGCGGGTGATACAACGCCGTTAGCCATCCAAGACTAACAAGGCTACTACTACTTACAGTAACGGTCTGACGATTAGAATATACCGAATACATGTTACTTACTTTACAATGTCAGATACTTACTTACACTTGATTACCGAGTATCCAAAATATATGAATTATATTCCAAGACTATTCCCAAAAATTAAGAGTTTGTACATCTACTCCTTTCTATCCAATCATAATTCATTATCCAAAAAGGTGTACCACATGGTACACCGGCTACTCAAAAGGCCTTAGCCGTGTACAACTCGGTACACCGTTCCAATCTACTAACTATTCCAAAAAGAATTCATTCCCGGTCCTTACTCGACCATCACGCCTCGCGGGTACCTGTAAGATAAAAACATTGCCCCAAGGGGCTCAGCTTACGTTGCATATGATAATCGCATACCCCGCGTACTAGCGAGAGTATGTCAACTATTTGGTCGAATACATGCGGTTCGTTTCATTCATACATACATACATACATACATGCTCATACTCAATACAACACAATACATGCATTACACAAGATACATACATTCTAGCATACCAGGAAGACATTACAAGTCGACCATCCATACTTACCGAATACTCACCGCAATACGGAGATACACTTCTCCAATTCATACATAAGTCTTGTTAGCTTCTTTACACACCCGGGTTAATCGGATGTACAATACTCTTTTACTCAAGGTCAATGACTTACACTAGTCAAGACCAATACACATACAATACTTTACTTCTTACTTACTTTACTCAAGTCAAGTCGGTATGACCTCCGGGCAGGGATTACTACATCCCACCACCGAGCTTTAGGGTGGCCCACTAATCCAGGATGCTACCCATTCAAGGGATTTGGTCCATGGAAAAGATTACAGCCAGGATTCGGATCCAACTTCTGGTGTTTCCTTATCCTCACGCGTGGCCGAAACTATATCAGACTTCTACTCATTCCATTTTACTCATTACTCAAGTTAGGAGTTAGATGGTTAGGAATTAGTAGAAGTCATTACTTCCATACCATACATCATTACATTACACAAGTACTCATCACATACAAATACCCTTCATTCTCATTCATTCATTTCATGAATTATACAAACTAAATGTTCAAGAGAATACAACAAGAACAATATAGTTCAAACACAATTAAGTGCAATAACAGTCCGATTCGTGCATTTATCTTGTTGGTGATCACATAAGCACACAAATTGGGGTAACCAAGTTAGGATACAGGGCATGAAGAAATCATACCGTTCACCGTCGTATTTGTACTACCGGGTCCTTCGGTGTTCACAAATCAAATCCTATAACATACATGGAGTTGTATGGTTAATGACCTATTATTTGTTTAACTCTTACTCCATTACCTTTCCCTAGGCATACTTACCAATTCTTACACGTTACAAGTGGTTACGAATTTATTTCTTACTTTGGGTTTGCTTCCTTACTCATGTACTAATTCTTTTATTATTCTTAACCACAATGGTATATACTTATATATATATATATATACATATGATTACTAGAGTTAACATTTTTTTCTTTTTTTTTGTAAGTTTGGCCCGACTGTAACACCCCATCCAACAACAACCACATAACAACAATCTGCAGCGGAAAACATACTTCATCTCATAACTTAACTCGTTGGTGTTACACGCCGTTAACCACCCACGTGGCTAACAAGGCTATTACACATACATTGTACCGGTCTGATGGACTAGATTCCCGAGCAACTGTACATCACTATACTTTTTCATTAACAACCAACATACACATACCTTCCAAATGTACCAAGTATTTTACAAACTGTTGCCGATAACAATTTCTGTCTTACTACACCTACTGTATATATACAACTTAAATGATTACCCATGTACAACGACTACCCCGTCCTACTCTCGAACGGCTTCCAGCTCTTTGTACCTGAAATAGGAAAAGAAGAGAAAGGGTGGCCCCCAAGGGGCTCAGCACCTTTGCTGGTATGGTAATCCCACAGCCCACATGCTACCGGGCCACGCACAACTAATTGTCGTCTTAGCATGCGGTTGATTATATTTAAATCATGCATGCAACTGTAAACACACAACACATAACATTTCGCCTCAATGGGCTCATCAAACGGGTGATACATCCTTACTTGATAAGTCACTCCTGGTATTCATTATCCCTAGAGTGTTTCTCCTCCAATGGAGCTACTTCCTTAATAGACGACACTTACCCGTTATTTGGGTTATCCTTAAACGCCTCTTATTACAAACTGGGATTCATATCCATGATCCACATACTCCACATCTTAACAACATATCACATCACATCGCAATAAGAATTGCAGCATAACAACGATACATAATGGTACGGTTCCCTTTATGAACCGGCCCAAACATAGTCAGTTCACTTGTAGCCTAGAGAATGTTGCCAGTCTCATGATAAGCTCATTACATAACTTGTTACCGTCTCGTTAAATGAACGGATAACTTAACACAAGGTGTCTCGGATATAGTGATCCAAGCACACTGAACAAACATAAACATAGTATGCCCCTGTGGCCCGACGTGAGTCAGTAAAATAGCCTTGGTTAAGCTAAAGGGAAGGTTGGAAACCAAATTGGAAAACAACCATAACATACAGAGAGGATCGAACCTGATATGACAACGACCCCCATACTCACACGCGTGGCCGGAACAGACCGGACTCCTCACTTCCCCCGTTAGCACTTGTTAGAAGTTCAACATTGAACTTAATAAATAATCACAGACATTGGGTTAAGTCTTGTTAGACACACACAAGGGAAGAGAGAGTCATACATTCACACTCAAACATCACACACAAACATCACATGACTAACTCACGCATAGCCGTGGTTAGAACGTTCCTTAGGTCGGAAACGTTATCACCGGATACCATTCTCTTACGTTTACCTAATAGTGGTCAACTAGCCCTTCATGCGCATTCGAGGTTACCGGTATCGTCACGTAAACACACAACAACATTAACGACTGTAAACTTGTTTCATGATTTATCTTATAACGTGGCAAACATACAGAAAAACACATTGGCATACAAGCCGGTGTAATCCGGTAGGACACAGGTTGCAAGAAAACCATACCTGTCACCGGAGTCCACTCTATCATGTCCACTTATGTTCCTCGAACAATTCACGAACAACTGGTAACATTAAAGTTGCCTTCATTAACATTGGGGGTAACATGTTTGTGTAACGTTGAACGACCATGGTTAACACCGTTAACTAGTTAAATAACTTCACATTTTTAACTTGTTTTACTCTCACATTTTACTACAACTTTTCACTCACTTAATTGTCATTATATCTCACCTAACATGTCCCTAACAACTTTATAACATCATTACTTATCAATCCCCATCATTACACATCATTTTCATACCTTAAACAACATTTTTAGAGTGGTCCGGGACTTGGTCCTTACCCTAAGTCCCGGACCAACACTTAAGGAATCTCTCGGGTGATTTTAATAGGGTGGTCCGGGACCTTGTACTGACCCCAAGTCCCAGACCAAAGCACTTGTAAAACTCTCGGCCCTTTTTTGTGTAGGGTCCGAGACATCATCCAATACTTGGGTCCCGGACCACTGTAACAGAATTTCCAAATTGACATTTTCAAGTCTTGTTTCATCTACTTTCTTCATCCATTGATTACCCAAACTTCACACATGAACTTAGGCATATTTTAATACCAAAATATCACTTTGATTCACCTTAAAACATTGTCCAGCTTGTCACTCATTTTTCTTATAAATCTCTTAACACTTGTAACATTTCTCTTTTGGTTTTCTAAGTGGTATTTCACCTATAATGACCACTATACCAAGATGTTTCCTCTACACCTTAACATCATCTCCCAAGCATCTTTTCTTACTAACTAATTTCCTTGTTCACACCTTCTTAAAATTCCTTTCTCAATCCTTACCTAAACATCATTCATTCCTTGTACATCAACATTCTTTAACCTTAAACAAACTTCTCCAAGACTTTAATACATTCTCAAAAACACACATTGAATTCCTAGAACTTCCAAGATAATACCTAAATCCTTGTAATACCCTAAATCATCTTAATACATGCTTTCTTCCCTAGTAAAACATTTGTTCACCTTTAACACTTCCTAGTTCACCAAAACTTATTTAAAACACTTAGAACTTCTTATACATTTTCCAAATTTTGCCATAGCTTCTCTTGTATATTCTCACATCCAAACACTTAGGTTTTTACCTTATTCCATTCAAGAACACCTAAAACCACCAAGAGTATTCTCACACACAACATTCACCAAATTTTACACTACATCACAATATAGTGCATAAACTTAAATTGCTTGGCACTTAGGCCCTTAAATAACATGGCTCTTAGGCCCCTAAATTGCATAAACCATAAACACTGAATTTCCACATATATATTGCCTTTGACCTGCAAATACACCCAAGAATACATATGCCCTTAATAAACTCCTTGAGAGCATTTCACTAGCTCATTTACCATTGGCTCCTTAGGCATTTTATTAAGCATATCAAGCTCATTTTCCTAAGGCATTTAAACTACATTGAGATAGCATATTTACCTTTTTTCCTCACAAACTTCTTTCTTGTTTCCTTGACTAAATTGGCAAGGCTTTTAGTTGCTTGTCAACTTCTAAACATTATACAAATAATATAATGAGTATACAAGCTTTAAGCTTCATTTCATTGTAAACCCTAGTTACATATATTATCTTAAGGTATTAAAATGATTGTTTTACCTTGGAATGGAAAGAGAGCTTGAATAAGTATCAAGAGAGGACTCCTCCTAGCCCTTGGAAGATTCAAATGAAGCTAAAACAAGCAAGGTAAAGACACCATTGTGAGGTGACTTTTTGGACAACACAAAACATGAAGGAAACATCATTTTTCTTTGAGTTTCCTTACCTTGAAGCAAAGGAGAACAATAATATGTGAAAAGATGAGCTCAAGCTCCTTCAATGGTGAATCTCCATGGCACCAAAATTGAGTTCTTGAAGATTTGAAAAGATAGAAGTGTAAAGCTTGGTCTAACTAAGACAAATATGGTCTTAGAATTTGATTTGGAGCATGGAGTTGGATTTGGCAAGGAAATGAAGATGGAGAAGAGAGGTTACTATAGCCCATCGTTTTTGAAGAAGAGAGGAGAGGATGAAGACCGTGTGAAATGAGAAGGAAGAAGAGAATGAGGTGAGAGAGTACACCTTGTTAAGATATTTATGTTATAAAGTAACTTTCTTCTTTTACTTACTTTTCCTTCCTTTCCTTAATTGATTTCTTTTACATGTTGGTGACTCACCATGATAAAAACCGGCCCCCATCTCTACCTAGGGGTATAATAGTCTTTGTTGACCAATTTAATTACTTATAACAACATATGTTACAAACTAGCTTATTAAAGTTACTATTCACTAAAACAAGGCACATAGATGTGAAATTTTTGATTTCCCATTGATATAGACTTCCAAATGTGATACTATATAGTACACATGTTAATTAAAGAGTAATGATGGACATTTAGCCATTCAAAACTCATTTACAAGACAATTTTTCAAAAACGTGCTTTAAGACTCCTTAAAGCACTTTTTGTGTTTTAACTTGTTTTCAAGCTTGGTTTTCTTTGGTAATTGATTTAATATGTTCATTAACATATTTATAAGGTATAGGTATGACCATTAGGTCTTATACAAATTTATCCCAAGCTTAGAGCACATTTTTGCTCTTATTGACTTTAAGGTATTTTCTTGTGTTTTGTTTGGTTTAACTGTCTACCAAAGTTTCCTAAGGACTTAATTAGCCTTATTAAATCATAATTGAATATTATTAAGTCTTGGTAGGCTCTTTGGGTCCTAACCAAGTTCACTCCTAGCTTAGAGCATGTTTTTGCTCAAACTGTATCTTAGTGCTTTATTGCATTTTACTATGGTTTAAATTGTTCACTGATGTTTCTAAGGCACTTTTTAGCCTTTACATACCATAGTTTAATATTTAAACCACATATCAAGGTTTGGGGTATTTCACCGACCGACCCACCGACCGACCCAACCCCTTGGGTCGGTCCATTCCAGTAAGTTTCCCGTTCTCCAGACTTTGCCCGACCGATCCAGGACTGTTCCGACCGACCCATACACCTCTGGGTCGGTCCATTACAGAAGGTTTCCGGCCTTGGAATCCATCACGACTGACCCACGACCGACCCTACCTTCTGGGTCGGTCGAAGTCAGAAGCTTCGTTCCAGTGATTTTGAGCCACGACCGACCCACGACCGACTCACGACTTCTGGGTCGGTCTGTTCCAGGAAGTTTTGGTTCAGTTACTTATGCCCCGACCGACCCACCGACCGATCCAACCTCTGGGTCGGTCGGTAGCAGAACATGCCTACAGATTTTGTGTTTCACTTCTCTTCTTACCCATTTCTTCCCTAATGTTCCTACATACATCCTAACATGTTTACCACTCATTTTGATGCTCTAAATCACCATAACCCATCCACCAAACTCCTTACTCATTTCCAAACCAACTTACACAATTTCCCTCACTTCTTTTCAACACTTATACTAGTTTTTATTTCACTAATGCTACAGATTTTTGTTTTCCCTTTCATGCTACAGATTTTCACCCAAACTTCTATCCTACAATACTCCCTCCACTAATGCTACTCCTAGCATTCAAAATACATTACTTTACATCCTAGTTCTTCTCATTACCTAAATCCTTTTCAAATCTGTTTCAAAATATCAAACTACTCCCTTTACACTCTCCAAATACACCTAGTTACTACCTAGGTTATTTCCTCTTCTTAAACAACTAAGTCCTCTAGTTTCTAGGCAAATTTGGACATAGTCTCCCCTATATTTTTAACATTACCCACACATGGTCTCAGCTCACAAATTGCTCATTCCTACACCTGTTTATCCAATGCATTATACTCACATTTCAACTCCACTACAACACAATAAAATTCCGGCACATACACATTCCATACCCAATGTTTTCCCAAGCTTTTAAACATCATTTTAAAACTTCAAAACTGTTACATTACCATCCCTCATTATACTACAACATACTCATTACTCATTATCATATACATTACTTATTCTTAATATTCAAAACTGTTACAATACAATACACAAACTAACTCAAGGTAAGAATATTTTACCTTGTCTTGCTAGTTTCTCTTTCTTTCCTTTCATTCTCTTCTTTTCCTCTTTCTTTCTTCTTGTTCTCGGTTTTTGTTCAAGAAATGGGCAATGCTACAACAACCCATACATACCAATACCAGTTTAGCACATTAACCTTAACTAACCCTAAAATTTAGATGTTTTAGGGTTTAGAAAAGAGCATTACCTTCCAACCAATGAATGAGGTTCTTGACTAGCAAGAGAGCAAGATTCCTAGCCCAAGGAAGAAGCCAAAATCGGCTGGAATACAAGGAACAAAACAAGACTTACTTTGAATTTTCGTTTTGCCAACAAGGGCTAGAAAAAGATGGGTTTTCAAGAATATTTTTACCTCAAAATGGCAAGGAGGTGAAGGTGCTTCTAATGGTAGTACTCAAGCTCCAAATGCAGCACACCCATGAAGATGGAAATGAGTGTTTTTGGTTTTCAAAAGGAAGAAGATGTTCTCCTTTGCAAGGGGATTCCAATGGTACTAATTTTGTAATTTTTGGAGAAGGATTAAGGGGTTAACAAGAGGAGATAAGGTGGGTTTTTGTGTGAGCTTCCTCAATTCTCCATGGCTGTCGCAGGAGGAAGAAGAAAAGGAATAGAGAGAGTGAGGGAAAACGTGAGAGAGAGGTGAGGATAGGAGAGAGAGAGTGAGTTTTTACTTTTTACTTATTTTCTTGTCTTTTAGCAAATAAGAGGGAATTAAGGAGAGTGAGAGTGAGAGAGGGAAATCGGCCCCCTATGCACCCCTCTACAGATTTTTAATTTTTTATTTGTATAGTGGACACATTAACTTTGCCTATTTGCATTCTCACCCCACAACTTCCCGGTTGTTACAGTTTTTACTAACCGGAACCCGTTTTCTGGAATTTTCTTGTTTAATTAATTTTATTGGTTCCCAACCTTTATTACTGTTTATTAATGACTAATTGGTTGACCAAAATCATTACGAGTCTATTTGACCCGCTTAAGGTCGCGTTTTCCCGGTTTCCTCGAACGCGCTTTAAGGTTCGTTTATGCTTTTAACCCATTTTAAAGGTCTGTTTTCTTGGGATTTGTTCCCTCATGTTTGTTTAGATATAATTAAGCCTTTAAAATCATAATTAGTCTAATTAATCACTGTTTTTAATTACGGGGTATTTCAATCTACCCCCCTTAAGGAACTTTGCCCTCAAAGTTGCTCAAGGTTTACGGTTTACTATTTCTACTCATTTGGCAAGCCAATTGCCACGATGCACTCTACTACCACCTTACAAGGTGTTCACGATTCTTACACTACAAGCATACACCAATTCAAATACCATACTCCATACTCAATTCAAATACCATACACCATAAAACAATCCAATTCACACATTCCACAATACCATTCACAATACACTTCACATTGTCATTCGTGTCATATACCGTACAGCACAATTGCATTACTCATTACACACATACCATACACATACCATACTCATTGTGCTACATACTGGATACTACTAGCACTACATTGTGCCAATAAAATACAATTAGCACTACATGTGCCAACAAAATACAATTACCATACATACATACCATGCAATGCTCACCCGAAGCAATGCAAAAGCAAAAAGACTCTACCCCCCTTAAAAGGGGTACGCCCCGTACCCTCCGTACTATACGAATACTAGACATTTAGTCTACAAATAGATTTGGGTACTTCACCTTCATGGCGTCCTCTAATTCCCAAGTCGCTTCATCGACATCGTGGTTAGACCATAAGACCTTCACCATTCGTACAGATTTATGGCGAGTGTCTCTTGTCTTCGTATCAAGGATTCGCATTGGAGTCTCGACATATCTCATCGTCGGCTCTAGGGATAGTTGCTCGGGTTCTAATACATGAGAGGGGTCGGCTATGTATTTCTTGAGTTGTGATACATGAAGACATCATAAACACGCCCCAATTCTTCAGGCAATGCTAGCCTATAAACTACGGCTCCAATCCTCTCGGTAATCGTGTACGGGCCTACAAATTTCGGGCTCAGCTTGCCCTTCTGGCCAAATCGAAAGACGCCCTTCATAGGTGAGACACGCAAGAACACTTGGTCGCCCACGGCGAACTCAAGGTCGCGTCGTCGCACATCCGCGTAGGATTTCTGCCTATCTTGGGCTGCTTTCATGTTCGCTCGGATTTGCTGAACTTCAGCTTGTACTTGTTCTAAATACTTCGGTCCTATGATGACCGCTTCACTTGACTCATCCCAACACAACGGGGTACGGCAAGGTCTACCATACAAAGCTTGGATAGGCGACATCTTAATCGAAGCATGATAGCTATTGTTATACGAAAACTCGATAAGATGAAGCTTATCAATCCAGCTCCCCTGGAAGTCTAAGGCACATGCCCTAAGCATATCCTCTAATGTCTGGATGGTCCTTTCTGTCTGACCGTCGGTCTGTGGATGGAAGGCGGTGCTAAGCTTCAACTCAGTACCCAGCGCTTCCCGTGTTGCTCTCCAGTATCTCGAAAGAAATCTGGTGTCGCGGTCAGATACTATAGTTTTCGGGACTCCGTGGTGTCGGATGATCTCCTTGTCGAATAGCTCCGCGAGATTCGCCACCTTCCAGGTGTCCTTCATCGGTATGAATCGGGCAACCTTGGTGAGACGATCGACTACTACCCAGATCATGTTGAGTCCTTCCTAGCCGGTGGGAGCCCAGCAACAAAATCCATAGAGATATCGTGGAATTTCCACTCCGGAATGGGCATGGATTGCACCATTCCTCCCGGTCTTCGGTGCTCGAACTTCACCTTCTAGCATGTGAGACACCTCAGAACATACTCAGTCACGTCGGATTTCATTCCTGACCACTAGAAGTACCTCTTCATGTCTTTGTACATTTTAGAGGCTCCCGGATGGACATGCAATGTGGAACAATGTGACTCTCGCAGAATGCGATCCCTTAGCTCAGCATTGCTTCGGGGGACGCATAATCTGCCATTCAATCAGATCAGACCATCTTCATGCAATTTGAAGTCGTACTTTCGGCTCTCGAAGGTACCCATCTCTGTGAAGTAAGGGTCGCTCAACTGAGCGTCTCGCACCTCGTCAACCAAGCTAGAAGAAGCGAGTAGCGAATGAAGCGAGTGTGCTCGACGACTCAGGGCGTCGACTACAATTGCCTTCCCTTCTTTATACTAGAGGTTGATGTCGTAATCTGAGAGGAACTCCATCCACCTCCTCTGTCTTAGATTCAGTCCTTTCTGTGTGAATACATACTGCAAACTTTTGTGGTCGGAGTAGATGGTGATGCTTACCCCATAGAGATAGTGTCGCCATATCTTCAAGGCGAAGTCAATGGATCCTAACTCTAAATCGTGTGTCGGGTAATTCTCCTCATGCTTTTTCAGTTGGCGGGAGGCGTAAGCTACAACCTTGCCATGTTGCATGAGTACGCATCCCATGCCCTTGCCCGATGCATCACAATACACCTCAAATCCCTCTGTGCCTTCTGGAAGAGTAAGGATGGGCGCTGAGGTCAATGAGTCTTTTAGGCTTGAAATGATACTTCGCACTCGTTTGTCCATACAAACGGTGCATCTTTCTTCATCAGTGTAGTCATGGGCTGAGCGACTTTTGAGAAGTCCTTTACAAACCTCCGGTAATAACCGGTTAAACCAAGAAAGCTCCGGATGTCGGTAACAGTCTTAGGTCTAGGCCATGATCGTACTGCTTTGATTTTGGATGGATCTATTGAAATACCCGCGCTCGAGATGACATGACTGAGGAAAGATACCTGATCTAGCCAAAACTCGCATTTGGAGAATTTTGCATACAGCTGATTCTCGCGCAGTGTCTCAAGTACTCTTCTCAAATAGTTTTCATGCTCTTTTGCTGACTTTGAATATACAAGGATGTCGTCGATGAATACTACTACTGAAGTGTCAGCTGATCACTAAATAACCGATTCATTAAGTCCATGAATTTGGCTGGTGCGTTAGACAAACCGAATGGCATTACCGTGAATTCGTAGTGGCCATATCTTGTTCGGAATGCTGTTTTCTCAATGTCTTGCTCTTTGATAGCAATCTGGTGATATCCGGATCGGAGATCAATCTTAGAAAAGACCGAAGCTCCCTTCAACTGATCGAACATGTCATCGATGTGTGGCAATGGATACTTGTTCTTTACGTGACCGCATTCAATTCGTTGTAGTCGATGCAGAGGTGGAGACTACCGTCCTTCTTCTTAACAAAGAGGACCGGTGCTCCCCAGGGTGATACACTCGGGCGTATAAACCCTTTGTCGAGTAGATCACGTAGTTGCTCTTTAAGCTCTGTCATTTCGGCAGGTGCCATACGGTATAGTGCCCTAGCAATGGGACCAGTACCAGGTACAAGGTCGATTTCGAACTCTACTGCTCTCTGTGGTGGCATACCAGGTAGCTCTTTCGGGAATACATCGGGAAACTCTGATACAACTGCTACATCATCACTGAACTCTGGATCTATCTCCAGATCTTGCACATGGCATAAATAGACATCATGTCCTTTTCTGAGCTCCCGGTACATTGCCATAGCGGAGATGACTGTAGTTGAAGGCTCTCTCGGTCTCTAGCGGTATGAAACAGTGACCCCAGATGGACTCTTGAGCAGCAATCGGTGCTCGGCGCATAGGATACGTCGCTTGTGCCGCTCCAACCAGTTCATTCCAATTATTAAGTCGAATCCCAACCCGTTGAATTCAATGAAGGAGATGGGAAACGCTTCGCCTTTGATCCGAATTGTGGCGGTGTGGCAGTACTTAGTACACTTTACTCGCTCCTTCGACGGGAGAGTAACCAAGAAATTTGGCAGCTCGTCTGCGTCTAGCCCCAACCTCTCCGCAAATGATGGCGATACAAAGGTGTGGGAGGCGCCGGAATCGAATAGTACTGAGGCTTCGATGCCGTTTACTGGGAATGTTCCCGTTAGAATGGTGCCGCTTTTGCCGGCTTGAGCTTCGGTGAGGAGACTCAGGGTACCTTCGGTATAGAGTCCACAACCTATTGATTCATAAAATTATAAGTAACGATGGTGGAACGCAAGTGGAATTTAATAACCAACACTACTTTTATTGAATAAATCAACCATCATACATACTGTGTCTCTAATACACGTTACTACTGGGTTACATGCTACTACAAGATTAATACTTTCTAAAGGTAAGGTTCAGGCGTCCTGGTTTCATGTGTGTGGCATTGATTATTGCCGGTGGTGTCGTATTCAACTTGATCTTCTTGATCCCGTGATACAGACATCTCCTGATCTCAATACCAGTTTCTCTGCGAGGTCCACATGCTTCTGCTCGCTATACAAGAATACGGCGTCATCACCAATGGACCAAAACACTACGGGCACTCCTAGTTCAAGAGATTCCATCGTCTCGTCCTTATCTTGGTGTAAGCCAAGTCGTCCTTCTTTCTCATAGAAATTGACAATACAGAGGTCTACTTCAAGTGCAGGGATTGGTTCATCTTTGTACTGCTGTGCGATTCCTACAGCTTGTGTAACAAGCGTTTGGTACTCAGTGGGTATTGATGGAGGTGTGGCTCCGTCTCCTGCTCGTGTCTTTCAGTATGTCTTGGTATAAGGGTTCCAATCCTTTCCCAAGCACATCATTTTCAGCTTCATTGTTGCTACACCGGGGAATTCGGGTGTATAAAATCCTCCTGGACCCATCCCTTGCTCGTTGCATCGTCGGATGATTGAAACTTGCGCTTCGGGTGTCAGGTATCCTTTTAATAAGATCACACCTGGGCGGATAACCTGACACTGCTCGTTGTTGAAGTGGTGAGTGGCGATGTCGGCTTCTTCATGAAGTGGTTTTGAGGGTATTGGATAACAGGTAAGGAATTTCCCTAAGGTGGTAAATTTCATCTAATGTGAGTTCTAGGCTCACTAATTCATTTCATGCTCAATACATACTCCCATTTTACTTACTCATGCTCAATTTCATACTTCAAGTACTTACGCATTCATGCATCCATTCATACAGTTATTTCAATACTTAGACATGCTCCTCAAGGATTAAGGTTATGGTGAATACCTGGGCCGGACTTAGTCCCGGTCCCGTCACGGTCAATGATGTGTAAGGCCGGCTGCCTCTGTGGTGCGCCCTTCTGCGGACCTCGGGACCCCTGTCCCTGTGAGGTGTGCTGGGCATGAGCATCGCCAGATGCAACCTCCTTGCCTTCACGCTGTTTGTAGCCCTGGTAGTTGCCCTTGGGCTTCGAGTTTTCTAGGCATGCATTAGCACGGTGCCCTGGCTTCTGACAGTTGTAGCAGCGGATCTCCCTTCCTTGGCAATTGGTGCCGGGATGATCCTTGTTGCAGTTTCGGCATACGTAGTTGCGGCCATCATTTTGGCCCTTGCCATGGCCAAATCCAGAACCTATAGCTTCCAAGTTAGCGGGGTTCAGTATACTTACAATACTCCATATACATACTAATTCACAAGTGTACTAATTCGATTTCAGGTTCTTACCCTTGTAGGGCTGAGACCTCAGTGGCTTCGCTGCCACTGGTGCAGTGTAGGCAAGCTGTAACGGATCAGCTGCCTTGCCCTTCTCAGCATGGGCACTACCGTCTCCAGAGGTGTTCTTCTGGTGGGAGTACTTCCCTTTTTTTTTCTTTTTTCGTTTGGTTTTTGGTCGTCGGAGGTGTTACCCTTGCTGCTCACCTTGCGCTTCAGCGCTTGCTCCTCATCTCTTAGCTTGCAGGTGATCTCCACTCGAGATGTAGCGTGGTAACACTCCTGAATTACTTGGCATTAGGTTACACATTTACATACAGGAATACTAATTCACATTGCTCATGGCTTTTAAGGGTTCAACGTTGTTTACCTGAAGGGAGGTAAACCGTGCGAATCCCATGCCATACCGGAGTCGATGGCTCAATCCGCCGTAGAAGCGGTCGACCAACACTTGGCCGGTATAGCCCAGGTCGGGTAGAAGTCTGAGAAGAGAGGTGAAGGTGCGGTAATACTCATCAACCGTCATCTTCTCCGTCATCTTCAGGGCATCGAGCTCAAGCCGTTTCTTGGTCTTGACATGCTCGGGATAGTACTTTGATCGGAGGAGAGAGGTGAATGCTTCCCAACCGAATGCGGGGTCGGCTACGTGCTCGGCCTTGACGAGCTTCCACCAGTCCATAGCCGCGTCCTTGAGATAGTACATATTATCCTCACTTGAACTTCAGCGGGAGTCTCAAGTGTCTCGAATGCCATCTCCATCTCGGAGAGGTAGGCCTCGAGCTTGGCGGGGTCGCTCTCGCCTCTAAAGTATGGAGGTCGAAGGTCGGCGACTGCCTTTACCCAATTTGTCTCACGGGGTTGAGGCGGGTCGGGTTGCTGCTGTTGCTGCTGCTGTTGGTTCTGCTGTGTCTGTTGTACAGCGGTAATTACTTGCGGTAGCATCTGTGCTACCGTGGCGGCGATGATCTCAGCTATCGTCTGCGCGCCCGGTCCATCAGATGTCTCTCCTCTAGGTCGGCCTCGACCTCGTCCAACATCTGAAAAAGTGTGGATTACATTAGATACTGTGACACTATGACCACGTGGTCTTGATTCAACAATGGTATCGTCTTCTCAGACGTCAAGGGGTATCCGTTATTGCTAACGGTAATTCCTAGTTATGTTTCTAATTCTCTGTTGTAAAACGGTTTATAACCTAACTTGATAATCACTACACTCGGTATTCTAATCATCAGAGTGAGACTTCACTCTGATACCACTTTTTGTAACACCCCAACCGCTAATCCTTCCATTATCCTCTAATCATTCCCATAATTACCTTACTCGCAGCGGAATACTTACTTACTTACTCTCGGCGGGTGATACAACGCCGTTAGCCATCCAAGACTAACATGGCTACTACTACTTACAGTAACGGTCTGACGATTAGAATATACCGAATACATGTTACTTACTTTACAATGCCATATACTTACTTACACTTGATTACCGAGTATCCAAAATATATGAATTACATTCCAAGACTATTCCCAAAAATTAAGAGTTTGTACATCTACTCCTTTCAATCCAATCATAATTCATTATCCAAAAAGGTGTACCACGTGGTACACCGGCTACTCAAAAGGCCTTAGCCGTGTACAACTCGGTACACCGTTCCAATCTACTAACTCTTCCAAAAAGAATTCATTCCCGGTCCTTACTCGACCATCACGCCTCGCGGGTACCTGTAAGATAAAAACATTGCCCCAAGGGGCTCAGCTTACGCTGCATATGATAACCACATACCCCGCGTACTAGCGATGGTACGCCAACTATTTGGTCGAATACATGCGGTTCGTTTCATTCATACATACATACATACATACATACATACATGCTCATACTCAATACAATACAATACAATACATGCATTACACAAGATACATACATTCAAGCATACTAGGAAGACATTACAAGTCGACCATCCATACTTACCGAATACTCACCGCAATACGGAGATACACTTCTCCAATTCATACATAAGTCTTGTTAGCTTCTCTACACACCCGGGTTAATCGGGTGTACAATACTCTTTTACTCAAGGTCAATGACTTACACTAGTCAAGACCAATACACATACAATACTTTACTTCTTACTTACTTTACTCAAGTCAAGTCGGAATGACCTCCAGGCAGGGATTACTACATCCCACCACCGGGCTTTAGGGTGGCCCACTAATCCAGGATGCTACCCATTCAAGGGATTTGGTCCATGGAAAAGATTACAGCCAGGATTAGGATTCAACCTTTGGTGTTTCCTTATCCTCACGCGTGGCCGAAACTATATCGGACTTCTACTCATTCCATTTTACTCATTACTCAAGTTAGGAGTTAAATGGTTAGGAATTAGTAGAATTCATTACTTCCATACCATACATCATTACATTACACAAGTACTCATCACATACAAATACCCTTCATTCTCATTCATTCATTTCATGAATTATACAAACTAAATGTTCAAGAGAATACAACAAGAACAATATAGTTCAAACACAATTAAGTGCAATAACAGTCCGATTACTGCATTTATCTTGTTGGTGATCACATAAGCACATAAATCGGGGTAACCAAGTTAAGATACAGGGCATGAAGAAATCATACCATTCACCGTCATATTCGTACTACCGGGTCCTTCGGTGTTCACAAATCAAATCCTATAACATACATGGAGTTGTATGGTTAATGACCTATTATTTGTTTAACTCTTACTTCATTACCTTTCCCTAGGCATACTTACCAATTCTTACACGTTACAAGTTGTTACGAATTTATTTCTTACTTTGGGTTTGCTTCCTTACTCATGTACTAGTTCTTTTATTATTCTTAACCACAATGGTATATACTTATATATATATATATATATATATATATATATATATATATATATATATATATATATATATACATGTGTGTGCATATATATATACATATGATTACTAGAGTTAACATTTTTTTTCTTTTTTTTTTGTTTGGCCCGACCGACCCACTGACCGACCCAACCCCTTGGGTCGGTCCATTCCAGTAAGTTTCCCGTTCTCCAGACTTTGCCCGACCGATCCAGGACTGTTCCGACCGACCCATACACCTCTGGGTCGGTCCATTACAGAAGGTTTCCGGCCCTGGAATCCATCACGACCGACCCTACCTTCTGGGTCGGTCGAAGTCAGAAGCTTCGTTCCAGTGATTTTGAGCCACGACCGACCCACGACCGACTCACGGCTTCTGGGTTGGTCCGTTCCAGGAAGTTTTGGTTCAGTTACTTATGCCCCGACCGATCCAACCTCTGGGTCGGTCGGTAGCAGAACATGCCTACAAATTTTGTTTTTCACTTCTCTTCTTACCCATTTCTTCCCTAATGTTCCTACATACATTCTAACATGTTTACCACTCATTTTGATGCTCTAATTCACCATAACCCATCCACCAAACTCCTTACTCATTTCCAAACCAACATACACAATTTCCCTCACTTCTTTTCAACACTTATACTAGTTTTTATTTCACTAATGCTACAGATTTTTGTTTTCCCTTTCATGCTACAGATTTTCACCCAAACTTCTATCCTACAATACTCCCTCCACTAATGCTACTCCTAGCATTCAAAATACATTAATTTACATCCTAGTTCTTCTCATTACCTAAATCCTTTTCAAATCTGTTTCAAAATATCAAACTACTCCCTTTACACTCTCCAAATACACCTAGTTACTACCTAGGTTATTTCCTCTTCTTAAACAACTAAGTCCTCTAGTTTCTAGGCAATTTGGACATAGTCTCCCCTATATTTTTAACATTACCCACACATGGTCTCAGCTCACAAATTGCTCATTCCTACACCTGTTTATCCAATGCATTATACTCACATTTCAACTCCACTACAACACAATAAAATTCCTGCACATACACATTCCATACCCAATGTTTTCCCAAGCTTTTAAACATCATTTAAAAACTTCAAACTGTTACATTACCATCCCTCACTATACTACAACATACTCATTACTCATTATCATATACATTACTTATTCTTAATACTCAAAACTGTTACAATACAATACACAAACTAACTCAAGGTAAGAGTATTTTACCTTGTTTGCTAGTTTCTCTTTCTTTCCTTTCCTTCTCTTATTTTCCTCTTTCTTTCTTCTTGTTCTCGGTTTTTGTTCAAGAAATGGGCAATGCTACAGCAACCCATACATACCAATACCAGTTTAGCACATTAACCTTAACTAACCCTAGAATTTAGATGTTTTAGGGTTTAGAAAGAGCATTACCTTCTAACCAATGAATGAGGTTCTTGACTAGCAAGAGAGCAAGATTCCTAGCCCAAGGAAGAAGCCAAAATCGGCTGGAATACAAGGAACAAAACAAGACTTACTTTGAATTTTCGTTTTGCCAACAAGGGCTAGAAAAAGATGGGTTTTCAAGAATATTTTTACCTCAAAATGGCAAGGAGGTGAAGGTGCTTCTAATGGTAGTACTCAAGCTCCAAATGCAGCACACCCATGAAGATGGAAATGAGTGTTTTCGGTTTTCGAAAGGAGGAAGATGATCTCCTTTGCAAGGGGATTCTAATGGTACTAATTTTGTAATTTTTGGAGAATGATTAAGGGGTTAACAAGAGGAGAGAAGGTGAGTTTTTGTGTGAGCTTCCTCAATTCTCCATGGCTGTCGCAGGAGGAAGAAGAAAAGGAATAGAGAGAGTGAGGGAAAACGTGAGAGAGAGGTGAGGATAGGAGAGAGAGAGTGAGTTTTTGCTTTTTACTTATTTTCTTGTCTTTTAGCAAATAAGAGGGAATTAAGGAGAGTGAGAGTGAGAGAGGGAAATCGGCCCCCTATGCAGGGAGTGGATTGCGTTCAGGGTCTTAGGGAGTTCCCTGAATCATCCTGGATAAGATTATAGCCATTAGATTAGATATTATATAAATCAATGCCCCTGATTATATCAAATTGTATTCATTTTTAGTTTAAATTGATTTTGGAATCATTTAATGCTCCTTATTTTGTGGGCCAATATGCAAATTGGTGTAACGATCGCTAATTAGCCTATCTTTTCAAATTAAAAAAGTAAAAGAAATATAGTAAGTGATTAAATTTTAAAAAAAGTTGGTGAATAATTTAAAGATTGTAAGAGAATATAATTTTTAAAATAAATTATAAAATTAAATCTAATGAATGCTATACTAATACGATTTGCAACACATTTTTTTAAAAAAAATTGAACTTTTTTATTTATCATTTAAAAAAATTTGAACTATCTTTTTATAAATTCTTTTTTTATTTGTGGTACTTCGTAGATTTTGCACTGGTGTTATAATAACGGTAACATGGTAGTTTGTTCATACACATTGGGTATATCATTAACTTATGTTGCTAAGAATTATCATTTATCAATGGTGTTTTTAAAAACATGTTAAAGTATTTAAAGTGCAATGTGTGTGTATTTTGTTTTGGGTAAGAGGTATTACATCTGATGGCTAATGAAATCAAATTTTTTTCCTTAACCGATGATGTGTCTGGTATCAATTTTTATGTGCGGTCGTAGTGCTTGTACTGGTATTTAAATGAGTGTAACCTGGTACTTTTTTTATACACATTTGGTATTTCATCAACTTGTAATGCTAATAGTTATTAAGTGAATAGGTAGTAGTTATTTATTATTTTGGTAGTAACTTCCCCGTAGATTTATTTTAAAAATGTAGTCAAGTAAACTATATGGTAATTGTTCTATATATTTTCTTTAGGAATATAACTTTATCTTTTAATATTTTTGTTATAATTATTAAAATTATGTAATATATATATATATATATATATATATATTGGTGTACTTCTATTTTTTTTACATTTCCACCATAATTATTTAAACTACCATTCACTAATTACTAAATTGAAGGGAATTTATATTTTGTTTAACGAAAATAGGTTTACACTATATTTCTAAATAAATTATATGTATTATATAATTATGCAAGTCTGATTTTATGCAAATAGGTACTTATTTAACTATAGAATGGTCGTAATTCAAGTAAAACTGATGTTTATACAATGGTATATTAGTATGTTATAAGACAGTTTATATACCAGTTTACATTTTCAAACTGTTAATAAATATAATTATGCAAGTAGTATATTTGTCGATATCTACGTAGATCCTTTTTTTCATCTTCTATATTTTATTGAATTACCTTCTATTAGTTACTAAATTTATGGAATATTATATTTTTATTTATTCATTAGTACAGTCACTTAATCTATATATTTATTTAGATTTATATTTTTTTATCTTCTAGAATAATTTCATTAACTAATATCTAGTAGTTACTAGATTCAAGGGATTATATACTTTTTTAAATAAATTTTTTAGTCAAAATAAACGCTGGTGATATGTCATGCTTGTAAACTTAGATGTTATTTAATGGAACAACTGGTATTAATTTATGCCTACCCTGGTGTATTGTTTGTGTCCAATTAGATACTTGTTGTGGATGGGTATATATATATATGTTATATGATTCTGGTAGCATTTCGTATATGAAAACTAGGTGATACTTTAATAATAAACTGGTACTAATACATCCAATTATTGGTACATTGTTTGTGTCCAACTGGATACTTGTTGCGGATGGATACATATAAATATCATATGATTCAGGTGGTATTTCATGTATGAAAACGAGGTGCTACTTTAATAATAAACGGGTACTAAAACGTACAGTTATTGGTATATTGTTTGTGTTCAATTAGATACTTGTTATGGATGGGTATATAAATATCATATGAGATTCTGGTGATATTTCATGTATAAATAAAATGAGGTGCTACATTAAAATAAATTAGTACTAATACATCAAGTTATTAGTACATTATTTGTGTCTAATTGGGTACTTGTTGTGGATGGGTATAAAAATGTCATATGATTCTAATGGTATTTCGTGTATGAGAACGAGGTGCTACTTTAGTAGTAAAGTAGTACTAATACATCAGTATAAATATGAAAAAAAAGTACAACACTCGTCTTTTGTAGAGATGTAGCTATCTTGTTTTCATACTAGTGTGTGAGATGCAGTAGTTCCAATGATTTATCTCTGTAGAGGCGCAGGCATAAGTAGAGAATGAAAAGAGGCATATAGCATGTATGTTGATTGTTCACCAGTTATGGTTGCAAAATTACCATGATTGAACGAAATAAAGACATCTTCAATCTGGTGTGCTTAGATGTAGCAGGTCCATTGATTTACCAGCCATATGTAGTTAGTACCAACCATATGCAGTAAGTAGTACCAGCCATATGCAGTAAGTAATACCAGTCATAACAGTTTTGGTACCAGCCATATACAATTTTGTAGTACTAGCCTTATGCAATGCATGATACCACATATTTACAGTAAATAGTACCAGCCACATTCAAAAGATAGTATCATGCGTATGCAGAAAAAAGTACTAACCGTATGCAGAAAGAAATACCAGACATGTGAAATAAGTAGTCCCAGTAATATGCAATAAGTAATACCAGCAATCTCTAATTGACGACACAGGATGGGAAAACAAGTTTTTTTTATGGATACAAAATCGATGTTCATGTAATAAATTAAAAAACTGAGGACAAATGACGCAAGTGTAATTCCTTCTCATTGTTGTAAATGAAACTACAGTGAAAAAAGTAACATAAACCGTCTCAGAAATAGACACAAGATGTCATTAATTGTGGACTAAAAAATGACCAGGGCATTGGTCATCCTGAATGGTATAAACCGGAACTAGTGACCTGCGTGAGTCTGGAATGCTGCCTTGTAGCAATGTATTTTGGCATGACAATCTCTAATTGACGACGCCGTCTTCTCTCATAGTTAGACCCCTTGTACAACAACAAATATTCCTTTACGCCACCGCTAGGAATTTGGTATAGTATGTGATGGTAGAAAAAAAATTACCTTTTCTGAAGAAATCGAAAACAGGAGTAGCTAATGATTTCGTTTTGTTCGTCGTTCGCCGGTCGTGGGCTACAGCTTCTTAGGGCATCCACAATGGTGAAAGTGGATTCCACCCACCAACAAATATTATTTTATTATCTCCTCTCACAATCTCTCTCTTACTTACCTAGGTTCTCTAAAAAGAGGGTGTCTTAGTTAAGAACCCCTCTCACATCCTCTCTCCTCCACCTCATCATTTTCTTTTTTCTCTTTTAACATTATGGGTGGAATCCACACCATTGTGGATGCCCTTAGTCTTTCACCGGTTAGGATTTTTAAAGGAGATGAAGGGAGGTACAGGAGAAGACGGCAAACCTGGAAGCAACCTGCCGGCCCTGATCGCCAGTGAATACTTTGTGAGAATAGTAGTGG